>CM056460.1:2160382-3360382 GCA_029783895.1 Triplophysa bombifrons | reverse complement strand
AAGCACAGACCAGAGTTATCTCCACTACTGCTGGCCTCTCCTATCTATCTTTGTAATTATTAATCTACATCTCTTAAAAAAACAATGCTTTTAAAACATTTCAAGGTTTAATCTGAAGTTTTTTCCCTCACACAAGGTTTCTTTTTTCGCTGTCAACACTTACAAGTGCTCAACAGGAAGGGTACAGCTGCCAGACAGTTAATCTCCCGCATTAGGAAAACGATAATTAGAAAAGAAATCAAGGGGCATTTCGCGGATCACGATATGTACAGCGACTGGCCTTTCTTCAATTCGATGAGCAACGGTGGAAAAATATCCTTGGTCCTCCTCAAAACTCAATTCAATTACTAACAGCTAAGAGAAAAGGTGTCTTTCAATACTGCTTTTCAGATGCAGCTATGCGTCACTTCTCTCTGTTTATGTGTATGATGCAATCATGTACCTGTGTTGTTTCCGTGTCTGCCTTGTGCTTGCGTCTGTCATGTTCTCTTTATTCCTGTGGCTATGCTGCTTTTTTCAGTTTTTCTGTGACTGGATCTTTGTTAAATTTGCTGTCTGTCAAGTGCTTGTGTCTGTGGTCTTGGTGTCATGATCTTCTGAGGTGTCCCTGTGTCTATGTTGTTTCTTTGGTGATTTTGTTTGATGTTGTGTCTTGATGCTAAACAACACAAAAGCGTAAAATATCTTCAAAGCATTTGAAGTAATTTTCTTTCTATGATTGGCTCTTCACGTAAGCTAGGGCTGAGTCTGAAATCGCCCACTACACCCTCAATTCCCTACATTAGTTAGTCCACTTTAAGGAGTGGGTGAAAATGAGTGATTAAATTTGGATACTCGGTGCACTGGAAATGACATCTTCTGTGCCATCACCTCTAGCGTTCCTGTGGCACATTGGTAAGAGCATGGCACTAGCAATTCCAAGATCATATGTTTAACACAATGCAATGTAAGTCACTTTGGATAAAAGCATCTGCCAAATTTAAATGTAAATTTCCTGCCAAGCCGAGGGGAAATCATTCAGCGCAAACGTTAGATAGATGGCTAGCAGCTAGCCGTAGACATGAGTGTACATCGTTTTCACAATCGTTATTATGATGCATCATGGGATTGAATGAGCGCACTCAATAATATCCAATGGAACTCGGACACCACTAAGAATGGATGGCCCCTCAAATAGTGCACTATATTAGGGTATAGGGGGCTATTTCAGACAAAGACAATATTTCAGTTTTACTTCTCATGTTGCATTTCAGGATAGTGATATAATTCACAACAATTACACTTTTAATAGCAATTGTATGCATTCTATTTACATTTGTACCACTACACTATGGATCCATCTTCACTCCTTCTTAAAAGGTTCTTCACAGCGATGCCACAGAAGAACCATTGTACATTGTACACTCTACAAAAAAAGTGCTTTAAAGAACCGCCTTTTTCTTGCCTTTTGGAACCATTCAGGCTAAAAAAGTCATCTATGGCATCCTGAAGGACCTTTATTTTTAAGAGTGTTGTTATTGACTGTCATGCAGGTGCTAATAATTAAATTTATGTATTTCTTATTTTGATTATTTGTTCCAATCAAATGACACAAATGATAAAATCTTATTATATATCTTTCTTTCTTTAAAATAATAGCCCATTTTTGCACACCACACTGATTTGTGTTCATTTGTTAATTCGCTTTTTTTTAAGTAAATGTACTTAAAACGGTGTGCAAATAAATAAAGCACATTAAAACAAACAAAAAATAAAAAAATCCTACAATTTTTCAGTGAATTACAGTTGTGGTGAGAAAAAAAACATTTATAAAGATGCATTACATCTTTCAAACGATTCAAAATTTTGCAGCTGGATTTTAAAACCTCCGGGTGCCCAACAGTGATGAAAAACGTGAAGAACAAGTGTTCTCCTTTCTTTAAGAATAGTATAAAATGTGAAATGTGTCTAATTTTGATACAACGCAAGCCCAGTGAAAACATTCTCCTGTGATCCTGATCCTGTAGTTATGAATGTTTTGGAATATTTTAGCAGTCAAAAAAATAGATAAATGTTTGTCATATTCATTTTGCCTTACCTTGTTGAAAGCAGTGCGTTATTCAAGTCAACATAATTATATAATTTCATCTGCCAACTGAAACAGCCATTTTACAATTATTGTCATCACGTTCCTTTTCACTAGCAGGTTGGACAACATACTGTATTTGAATGCAGAAAGGTTAAAGACAGTGTCATGTCTTAATTTGAAAGTGTAGCACATTACTATACTTGAGCTACCAGATGCAGTGAGAAGTGTTTGGATGTAAGGTACATGATGTTTAGATTCAACTGCAATGCTAATGATCCGTAGCCATGAAGAATGCACTTCTCTTACTCTAGTAAGCCGGTGGTGATTAACAGAGCTAAGAGCTCTGCTAATGTACAAAGACATGTGTCTTTATTGATGGCTTAGCTTGCAGCAATGCATTATGTGCAGTGTCAAAGTCACCAGAAGCATTCCTCTGTACTCTAAGGACAAGTACGGACGGACAAACGCGCATTCATGCACATAAATTCAACCGCAACAGAGAAAGTGTCCCAACTAATGAATTCTCACTGATACTTTCCAACTAACATGCTTCTTGGCCCGTGGGAGCACTTAGCACCGAGCCAAACTGCCCATAAAGCTAAGCCCTACAACACATCTACGTGCCGTGAAAAGCCAAACCAGCACATATTCAAAATCCATAAAGGGCTCGCAAAACATGCTTAGAATAGACCAGAAAACAGTTATTAAACAAGAAAATATACCACAGCAGAGTCTGTGGTATACAATTGATGGATAGATTGGATAAAAAAACTATATTCCAGTCTACTCTCTACTTTTTCTGGACAATTCTACAAACATGTTGTGTAACAGCTGGTTTCTGAAAACTACTACCTTAAGAATTGTTCATACTAGATATGCACCTATATATCAGCCAAAAGAGGGCAAGGAAAATGCAATTAATTTGTGCTCTGTATATAGAAAATCACCAGTTTGATATTGTAGACATTATATACATTATAAACATTCAGAAAGTTAAGAAAGATAATTATATCTTCAGAATCGATATCGATTACTCTGAATAATTGGCTATAGGTATCGGTGGAGATATCTATTATCGGTGCGTCTTTAGTAAATATTACATTTTATAAACTAAAGCGTTTCGCAATAATTAGTACATCTTTCACATTACTACAAATAATGAAACAAATACAAAAAAAATGCAAATGAAAGGATGCAGTACAAGAATTAATCTATGCCTCCCATGTATCACAACACACTTGACGTGTTAAGCTACTAGATGTTTCTCCACATTTTTCTCATCTTTAATGAAAGGCTTGATGGTTTAGATAAGCGACGACCCATTCCTTCTCTAATGAGTCAAGACTCTCACGACCTTGAGCTGATTGGTGGGGATTAATAGGGCCTGCCTGGAGAGGACCGCTCTGGTTCGTTTGCCGACATGGGGGAGGACTCCAAAGACTTAAACCTTGTTAATGCTAAGGAAGCATAATGTAATGTAATTAACTGGTGGGATATGAACCTCGACAGAAAAGCCTCCATCTATTAATTTGCAATTTGAAACAGAAACAAATGAGTAATAACTAAATGAGCTCAGATGACATGTGAAATGTACTGTACAATAAAGTCAAGGCACCATCCTGCACCGACGGGACACGCATTTCCAACCGTGTCTGTCTCCAATGCTTGAGGCTTACCTTACTAACCACTTGTCTCTCTCTCTCTACCTCTCTTTTATGATCTATTTCTCACTGTATTTCTTCTCTTCTTACTGTAGTGTGGTTGAAGGTGACACACAGGATCGCATCCATTGGCACATTACTTCTTTAATTAACTTGTTCCTTTTATTCTGTGATTGATAGCACTTCTCCTGACTCTGCAGACCTTTGTTAAGCACACAAGTGAGCTTCAAAAGCCTTAATACGCCGGTCCTAATTCGTCCAAGAAATTACAATTCTCCATTATGCAGCCTTCGAGTCATATGTTGGTGTCATTTCATTATGTTTGGAATATGAATGGCGCATATAACAGTGAAGTAATAAAGATGTGATGGGAGCAAGAGATCCCTTTTCTACCCTCTTTGCCGATGGGTTTCCGTATCAGATTCATCCTTTATGGAACCAGAAACTTGCCCTTCACGCACTGACATGCTTTACTTCCTTTCCATTATCGAGCTCATGATGTTGATCATGTCCTTTTGCGGAACAGTTGGGACCTCGGTGTTGATGTAAGTAGGGCAGATCATGCGTTAATATTGGGCAAAATGGCAGGGAGATGACCCGAGTTCCAGGAACCCGGAGGTCTACTATTCTTGTTGGAATCAATTAGCATTTGCTGTCATCTCAGTGGCAGCTGATTTTGCTGGAACTGGCATCACCAGAATTATTTTACCCATATGCTGCCTGCCTTGTTCATGGACACACAGCCAATGAGTTTGGCTGTAAACGTCATTTGACTGACAATAACATGACAACCAGAATTTTCGTACCACAGAATTGTGTAGTGGTATTTTTCCATTCTACAAGTGACTTTTTAAGAAAAGGAGGCAATACGTTCTGAAAACATTTCACTTTTGTAATTTGATTATTTCCGTCTAAGCCGTATATTCAATGAGAAAAACATTTAGAATGAAATGAAGGCGAAAAGTGGTTGTTCCAAACCAAAGTGTGCAGTCAGTCATGCAGGAATACTTCCCGACCTCCCCGATAATTGAACAGGCCTAGATGACCAAATGGAAAATCCAGACAAATTTAGATTGTTTTCCATTTTGAATAACATGGCCATCTTGCACATGAGAGCTAATAGTGTGCATTAGAGAAGTAAACAGGATCAATTTTGATTTCATGTTGACCAAACATTTGCTTTCTGAATTGTTTTCTTTCGAATGCATTCTATTTGTGAATCCTGCATAAAAATAACTAAATCTATGAAGTAATACCCATTCCCAAAGGATACAGCGAAAACGAAATAGGCTCTTTCAAAACAGAGCGAAATGGAGCATGTTAAAGATTACAAAACTGCAGAGAAGCTCTCAAAACAAAATAGAGTGTTTCCACATAAGCACTTTTAAGAGACTCTGAAGAAGTGTTTTTCGCTTCAGAGTCCTCCTCTCCCTCTCGCGTGGCTCTTTCTGCAGAAGTTTTCAGATGGAAGCCTCCAGCCGAATCCAGTCATCATTTCAACATGCTATTATGCTGCTTTTATAACACCCTCTAGTGCTCAATTCAGTTTGTCTACCTCTGTGCCGTACCTTACATAAAAAAGTATTTTTTTAGATATAATCTCACAATAAAAAACAAAACATAAATATTTAATTGACTATGAAAGATGCAGCTTGTTGTTGCATCGCAAGGACCTGAAAATCAATTAAATACCTGTGGTGTTTTGAGAAGTCTTTGGAAAATAATGCACAAGATCTGTATTTCAGCGATCTGTGTTTACAGAACAAAGCATTAATATAAAAAATACCAGCATTACTCCTTGAAAAAAAGGGGAATGACAGGAACTTTGTCAGGCTCTACTGCAGCGTTCCAACATCTGCAGTGTTTCCACGTTCAACGTGCAAGATAAAAATGTTATGTGAAAGGCTCTCTAGCTTTGCGTTTTGACTTTCACAAATGCCAAGTACACGCAACAAAGTTTTGAGGGTGACAAGTGAATTTAAATGCAGGAACGATTATGATTCTATGTTGGTACGGTGTTCGGTACTGGCTTCTGAAAGAGTGACAGAGTTGACAGAGTGGTAACTTTTTGGCAGCTCTAAAAAAACTCATTTGGAAGACGATCATGACTAGTGCATTCAATATGTGAGTTGTTGGGATTTTTAAAACCTCTACATTGTAAATACAATACTCAACCTTGAACTACAGGAACTCAAGTAAACAAGAATTTGTTTGCTTGATATTCATATTGTATGTTCTCCTGACACAAAATTTGCCTGTTAACTCTGCCTTGGATTCTCAACACCCTCATTTATATTACAAATTGCCCCTAAAATGTCGTTGATTGTAAACTGATGCTAGCATAAATGTGTTTCTAGCAGCAAAGTCCTTCAATAAAGTCTCTCATTCCATCTTTGCCTGGATTTTTTCAATCTTTATACAACAAAATATCAAAGAGGAAAGCTTATTAAACGAATTAAGGACAACATTTGTAGAACACATTGATTTGTGTTTAATAGTCTTAAGTTTTGCTTCTCTCTGAGTTTCTCTTCTATGCTTTTGTGAATTGATTTGGACCTGAGCAGCTGGCGTTGTCTTGGGAAATGTCCTAACACTGCTGTGTTTATTTATGGTTTACACTCAACATTCTGAGCCATGGCCTGTGAGAACGTTTAATCTTTGAGCCTGGTCTTTTCTGCATCCACTTTCACTTTCGACATGCCTTCACAAGCCTGTTAGATCCCCTTTGATTCAATCACCTCTCCAAAAAAAGAAAAAGAAATGTAAGCATGTTCACGCTCATCATAATGGTGCAAACCAAAGAATTGTATTAAAACATCCTTGTAAAATAGTTAAAGGGTGACACACATTACAGAGGAAGGAGAAGCAAATGTCATGGAAAACATGGGCATCGCTGTGTAGTCGATAAAAGAGCTTCCATCTTGGCGCAGAGATAAGAGAAGCGGACGGTGTGCCAAACGCTTAGATAGCGATCAAAGTATCCAAAGTTGCGGGGAAGAATTTGAGATAGCCCCCCGCGCAGAGCCTGATAACGTCCATCCAAAGGATTTAAACACAGACTGTCCATTAGGGAAACTTGGACGACCCCTTCCTCATATAAACTCTAAAGGAAGCACGAACCGGTCAACTTTTTGGTCGCTTTAAGGTATCTCAGTCCACCCGGCATCCATTTTAAAAGCACCCCTGTAGTGCAACAAATCAATGTCTTAATCTGTATTTTGTCTTGTTATATCCGTCAGAAATATACCTGAGGAGCAACTGTCCGTGTTGTGGATCACCGCTACGCATGAACTTCACAACAAAGCCGACCTTCCGTTCAGCCAACCTCGTCATTCCCTCCGGTAATAATCTCAAAGCGAAGACATTTCCTCAAAGCTCTTGACCGAAGCCGCCTCTGGCGCAGTATGAGTCAGTTCATCCCCAACTAACCCGTCCACCACGTCAGAACGCATGAGGTAGAGCTCACTACAAAGCTCTCATAGATTCTGGGTGTGAATCTCTCCCCTTTGGCCATTGCACGTTCATTTCCATCACAAGCAAGACATGAAACATTGTAATTTAGCCTCGCTATTGTTGTTTTCCTGGCTTCTGTGGATTTAATTTGTAGTGAAAACAAATACTGTAATCCAGGGGGCTTTCGTGCAAGCCAATAAATGCATCTTTTAAGTTTCTTTCTCAAGACCATAGAAGGGAAGGTAAAATGAACAAAAGGCATTTGAATCAAGCTGCTTTTGATAGTCATTATAACCTAAAAAATGATTAAATTGTTACGTTTGAGCTCGAATTAGCTTTCATTCGTTCGGTTTATTGTCCTTTGCTGATGAGTCCTGTGGAGTTCTATCAACAATATGAATGTCACTGAAGGGTGTTGAGGGAAACACACAGCCAGGAGCTAAGAATTAAAAAATCAGTCGCACTCAACAAAGCAAACCGTCATTAACAAGCCTTGTTTGCTTTCTTTCTTAAAAGAACAGCAAAGGCTTGCATGTGTTTGAGGCATATCAGGATTGAAAAAATGCATCTAAATGCATCATCTGCATTTAACGTATGTGTGCTGTACTCAAAAGCTCAGTTATCTTTGACTTATAACCAATTGCTTTGACTATACACGAGTACATCAAGTCTTCTAGTGCTATGATGACAAAGAATTGCGTGTTAGACTTTTTATTGCAAGCTGAGTCATGGCATATAATAGACATGTACTATAAATGCCATGTCAAGCTTTATTACAAGAAACAACCTGAATCCAGTTAATATGAGCTTGTTGCATGTTTCCTGTCGTCCCAACATTTGGTGACATTCTGAATTGTAACATGGATCTCAGAACAACAAATCCATCATAACTGACCCAGAGCTTGACTCGAAGCGAAGATTACACCAACTGCATGAGTCACACTTCTGTGCTCACTTTGTGATCAAACTTAAACGATTAGACGTGCGCTCAAACATTTGCTCCACACTGAATAGTTGTTGATAAACCAAAGCCGGTGCTTATTTGCTGATAATAAATACGCACAGATTATGAACTTTAAAGTCACCATGAAACGGAAGTTGCGATTGACTTCTTTTCCCTATTGTGACGTATATCTGAGTGAAATGACTTCTGAAATAAGACAAAACTGTAGGGCGGGCCATTAGTTTGCCTTTCTCTTTTTCATTGGTTTGTTATTAGTCGGGCCTGGAGGGGAGGGCTAAAAATGCCTCGCGATTGGACAGTCAGTATAGTCCTACCTCTTTTTTCTTGCTGACGTCAGGTGAATAAGAGTTTTTTTAAGAGGGGGAGAGGAGCTTAAGGTTTTTGGTTAAAACAAGTGAAAATTAATAAAAAATAATAATAATGGTGTGCACGAATAAATCATTTATTATAATCACTGCAACACTGTGTAAAACTGTGTTTGATTTCATGATAACTTTAAATGTCTGTTCACACTAAAATGATAGCTATAAAAATAATTATAACAGTAATTATATAATGGTATTCACCTATGGATCATATTGTTACGTTTCTAATATTATATTATATATTATGATACTATAAAAAAAGATCATGTTGATTAATGTAAGCTTTCCTTTGCAGTTTCACATTTTAAATGCCGGCGACCATTACAATTGAATATATTGTAATAGAATATATTGAACTTTGAATAGATTTGCACTTAGTGTCAATATCTTTTGTTCATGAGCTGGGAAAAATGATTTTATAAGTGATCAACATCTCTGTATTGTTATATGTTATGATCCAGACTCCGTTAGTTTCTCTTAAAACATTATCTTTTATTTAAAACTGCTCCCCTGCTGTTGGACACGCTAACAAATCTGGTCGCAGAAATGAATATAGAGCACAGTGATGACAGCAGCAAATGTTAAGATATTGAGAGGAAGTGAATTGTTTGAGCTGTAGAGGAGCACTGATTGAAGAACGGCTTAAATGGCAGCAGAGGCGAGGCTAGTGAAGGGCTTTTAGCAGCCAGACTGTGAGTCTGTGTCATTAAATGTCTATGCGCATGGCACTGAGAAGTAGTCTCTGAATTAACTGAGCTCTGTTATACACCTTGTGCACAGCCAGACAAAGGGTGAAGGGGATGAGACAGGCCACTTGTAGAAAAATTAATGGGAGAAATAGTGATGCATATTATGTTTCTAGAATTTGACAACTTCAAGGACTACAGACCAAAAATCATTGGCTAAGAGGAGGATATTAAGTAACATCAATGGTTATTTTACCTTGAAATTAGTGTATATGTAAATTACATCCTATCCTATTATCCACCATTCTATTGCAACTATCGCTTTGACGTTCTGTGAGGTTCAATGTGCACATTCATCTGATGTTCCAGAAGCTTGATAGGTAGAGCCTCACATTAGCAGCACATGAATAGTGGACATACTAATAAAATGAATACACTGTAAGTCACTGTAAGCGTCTGTCAATTAAATTACATGTAAAAGCATATTTTACCAATTTAGTATTGTAAACACAGTGGGTGAGGGACTATACACTATGTGACCCAGGACGACAAAACTAGTCTTAAGGTTCAATTTTTCGAAATTGAGATTTTGACATCATTTGAAAGCTGAATAAATAAGCTTTCCATATATACATGGTTTATGGTGAAAATCTGGAATCTGATGGTACCAAAAAAATCTAAGTACTCAGAAAATTGCCTTTAAATTTGTCCAAATGAAGTCCTTAGCGTAGCATATTACTCAAAGAAATAAATTACGGTAGGAAATTTTATAAATACATTCATGGAACATGATCTTTACTTAATTTCCTAATGAGTTTTGGCATAAAAGAAAGATGACCATTTTGACCAAATCAATGTGTTTTTGTCTAATGCTAAAAATGTTCCTTTGCTGCTTAATACTGGTCAACAAAACACAGACATCAGTTTCACACACCGCATGCGGTTCATGTCCAGCATCTTTCAGCACTGGGACGGCTCCAAATATCAGTTTCAAACTATCTCCAAATCCAAGGTTAAATTTGAAAAAAACTTTACAAAACCTGTACGGTCGCTTGGGGAGTGTATCGAGCACAGAAATACTTCATAATACGGCCAACTCGTTTTTTGACAAGTTGACCATGTTAAGCATGAGAAGTCAGAATGCTTGAAACATCGTTGCACCACCTCTTTAAAAAACAGTATCATTAGACAGTGAATGTAAGTTCCACATTCCATTGTTGGTCCTGCGATATCCTTTCTATATAACCTTCAGAATTACGTTTGAGGTCCATATTACACTATACATGTCTGGAATTTCACAGTTTTTTGTACAGAATTTTGCCGTATTTTAAAATAAAAGAAATACTATCCAATCACAGAAATGCAGTAGACAGCAAAACCTACAAATTGGGTGATAAATAATTAACTTTACCCAAAAAATATTTTCTGGCACCCCAGCTGCCGGAATATTATAGTTACAATGTAGATTAGGTTTACTTGTAGAATGCGCTTGCACATCATTATTATCAGCCTAGTATTTTTCTAAAGATTTCAGGACTATGGTTATTTTACTTGGAGCTAGACACAAATCACAGGAAGCTCTACATGCGCTGTGCGTACCTAAACCCTGAGGTAACATTCTTACACTGCTTGTACAGAGATGCAAAATCATCCATATGGATGCATTAATCGCATTAATTGACACATCAATCATTTCTCGTGCCCTCGCGTATTAGTACAAAATATCAACATATGTCTATGCTAATTTCCAAACATCTTTTGTCTTGCTTTCTATGTGGATCATGAAAATAGGCCGCCATGGTTTGACTATCATTCATCCGTCCACAATACGCCTCACAGTGTCTACTTGAAATGTAATATATACACAAAGGAAAAAGGTTGGATGAAAACAGGAGAAAAACCATTTCTCTTGGAGATCTGGGGGCACATAGACTGAAAAAACAATACAAATGCAGGCAGGCAGGGAAAGGTATAATCTTTGAGGTGCAGTATGAGCAAGAGAAACAATGAGGATGTGGTCATGGTATTATCGTGGCAGTTTACTGTAGAAAAATCTGTCTTTGTATTTGAGATTTGGTAGTCAGTGTGAGGTGTAATAAGGACACAGTTCTATTCATGCACATAAGCCTGTAATTAAGGTTGTTAATTTTTATTTGTTCATTTAAGCTTGTACACTTCTGTGCTTCGAGCTATTTTAGCAATAGAGCCTTTAGGGTTTATTTTGCGATAATGACCAGCTGACTGAACATAATGCCACACACATGGACTGGCCACGGACCACAAACTGTTTTATTCATATAATAGATTTAAATGGGAAGAGTTGTCGGTGCAGGTGGTCTAGTGGATTGGGCGCCAGCATGTTGCACAGTATTGCTTCAGGCGCTCCGCGATCAAATCCTGTTGCCCATTTGGACATAGGCAAATTCTAAAGGACGTAAAAACAGATTTCGCAAAAAACACTCCGCCGTTTATGAACCTATTGTTATCCTATTGTTTTCTGTGTCTTTCTATCCAATGCAGTGGGCCAAAGGTGACTGCATTGAAACTGTGAGTTAATGCCAGTTGTGAAGTGAAGGTCATAGCAAGTATTTTATTTGTGCAATTATTATATGATTTGTTTTTCGGCTGTTGATAATATATCCCGTCAGGTTTCATGATAAACGTTAAGTAAACACTTCCTCTAGTGTTAATAAATACCAGACTTGCAAGGATCTCTTTTTCTAATTTAAGGTCTACAAGAAAGCAATCTGGGATAGAAAATAGCAGGTCTTAGTTTTGCATGCTGAGTTTCAAATGAACAAATCAAACATTGGAGCTCAGGAATAGTCAATCTGATTTTCTTTGTTTGCTTGAGCCCTGCAGCTCAGGCGGAAAGCAGGGAAAGTCGTTCATCCCTTTGTCTGTTATTGGCCTTGCATGACAAGTAAATACAATAAAGAATAAAAGTGAGGTTTTAAGACTGCTGAATTCAACTGAAGATGTGTCCTCTGGCCTCAGTGTGGCTTTACCCTGAAGTCATTATCCTATCAAACATCTTGTGCCCATCTGCTGAAACTTTAAAAGAAAATAAATCCACCACATCCGTGTGGTGTAGCAACCCAAGAGTTCAGCTACGGCAAACCATTTCATTTGCTCCAATAAAATATGCAAATTGAAAACAAAAAAGTACCTTGCTAGGTGGTGTTCTTTTGCCGTGTTCTTTTGTATTTGTTTGTTTTCAGTTTTCTTTGCTTGTTTACCTTTTTAGGCTTCAAACCAAACAAGATTTTAACAACAAGCCCATTACAGTTCTGTGCGTTCTGTCCTCTGGACTGTGAAATCAAATGGATTCAGTTCACAAGCAAAGTCCTGGGATGAAAAATTAAACATTTCGCATAGCAGCACGATTCATTTCGCCCCCCCAAAAGGTCTACGGGGACGTCTGGGGGTGTTGACACTGAATGTGTTTACTGACTGGCAAGCACACAAACAGACCCAAATAAAGGCTTACGGTTAAAAATCCTGCTTTTATTCGTAAATGGTAGTTTTGTTGTGGGCCGTAGACAAAGTGTTCTAGCATTAGCCATTTTCGATTTGTAATGTGTAATTTTATAAATACAGTGCAATAAAGTTCAATCCTCTCTACTCCTCCCGAGACATTAGGCATAAATGTGGCCGTGCATGATTAGTTTTTCTGTTGAAGGGGTGGGTTCTCATTTTGCACAGAAATGAGAGAACATTTAAGACGAAAATGCAACAATATGCTAATATGGGAAGAAATAATTATATGTTGATGATGATTTGCATACTGATTTGAGTCTCTGCTGTAGGTTAGATGTGATTGTTTAAACAATCTGTCAAAGTGGAGAGTCTTTTTAATCATACTGGAGGGCCCTTTTAATCACGGTAAGCAGCCCTGCCAACACAACAAGTGTTTTCGGTTTATTATGTCAGCCTTGCCAGTGCATATTCCAATGGTAAATCCATTTCATGAAAGCAATATAAAAATGAACTCTAGTGCTAAGTTTAATGGTATATCTTTAAGACCCCCTGTGGTGAAAATCAAGTTTTTAATATTGTTTTTGTGTTTTTTTTATTGTGCTTTTAGGTAAAACATGTGCAAATATATCATTTTAAACTTTTGCTGAGTATTTTCTTCATAAAACTGCAGGATACCAAAAACAGTTTAAAAATGCGGTTTGATACTGCCTCAGTTTATGATGTCCATGTAGTTTTCAGCATAAATATGCAAAGATTCGGGCTAAAGTGATCGCTGTCACGTCTCAATTTCACTTGCAGTAACGTCTGAACTGCTGAGTGTGATTGGGTGGAGCTAATTTGCGTATGCATATATCTAGGTATACTTAATGAAGCTCAGGTGTACAGTTACATTCAAGCTATTTTAAGACAGGAAAAATAATTTTCACAAGAACTTTTTTTTAAACCCACTCTTTCAACTAGAAAGTTATAATAGCTCTATTCGAATTATGTACAAACTAAAAACGTCTATATCTGCTGAAGAGTCCCTGTTGTCATGGCAACAAGCAGACCTGACCGCTAGCATCATGTCCGTTTAAAGACTTCTCCACCCAATGAGAAGCTCTTTTTCACATGACGTTTTCTTTGTAAGAGACCTTCATAAAAGTTTTGCTAATGATGATTAAGCAAGACGGCAGGAAGTGTATACAGCTGTGACTTTGTGTCCTAAATGTGTGTACGCACATACGTAGATAAGCCCTCGCTTCATCATGCTTTGACTTTAAGGCAAAACACACAAATAATGAAACAACAAATAGCCAAGAAATCATTAGCTGTTTCAAAAGCTCACTGGCAAACATGTTAAAGATGAACTCAGTCACCTGCCGTTGTGCTGTAGCTTGATGATTCACTCCATAAAGTTCAATTGCAGAGCACTGAAGCAAATTAAACTCACACAAGCAGAAGCCATTGAAGAAGATGTTGGTTTGTTTTTTCTCCTCTGCTCGCAAGGCAGATGCTCCTGAATTCGAGTGAAACATGCTTTCCATTTTCATCATGTAAGACACTTCTGCTTTCATCCACACTCGGTCAAGATCATCAATCTCCTGCGACACGAGCCCCTCTGTCTAATGAATGCTGATACTGAATTGATTTGTGGATGGGATAAGTTAATTTTAGATCTCCGTCAGGGTCCCTCATAATCCTGATGGCCCCAAGAGAGCATTGGAAACATCACTTCCTGTCTCTTGTATGAGACAGGAACTTCGACCATGGAAGAAATATTAGATGGATTGGCCTTTCCTGGAAACTCCAAGCAGGTCTCACTCCAATATGTGAATATCTGTACATGTAACCTCACTGCATGTCCATTCAGACTACTCCTATTTTCTTGGTACAGCCGTGTGGCCTAAATGCTAAAATATATGATTCCAAATAGGTTTCCTGACCATATCAAACATCTGCTCTTACCACTGATTGAGCCAATAGTGCTCTACACACATTATTGTTAAGAGGTCTTGTGTGAACATGACCTTTTCACTATGAAAACAGTATTGACAATTGCATGGTTTGAGAAGCTGTAACATTACCAGTAAATTACCAGTTTAATGTTAAGTGTGACCAAAGACCGGTATAAACATGTGCGAGGTCAAACGGACTGATGTAGAACATTCTGAAGCACTTGCCATTTTTTTCCCAAGTAAAAAATAATCTGTTTAGTAATATGGTTTGAAGCAATCTACTATAACGTCAACAGAGCAACTGCATGAATTTGCCGAAAAAATGGAAACATCAACAAAATTGCGGTCCACATATGTTCTGAAAATACATCAGTCCTTTAGAGGGATGACAATACAGCACAGCATTTACTGGTATTTTGGTATTAAAGTGTAAACGGTATTTTACAGGAAAAAACAGAACACTGTTGCTAGTTTGACTAGCACATTTATGTATTTACCAGATAAACTGTTCTGGTAATTTATTGGTAATTCACCAGGATTTCTGTGTGAAAATAATGTAAACGGTCAACTACCCATCCCTTTCCAAATAATGTACTTTTGGATTCAAGCGTGAAAACAGATTTCATCATCAAATGTACGTGCAAAAATGGATCGAGCAGTGTTAAACATCTGCAGAGTTGCACAATCTTTCAATTGGAGCGCATGTTACGATGGGTTTATGCATTGTTCCGGTGTGACAGTTGGCATGCCGTACACAGCTCGAGCATGCAGGCGCTTAAGTGTTTTGGTGCAGCGCCGACAATTGTAATCTACATTCTTTTCCAAAGCATGTCATTGATTTATGCACAGTCAACAAGCTTCCATTGAAATGCAAAGTGATTAATCACACACGTGTCATGCGGTAAGCGTCTTGTGGATTTACTTATTGCATTCGGCAGTTGAACCTATTGGAAAGCCAAGCCAGTAAGAGCAAAACCTCTGTGTGTTCCGTACTAATAGCCATATATGAAGATCATTGGCTTCCTGTAGAATAGTCTTCATTTATTAAAAAATAATATTTGGTAACACTTTCCTTGAAGCATGTAATTTTAATGCATTGTAATGTCTTATGAATAATTGTTATTTAGGTTAATACATTATAACTTTTAGCAATTCATTTTTACACTACACATTTTAAATTGGTTATACTTCTTTGCAACTACATATATTGCATTACAACACATATTATGAAGAATTATAATGCATTATACCCTTTAATAACTCTTTATAAAGCATTATACATACATGCTTCAAGGAAAACGTAACTAAATTTTTTCTGGGAAAGGCTTATAAATGCCCGGGGAACTGAAAATCTGTAATTGATGACAGAGAGAGGAATGGTGTATCTGTAAGAAAGGGAATGTCAGTGCCGCAGACTGACGGTGGGCTTGATCAATATCTCTGTTTGACGTTCTAGTGTCTGGCCTTGCATTGTATTGATATCTCTCAAACACTGGGGTCTAAAAATTAAATCTCCCAATAAGTAATGCATTGCTTTAAAGCAAGAGGTATCAGCTGTCTATTTTTAAAATGTGTAATTGAAATGAAATGCACTTAATGAACGTTCTATGCTTAGTGAAAACATGATCATATATAACATACAGCTATAGTAACAGCATACTGTATTGATTCACTTGTTTTATGTTGCTGATATTACCTTAGAAAATGCAAATGTAGTTGTTTCAGCCTTAATTTACATCATCTACCGATCCATTAATATAGATGAATCCGAAAGGAATGGGTTATGGTAGCCACACGTTTAAATAACACACGTGCTGAATTTTCTTATAAATTACAGAGCGAGGTTTTCATTAAGTATGCACTGAGGGTTACGCACCCACAGTCTTTACTGTAGGCGGAGGTCATTGGTATCTGCACGGGGTAACGCCAAGGTTTGCTGAACCATATTTCATTAAATGATAAGCACGGATATGGACTGTTTAATTTTCTTTAAGTTATTGCTATTAGAACTTCTATTCGGTGATTAAAAAAATGAACGTGATAGAAGGGGACTGTAGAAGGAGGAAATAACACAGATTGAGTTTGTATGGCCTTGTGGTACATCTGATCTTCCACTATAACATGTTTTTTTATCAAGGACGCAGTCCAAATTCAAATCTTCGAGCATTGGGTTCAACAAACAATTTTTTTTTAATAAAACTATTGTTGAATAATAACCTTCATTGTGAACCATATAATTTACATTTCAATTACATTTCTTCCTAAAAAATTTCTTCACTTTTTTTATTAATTTCATAAAGACCATTTGACTTCATAAAAATATTATGACTAAGAAAAGCGAATGAGAGTTTTTCTTTACTTTGGATTCAACCAGTCATTTCAGGTAAATACCGAGACTCACAGACATGCAGTGACATACAGTGATAAATGAGCCGCTGTGATGTCTGGCGATCAGTAATGGATAGGTCTTGAACCCCCTAAGGTCTCCAACAAGTGCTGCTCTTAATGGGCCATTATAGACCTATGGATTGTCATGCGTAACCTGCGTCAGTGTGTGAAGCTCAGGGGAATGATGGGATTGATATAGAGGACATAGACTTAGACACTGGGAGCCAATGATTGTGACATCACTGGTCTTGTTTTGTCATCGTTTAAGGGTTATTTTGTTAATGCCTTTGGATATGTCTACAGGAAGGTGAAAAAATTTCACATTCCAACATACAGCGTAAAATGAATGTAACCAAAATGATTTCAGATCGTTTCCAAGTTAGGCTACATCTGAACAGTAAATATTGTTCTTTTCGGCTTGGGATTTGCGTGCAAGGTTTCATAGGCATAGAGAAAAAGTTCAAGCTTCTACTGTAATGTTTTTTTTATAAGAAATTCCAGTGAATTGTGATGAGATAATAAACAATTTTTACTACATAAAAGAAATCGGATGACAAATGTTGACATTTTAAATGTCAGGGAAATTATAGTGTGACAGATTCAGTTGTTGCTGAGAGGCAAACAAACCTATACTTAAATCATTTCCATTTCGTCATAATGTAATACATGCTCTGATGCCCTGTAGTTTCAATTCTTCCCTGTTTGTGAACTCAATGCTCACAGCTGTTTGTGAATCAAAGCTCAACATTGCTTTCTTAGGGAGGCTGATCTGGAGGACGCATGCGGAGCAAAGCCCAACTTCAAAGTCATTGTCGAGCCATATGGCAGCTGATAGTGAGCCCAAAAATCCCCCCAAAAACTGCACTGATTTGGGAATGTTGTTGAGATCTGTCCAAACTCTATGGATTTGAATGCCTGTCCATTAAAGCCACGTATTTATGAATTGTGTTCTACGCATTGACTCTTCTATTTGATGCTAAATTACATGTTGTAAATTGTCAGTGACCATCATATGCGCACATGAGTAAAAACAGAATAATGATTAAGCCAATCAATACTGAATAAGACCTAGCGACCTTCACAATTCATTTACGTAATATGCATCGTATGAATGGCAAATGTGTTTCGTTCATCCATATTTAACCCTTGAACACAGACATCTGTTGCTCAGACCTCTCTGCTCATAAGAGAAACTTGCTTTCACTTGCTTCTTTGAGAAATATGATATGAGAAACACTTGTGCGAATCCACCGGAGACTATTAACACCGAAATCAGATAAATTCACCATGAACTACTCGAAATGAAAAGAAATCTCTCGGTTCAGTCCAACTCATGTAAAGGAACAGAATGTCTGACGGTTATTATAGCCCAAACTACACTATTTTAAATGTGCTGAACTGGGAAAATTAAGGAAATGGAACGAAATGGAACAAATGTTTAAGATTACATATAAAATGTGCAGACGACAATCGAGTCTGAGGGCACAAAGCACTTGCGTGTCTGATAGAATAGAATTTATAATAAAAACGTTATGCATGTTTGACACACTGAAGAAATCCGTCCCCCATGCATCACAATGATTGTAAGTCAATGCCGTTTTAAAAGCAGTCAATATAGAAACACTTGATTGAGAGAAGTGCCCGCACAAACTGCTTATAAGTGATAGCACATGGAGTGTGATGTCATTTACAAGCATTTATAAATATTGATGGTGTCTGAAGTCGACTCCAAATGTCAGACAGCGACTAATCTAGCCTTGGCGTACAATGGGTGCTCATAAATAATGCATGTGACCGCTAATGAGGGTGACATACACTTCTCCTTCTGCAAAATGGAGCCCACTTCTGACACCAAGACAACTTCATGACCTGTCAATTTGGATTATTCAGACCCTAAATTTAACCCCTTTTATCACCGCAGAATGTATTCTGTAATAAAATGCTAAGTAGCATGTTTGTATGTAGGATCTGCTGTAATGAAGTTGACCTATAGGGTAGTTATATGCAACAGTATTAGGACACCGTGGTAAGGCAAATGTTGCCCGATGAAACATGTGACACATAAGATGATCGACAAACGCATTTTTTTATGCATAATAACAAACTGGTGATTCTTAGCAAAACTCTTTAAGGTGGTCGCAAAAAGGACGAGATGCAATGCGTCCCAGCTAGAACAACTGACAGCTTCAAGATCAAAGTGTACTCCGGATGCCAGTGGACCGGTTGTAACCTAATTTGAAGAACAGGTGCTTCATAAATGTAAAAAATAGAAACACTCCAAAACACTTTGGTAACTCTGTTTTTTTGTACCTGTTATGTGGTAGAATTGAGGAACCTAATGATATGTTTTTCTGTTCTTTTTCAACAAGATCTATGTACTTTGCAGCCCTGTGTTAAAGAGGTAGAACGCCCAAAAATGATTTTGTTTCCATCAACTACTGGTCCTCAGATTGTTCCAAACCTGTATAAATGTCTTCGATCCGACGCATAAGAAGACATTTAGAAAAATGTCAGTATCGAAACAGATCATCAGCATTTATGTCCCCTTCTATGGCAGAAAATGGGGGATGAGATCTGTTTAGTTACTAAGATTTTTCCAAAAATCGTTCTTTGTGTGCAGCAGAACAAAGAAATTTATACTGGTTTGAAACAACCTCAGGGTGAGTAAATGATGACGGAATTTTCCTTTTTGGGTGAACTGTCCCTTCAAGTCAGCATGTACAGTGACATGGGAAAAAGATCATGCAATTTAATCTTGAACGATGTGAATTTTGTTCTGTGCTGCGGCATGATTTTGAGCCTTCAAGTGTCAAAGCTGAATACCGCTGGCCCGCCATCAGATGCTGAATGGCACTCCTGGTGTGTGTAGATTCATAGAAAACTTTTTTCGAAGACATGGCTCAAAGTGTTGCAGTGCTTCTCGCCTGGTGCACAACCCTCTTTACTCCCAGTCCAAAGTCTGTCAATCAGTTTCAACATGAAATTTGTTCAGGCTTGAAACTTTGTAAGGTTGGAACTATAGTACATACCACAAAACCCTTAAAAAAACTACAAAACAAATTTCTCCAAACTACAGTGATGTACAAATTGTAAAATTATGTATTTGAGTTCACTTGCTATTGTCACACCGATGTAGTGTTGCGGTTGTTTAACTTGTTTGTGCAAAAGAAGACTAAATTGCTCTAATGAATTCACTTTTAATGTATGATATTTAAACAGTTTCTCTCGGAAATGACAGTGATCTGATTAATGTATCTCTTTGCACTCACCTAAAAATAGAGCCGGCAGGACCAATTACCCTCTATTTGGCACCTGGGAGGACTGAACGCATGCCAACAGCCGCTTCTCATGCCATACTGAGAACAAGCTGAGCGATCAGTCACAAACCGCCACTCGCCCACCAACTGTGCCCTCTACATCGCACAAAAATAAGGATACAGATGTTTTCCGGATATCTGCAGATATCACTTTGGCTTTTTCCAATAACTCTGACTTACGACCAAGATCTATTCACCCACCGGAGATAAGAGGATGCCAACCATTTTACAAGGCCTTGTGTAAAGCAATGAGTGTGATCAGAGAATAAATTGAGCTGTGATTGTTTAATATACAATAGCATTGTTTTATTTGGTTTTCTCATTAGCATAAACCGGACATAAGTGAGTGAAGATAGCAACTGCAGTGTTTCAAAATGGTTGAATATCACATAACAGAGATGTAAGGCAGAAATGAATAAATGTCACATAACAGAGATTTAAGGCAGAAATGGATTAATATCACATAACAGAGATGTAAGGCAGAGGCTGTCATAAAGCTGTAAAGGCTATCATAAGTATTACTTACTGGCATTGCACTTTAGAACAGCACACGGCAACATTTGTACAGACACTTTTTTTCTCGATGTTTGTATTTCAATTTGATATGTACTGTATCTTAACTTTGTTGTACTACACATACCGCATTTATTTCTATTGTAAAATTACAAATTTACTATCTGAGAAATGCCCAGGGAGCAAAATACAATGCAAATGCTGCCCAACGCCTTAAAAATGCTCAGGGAAAGTCATGGGCACAGTTTTGAATGTGTAGTGGCTGCAGTTTCAGCCTACAGTACTAGATTTTTGCACACAGTGTGTATAACACATTATATAGACTTATTTTTACATCCACTTATGATTACCGGCAAGATGAGTGATTTCTAAAAGGTCGATTAAAGAAAGAAATCGACAGATTTAACTGGATTAATCCGTTTTTTATTTCAGTTTTACTGCAATCAAACCATGCAGTTTCTCCTTTAGATAAAGTTTCCACAGTCCCAAGCATATGAAGAGAAACCCCAAAGTATAGCCTATACCTTAAGTCTTTAGCGTTTTCACATACGGTGCCATGTTGTTTAAATAGCACATGCATTTGCGCCCATGGGCGTGCTGGTTTGAGAACGAGATGTCTTCAGGCGCATTGTTGGTGCGTTGCTATTTTGAGGCAACTGAAATAGACTGCGCCACTGACCAACTGAAACCTGGTCTAAAGTCAATGCTGCAATATGTTTTGGTTATTTAAAGAGCGCATTAGTAATATGCTCCTCTAGGCGGGTGCACAGCCCGAATACATTCTGCTTATTACACACAGAGCGACGTGCAGCAGCACACAAACTTGCCAAATATTAAAAACGACAATGTTAAAGCTTATTATTGTGTACATAAAGATAAAAATTCCAGCTTGTACTGTAGAAAGTCTGCTTGATGCATTTCCTCTGATATGAACAATCACAATCGTACCAAATCGCGGACGTTAACCTCTTTTAACTCATTTGCCGCCAGCCTCTTTGAAAAAAGTTGCCGGCCTACGCCAGCGTTTTTTAACCTTTTCACCCAACTAAAATGGCTCACAGTAAATGTTCTGTAAAGAATATTGGACCAACATTGTGTCAAATGAAAGAACAGAGTCTCAGCTTTTAAACAAAAGAAACCGGATTCTTCTTTATTGCTTTGTTCGTTTTTTATCACTCCGTAGATGTGGGTAGGTTTCTTTAAAAACACATCATTTTGATTAAACAGCTGAGATAATTAACGTTTTTTGACAAAGATTCCGCACAGTTTACACTCGGAACAATCATTAAAAAACGCTAAAACATATTTTTTCTAGGTTCTGGGATTCTGTACTTTTTCCCAGTGGTGTGTAATAGCGGCACCTGCTGTACAACAGTACAAATACTGATTGCCGTTATAACTCGTCTTTGTTGGGGAAGCGTTTTTTTTAAATGACGAGATAACTCGTCAATGGCGGTGAAAGAGTTAACGAGATGATTAAAAAAAAATGTTTGTGTGTGTGTTTCACTCACTTTTCTGATGAGCATGAGTGACACGATCCAAGCAGAGAGCTGTATATCTAATTTCTTTCACCTTCAGCATTCTTAAGAGCATTTGCAGTCCATTCGTAAGACAAACGAAAGTGCCATTATGTAATGAAGCTTTGGAAACTAACGGTTAAAAAACATAAATATGTAAAAGTCATGAGTGCAATATTACGCACTTTGCCGCCTTATCCTTTGTCGTCGACAGGGTAAACAACTGCTGGCTTGATGAAACAAACAAACTCCAAATAAAATAAAATGAAAGCAGCCCATCGGGGGCAGGGGAGAGCAATTGAGCAAGGGTGCTGACCAGACAATCGAATCAAGTGTGAAACCACCCTTAGAGAAGGTGTTTAGAGAAGAGAACTTAAAAATGTAAAATTTGAAAACTTATTTTACACTTGTAATATGTGAAAACTTAGGGAATGTTGTGATATCTTTCTTGGGAATTGTCAGTGGAAGAGTCGTAGCTGTGGTAGAAAGCTGAATGATGCATAATTGAGATGCAGGTGTTTTGGATTGCTGGGGCCCTGAGGTCGTGTCCTCGCTTACATGTTTTCTTTTGAAAATGCATCTTTTCTCTTCGTTTTGGTCTTCCGGCCAAATTTAGATGTTGATATGTTGTAGTGTGGACTTTGAAAATCAAGGCTTGTGAAAACAATGGTGTATTCTTGGTAATGTGTCACTGTTGTTTTGGATGCTCTCAGTTTACTTACGATGATAGATGAACAGTTATTGTTTGGCAGCAGAACTCAAGAACATTTTCACTTGCTTTATCAACTTTACAGTCCTAACAGTAACTCCACCTCATTGTCCATCCATTTGAAAGATGATGTGCCTTTCCTCTTCATCGCCGTGACATTTCTAAGAGGAATCTCACATTTTAGTCATGGATGAAAATATTAGTTGTTGAACGAAAACTCTGCTTTCAGATGTATCCGCATTTCACCGTATCCTAACCAAACGCGATGCGATAAGCAATTTGTTTGTCCATGCCCGAACGCCAAAAAGGGGTGGGACGCGACAATCAATCACAAAACACAGCCAATTAGAACAGTTTTTCTCTGTCTGCAGCTGAAGAGTGCAAATGCAGAGAGATGTGCCCGGTTCTCATGACCTCAGAGATGCCTCACCCGACATTATGCTATATAACGCATGTAATCAAATGCATAGAGCTCTGTCATCATCCATGTTTGCCGATTATTATTCATGAGGTGCAGGACTTACATCGAATGAGATTGTTGTGTGGGGGAGCTATCAGCCGCGTCGTCGCATAAATAGAAACCGTGTCTAAAATAGAACCGGTCGTTGCTCGTCGCGTAGCCCTGTCGCGACTGGTTAGAACAAAACCTCTGATTAACATGGAAAAGATCACTTTTATCGCGTGTCGCGGTATCGCGTCTGGGAAGGACACAACAGTCAGTTGGGTAGGGGGCGGATGTTTATGTGGGCACTGGCACAATTATTGGCACACTCACAGCTTACGTTATTCCTGACGTAATCGCTCTTCTCCTGTCCGTGAGCGTAGAGTTGATTGACATAATTAGCAATAATGTGATAATTGTTTCTGAAAATCTGTCTAATGCCCTCTGACACAACTGTGTGCCTGCATGTCAATGACCACTTACAGCTGGTCCCCCGTTTCTTATTGCTTTCTTTTGAGACGGCAGCTCTAGGCCAGGCCGACATTTTGTCTCAAAGGAGCTACTGTTCTCAATTTATCCGACTTTAATATCCCCAACTCATCCAAGTTTAACAATAAGGCCAGGAAAACAGCAGGAGGTAGAACAGACTCGTCTGGTAAAATCTGCTAGTGGGAAATGTGACATCCAGTTGCCAGTCCCTGTGAAACCTGGACAGCCTCATAATGAACCAAGTGTTTATCTCATGCTGTTTTCATATATAACTATGGGCTAATTAAATGGCGCGCTGAAATACTCGATTCTGATTGGTCAATTGCAGCATTCACCGTTCTGATCTTTCTGTTGTGAACACCAAACCACTGTCAGGAGTTTATTATATTTTGTTTCCTGAAATGCAAAAAAAAAAAAGTCGGAGTCACGAGCGACAGTGACCGTTGGCGACAGGAAGTGGGTCTAGCGATGCGGCAAAGTTTTGCTCAACTTTATGCAAGTGAGCGACTTTCGGGAGCGATAACCAATAGGAGTAAAGCAGCGTAGCTCACGTCACCCCTCTCTCCTCAGTTACTGCAGGTTTTGTTTATAAATGTTACTTAAGCAACCGAAGCTAAGAATGCCTATTAACCACCTCGCAGCATGAGACTAGAGACACACAGTGACACAGTCGGTGGTGGTCTGAATGCACCGTAACTCATGTGATATTTCCTATTTGTAATAAGTGAATCAATATTTCTGTATAAATCTGCTCTCATTCGCAGTAGGAGTGTAGATGGTATTCAATAAAGCCAAAAAGCCATAAACAAATCTTTAAAATGATAAACCTTCACACCAGGATGCTTTTGGAGAACAGAACACTTGTAACGCGCATTGCCTGCATATTTCTAGAGAAATCAGTTCCTCCGAGAAAAGAACGATTTGGCACTGTGTAGCATGATTCTCACAGCCGGCTTGAGATGATGAATGAGGATTAATCAAAGCAGCGCTGAGACAAGAAGATCCACAGCTGACCAGCCAGTAATTCACAGAGATCCCACGTGTAAATCAAGCATCAACAGAAAAGCTGAAAACAGTCTTATAATATCTCGACTGTCAAAGCCACCGCAGGGGAACTGTTATCCGACAGCTGGGTCAAAACAGACCTTAAATGACACTTTACAGCAAAGAAAGATGCTTTTAATATGTCAGTATCAATATTGTGTTGCGGCAATTATCCACAGCACACGCTGCGCTGTTCACAGGAATAATGCGCGTGATTGCCGCTATGAGTCGACGGGCGAAGCGCGGAGCTCCTCTGCCCTGAATTACAACAAAGTGCACACTTGTGACCTTGCCGGCCACCGCTATCTCTGAACCTCAGTCGCTTCTGTGTTTTTACAGACTCAGCCAGAACGCCGCAGGGAGTAAAACACATCACTCAACGTTGTGTAAAGTTAGCTGACCCTGTAAGTTTGGGGGGTATCTACAGTTTCACACACAGGGGCTTTTTCATTACCTCTCACACACACATATACCGACAAAAAAAAACATCCTCTATCGCCTCTGCAGTGGACTGATAAGCATATGATGAGGTCTGTCAAGAAAAACCATAAGCATTTTGTGCTCATTATCTGAATTACAGCTGTTGCTCTCACACATAGACAATGTAGTAAACAGTGTGCTTTATATAATGGCAGGAAGACTGCAAGTAATGTTAGGTGTTATCGAATTCAAAGTTCTCCCTGACGTAACATGTATAAAACTACAGTACATTTTTTGAATACATGACTCTTGTTTGAATATGAGTTGATATTTTCAGTATTTTCCAGAGCCTCATTACTGTAGGTGGTTGTTAAGAGTTAAATATGGTAAATATTTTAAAGAATAGTTCTTTATTACTTTAGTTTTAAAAAGGTGCTGTTCAAATGCACTTTACAATATATTACTGTTTAAATTGTACTTTAGGTTCTAAGATTGAAAACTAGCAACCTCCCAACAAAATAATGGCAATTCATAACTGTTTACAGTGAGGCAAATTCATATGAATTCGTACATTCGTTTTGTAAGTTTTACAATTCCGTAATAAGTATAAATTCTCGGTCCAATTCTCATTTCCCCAAGTGGTTTTTCTGCATCACACAAATTCAAATGAAATTGTAATAATGATGCTTTCATTCAATGGTTGAACAGTGCACGCATGCTCTCGTTGCTGTGGCAACCAGGCAATAATCTCCCTGGAAATAAAATTCTGCTTGGAAGAAATAAAAAGGGGTTCCATAAAACATGAAAAGGTTTGATTTTTTAATTGCTTAAGTGAAAACATGACAAAACATTTTCTCAATATCCCATTAAGCTTCCTGTGCCTCCAGTGTGCAATGCTTTTACTTGGAACTGGAAGAGGGTGGAAGAGTGAAGAGAGTGGCATGCTGTGGAATAAAATCCATAGTACTTTTTGTGATATCAGGTAAACCCTCTCCTAAATGGCACATTAAAAACTGTGAATGAGCAATAGGCCAAACTTTCTGATAGCAAGTCACCCCTTTGTAGGTTTTTTTTTTGTTTTACGGTACCTAAACGCTAATTTAACTAAATGTACATGCGTACATACATATATAATATTAAATCCAGATGAGCAAACAACAAATTAATTATAAACAGCTGCGTAAATGTATTATAAATGCATTACAACGGACATTATATGAGGTGAAACAAATCAATGAAATCAACCATCTGTCATTTACACCTCGATGACATGTGTAGATAAATTAAATTCAAGTTTATTTATATGCCGTTATATTCACAATGTGCATTGTTCCAAAACAGCTTTACGTGAGCAAATAAAAAAATCACAGAAGGTAAAACACAGCCTAGTGCATGGTGTTTATAGTCAAAGAAAGATCATTCTAATGATTAATATCTAATAAATACATATTCTAAAAAATACAAATCTTATAGACCAGGGCTTCTCAAAGTCTACTTTCAAAGGTCCAAATCTGAATTCACGAGAAAGGTCCGCACAATTGGTTGTTTCAAAATTAGTTTTTAATACACATCCTTTTAACTTTTTATAAAGAATTAACATTACTTTTTTTAAAAACAATAAAGAGTATTTTGCATTTAAAATATATTTACAACAAATCCAAAAGTGGCAATACATACCAAGAGGTATAGGCCAAAAATAAAATGGTGCAAAATACAGAGCAGCCTTATGTGAGAAATGGCACTGTCTGTTCTCAATCAGCTGCCTCAACCATGGCACAAAGGTTGTTAGTGCATAGTGCCGTTTGACATTTCCACTTTTTATAATTCCAACTGTCTTGTTACAATTTAAACAGAACGGCTTTGTGTTGGATTGGGGCAAAATGAATCCGTACCTCTCTGTCCAGTCATCTTTAAAAGCTGTTTTCTTCGTCAACTTTTCTTTTTTTAATAACAGACATCCTCACCTATAGAACCGCGCACGCAGCTCGGTGAAGTGTTGTTTTATTAACCCGCTCGATTATGTCAAACGTCATACGCTTACTGGATTTCACGGTAGCGATTGACATCGCACTATCGCGAGAGCGATTCAAAAGCATACAGAGCAGGCGGGTCTCGTCTATCTCTCTCGCGGTCATGTGATGTCATGCGTCGATTGGTCTGAGCGCAGGGGCACCACAGGTCAAACAAGCGGGTCCGGATTGAATTCCCTCCGGGTCGGGATCTGGACCGGAGTCCGGACTATGAGTAGCCCTGTTATAGACTGATATGAACCATTTGCTGTATGTGTACACAATAGAATAAAGATTGATACTTAATTCTTTAAATAATAATAAAAAAACTTGCATAACATTTTTCGCTAGGTTCTTATTTGCCTATTCAAACCTGAATTTACAACCTAAAAATGAAACTAAAATAACTGTGCACGGAACTGTGTTATGGGTATTTTAATGGGATACATGTGCCTGCTTTTGGGAGCACAGCCTCTTTATACAGGGGGTAGATTGTGGATGGTGCTTCACTGACAGGCGCTGCCTTTTTTGTTTTTCATGTATGCCAGGGATGAGAACGCTAGCTCACGCAAGTAGGAGGTTAAAAATGACAACAGAACACTGACGGCGCAGGCTGGCGGTCTCATAATAGCACTTTTGGTGCACACCCGGGTTCGATTAACGTCAGAGTTGGGTTCGTTAGGGTGATGTGAAGGCTGTCTTCTGAACCTGGTTGCACACCTGCGAACTGTACCCGAGTCCGCTTAAAAAGGGAGTCTGGGTCCAGGTCATGGTACGCTTCGTTGCTGATATGAACACAATCGTACCAAATCGTGGAAGTGAACCGCTATTAATGACATATTATTTGGTATAAAAGTGTTCTTGTTCGTATGTTTCACTTACTTTTCTGACGCGCTCCACGCAGAGAGCTGCATGTCTCACTTTTGTGCGCCTTCAGGGTTCTTAAGAGCATTTGCAGTACTTTTCATAGACGAAAGTGCCATTATGTACTGAAGCTTTGGAAACAAAACTAACAGTTCAAAAACAAAAATGTATAAAAGTGAAGTGAGCAATGTGATGCATTTTGCCGTCTTCTCCTGCGTTCATATAAAATAATAATATGAACGCAGTCCAGGGAGAGCTGAGCAGTGCCATTCTTGCCTGGGAACAAGTGGCGGTAAAAAAATATGTAAGCTTTATATATATATATATATAGTATTTACACTTTGGACATGCTCATATGTTACTGTTTTGATATATTTTAAAATATATGATGTAAAATATTATTTTTAATTGTTACTGGAAAAAAGCTGAGATTCAGCGGCACCCCTACCTAGTTGTCACGGCACCCACTTTGGGAACCACTGCAATTGACAGTGTATGACATGTCCATGGTCTTATTTCTATCTATATTACAAGTCGAGAGATTTCCTCAATGAACAAACAAAACATCAAACAAAACTTTAAAAAGCCATGGTCAAAACATGCTAAAATTGATTTCCTCAATATGTCCCTTGAATGTTGTGATTGTGAGTGGTTCTCCCCTTACAGGAAAGACACATGAAATTCACATGTGCTAAAAACACACCTGAAATGTTTTTGGGACACTTTTGTGTGAATCAACTCATGGGATCACAAACGAAATGTGTAATCACGTAGGTTTCAACATGTAATCCCATGGGTTCCACAAAAGTGTTCCAAAAACACACATTTTAAATGTGAGCCCATGTGAAATCCACGTGTCTTTGATCTTTTTTCTGGTCAGCAACAACATTGCTCACTTTGTTTTCATTACTCATAGTTTTTTATCCTGTGTGTTTGGTTAGTTTTCCATTGCGCCGCCCTCAAATCAATTCAAAATCCAAGTATGCGCGGGTCATTTTTATCTCACGCACTGTACCTTGTCCCCCCGTTACTGTAAATGTAAGTGTTTCGAGGAATGTGTAAAGAAAAGCAGGTTGCTGCAGCATCATCTCTGTGTTTGTAGAAAGCGTCTGTAACCAATTTATTGCATGACTCCGTTTCGATATTTACACGGAATAAAATAAGACCTTTTGACAGAAAATGCTCCCCAAACATTTGAAAGTCATGTAATGCTGTGTGTGTGGGAGGTTGTAAAGGTCAACAGATGACATGAGCAGTGCTTGACACTCACTTTGTTGCCGTTTTTAATTCAACCCTTTTCAGCCGCATGGAAGAATGATTCATTCGACACTATTCAAATTTTGAACAGCTCTCAGACTCACAAATCCTAAGCGAATGTGTTGCAAGAATGAGTTACAATTGTCCATGCTTAAAATGTGTCCTTGTATCACTTGGGCAGTAAATAACCTCAGCACCCAAAGAGTTACCACTATAGTGAGAATGTAATGCACATTTGTGCCACATCAATTTAAATCTGAAGCAGTTTAGAATGTAACAATAAATACAATTGAGTTTATCAAGAAATGTTCACATAGGGTTTGATTCGGGCCTCACGTGTACAGTAAGTTGTGCCGATTTCTAAAAGCCATACTAAAGCAGTTTGAGAGGATCGGTATCTCCTAAATCTCAGACCCCTGTGTTACTACATTTTATAAAACACCTGCGAGGCTCGTGCTGCACACACAGTGTCTGTCTTATCCCACCACCGTACAGTTACCCATAATGCTTTTGTGCCAGCTTTTACAGGAACCATCATCAAAGGTTCATCAGTGTGCCATTGCCTCTGAACCTCAGGAAGAAAATAATGAAGATAAGTGAGCGTTTACAGAATCTTCTGAAACAAGGTCGTGGGATTTCATTATGAAACTCTCTGAAGCGCGCTGAAAATGTCACAGGAGTTGTGTTGGTACACGAATGGTAAACAACGGTCGAGCCGCATTTCCATTTCACCACCACAGAGCACTTTTCCCTTAAATAAATAAATAATACACGACTAAAAAGAAAGATAGAAACTCACTCGACGATTTCCAACAGGGATATTCTTTTTACTTATTTATTCTGAGTGACGGGTAAAGAAGACTGTCGTCTACAAGGCTGTCAAACAACACCAAATTAATGGCAGACGGATATACTTGGCCTCACACGCTCTCTTTTCCGTTTGGCTTTATGGTAATTTGTTTACTTTAGAATGTCACGGTGCATTTCAGCAGTCCTCAGTGAAACACTGCCTCTCCTATTCATCTATTTGAAGTCTATTTATTTAGAGGAAATAGCAAATCTGTCCCTGTTGTGGCAGCGCTGCCCGTCAAACAGCAGAACAGGTGGAAGTAGCACGGCGGTTTTATCTCTGTTGTGGTGTGATAAAAAGCGGATGTAGACCTCTCTATCCATAATTTATCTGCTTTTCCTTTTATCAGTTATTTATATCTCAACAAAGATGAATGTACCCTACACCCGAGGGCAGTTGGGTTTCACCTCTAAAGGGAATGGGATCAGAAAAGAAACACTGTCACAAAAAAGTGAAATTAAAAAAACGAATCTGGATTTTCTCAGAGAGGTTCAGTGTTTTCATCTGCAACAGTATCTGTTTGAGAGCTAATAAATACCAAAGAGACACACAAGTGTAACCAAGGGCTTTGATGCTGGCCTGTCAATGCTAAAGGCCTCTTTCCTATACCTGGAAAGATCCGTGATGAGATGGTCTTGACAGACACAGCGCTGACTCGGAGACATACAGGTAAACAGGAGAGACAGAAAATGGGCGAACAGAATGGATGCTGTGGTCGTGTACGATCTCACTTAAAACAAAAGGCTGAGCACAAGAATGTAAAATGCAATAAACCATGCCATTTCTATATTGAGTGCGTGATATTGTCATATTATCAAATAATCATTTGCTTTGGGCTGTGTGTGTACAGAATTGTTGGGGTTTAAGCCAAGATTTTCAGTATGGTACTGTACTTATATGATTACATTATAGATGCATAAGCCCCTAACAGTCTTTTGTCTTTCACTTCTGATGTATAGGTTGCGTTTTGGGTCATAAACGTCCCACTCTTTTCAATTCAATCCATCTGAATTGATCCAGTGCCAAGATGCTTCAAGCCCTGCAGCTTAAACCCTTGTGCAGTGTTCATATTTTTGTTACTCAGCCAGTGTTGGTGGGTCTAGTGGACCCGCTGCAGTTTTGGGTTTTTAATTCAACACAATCAAACACTTCATGTTAAAGTACTTAAAGATGTTTACTTCTTCCCATTTAAAAGCAATCTAAACAGTTAATATTTGCCCTGTACCTTTGTTAGATCACATTTATGAATTGAAGTCCAAGTTTTTTGCGGGAACGGCAGGGGCAGAAACCGAACACTTACACACTTACACACTCACACTTACACACAGAAACGCACGCAAACATAATAAAAAGAGTCATAAAGAGGACACAATGAGGGTACACAGAACCTACAGTTTCCAATTTTGTATGCCTTGGGTCCAGTGGACCCGAACATCGTGTATATAATACAAATGTGTAGTGGGCTGAACAGCGTTGCGTCATTGAAAATTTGTCCATATATAAGTTCTTCAGAAAATAAGCAGAGGCCAATGAGCTTGAATTGAAAAAAATATTGCCTCATTTTTCTTTTGATAAAAAATGAAAACGGGTCCAACAGACCCGGTACACCATTCAAGGGTTAAAATGATCACAATTTTATAACATCTTTTATATTTCAGGCATTTCTATCAGAATAAAACTCCCAGTGTGAGTCATAGTGACCTAAAAACGCTAATGCACTTATTGTCGTCGACGACTTTTACAGCGACATTATGTCATATGCCTTTGTCTCATGATTTTTATAAAAAACGCTCGGCAACACTTTACAATAAGGTGCTGTTAGTTAACATTAGCTAACAATGAACAATTGAGTTTTTCACCATTTATTAATCCTTATCAATGTTAGTTCATGTCAATAGAGTAATTCATGTTAGTTCATGATGCATTAACTAATGTTAACAGTGACAATGTCTGATTTTAATAATGTATAAGTAAGTTCTGAAATTAACATGAATTAATATTAATAAATGTGCAGAAGTATTCCTCATTATTAGTTCATGTAAGCTAATACATTAACTAATTGCCAACAAATAGCACCTTATTGTAAAATGTTACCGAACTTTCATGAAAGGAAAATGGTCGGAATATAAAGCGAATTGGTGCATTCGGAGACTTTTTAGTACTGCCAGCTCCTGCAATGTAATATGATCGACACCAACATTTTAGACAAACAAATTCTTTTTTTTCAGACGATAATACTGGTACCACTAGGGATGGGCTTTCACTAAGCGGTTAAGCCCTGAATATTTTCCTAAATGTATTTTATTACCCTACGCATTCATGTCAAGCAATTTTTGTCACAATTTAAATAGATTGAGAGCAAGAGTCTGCTCTCTACATCAAATGTATACAATCTGCTGCTAATTTATTCTGCAGCAAGATAAGGATTCTGAATTATTGCAGAGCCTTGCGTTTTGCACACCACCTTGAAGAAATTTAAAGAACTAAAAGATTTGTTGATGTTTAGGCTTTCAATCCCATGTTTAAAGGAGTAGTTCACTTTCAAAATAAATTTTCATAATAATTTTCTCACCCCCATGTCCTCCAAAATGTTTACCTGTTTGTTTCTTTAGTCGAAAAGAATTGAAGGTTTTTGATGAAAACATTCCAGGATTTTTCTCCTTATAGCGGACTTCACTTGACTCCAAACGGTTGAAGGTCAAAATGACAGTAACAGTCCACCTTAAAAGGGCTTTAAACGATAGCAGACGATGAATAAGGGTCTTATCTTCAATAAGGTTCATGAATTCAAAAAATACGTAATTACATTGAAAATGTCACATTTGACGTAGGCGGAAGTACCAAGTCAGTGATTACAAGTTGAACGTGCAAGCTTTCAACGTAATTACGTATTACGTGAAGTCATGAACGCGCATCACAGAATTTGTGTTTATAAAGCATATACTTTCTGTTTGTTAAGAAAATGGCCGATCGTTTCGGTATACAAGACCTTTAGTCATCGTCTGGTATCGTTTAAAGCCCTTTGAAGCTCCCCTGAATCGGTCAATTTGACCTTCAACCGTTTGGAGGCTATTGAATTCCACTATATGGAGAAAATCTTGGAATGTTTCATCTAAAACCTTCAATTGTTTTCCACTAAAGAAAAAAATGTATAAACATCTCAGATGAGATGGGCGTGGGTAAATTATCATGAACATCTTGAACTACTTTCATTCCCAAACGCCTTCATAATGCATCTTTCGCCTCCACTGGTAAGGCTCAAAATACAAAAACTATTTGAATAATGAAATTTACAGCGTGAAGAACAGATAGATATTGATAATTGAAAAGTTAACATAAAGATGCTGTTTAATGAAACCATCTGTGCTCTTCACACATGCCTTATTTCAGTGTCTGTCACATAGAAGCATGAAATAGACAGACTCCTTCTACATACAGTTCTTAAGACTCGCATTTGCATTCACCTGAAGCTCCATTAGCTGGCTGTGCACTGCTGAGCTGTTCAGTGAGGGAGTAGAACTCATGATGACTGACTAATGAATAACTCAGACTCCACTACACTGATTCCCTGCTGCACTTCCTCAGACCAGCGGAGGGAATAATGGTGCTTGAGACAATTTTCTTACTTCAGAAAAACGTCCAGTCATCTGCCGAGATGGAAATGAAAAACATCAAAGTACCGACAGCATGAAGGCAAGCATATGTGTCCATACATTTAATGTGATGAACGGAATGAGATATGAATTATAAATAATGTTGTTTAGCTGTGGTCGGCCTTCAGGTGGCACAGTCTAAAATAACAAATTGGAAACACGACATACTGTTAATGCAGAACTTGAGAATGAGCACGAATGACACGTGCCTCAAGAAAGGAATGAATCAAAACAAATGCTTTAGTGAATTGAAATATCAAAGGAAGGAAACTCGAAATGAAGTTCGGTTCTGGGCACATTTCAAAGAGCCCGACAGTACTATATCTGACTCCAAAACTCCAGAGACACATCGCAGCAGAAAGAGAGAAAAGTCCTTCCATCTGAATCCTGAAAAAGTGTGAACACCATGACACTGCGAGACTCTGCTAGCAGGTGCAGAATGGTGGATGGTCTTCATCCCTGCCACTTCATGAGACTCAGGAAGCATAAAAGCGACACCGTACTTCAAACTGTACTTGAGTTTCAAGACCTCAGATCACTTAGAGCCGGCCTCAGTTCAAGTTCAAACCCGTAAGTTACCACACAAGCTTTGTTCCAAACCAAACAGAATCTTATGTTGCCACTGACCTAAAAGGCTAAAATTCAGCTGAACATGACATGAATACAAACACAGATAAAAAAATACATAAAACACGCATACTGGGTATGCTCGAAAATATTTTATGCTGTTGGGTCATGGATTCAAATGATGCACTCTAAAAAATGTTGGGTTGGTTTCAAAACGGACCAAATTAACCTCTACTGGGTTGTTTCAACAGATGCTAAGATGCTGGGTTATTATAACCTGTTGTTGGGTCAATAATAAACATTTTCTGTGTTAATTTAACCGTTTTCACCTAATGTTGGGTTAAAAATAACCAAGCATTTTTTTTTACTTTGATGACATTTATTAGTACAGTGATTTGTAGAGAGGACAGGAAACGAAGTGGATGAAAGAAAGGGGGTAGGGTCAGGAAAGGACCACGAGCTGGGATTCGAACTCGGGTCACCCGAGAAGAACCACTCAATCATCAGCTCCGATATAACCAAGCATATTTTTGGGTTATAAGAAATTTACTTTACACTGTTATAAAAGAACATACTGCAAGTTTCAGGTCCCCAAAAGTAGGCAAAAAGAGCATTTGTTAAATGAATAGATTTTCACTCACAACACAGTGATATAACAGTGTGGCAGACATTAGCGTGTCCGCTTCTTAAATAACACATCGTTCCTTCGTTTAGCTTATGACTTCAATAGTGTGCCCAGAAGCAGTGAGAAGCAATGTGAGAAAGAGAGAGCAAGTCAAGAGCGGGGAGGTCCATCTTGTTTGTTCAGCATGGATGAACCGTAAATCACAGAGTCGACAGTGATCACTGCCACATCACCTCCGGTTATGTCAACGCATCACAACTAGCCCGCCCAGTAACAATTTAAATAGCCTTCAACAACCCATCCAAACTAAGAGGCTTTGTGCCCAAAAAAAAAACGTTTTATGTACTTTCATTGTGACTACTTTAAATCCTCAAACAGTTGATCAGGTTATTATATCAGCATCAGCTTTCTGGACTTAATGCAGTGGATTGCAAGGCAATAGAAGAAATTATATGTTAATTGTGTTGGATTATAAAACTGCTTTTACATTGGGTGCCCAGCTATTATGCCTTAAAATTCTTTGCCTTAAAAAGGTTTTTAAAAATTGCTGCAGCTTCTTCTAAATTGTGTAAAAGTGTAGTTTTCTTACATCATTAACTGTATGCAAGGCAAAAGGACAATAATTAAAATTAGCACAATGATAGCACAGCACTTTTAGCTCGGCTAAATTGATTATATTGCCACATTTGTCAGGGAGCCGGCAACGGCAAGCAAAATGGGTTTTCTTGCCGTAAGCTCACTTTAATATATTTCAAATTAGCTTGGTGTGGAAATCCTATATGATGGCCAGTTACAACAGAAATAAGTACTCAGGTTTGGAAAAATGTCCCTTTCTTCTCTTTCTCACTTTCTCATTTATTTACAAGCAAAGAATGAAATGTCAAGATTTAAAATACATGTTATGTTATCATAGATCAGTTTTGCAGGACAAATGTAATTCAACGTGTACATTAAAGGAGTGGTAAAAAGTGTTTCATGCATTCAGACTTTTTTACCATGTTAAACGTGCTGGATTCTCATGCTTGACATGGTCAACTTGTCAAAAAATGAGTTGGGGGGTTCGACATAGCATTTCTCGATACACTCCACCAAGGTTCGTATAGCTTTCGGGAAGTTTTTTTCGAACATGAAATTCTGTTACGTCACAACTTTTCTTAGCCTCTTACTGGGCAATTCTACCGGAAAAAGCATGCCCACGCGTCAACCAGCGAGAGCGAGAGAAAGAGCACACCAATCAATGTATATTGTTTGTTTGTTATGCAGGGATAATGCAATGATGTATTGTGTGCTCATGCTGTGGTACCATTAATTAAATCAAGTCATTTAAACAACCCTTGAACATCCGTTTATCTTCAGAACGTAATTTAAGATTAAGTTAATAATTAAAGTTTTTCTTGATTGCTAACACACAATTCATGAAACAATTCACCATTTTCTGACAACTATATACACATTCTCAGAACAATACACAAACTTGTACAAACCCCACACAAAAACAGCCCCATTTTGCAATGGTTTGACCATGTTCTCATTCAGAGAACACAAACACACAATATAATGAACGAAGTGTCAAGAAGTAAACTCAAATAACACACATTTATCCATCAGTAAACATTCAGTAGCAAAACTTATGACACACCAATCAGAATCTATCAGAATACTTTAACATACAGTATAATTACTCTACGCCAAAAATGCCATATTTTTACATTATCTCCTATTGACTAATCGCTTCACTGTATTGTTTCCTTTATCTTCTCCGTAAGTCGCTTTGGATAGAAGCATCTGCCAAATGCCTGAATGTAAATGTTATTTGTGCAGTTGTGTACTGTATTGTGTTGCATAACCAGTTCAAATTGTTCTTTGGTTTTTGAACTTTTCTTGTAAAATCATCTTCATTTACTTTACAGTAGTGTAATGTTTATTTTTTCCTAAAGTTCATTCTTGCATTTTGCTGTATCTAAGCTGTCAAATTATTCTTGAATCCCAAAAAGAGGTTTTAGTTTGATTTGAACTGATCTCACCAGTGTCTAAGACTATGTTGTAGTGTGGGTGTTTTTGAGGGTGTCATATCATGTGGTTTTTCAGCAAGTTTTGAGGAGAAAGCATCATTGAAAATAGGATGTTTTGGGAATTGAGTGAGATGCTATGGATTTGTTTAAATATTCCATCTTTTACTAACCTTCATGTTATTCCAGACCTGTATGGCTTTCTTTCTTCTGCGGAACACAAAGGATGACATTTTGAAGAATGTTGGTTTTCAAACAGATTTGGATTGCTGAAATTCCATTGTACGGATACAGAACCACTTAAAATTTATTTTGGGGTTCCACAGAATCATCCAGGTTCAGAATTACAATACTGTCAGGAAAAGATGCAAGAATTTTGTATTTTCTGAGTTAATAACTCTTAAACAAAGTAAATCAAGCATCAGTTCGTTTTTCATTAACACCTGTCTGTCAAACAATGGAATGTTGGCATACATTATAATCACATTCAGATGACAATACTGATACTACCGTAGCTCAATAAAGAATGTGAATGTTTTCTACTGTTCTCCGAGCGAACAGAATGCAAGCCTGCAATGAGTCCAGGTCTGGCAGACAGAAAGAACGAGGTGCTTATGTCACAGCAGGCCATAGAAAAGTGAGAAGTGTGTAATGGATTATGAGCGGTTAATTGGCTTCGTCGGTGGGGTCCAGGTTTTGCTCTCGCTTGGGAGGGCCGATCGACACCCAGCTGTTGGCGGGATGGAGGACGTGGCACGGTCGACTCTGTAAATAAGCTCGGGGACTTCATTCCTTCATCAGCCTTCTCGGCGATGGCTTAAAAGCCCAGCGAGCTGCCGGCAGATTAATGCAGATGCATTCATGATATGCGCATGGCTGTTTGTGGCAATATCACGCACGCAACGGGGGAGCGGCAGCGAGCTTGTCATTTTCACACGCTGGATCATAACTGAAACTAAGAGTGCGTCCTCCCAGTTTCTTCAACAGAACATTGTCAATCTCCTATTTGCCTGCTTGTCATTTCCAACCCCACTGCTCCTGCTTTCATTTAGCAGTCAAAGAAAATGCTTCTGCAACTGATAAAGATTCAAGCACTCACGCTAACCGTTATCCTTCAGGCTCGTGAGTCAGAAAAGGAAGTGGAATAGCGAGAGTAAACATGTTGCTGCTGGTTAAATGTGATGTATTGTTTCATCTGCAGTCACTCCAAGCTATCAATTTGATCTGAGCTACGTATCCCAGCGAATGCGCGGCCCGCCATTGACGCTCTTTCTCCTCAACCGCATACGCGCACCCCGCTGATCTGGAGCGTTTGATGAAGCGTGGCAAAGCTCTCCTACCTCCTGTTTGTGCCACTTCATCTCGTTGTCACCTTCCCAGTAATAAAAAGGCACATCATGGATCTTCACCCAGACAAATGTAGAGCAGCCCTCCAATCAGATGCATTAAATTCAGTTTTGCATTACAGGCCTCACTGTTGTGAATCACGGATCGTTCGCATCCTTCGTATTCATACTAATCCCAAAAGATAATGGACACACTCCACAATGGCTCTCATACTTTGCTGGCGTTTGTGGATAGCAATGTTTAATTGGTTCAGCATGCTTACAAATGGGCTTAGGAAGAAAACAAAGGAAGGGGTCCAAGTATTGCAGGTGGGCGGATCTCGTGCCATGTACTGGGTCACTGTTAGCAATCCATCTGATTGCAAGCCACCAAGAGTGTTATAATTATTATAAACAAGCTCTCTCAATTCTATACTTAGTGAATTTTGGGTGATTTCACACAAGAGTTTTAAACTTTATTAATCAGTAACGGAAATCTAATTAAAATGGGCCAGAAAACATACCAGAAAACAGTCATTCAGTATATAAAATACAGCTCTTTATACCGAATAACTTTATGGATGTGTGCGTTTATTTGTTTGCCTTGCCACTGCGGTTTAGTTAGAAAAGGGACATATATCTGATGTGATCATTGGTTGTGCCAATTCCCATCTCTCTCATTACTGTAGGATCCATTTTAGAAATGATCACAATCCAGAACTAACTTTGTTACACCAGCCAATAACAGCTGGATTGCAAAAATAAAATCAGCCCTAAACATTTGATACTGGCAGTATTAAATAGCATAGTGAACGATACATGACAGTTTATTTGTTACTTTATATTTTTATTCCTCATAAATCCATTTCAATATACTGTAAACTGGAAGGGTGTTTCTGTTTAATATGATATATGCTATTTAACTAAATGTAAACATTTTGACGTTTTAGAAAGTTGCCTTGATACATTGTCTTCTCATAAAGCATACATTCAGTTAAGAGTCTTTAAATGAAGACAGGTTTATGACATGTGTACATTTTTTTAATGGATCAAATATAATGAAGGTGTCATCACACTTATCATCAAGACAAATCACATTCCGATAGACAATTATTTTTACAGTTACTATATAATGAAAATCACCAAAGCCTAAATGAAAATAGATTAAAAAAGTTGATACCCGTACATAAAAGTTTTATATCGGATAACAGTCTGATTACTAACAAAAGAAAATTATCAAAATTATAAAATTATATAATTTTAATAGTGTATGTAATGCGAATAATTGTTCTCATGTGATCCTCTGATGCTCAGCGAGGATCCGGTTATCATTGTTTTGTCTTCTACTACATGTACTGTGTTTCTCCCAGACAAATTAACATTCATTTGTTGCTGGGCAAGTGTTCATTTAGAACATTGGATATGAACACTGACTCTACGGCCTGCTCTCCACCGTCCTCCATCTTCCCAGATGATTCGCTGTTGATTAATCGAGGGGCTCTGCTACTCCAGGAACACTTCCAGTTCTTGGTGGTGTTCGGTGTAAATGTTTGGACAGCCCTTTGTGGTATGATAGAGTGCAGAGGAGACCCAGAGGATTATTGTGCTATTGGGGCAAAAGATTAAGAGAGGAGGAGGAACTTTCATTGGCCCAGACATCATGCAACAGCATGGTACATGAATTTGCAGTGCCTTCCTTATGAGATCAAGGTTATGAGAAGATATGCTAGCCCAAGAGTTTTTATAAAGACTTTTAGAAACTTTAAGATTATGCTGGTTTTTAAAGAGAGTGGAAATAAAAGTGTTTATTTGTCCAGTGCATAAGGTGCAGCTTGGAATTCTCTTAACCGATTTTAGGAGCCTTGTTGATGGCCGATTGATCTTGTTAGTAAAACGTTTGACAAGTGTGGGCTAAAGGTGAGCTTTTAAACCCTTTTAAATGCACAAAAGACAAACTGTGAGGTATTCGCTGGTTTCAAAGAATCAAACTATTCTCCATTGGCCTCAAAATACTACTTCTTTCTCAACACTCGTAAACACTGGGTTGGAACTTCCACTTATGTCATGATTTACTCCAAGTTGATCCAAACCTGTACACATTTCTTTCTGCTGATGACCACAAAGAAAGATATTTGAAAAAATGTTAGCAACTGACATGTCTGGGACATCATTGGCTACAACAGTAGGAAAAATGATTGTATAATGTTTTGTTCTGTTGAACAAGAATTTAGGAAAGTAAACAGTTCTAGGGCACCTTCGACAACCATTTTATTTAGTCCTACTATGGTAGTCAATGATGTCCCAGAAAGGTCTGTTGCTAACATTTCTCCAAATATCTTTGTGTTCAGGACTGTGTTCAGGGTTATGGAGCAATTCATGACATATTGGGTGGAGTATCCCTTTAAGAATAGACACATTTTTCAGCCTATTTTTACTTTTTATGGTATCACTTAAGATCATTGATATAAAAGACCCTAACTTTTTCTAGTGGTGTCTTCATCAGTTTTCAAAAAAAAAGACTACAGTTAATATCAACATGACAAAAAACAAAAGTGTGACTAATTTTATGCTTTCTCTAATAGTGTAAAGCAGCTCTATATCTCTTCTCCTCAGCTCGCGTATGCTAGAAAGCAGAGTGAGGGGGTGTATGATGAGAGGGCCAGGGGATGTTTGTCAGGAGAAAACATGCAGGTCATCCGTAGCCATAGAGGCTAATTGAAGGGTGTAAAACACTCACCCTGTTTAAAGTACCCCGGCCTGGCGTTCCACTTGCCCCTCGTTGACACGCTGAATAGAGAAATTGTACACTGCTACTCAGAGGAACTGTAAGAAGGTCGTGTAGTTATGAATCCAACACCCACGGCAGATCTATTTCCTCACACATAATTAGCAGAATGCATAATTCACATGAGAATATCAAAATACGTCCATTAAATGTTATTATTACCGTTTTAAAGGGGTCATAAAGGGGACACGGCTTAAACGAATATTATAGTTTGTTTTTGATGTAATGCAATGTGTATACACGATATAAGGCTCAAAAAGGATGTATTTTCCACATAGCGTGCATGTTTCTATCTCCTCTTTGCCCCGCCTCCCTGAAACATCACGTTCCAAAGCAATTGTACTGACAGGTACGCCCACCTTACTTGCGTATACATTTGGGCGGTCTTAGTTAAGTCATACCACGAACTGACGTAGATTTGTGGAGGTGTGATTACACAAGGTTTTTCAGGCAGGTCTGGGTGAGCATTCGCTTTTAGATATAATGCATATTTGCTTCCGACACTTTAATTTTTGCAATTTTACGTGTCTAATACATGCATGGGAACCTTAAAACACACAAAATACACAGAAAAACACATATTCGCACAATATGACCCCTTTAAAGGCCTTTCAAACGTTTTTTTTTAAATTCCGTATTGTATAAATAGTTAAGAAATCAACGAATTATTTTCAAAATACTTCTTTAAATCTAATGTTAATTCTTACATTAAAACACCAACAAAGGCTATATTGCCATTAGTTAGATGGTTTCTTTTAGTTCCAAAATAGCCTTATCATTATGATTTTTTTTTTATATATGATAATAACCCTGCATTACAGTTCCACCTTCACTTTCATCCACTGATCTTTTCCTGACATTTACTAAACTTTAAGTGCCAGTGATGAGCAGGTCATCAAAGCAGACTATTAAGCCATAAGGTCCTTCAGATGCTGTTAACCTTCCCATTAAAGAAGTGTGTGTCTCTGTGTGTGTGCGTGCGCATTATGGCACATTTCGTCAAAAACAAGCTCATTAAAAGAAAACCATTTCCGTTCACTTCTAAGCCGAAATTCATTTCACACGTTCAGAAAGCGAGATCTGACAAATGAAAGCTGATGAGACTAAGCTCATGAGCTCGTGGCCTTCACTCCTGTCAATGTTACCCTTAATTCTCAAACTGAAGTTTTGTTGCAAATGGATTAGCGCAGAGGCATGCTACAGATTAAAGTTTGTACAGAATCAGCGGGGGTGAGGATATGTTCTCTTATCCAAAGTGCTTAATTCGCTCCGTGTTGCTCTGTGCATTCACCGGCACACTCTAAAATTCAATCGACGTACACAGAACCCAAAGGTGGAACAGGCTTACCACAGTTTAATAACTGCTGACGAGTCCAAATATGCTTTTCTCACACAATGTCATGAGATTTTCCATGATAGAATTCAATAATAGCAATAATTTGCTGTATAACACGGAATGGCACCGAATCTGGCAAATGAATTACTTTGTAACCAGAAAACAGCTAATAAAATACAAGTTGTGCTGTGAATAACGTTATAATTATTCAGATGCCGTTTAAATAATCTGCTTGCTTTGCATGAGTGTATTAAAAGTGGTTAGATTGAGTGTACTGCACTCGTAATGCTCGTGCGGCCCCTTAAACTGCATTGAAGCTACTGTCAAACAACCTTTGCGGTGACCTGTCAAAATAAAAGTGCGGTTAACTTGAATAAGTTATAACACCCACATTTTACCACACCATCCCCCTTAAATTATTTTAATATTCAAACACTTAGTATATTATTTACTTTAGTAAATGGAAGTTAATGTGCTAGTCAAATTATTAAATATATATATATTACTTTATTAAAAATAAAAATAGTACTTAAATTGAAGCAGACATGAAAACAAAAGAAGAATGGACTGGTAAGATGGTTTATTAACACAAGTACATTATACCATATTAGAGACTTTTCCCCTGTATGGTTCAGCTTATCCACTATAGGGTTTTTAATAAAGTGAATACTATAGTTTACTGAGGTATTATTTCACATGGGCAAATATATTACTTATTATAGTACGGAATGGAAAAAACAGAGTAATGGGGGGAAAAATTACTGATTTCATAGCGCCCTACACCACTCTTTACTTCTTTTTATAAATGAAAACTAAAAAAGATTTCATCATAATAACAAGATTGCCATTATGTGTCCAAGGAGACCTTAGATTAATATGACATTAAAGAGTGGTTGTGTAACAAAAAAATCAATACACTAGTCATGTGATACTCTTTAGTTCCAAAGAGAAGTCAATACCAATTATTGAGCCAATTATTGATCTTCAACTATAGTTAATAAATATTTCAATACTTTGACTTTTTAACTGTGTAATATATGTTTTCTTAAGTTTGTTAGAAAGGGCAGAGGGTGGGAAAGTACAGCGCTAGAAACAGCCTCACACTCATCTGCATTCACATCACACATGCAGACAATTTACAGTGTAAAGCAATACGCAAGCAATATATTTTGAAACTCTCTCTTATTAACAGCAATCCAAAAAAAGATTAATAAACCATAATGTATCCCAGTCCTATGTGTTTCCCCACACAGAAAACAATCACAATATTGTGAAAATATTGTGTTATACCAAATCCCACTGGTTCATATTTCCTCACTCAGGTTTAAATTGATTTGTGAATCAAAGCAGATTTACAGATGTGAATGATAGAACCTTTCCATGTGATACTTTTGTTTGATTCGTTTTTTGAGGAAATATGATGAGTACACACAAATTTAAACACGATATATGGGAGTAAATATTCTATCAGTTATAAACCTTATTTAATTGGTTTTAGATGTGTGTTTATTAATGAAACAGCCTTTAATCCACTGGGTGTTTACTGAAGTCAAGAGAGAAACACAAAGTAGCTCAGTATGAAGTCATTATACTAAAATCTTAGTGGATTGGTCCCTGTGGGTGCGAGTTAAAGAAGATGGGGTTTAAAATACACGTATGATAGCACACTTCCTACGGTAATTCTTACGCTTTGTTGCACGGGCACATTATGGATGGACTAAACCCTTTCTCCCCGACACTGTGACTTTTACAGGCTCTCTCAAGATGATATCTTATCAAAGCTATGGCACATTCAGTCTAGCTGTGTAAGAGAAGGTTCATTAGATGTCAATGCATAATCAATATGAAGAAACAATATAAATTCTCTACAGTACTATAGTATACTGTACTGTATGGTACTTCACTACACATTGTAATCGGCTGTACTTCATTACTGTACAGTGAAATACTGTACTATACTTAGTGTTTATCTGTAAAAATGGGCTCAGTTGCATAAAGCACCTTAAGTGTAATTTTCCCTTAAGTGTGGATTATATAAATATACCTTCAGTTTTACTTAAGTTATTCTCCCATTGGCTTTACCCCTTAAGTGACACACTTAAGGGAAAAACGTAAGGTGCTTTATGCAACTGGGCCATGGTGTTCAATATGTGTTGTATAAACAAATACATGAATGAAGCAGAATCTCCATAGGTTGATAAATGTATCCCATGCTCTCTCTTAATTCTGTGAACAGCACCCTTTATAGTCCCAAATGTAGGTAATTAGTTTCAATAAAGCATAACAAATTGCATACAACGAATACAAGAATATTTAATTAATGAGTAAGAATATCATTCTAAAGCTAAGAAAATGCACTAGTTGGAACAAAACATAAGGGCCCAGCTTACGCCCTTGAGGAACCCTTATCTTATTTCATCAGCAACCTTCAACAGGTACAGCGCAGTACAAACAGTTACCAATGCCACAGTGAAAGTTAACCCCAGAGGAGGATGAAAACAGAATATTTGGGGAAAAGCAATCAACCGCTCAACGTGTGCCTCATGTCGGGAAAAATACTTAGACTGAGATTAATATATCTGATAAACACCTGCTACGTTCCTGTTGAGCAGCACACCTATTATCAACTGTCAAGGGTAGTTTTTTGATGTGAATAGCTTGGGACCACCAACCTGGGTTTAGGATTCACTTGGCTGTTTCTAGAAAGGAGGGATTTGAATTCGATTATCTCCCCTGACTCTTTCACACACAGCCCGTCTCAGAGCAATGGCACAAAGAGGTGATAAATAGGATATGGAGAGAAAGTGGAAGGCATTCTGGCATGTCTTTTATTTCCTTTAGAAGCAGCGTCTTTCTCACACTGATATCTTTGCATCTTTACAACTCTTAACAATTGTTTCGGTCTTCCTCAGCCGGGTTTTTAGAATATGGCAGGAGTTCTTTTTTTTCTTTCGCATGCAGTCATCTATAAAACCACCAAAATCGGGTGATTCACATAATGAACGTTCTAGATTTTGTGCTACACAAATGCAAAGTGCCTTAATATAAGTTACCTTAAATGGTACTTTTTGCTAATACAGTATGCACAGTGATAAGCACCAAATATATATTTAGAATTTTTGATATTAGCATAAATGGTACAGAATGTTAACAACAGATATGTGTTAGAATTTTATGCAATTTGAGTTATGTTCTCCTGCATGTTTTATTGTTCACCAGGCAAAACCCATCCCAAAGAAAAAGTTATATTTGGAAACCATTAATATTTCAGTCTTCGGGAATTTTGAATTAGGTTCAGTTAAAATGTGACCTATCATTAATCAAAAAATACAGTGTTTATTAGTTGCTTGACCGAATCTCTGTCCTGTACGTGAGGAGAAACACAAAACGCATAAGAAGAGAAATAATAAACAATTATTAATCAGATACTTAAACAAAAACAATAGATCAGACAGACAGAAATGTGGGAGAGGTCACAGAAAGGCACACTGGAACAGAAAAGAAGTTAACAGAAATTATGCATTTAATTAAGCGATTGCGCAACCACCCAGAACACCTCCCAAACAGCACCAATGCCTCCACTCATCATTAATACGTTTTTCTGATAATTGATACTAATGAGCATTAGGAGCTGTTGACAGGTCTAAGGAACGATAGGGCAGGATTTTGACGGAGGGGTTTGGTACACTGATTGATGTGAAGTTTCACGCCTGTCTGATCCTGATGCTATGAACATGCTGATTTCAACTCTGATGATAATTACGTGATCATGTTTTATTTTTAAGATGAATCGATGCTGATTTCCAATTATTAAGGCATTAATTATTAAACAGCTCTACGATCACTCATATTATGTCTTACACTTCATTTGCGGTTGAGCTAGAAGCCCCAGCGGGCCAAAGATTACAGCATTATTCTTTTGAAGTGTCAACAAAATCCAGGCGGTTTCATGATCAAAACAAAACTTAATTGCGTTCTTCAGTAGACAACTTTTCAAAAGAAAAAGTAACCAAGAGCCATCTGCCATAAATGTATTACGTATAGCGCATATACATTTATATAGCATATCATATGTTAGAGATGTAGTAAAGTAAAATAAATATATCAGCCTTTATACAAATGTACTAAACAAATGACATATTTAGGCTTTCATGACTGTACACTCCTGTAAAGGTGATTGTACAGTGTTTTTTCACACTGTCAGATAAAAGTACAAACTTGTGCCAGGCACGGGGCTAGAGGGGCATTGATCACCCAGATTTTCCTTGGACCCCTCCAAAAAATGTCAAATTGACAATTAAAACAAGTAAACCAGATATATTTGTCTTATCTCTTATCAACTATTAAATAAGGGTCTGTCAAATTAATGTCCTAATTAAGATTATTAAGAATTAATATTTCTATGTGCAGTGATTTAGTGATGTGAACTGGGACCAGCGTAATTGTTTGGATGTATGGCTATCGGAATCAATGCTAAAAATAGAATGCCTATGACTGGGGCTCCGACAGGCAAAGTAACGTGTAGCCAACAAAAAAACAAACACAATCGACTAACTTGCATTGGTCCGTGCATGTGTGTAAGTTAAGTTAAGGTAAGTTATTGTTTCAGAGTGTGGTTTAAGCAAGTCCTATCAAATGGGACCAAGGTTACGTTAGATTTTGATTGAATGCAAGGCTAAAGATAGCTAGCAAAATTTGTGCTAAATGCTTTAATGCTGACAGCAACTGATTTAGAAAATATGAAATATTGCCATTTCATTTTCAGAACAAAATGAATTTGTCTGCATTTACCTCAGTAATGTTTATATGTTTCTTTATTTGTTCACAGAGGAGGTTAAAGCTCCTCCCAAAAAGAGACTTTTGCTACAAGTACATATCTCTGCAGGCCGTAGCGCTCCAGAATGGGGCCGGTAACCTCTAAAGAGGGCCACTCCCAATAGGGCATGTCATAAATTGTGCACATAGACATAAGAAATACTAGACCGTGCATTGACTGCTTTTGTCAGCTGCTGCGATACATCAACGGCGCCACCATATTGGTCGTGGCAAGAGTAGTATGTGAACAAATGCAAGTAAACTAGGGAGCTGCACTTTTTGGCATTAAAAGCACAATAAAGTTTACATTTCTAAACACATGTCAATGGTTTAGGATATACGTGATTGATTCTGTCAAAGATGAAAGGGTAGAACAGCAGTCAGGAGACAAAGTGATTATATAATTAAATGAGCAAAGTTTATTATAGAAAAAAATCATGGTTGCATTTAGATGCTCATTCTAACTCGGTCTGACTAGTAACACTAGCATCAGGTGATATTATACCAGTGGATAATTACTGCTTCACAGCAATTTCTTGTGACGTTATAATGAATCTTGAGGATGAGAACACTGGAAACTCATATCTTCCTGTGAAAACAATACATATGCAGCATCCAACAGAATATAGAATATAACAAGGTAGACATAAATGAATATACTCTAACTAATAAAGTAAAAAGAAAAATAATAATAATAAGGATAATAAAATAAGAAATTAAATACGACACTAAATTAATGTCTGTACGCTCAAGTCAGAATTCATAAACTTTAGAAAACACACATACACACACAAGTTGCTATCTATCACTTTAGAAAAGCACTACTCATTGTTAGATCGTGTTTAATGCATCCATGTGAACAAATGCAAACTACAGTGTACTTGTCCACTAACCAATTACTTGAACTTGTATTGCATTTCTTTCAACTCTATGCCTTACTGTCTTCACTTTCAACAGTCGCTCTAGTCTGAGATGGGGTCATTGCTCGGGGAACTGAGGAACAACCCCTTCCTGACAGAGTCACAACCCATTCAAAGTCATCCGGCCTAACGCAAGTGAGATGCCAGTCTGAAGGATGTAATGGAAAAAAAGGGAGCTTAATCTGATGTCTATGAAGCCCCCAACAAGCCAGGGGTCATTCAAAGAAGTCAAGACCAATTTATCGCAGGGAATCATGGGCAGGCAAGAAAATAGCAAACTTGGTTATGCAGACCCTAATCCCAGCAGCAGTCTTGTGGGACAAATCCTGAAGCATGACTTTTTCATTTGTTCATGCCAGTTGCAATTGGGCTCCATTCTCCAAAGTCAGAACTGACAGCCCAACACATACAATGTTGTGAGAAGCCCAGCTTAGCATCCATTACTCCTTCGAGAACTTTCGCACACCAACACGTGTAGAAGTACTTATGTTTTTGACATGTACAATAGAAAAATAAGAATTGTCTATTTGATTTCATGTTCATGTATTATAGTTGCATAGAGCTTAGGACTATTTAAGTATCCAACTGTAAATTTTGGCTTTCGGGCCTTAATGGTGCAAATCAAGATACATGTTCAGTAGTATCTAAAAAATCACCCGAGAGTCTCGTATGATACCAACTCTGTATCATTGTATCACAATTTTGAACTCTTTTTAGTGAGAACATGAAGGTAATACTTTGACATGTAAGCACTTACTGTGTGTCCTCAGCCAGTGGCATCTCGAGGCAAATGGTTCCAAATCAAATGATGTCTGACTTACAGGCGCTGTAAAGTTAATGCGGGGCCCTGTCGAATGTGCTAATTTCTCCCCTCAGGTTTGGATTCTAGTTGAAGAAAATTTGTGCTCGGAGACCGCAGACAATTCCACTTCAGAATGGAGCTTCTCAAAGCGATACACATGATGTTCTCTACAATACGTGCATTTCCTCTGAGTGGAGATGCGGTCCTTGTGAAAAAATCATTCAGGGGCTCAAAAAACACGATTAATATGCTAAATTCGGTCACATGCCCTCTTATCTCTTTCCATCCACTTTAACATGCCCTCCTTTTATCATTGTTACGCTTGTTGACAAATATGATGTTGATGTGATATCAGAACATTGCAAGTTGTTTGTGCTTCTCCAGCTAAATGCTGCCACATGTAGAGAACGCTGCAAGTAAAGAAACAGCTTGCTGGGTCTTATCAAGGTGTCATGGGCAGATACACTGGCTACGGGCAACAAATATAAGACATACAGCTCGTTCAGAATGATTCAGTAGAGCTGTCACCGCCAGCTGTTAGCTAGTCCCTTTCCCTGCTAAACCTTTTGCCCACTCTATGACCTACTCCCTACAGGGATCCTTCAAAGAAACCGGCACTGGTGAGCGGTTTACTAATGTCTTTCATAGAATAACTGAGCGGTGACAATAAATATTTTGGTTGTTCTGCTGTGCAACGGTACTCTTTGCACCTTGAGCTTCAATGTTGCTCAATGTGAGTGAACCTTGGCGGTGACATTGGTTTCAAAACCTTCTCTTCAACTGGCTTAAAATGTGTATATTGGGAATTCCATCCAAACAACCCAGTTGAAATGAACAGTTTGCCATTGGCATCCTTGTTACTTTGCATATAAGAAAACTGCCACTGAATGACTAAATTAAGTGCCATGATATGAAAAATAAATTATCCTGGCACCTGTAATAATTGTCAAACAAAATAATAGCATCTTGTAATACAAAGGGGGACTACAAAGATATGAAACGCTTGTTGACTTTAGGGAATAAATTAATCTCACTGATCTGTCAAGAACGATCTCATCGGGACAGTGTGGAATTGTTCCTTACCCTGGCACTTTTCCATGAGTAGGGGAGGTAAAAGTCATTGGCTGAAAGCAATTAAACAGCTCCCTAGTGAAAGATAATGCACGTCACCTTTATTCACATAACATTCTAGCAGCTACAGGGGAAGATGCTTTGTCCTTATAAAACATGACCTTAAACCTCACAAAGAAACACCTTTTAAACTATAACATTTAGAAGGAGCATAAATACTAGAATAAATACAAAAGAAAACTGGTATGTTGAAACTGAAGAAGGTGTTATATAATAAATAATGATGCAGCAATGCCAAGTGTAACTTTTCAAGTAACCAGGATGTTCGTGCACAACATTTTGTTTTATTTTCCACTATCTAAATTTAGTTAAAGCGGCCATCTGTATCTTTTGCCTTTTAATCACCAGCTCTAAAACAATACATTTCATTCGATTTTTTATATCTAGCTTTAAATGGGTTGAATCAAATTATGTCTTTTAAATTAACTTTTATTCCCCACCAAATCACACAGGACAGGTCAGATTAAACAGCATTATAAGATTACTGTTGCCAATAAGGGTAAGAAGACGGTTTGAACTCTGAATTTCCATGTACTTGATGAAAATCAAAATCAATTTTTTACATTTTGTAAATTTGTATATTTTTGTTTATCTTAAAAAGTTGTTGTTAAAAACGAAGCCCTTTTAGGGACATGCAGGTGGAAAAAAATGAGAGGGAAGAGAAAAATATTTTTTAAAGCTTTTGCGTTATCTCGCAAAATCTTTGCATTCCCCCGAGAAACATCGCGTTATCTCGCAAACCATTTTGAATTCGGACAAACACTTCATGTTTAATGTTCTGCTGGCTGAGTTTGAGACTAGCTCCTTAAACATTGGTTTATAGACGCAGATTCCCGGACTAATTACTAGTGAGCTTAACGTGACACCTCATTCTACGTAACGTAAACAATGAACTTGAACTTAATTTTCCACAAATCGAGCCCCAGGCGGGAGCCGGCTGAGACAAGACCGAAGGGATCCTCTATAAAGGGCAAAACCCGAAGATCATTGGGCTACTAAAAATAGTAATTAACTTCAGTGCTACATAATGTAGTATAACTAAAACCAGTTTAGATTCAGTAGGAGGCCATTAATGTGTAATCTGAATTTGGTGAGACTACAGTGTGTAACATTTAAGTTAATGATGACAATTTTTTTTAATAACACTTTTCGGATTTACAGTCACTTTGTAGCCGATCTCTTTGGACTACTCCATGTCGCCTGCTCATACAGAGATACATTTATATTCTCGTTTTGAGGAAGACTAGGTTGTTGATCCTTGTCTAAGGAATAATGTGTTGTTTGTGTTATAACAACGTTTAGCTCACAAGTTATTGGTCCGGGAATCTAGCATGAAGGGTTTGGGCTCCATTGTTAATGTATGGAGCGGAATAACAGGACGTTTGAATGTTTTGCGAGATAACGCAAACGTTTTGCGAGGGAACGCAATGTTTCTCAGGGGAACACAAGGATTTTGCGAGATAACGCAAAAGCTTTAAAAAATATTTTTCTATTCCCTCTCATTTTTTTCCACCACCATGTCCCTAAAAGGGCTCCGTAGTTAAAGACCCAGTGAAATGAAAATTAAAGTTTTTTTGACCTTTTATTAAAAATTAGTGAGCCTTAAAGCGGTACTTCACCCTTGAATGACCGCCTTGACCGCCATTTCACGGAAAAAACAAGCCTCTGGTTCATGCGCATTCCAGCGAGTCCCCTTTCACTATGAGAGTTGTATCGCGCGACCGGATGCACATAAGTGTGCTCCGGTTAAGAGACAAGCTGGCACAGAGCAGATCACATAAGCGATCATAAGCGCAAATCAGCTGAGAAAACAAAACGTATCTGATCCGATTCAAGTCTACACAGTACGTTGTGTGTTAAGGCTATATTGAAGAGATCGGACATCGCAGCCTTGATAATTAAATGAGAAGACAAACGCCAGTGTCACTCACCAACGTAAAAGAAAGCTTCAAATGACACATCACTGGTAACACTGATCGAAATATTCTTTTCAAATAGACTTTTACACAACTGTGGCTATTACGCCGTTAAATGTAGCTTTGCCAGGCTGTCTGACTGTATGGCGTAAACTAAACGCTATTCGTTAGGGGATGGGGTCACTAGATATGTCTCGCGCTCTCTGCATTTTTCACTTGTAATTATGACAACTCGTCCAATAATGTTGCCCGTTCCAATGCATTGCTTATAAGTTACTGTACATGAATGACATAAAAAGAGTACATAAAAGAGTGGATCTGTTCCATTTAAATGCTTGTTGTTATTGTAAGTGCTTATTAAATATTCCAGTAAAATGTCGTTTTTATGGCTACAGTAGTGTATATGTTTGTATTTCAACATCATTTTTCACAACACATATTTTCCCAAAGCAGCTTTACAGAATAAGGCTTTACTCTAATGATGAAAAGTCGAGTAGTGTCCAAATGCAAGCAGGATTAATATAAAAGTAACATCCATGGAAACCCATTCAGTGACCCCGGCACAACAAACACATTACAATAACAACAATACTGGACAACCGACAAGGGAAACACTAGGTCTTAAAGCGGCCGTTCAACAGTGTTTCATGCATTCTGACTTCTTTACGATATTAAACGTGCTGTTTCTTCATGCTTAACATGGTCAACTTTTCTTAGTCCCGTATTGGACAATCCTCCTGGAAAAGCACGCAAAACGTCCAGAGCAGGAGAAGAAGTGCAGGAGAAGGAGCATGCGCAGACGTCAATTTCACTTATGTGGAGGACAATGAGAGAGAGCATATGTTCGCGAAGATCAGGTGTTTGTTTGTTCACTGCATTTGGGTGATGAATGTTATATAAACTGTGGATATAAAGCTGGATTTGGAGATCGTTTGAAACTGATAATTGGAGCCATCCAAGCACTAAAAGATGCCGGACATACGGTGAGTGAAACTGATGTCTGTGTTTTGTTGACAATGGATGCGCACATGCTTTAGTTCAGCCTACCCCTCCCCCCTAATTGCGCCATATGTTTTCGAAAAACAATAGTAAAGCTGTTTCTATCTTTTATAAATGTGATCAAACTAAATATGCTTCGAAGATATGAAGTATGCAATACTAATCTGTAGGTACTCAAGATTAATATGAGATTGGCAGAAACTCAGTGTGTTACGCCCACTTTAAATGGATAAACTAATCAGGGAAACAAGATACAGGTGCACATAATCCGGGCAGGACAATAGAAAACAGTACAAAATGGTAGACAAAGCACAAAATGGAAGACAAACTCAACAAGACACAGACAGATATCGGCACTTACTAATCGCCATGTGTGCAAGACAAAGGTAACAATGGTTCTGACAGAGCCTGGAATTGTTGTGAAAAACTTGCATTTTATTGTTTGCTGCTTTGTCAGTTGGTGGCTTGTTAGCACAAAGTTTATGTTAAAGAGTAGGTAGCATGAGATCATAAAATGACATTTCATGCAGTCTGTTATGTTGCCGTGTTTGAAAGTACACCGTAAATTTGAAGGTGAATAAATAACAAAGCTTTTTGCTTGTAAAAATGGGAGTCGATTCTGAATCACACAAACGAGACGTGGACTAGTACACCCGCATATCTACGTCACTATACATAGTCCCCGCCTACGTTTTGCTGAGACTGACTCCTCCCCAAAACACTGTCGCTCGTTCGTGATGCATGTGTATCATGTCTAGAACCTGTGTTCTACGGTGTGAAACTAAGTCCGTCTTATTTCAACTACCAAACAAGAACATCTGAGGGAAAAATGGTTACAATTCATTTTTCAAACGATACCAAAGGGTATGTGAAACGACTCTCCCTGAAAGAGAGGGCAATACCAACTCTATTTGGACCTGTTAGCTCCACCGAATCACAACCTGTAAGTGTGTCTATTCATTTTTGTCTTGACTTCAAGAAATATTTTCGTACCTTATGTCTGTGTTTAGATAATGCATATTAATGCAGAATACATTAGCATGTACCGTTATTTCTGGGGTGTTAGTTTGTTTATCTGGCTATTAACTTTTTGCATTTTTTCTAGCATTTTGACACATTTGCCGCACGTGCACCTATATAGATATATTTGAGTGATACTACAATAATTTTTCATAACGTCGACTTTTTAAAATGCTCTATGTACCATGACAACGCCCAGTTAAGACGAAATAATAGTATTACTAACTTATTAACAGTATTTTAAGAAAAAAAAAATATTTCATTGATGAGCAAAAGCACAACATGCATGTTGTCACACTGGGAGTTTTTATGACAAGAGTTGTCACTTACTACTGACAAACATCCTGCTCCAGTCGTGGTGGAGTTTGTTGTGCATTAGCGTCTTCTTCCTCGTCAGATTCGGGCTCAAATTGGTACGGTAAAATCGCCGCCATCTCTAGCTACACATATAATATACATGACATCCAACCACATGTAAACCGTAATCCTGTAATGATGGTAGTGGGGTTCCTTTTGCGACAAATGATGAACGCGTTTGACCAATAACAACAGACTTCACCATCTGACCAATCACATGACATAAGGTTAGCGGGTAGGCGGGGCCAAGACAGATGAATCGCGGAACGAATCATTTGAGAGTCAGTCAAGAAGTAAGGTACGAATAACTGCCTATTATTACGACATTATAGTGTTTAAACACATTGTATGTACATAAACTTGTTGTTGGACACTCCATAAACCAAAGTAGGGCCTAAAAAATCATATGCTAGGTACTCTTTAATGCTTCCTAAATTTGACCAATTCACTGAAGTCAGACATATTTTTCCCTTTTATTCTTACTTTTTTTATATTTGTTGGTTACCTTTCATACATTTTTAGATTCTTGGCAGGTTAAAACTAGATTTACACTCGATTGGGCTTTTTACGTACAGCCCCCCTCACTGCACCTGCCATGAGAGGGATCCTCTGTTACCAGGCAAATCAGTCATCCAATAAGTAACCTTACAACTACAACAACTGACAAATATAGAAAAATGAAGGAAGTAAAAACATTCCCAGGGGCATTTTGCTTATCCAATCAGGCTCAAGTATGGCGAAGTCCATTTAAGCTGCGTGGCGCTTTGCTGACTTCAGCAGCAGACTGAGGAGTCGAAACTCAGGAGATACCCTTGAGGGTGTTGTGTACTGTAACACACACGCTCAAAACACTCGCTGGAACGGAGCCAACGCCGTAAAGCACCATATGAGTCTCGTTTCAGATGGCGGTGAGGATGATGAGGTTTGATGGAGAGTTACAGATAATTGGCTATGCTAAGATGAGAACATGCTTCCATTGGCTTTCTCTATTTCTTAAGGGTCATTGAAGGATACTAGCATTCATATATCTCTTCAGTCGTCTTTAGTGTGCTGGTATTTAAAGGGATCTTTGAGCAGTGATGAAGAGTTGAGCTAGAGGTAATTAAACACTGACCCGCAGTGAAGCATCTCACGGAGGTTTAAAGACCCCTGAAAATGGTTTGACGAATGCAATTTTCATTTTGGTGTTGATGAATGTCCTATTAAAACGGACGTTTGATTCTTGATAGATGAGAAGTCTTGTACTTTTTTCTAAATATTTAATACCACTGTCTAGCTGAACTGTAACTTTCTACTTGTTTTCATTCATTTTCCTGAAAGAGAAAGACTGTACATTTCAAATAAATATGTGAAACTATTATAAGGCTTCATAAAGCTCTTGAGAAAGACTGAATTCTGCAGAATTAGAAAGTCTACGTAGGGGTGACAATGTATACAGTATATATATGATATGTGATAATAAAATCTCTCAATCAGTAAAGATTTTCTTTTACTGTGCTATTGAAATATGTGAGCAGTTTTTAATGATGATGGCTTGTAGTTTTTGAGTCAAGAAAATACAGAGCAGGACGGCATGTGATTGATTTTAAAAGAGTTATTAATAGCGCCATAAAGCCACATCTGACAGGCGGCTTTCTGTGTGCGCACGCTCTCTGAAGGGCACTCGCTTTAATTCAGGTTCATACCTGAACGCTTTGATACACTTCATCTGTATCAAAGCTTCTTTGTTAGTGAATTTTTGTGTAAACACAGTTAGTGAATGTGAACAGATTGGATGCGTGCCAAAATATTGCATATTGCAAATATACAAATATGAGCATTGTGCCTGAATTTATGACACAGTATTTTGACATGCATAGAATTTTCCCCAGCTGCTTACATATTATTATATGTTGACGTTTAAAAGCATTATAATAGTTGCAAGGGGGTAAAGATCATCATATAATTGGGTACAATATGAAACATTTCGAAAATCGAAAGTTAAATTTTTTCCTCAGAAAGTATGAAAAAATCCTTACTTCATCAAAAAAATTGTTTAGCAAAGTTGAACCGCTGAAAACCAGAGTTTTGTGTGACATAAACTCTCTTTCTAACAAAATATATATCTTTTTCACTCTGTGTGTGTTAAAACAAACTTAGGAGTAGTTCACTTTCAAAATAAATGTTCATGATCATTTAGAGAAGACCATTATTCATCGTCTGGTATCGTTTAAAGCCCTTTGAAGCTGCATTGAAACTGTCATTTTGACTTTCAACCGTTTGGAGTCCATTCCAAAATCCAGGAATGTTTTCATAAAAAACCTTAATTTCTTTGCGAGTAAAGAAACAAACACATAAACATCTTGTATGACATGGGGGTGAGTAAATTATCATAAAAATGTATTTTGAAAGTGAGCTACTACTTTAAAGCATTGCTGCCCACTAATGGTCATGCAAATACATGTAGAGCAGTATAAAGGGTTCTGCAAAAATGTCCACCATTGAAAACATTTCTACTATCATAGGGTATAAACCCTCAAGCAGTCCAGAAACACAAAAATGTATTTGTATGTATCTTTGGCAGAATGAACGTAACAGAAAGGGAAATTATATTAAAAAAAACGTGATGTCACATAAATCATATTAACACACAGATACTGCGTGTGCACTCAGGAGTAAAATGAGTGATGTATATACATTTCCCAACACTTAATCATTCCTTATGAAGGTCATTAAATTAGCTGTGTGCATGTAGCAGTTCAACTATATTGTTATTTTCCCGTTTAATGTGTTTTCTGTCTGTAGAGATAAATGCAGAAACGCTGATACGCAGCTTTGTGTGCTGTTTTTAGATTAGACTTGTTCACTGGAAGTCCTTTGTGGCCGTTTCTTTAATGTAGTAATGCAGGACCCACCTGCCCCAACACATGCATTAAAACGGCACCACAAATCACATTTCCCAAATGCTGTGCTTCTCCTCACCCCACTGCTCGCACTTTATTTGTCTGAAGCGGCATATGATATCGCTCTCTCCCGTCTCGCAGGAACCGCATTCGGCTTTGTCACCTGCAAGCATTTGACTCTTACACCTACACCCGCCTGCCTGTCTGCACGCTTATGCTGCGCTCTGTCACTGTACATGCGTAGCCACTACTTCTCTTTTCTCTCCAATCATTTTATAACTTCCATGTATGGTGAATTTTTTTAAGGATTCCTGCTGGATTTCTTAGGGAACAATCTGTACCCTGAATCTCTAATTGCCCAACAGAGGTACCCAAACATACCATACATTAAGTTCTATACGGAAGTATCGATTTATTTTGAGTGTGTGTAATAAAGCATTATAGGAACTGCAAAAATGACTGTTTACTTGATATACTGTCCGACAGGTATACTGACCAGAAATACTGTTGCTATGGGTACCTTTTTACGCAAATAAAACTGTTCTCACTAAATGCCCATTCACGCCAAGGACACTATTTAGAGGAGATGGGAGAAATGAGTTGAGGGGAAACAATACTGACTCTTTACAATAAGTTTGTATTAGTTTATAATCAGAAAACGCGTTCGCTAAAGTGAGCTTACAATTAATAATAGGTTTTCAGATTAGTAAATCCTTGTTGATCCTGTTAATTAATGTGTATTGTTCATGCTGCATTTCATGGTGCATTAACTTCTGTTAACAGTTTCAACATTTGATTTTTAAAATGTATTAGTAAATGCTAAAATTTACATGAAGATAAATTAATGTTGTAGATGTATTGTTCATTGTTAAATAATGTTTGCTAATGCATAATTGTTCACAACCTTGTCAAATGTTACCGAGAAAACAAATATTGTTTCTTTCACAAAATATTTGCAAGAAAACCTGCACCAGAGAACCAAAAAACACTTGTGTTTCCTGAAGAAACTTGTGTGTTGTCTCTAAAAATATTTCGCAGATTTTTTCCCTCCCCACATACAAGACTCTTACAATGCAAGGATTTACATGGAGAATGCTCGCGTTTAGAAAAGTGCTGCTCTGTCACGCAAGAGGTTGATAAAACTTTTCTGTAATGTACTCAAATGTGTGTATTTGCTGACTAATGAGGCCAGTCCAAAAGTGCTTTCAGAAATCCAATTCGCTATATTGTAGAATTTTTCCAGATTGAACCCCCCAACCCATAATTCATACCCTTCTCTCTCTCTCTCTATCTCTGTTTTATTCATCCAGTTCCAGCTGGCTTTCTCTGTTCAATCTTACGTTATGTTGGTCGGCCAATGGTCAGTGTACAGTCCTCCCAAACGCACGTGACCAATTCAAGCGGCACTGATTTATTAAATACTCTGCCAATATTGATCTCCTGCTTTACTTTACGGCTGAGCTCGTGATCTGTCTCTGATACCGACAATTACTTCATCGCTGAAACCACAGAGGTCTGATCATTACAGTGGGAGCTGCAGTCACAGGCTTTGTTCACACTGCACCAATTTCCAATTTGTTTTTTCAACTCTGGTTTCAAGGACTGATTGCCTGTACCATCATTTTCCAAGTAATAAAATCAAGTCCATTTGTTTAGGCCGTATGCCTTCTTATCGGTTGCCATGGGGATGACTTAAAGGTACAGTGTGTAGGAATTTGAAGGATTTATTCACCAAAATGTAATATATAATACAAAACTATGTTGTGAGTGGTGAATAAACACCTTACAAAATGAAGCGAAATGTTTATATTACCTTACAATGAGCCATTTTATGTATATACACCGCGGGCACACCCTTACATGTAATTTATCAAATTGCACAGCCATGTTTCTATAGTAGCACTACACGGACAATCTGAGCGCGTTTCGTAAAACGAAGGATGCACGAGACTACGTTCTTCTTCGGCTGTGTTTTGAGGCAGCTTGCCACGCCACTACTTAGAAGGATTAGCAGAAGAAGAGGAAGAACAATAACAAAATTCACTCGTCATGTTTTTATTAGAAATAGAATCGGTTCTTTTGTTGGGGTTAGAAGTGAGATTTGCGCTAATCGAGGACCACACGAGAGAGCGTCAATCTGTTTCGTCAATGCAGCAAGGCGAAGTCGAGACATATAACGAAATAAAACACGAATAAAGATCAGTGTGCGACGCTGCAGTTGCCAGCTTTCTGCTGGACCGGTAAGTTTGTCTAATTTCCGCTATATAAGTGAACTGTTTGTTTGATAGCTTTAGCTAATAGATGAGCTGATCATCAAGAGAAGTAGCGTTTTTCCTTGTAAATATTTAGCACTTTGTAATTGTACTAGAAGTCCTTGTTGCATGGCCGTGTGCAAATCAAGTTAGAAATCATGTTTACTTTCGTAATTTGCACAAATCGGGTTTAAGTTATATTATAATACTGCTTTCACATCCTCTCGTGTGCGGTCCTCCCGGGTAACGTTAGGTCCTCTGCCTCTCCTCGCCCTGCCTGCATCTCCAACACCCCTATCTCTCCAATCAAGACTTTCGCGGTTAGATTACCTGCCTCTAGCATTAGCAAGCGGTTTCAATAGGCTGTAAATTACGAACCAAGTTACCGTGCCAAAAAATGCTTTGTATAATGAGCGAATAAATCACTGACACGATGTTAAACAGTAAATGATGAATTAAGTAACCTTTATTTATTTATTTTTCTTTGTAAATAAGACTCGTCACTTGACTTGCAAAGGTTACTCTCTGCTGTCTCAGACGACGACATCTCTGTCCAGTGTCCGTAACTTCAGTCTGTTGTTCGCCTGTGAGACGTAGATTACAATTATCAACACCACCGATAATGGCCGCTATCATTTACGGAACCCTTTTGTCCTTTGACGGCAACCGTAGCTTCTCTAATGGGAGGAAGAGGGGGGTGGCGGAGCTTTAGGTTGCAATTTCCAACTTCGCCAATAGTGGCCTCTGAAACTTACACACAGAACCTTTAAGCGTTAGCATGATGCCAAGAGGTTTCCTTCTACAGCAATCTGGTTGGAAAAGACACATGAGGCAGCAGGATTGGCACTAAATGAGGAAAGCGTGAGAAAAAATGAATCAATTTAGACACAGGTATAGATGTGTAATTACGTGTAGCGGGGATGTGGAACTGCAATAAAGGTTCTAGGCCTTGTTTCGGGAGAGAGCCCGCTTGTATGGGCACCCTACCCAAATAGACTCCTGAGTATACACAAACTTAAGAAGTTAGATTTTAATTCAAGTGCCTAGATGAAAATTATTGATTAGTCTCAAATCTCAAATGAAAAATTACAAATTAGACCAACGTTTCTCAGAGATGACCGATCATAAAACATTCAACTCGCTGACGTTCAAAGGAAGGTCATCGGGATAGTTAAGGATTCAGGTCTGCTGTTAAACGCTGATCCGTGAAATAACCGCTCATCACTTCCTGGATTTTGGATTTTGACAAGTCCTCAAATCACGATAGGCTGTCAACATCTCCATGTCAAAACAAGCATTAGGCGGATGGGGTTGAAGCCCCAGCTGTGCGTTATCTCGCGAAAGAGCAGATTGTACACATGGAGTGTGTTCCATCATGCAGGTTTGACAGATAAAAGAGGACAGCTTCTGCCCGCCATCCACAAGCTGTCACAAGCATTCTACTAAACGCCCCGGTGCCGCGCCCACTTCCTCTACCACGGTAACGGCTGCTCTTTGCCCAAATAAATGATCCGCGACAGACAAGAAACGCTTGTCTATTAAAATGACAATACCCCTTGAGTGTGACCCCATGTCGGCCTCGTGTCCCACCAGAGTCTGCGATGACAGATGCCATCAGCATCCCACGCCATGGTTTTCTCTGTGCTGTTGGATGTCCGAGAAAGAGATCGATTTTCTGTTCTCCTCTGTGTGCGGTTTCCCAATGCCTGGCAGTTTATTTCCCAACTGCACCATGATTGTAGCGATTGCAAAGCCTACTGGGTAGAGACGGGTAATGTGAAGTGCTTTTTTGCTTTCTTAAGAAAGCTTTGTCACATTTTTTCACCTGATTTTCAAGTGCTATTTTTTTCCACATATTTCTGGTTTTATATTCTGGATAGAAATATCATAACTTTAAATCCATCAATATATTCTGGTTCTCCAGATTAATATAAATACCTAAAAAACATATTTTAGATGCTGATTTCTCTATGATACAAGTGTATAAGTTAGTGATCTCACATATCGTTTATAACATAACCAGTAAGCCTGCGTGTCCAACAACGTGTTTTAAGGTGCTTGTCTGAAAAGGTTGGCTGTGAGCACCTGAGAGGATTTTTTCAGCAGAGGCGCTTTGGTTGCTATGATACGGAATATCCGCTGAAGTAATTCGGTACTAGTAATGGTAACTCTCAGCGGCTGAAAAAAAACACCGAGCGCTTCAGCGTTGAGCATGGAAGAAACAGTACTGCCTTGCCAATGAATTTCCATAACAAATAGTTGAAAAAAAACACATTGACCTTTAAAAAACGCTTTGGTGGACACATGCTAAAAGCATTCAGAACTAAGCATCTGTGGTGTCTGGGTGATCCACACTGAAAGAATACATCTACACGCTTTCTGATACTTTCTGGTCTTCTGCAAATCTTCATGATACTGGCACTAGACAGGCTTGCATTTGAGAAGGTGACACATAATAAATCCTGATATCTTTGCGGAGGTTTGAAATCTTTAGAAACGTCATATATCTAATTTAAAGCAGCAGTCTGGTTACTGTAGGTCAAGCCGCTGGCACGAGCGCGAGATGAGGAAAGGGGAGGAATGTGACTTTTCCATCAAAGCAGCTTGAGGTGCAGTCATTAAATTTGTGCAAAAAAGATGTTGATTTTTCAAATTCTATGAATAACCCAAGATGATTTCCATTTATGGCATGGATTGTTTTTGAATTATTTGTACCATTCCTCCCGTCCTGTAGATGTTGCTAAATCAGTGACAGATCCTGGTAAACAGCTCTCAAACAGCGCACACATGACACAAACCGGGGTCACTGCTCCTCACGTATCTGTCTCAGACATGCACTCTTCTTTATTACTGGATTTATGAGATTGTGTCTACTTTAAATTCTGAAGCCCATCTAACTAAAAATAAATTCTATCCTAGCCCCACTTTTCTTCAGATTTCCATCTGTGCTTTCCCCACCTGTCTTTTCCTTCTCACACTCACTGATGTCAGTATGTCCGTGTGCGCATGAGAAACGTCACCTCACCGGCTAGAAACCTAGTTGCAAAAGGAACAGGTGTTTTATTAGTGCTGTTCAACTTTAGTTGTAGTTTTTAATATAGTTTTTCTCCTTATTGCAGATTTAAAAAATGCTGATACATAGCTGTATATTGTTTTTGTGTAGTAATCTGACAAGGACGAGAATATAAAAAAATGTGAATATGTGAAATTCTAGTGAAGATAAGATAAACATGGCACATGCAGTCACAATGCATGTGATCAAGCGATTGTATAATAATTTAATAAACACACACCTCCTAGATGTACAATTACATGATATTTATGATTATGTAAGTCTTTATCTATATGCTCTTACTCTGAGGGCTGCTCTTTACTTAAAAGACACAATTCTCTCATCCTGACCCCTGCACTGCTAGCAAGCTGATAAGTTGTTTTCATGAAGAAAATGATGCCGCTTCCGAGGAAAATGAAACTGTCTAAACAATGATTACTAGGTGTGAGTGATATTCTTTTTTAATGGGAGTGTCGCCTTTTTAAAAATACATTTATTCCACACTCAGCGCCGGGCTTTTTTCATCACCAAAGAATTGATTTTTGGTCAAACGCTGTAGTTTTAAGTTGCTTAAAAATGCTGTGTAGGAAGCCCATTCGACCTCCACCCAAGATTCACGGGGCTCTCTGTAAAATGTTTGCAGTTTAGTGTGACTGTGGCATTAGTCTTGGGTCATGCCAGCAAAACTGTGATTAGGAGGGAATCATTTCAAAATCTATCCGAACCAGTGGCGTACACAGACCTCTGGAAGGGCAGGGGCAGAAGGACCAAAAAACGTAAAAATAAACTACTATAACTGCAATGTATACATTAACAAATTTAATTTTAAAGTGTCTAAACAGGTGCCGTAATGATTTATTAAATATAAATTAAAACTTCTTACAACTTCAACAAATCAGTAAGAATCAAGAGGGGAATCATGTTGAATTTGTTACATTTGGCTGTATTATATAGACGGAAGTGTTAACTGTCAGGATATCAAAGATATTTAATGCTATATATGGTAGAGAATTGACTTGGACGTTTAACTTAAATGCATTTTCACAAAACATGCAACTTGACAGCATTAAAAACTTTCAGGAATTCACATTCCATTAAAGGTCGATATTTTCCCCTAGAATTAATATGCCAAAATTAGGACATCCCAAAAAAATGTAATCCTGACCTAAACACAATAGAAAATGTACTGGCTTTAATGGAAACTGGTGTCTACTGGTACAAGTATGTGACGGATTCTTCTGGTGGGGTGTTATCAGGGAGATTAATCCTATTTTGAAAAATGCCCAAAAACACACTACAGAAGGGAGTTTTGAAATGATCTCCATGGATAACTGGTTCATAGTGATATTTTAATGGAAACCATTAAAATGTCCGTGATGGTGTCTATTGTTTTGTCAGCAGGGATGTTAACATATATTATAAATAAAATATTGTTACACTACAGAAGCTGCATGGCTTCTGTTTGATTACACTTGGGTTAAACTGTTTACAGAAATAGCACAAAGAACGTTCCATATAATTAAAACGATGAATGACTACTACATTGTGACGACTACTCCATGACAATTGCACACTTAAACTCTACTGCACTGGTGACTCATTTAGATGCTTCTGATTGGCTTTTTACTTATCAATCTCAACAGATCCGTCTCTCACTGGTTGTAATGCTAAACCCAGCAAAAAAGCTCATGCAGATCTACATATAATGCTGTAATCAACTTTTTAGTTCATTTTCACACTCAACTTCAGTCGCTACAGTTAGTAACAGTAGTAATATAGTAGTTAGTAATATTAGTTCTATATTTAATTTAACGGAGCATGGGGCGTTTCTTCCCCATTTATCATACATTTGGGCGCATATTTGATCTGTGCCTCAACTAATTTCCGATCTTGCCTGTAACTCATACTTAAAAAAGCATACTGGGACATCGAATTACCTTGAATTGATTGACAATAACATGCATGTTGCCGCATTAGCTACAACAGTATGGCAAATTCATTTCTTATGTGCAACCTCCTGCTGCTGTTGTTGTGGCTTGACCCCCCCTGGCCCCTCCCCTGTGCATGCCACTGATCTGAGCCAGATCCAAACCAGACTCAAAATCAATAATATTCCATATCCAGACAAATCAACTGCAAAAATGAAGATTTACTAAATGTTTAGGTATTGCTACCCCTCATTGTGCTCTTGTCCCCCTTTGCCACCCCATTGGACACGCCACTAATCAGCAATAGTATAAGTGATGCTCAACTTATTAAAGTGCTTTAAAATGCATGTGAAATGTGTTACGTACTATTCCCCGTAAATTGCATTATGCCTTGTGTAAACGCTCTATCAGTCTACATACAATCTCTAAACCCGAGTCCTATTCTCCCAACATTTTTGCAGTCTACTTGGCAACAGGTTAATCCCAGTAAATACAACCATCTAGCAGATTACTGGAGCAGGCAGAATCAATCGATGGGAGAGTGGATGACCCAGCAGCAGATCTGAGTGCTCAAGAGTTATAGTGCTTAAGACTCTGGGACCACACGAGCTATTGGGACCGTCAGAGGGCCCGATATTGTGTTTGTCGTGAGGTGCTAAACCAACCAAAGAGACTTAACTGATTGAAATCTAAAAGAGCAGAAAGTGTGAGGGCAGACAAACAAGAGTTTACAAACGGCCGATGTAGAGGCTGTGGACCGCTTGAGTGTTTGTTTGTGTACGCTGAGGATGCTGAGGATGACGACGGACAGTATGGGGCAAAAGAGTGAGATGAGCAAAGGTGCCTTAGCAATGAGACATCACAAATGCGATCAGATTTGTTTCTCCTAGACAAGAAGATTAAATTTAGAGCAATGATAATGTGTTGGTTTATCTTGAGGAAAAAGTGCATCTTATGTGTCTCCTTTAGAGAGACGGAGCTGAATATGTAATGGAGGTACACCAGTAGTGAGAAGATTTGCATGCATTAAGAAAATGATTATTTGACAAAGGTCAAAATAAATGAGAAGAAGCATTCTTATCCGGATGGGATTAGATTTGTTAGAGGATGCCAGGGTTAGTCAAAAACAATGAAAGGAAAAAATGTGCTGTACATCTGCAAAACACAAATCTGCTCAGAGAAGGCTAAGCTCTGCTGAATAAAGATAAATAATGCAACCAATACATCAATTGGAACTTAAGCATTCCTTGTCAAATTTCCAGGTTATGCTACAGCTACATGTCTACTCTGTGTATTTCATACATCATAGTCCACTTCAAGTTCCGGACTGAATAAACAGAAGGCATTTTTAAAAATACATAGAAATACATTTGATATGAACAAGAGGTGCATTGTGGGTATCCTCAAGCCATTCAGTGTTGATCATTTATTGTGATGCATCTGAAATGCTATGGTTTCAGACACCACTACAAGATGGCTGTTACCTCAAATAGTGTGATATAGAGTAGCTGGGTGAATTTGGACACAGCCTGTGTCAATCATTTCTATTTTCTTTGATGATTTAGAAGAATCTGAATCAGGACAGATTTCTGGGATTGTTTTAATGTAAAGCGCTAATTTGACAGCCAAATGACACCACACCGCTTCTGCATTATAAACTCTGACAGAACTATCGTGCGTGTTTAACATCAATGAAACCGTGTAGTACTGATGGTGCACGTCAAACAAATTCCCCCGAAAATAACGCGGACTCATTGCATCATGTGCACCCCTCATTGCACCCCTCAGTCTGATATGATGCTCTGCAGAAAGAAAAAAAATTCGTGTAACAGCCGTGACAATGCAGATGTTTAATAAATGTTTAATTGTCCATCTAACAGTAAAATTCAAATGTTTGATGCTGCAAATCCCTTAAAATAATCAAGCAATATTAAAAACTAAAATAATACACTGAAACGTATTTAGCATATGTGCAACAATAATATAATAGTGCTTATGTAATGTCTTAACATAATATTGCTGTGACAATAGGGTTGTCATCTAATGGGTCCTTGCCCTGAAATACATTGAAGACCCCTGTTCTATTCAATAGTACCCTTTTCTAGGAGAAGCAAATTAGAAATTGAAGAGATTGCATCTGTGATTTTTCTTATTAGACCAGACAGTGAGCGGACAAACAAGCTGACAATTAAAACAAATGCATAAAAAAGCAGGCTTCCATCTTCTGAGAGAAAAGTCCTGACAGGTCATAGACTCTGGATTACCCACGCCTCGCCTCTCAGATAATTTACACTGCAGTATGCACAGCCACAAACATGGCTGAGGTTTGGCACAGAAGGCCAACCGTAACACAAGGTCTTTCATTCACTCTCTCCCCCTCTCTCTCACATGCACTTTCATTCATATACAATTTCAACATGAATTAAATTCTTCTCACACACACTGAGACTTTCACAACAAGTAATTTTATTCCTCTGTACTGATATTTAATTACTTTGTTTTAGAGAATTAGGTCACTTGAAATATATAATCTCCCATAATTTTAGCCAAACACAATTTTTTATAAAACATATGTATATACATACAGATAAAATGTATATTTTATATTATATGTTAAATGTAAAAAAAGATAAATGGGGGACAAAGCAAAATACAGTGAAATATTCATACCTAAGACAAATGAGTCAAATATACAATATTACAATACAATATACAAATCTAAGGCACTTTCTGTAGTATAGAGTATAGACTTAACTCAGTACTTGCCCACATGTCTTACTGATAAGGAACTGTATTCTTTCTGAAGAGAATTATTCACATGCTTGAATTGGTGAGCTTTAATGTAAACACATTTATTTATGTCTGAAGCATCTTTATTACACATCTAACATCCAACCTGTGTGCATTATATCTTGCAATGTGAATGCTTTGTAATAATAGAGCAGTCGCTCTTTAATGGTTCATTCATAATAATTAAACTGCAATATTGACCGGACTAAAATCACTTATTGCTCATGGATGGATAATTTTTGTGGGAATATTAAACTGTAATAGCTGGGTATTAAAAAAACTGTTTGTAATGAGTTTCTTTATACTTCAATATATTACTGGTTTTCTTAAAGCAGGCTAATATTTACGCAGGCTCAGTTGCATTGTTTTCCATTTATTATTTATCAGCATTACTGAACAATTAAATATAAATTAGTATAGTTTAAAAGAGTTCAAAAGCGGTAGACTTCTGTTTGGTATTATTAATGGCTGTACAGGGCTGTCTGCATTTATTTTACCTTACACAGCCAAGAAATATGCAAGTGCATAAACAAAGCTGAAGTAAGCTACGAAAAGGAGGTATATAAAGTTTGGAATGACATGAGGAGTAGTTGATTTTCAATTTTGGGGCACTAAGCTTGTATTGTATTTATTCTTCTCTAATTTTTGGTATAAAATGTGTTATGGAAATACATAAAGTACCTTTCTTTTCACTGACTAATTTTGACAGGCAATCACAGTGAAACTGAAATTAGAACAAGATTATTGTGCAAACGTAAGCAATCGCTGTGGAGCCTTTTCAGCATCTAGAGATGTCATATGGAGAGATATCCAAAGTGCAGTGTATCTGTCACATTCTGTACACCATTTGAGAATTTCCCCAAAATAGTTTTTCACCTTTTAGAACTTCCGGACAAACTTATGGTCACGGTAAATGTAGAGCATTGTACGTCTGCTTGGGGCTCATTGGAACTGCCAAGAGTTCCCAACAACGGTCAGAAAAAAGGGTGCACACTAGGGATGGGTATCGCTAAGATTCAGATCGTATTACTACGCTTCCCAATACTGCTCACCAATCCAACACTTTAACAATATTCTTATCCGTCTTTTTTGTTTATGAGAAAGGTTGAAATAACTCAATTCCAATGATCTAAAATGTAAATAAAGTTAACCAAGCAAAGAAATGTATACAGGTTTGGATGGAACAACTTTAGGGTGAATAATTCAAGACATTATTTTTCATTTTAAGTATAAATTGTGTCTGAATATTTCTTTTGTTTGAAAAAAGTCATAAGGATGGTCAGAGATGCCTCTAGGCCAAAGATCTTGTATATGTGCAGCTCCTCTGCATTTTATTGCTTACTACGTGCATTCCATGTTGAAAAAACAGCATATGCTGGTTAGATATGTTTTAAAGCAAGGTAGCTTGTCCTTAGCTGGTATGAGCTGGTTTAAGATGGTCATGTGCTGGTTTTGGCTGGTCCTTAGCTGGTTATGAACTGGACCTTGAGGAGAAAAAATATTTTTAATTTGATCAGTGGAGCAACTTTGCTAGTCTGAAAGTATCTTTCTGAGGTTGTAATATACAGTAAGTCACCGCTGTAGTGACTGGATCAGGGTGAGAAAGCCATCCAACCTCTCACTCCCTTTTGTCTTGGTTTCAAGATAACATCTTGAAAGACCATAGCAGGCCTGGCTCCATGGGGACTGGTTTTAGGGTTTAAACTCTCAAAGATAGTGTGATGACCATTTGGTTTCCCTGCTGGATATTTACGACTCATAGGCTTCATAGCATAAGTGATTAAGTCTGTGTCTCCTCTCTAACTTAACATCTGAGGCTAACCAGAGAAACTTCTCTGACAATAGGAACTTATGTGCTTAAACTATCCTTTCTGTAAATCTATCTAAATGTCTAGGTTGTGTGTTAGCGCTCGTGCTATTTTATATACTCTGTAACTGTTAGATATGCAAGTTTTGATTCAGGGTTCGTTTGACGTATTCATACGTTCACAGTTCAATGCCTTGCATGTTTCATATGTAACAACACATCTTTGAATTCCCTGTATGATGGGCTTTGTTATAAAAACATAGCATGCATCATACTTTGTCCATAACTAAGTTTAGCTATTAAATGCAAACTGACCATACTGTCAGAGCCATGCAAATGAGGGGCCATGAGAAACAATGGGACTTTCTCTGGCCCAGTTATCACTTTCACGTCATTGGCCCACAGACCATCTGGGGCAGGGCAGGTATGCATTTAAAACACCATCAGCGAACCAGTTTTGTTCTTTACTTTTGGAATCGGAAGGGAAAAGAAAGAGGACGAGAAGGACACTCCAACGGACAACCCCACTTGGGGCTCCCCTCTGGGGAGTCCGTTTAGGCCATGGAACTTTGGACTCAGAACCCAAACTCAGCGTTTCAACAGGACTGCATTCTGAAACCATTCAAGATTTCCATCCACGCGCATACAGATATTGGTCCACAACGAGATTGCAAGTATCCGTTTCTAAATATAGAGTAGCTGCGTTAAGAGCGTACCTCTTCGTTAAAGATGGTTTTATTGGTTTTCAGACATGTTTTACCTGCCTCGCGGCCATGCCCTCTCACTCAATGCCCTCTCACTCTCTCTCTCTCTCTCTCTCTCTGCGCATCCTAGCGCGTTTGTGTTTCATGTATTTGTTTGTCGTAATTTTGTTTACCATGTAGAGTAGAGTTTAATAAAAACCTATAAAGGCATTTGTGATGGGTTCTCTTTGTTCACGCTCACAAACTTGATCACTTAAACTGTGTTTCGATCTATGCTACCTCTGCTCTTAATTCTGTTTGGTAAAGTCACGTTACTTATACTCATGAGATAACGTTAGTGTATAAAATCATTGATGTATTTGCTGGACGAATACATATGGGATTTGTATCACTATATTGCTAATCAGAATTGTAAAATATGTATGTGTAATGACGATTATTATACATATTTGCCTTTGAGCTAAACTAATTCCTTGACTGAAATTGACGTTTTAAATAACTCATTTCATATATGTTTGATCTTGATAGATCTGGTGGAGAATCATTTGGTGAGTTAAACTCATCCTTATTTTAACATGCAGCTAAAATCGCTACACCGCGTAGGCTGAACTTCAGCAGAATTTACACACAGCGGAGCTGAATAATATTTAAACAGTGTTTAAAGGTGTGTGTGAGTGCTGACAGCGGGGAAATCTCCAGCCAAAAGAGCACCCCGTCCACTGAAAATCTGCTACCGCATCAAAAAATGATCGGCCGATCAGTAAAAAGTGCCACTGCTCAAAGTCAGCAAGTGTCTGCACAACTCCAGGAGAGAGGCTTCATCCTAGTTCTTCACAGCAGTCCAAAAGAACAGCCTGTACTCTGTTTGTATAAAGAAAAACAGAAGCAGTCTCACTTCACAAGTAGGAAGAGGTGAGCTGTACGGCAGAGACTGTGTGAGCCGCATCGATCTCCGAAACGCGCATCCAAACAAACACACGTGTAAAAACGAAGGAGAGTTGTGCTCGTACGCTGACATTTGGATGCTCAACGGGGCTGATTTTAAAGGCCAAGCGCAGCAGCTGACCTGGACACTGTGGGTGAGACAGTCCGCTGTGACTCTGCAGTGGACTCAAACTAAAGACCACAGCGATAGGGAACAATGAGCCAATTATGGAGATGATTTAACAAGAGGCTGAAACTAAACTGACTCAGGATCAGTTCTGCAGGAGGCAGCGGAGGTCGAAGCTTCACCCCTCTGTTATTTGGAATCCTAGAATAAAGCTTATTTATTACTCTGATAATACATTTAAAAATGAATAGTGTGGTTTGATAATTGAGATACAAGGTCTTGATGAAAAGCAGATTAGAACCATATTAAGATGTTGACAGATTCTTTTTGTTCCGTAGACATCCTTCATTATCAGAGTTACCCATTAGGGCTTCATATTGGCTGATGGGCATAATTAAATAATATATCATAGGATCTGGCATCAAGGGATATTTTAGCTGTCATCAACAATAACCCAACATTAGCCGTGAGCCTACAATTTAACCAGTATTTCTGACAGATAGAACAGTAGGGTCACGATATAAGAAGAAACAGTAGAGCTGTAAAGGACAGACCTGTTATAAAATCTATGTAAAATCTACCTAAAATATGCATCCATGGCATTTTGCACCATGTGCACACACCGGGGTCAACAAAAGTGACCATTATTAAGATCGTCACTGGCACATTTCACATTAGCTACAAACACCCACTGAGCAGTGCTAGCATACACCCTGTCACTCTGAGTCGGCCAAACTCCATCCCATGAGTCTCTTTGAGTTAATGAATCTGTCTGAACCTCTCTACAGTGCACATGCCTGAATGCATTCACATTCCCGCAGGCGTGCATGTTCAAACGCTGCGGGACGGAAGTTAATATAAACAAACCTGTCAAGCAGTGCTGCGATCTAAACACGGCCCATCAATCCAATAACGTGACAAATCTTTTGTCAGGTCAGAACTTAATGAAGATGTATTGCGCGTAAGACTGGCGACGTACGGCTACAGCTACACTGGATAAAAAATGAAAAGAAAAACATAATAGGCAACTGAAGATTGTTAAACAATATATATTCTAAAAGTGTAATACATCACGACAAAGTTATAACCTATGTAGACATACAAGGACATTGCATTTGGGGTTGCATTGCCTTTTTACTGTTGCTGCGAAAGGGTCAAAGGTGCCTCCATAATGGGTAGGGCAAGACTGCCCTATAAACAAATATAAGTCAACAGTTTTAGTACATTTACTACCCTTCTCATTCTGCTTCGCAACTCCTTCCTGTTGGACTCAGTTCGGTCAACCACATCTCTCACATCATTCAAATTACTACATAAAATAAAACCCATCTCTTCTGTGAGTACTTGACAGACAAATGATAAAAAAAACGAACCCTCTCTCTTCCTCTCAACAGGTAGTGGTCTAGCTTTTGTTAAAACTAGTAATTTTGCATTGGCACCTATTGTATTATTGCTCCAGAATAACATATCGCCTATTGCTACCTGAACTCTCTGTAAGTCGCTTAAAAAAAAGCTTCTGCTAAATGACTAAATGTTAATGTAGTTCGATTGTATTACATTAGAGATGTCTCCAAAAGTGTTAACCAAAAAATAAGCCAAATCACTGCTCGGCAAGCATGACGTTGGACATTTATTTATGACTGTCGTTTATCAGTCATTCATCTTCTAAAATTCAAAGTGAGTGAAGACAACGTTATAGGTCATAATCCAATGAAATCAATTGAGAAATGTGAATATTATTGTTTTTATTCAACAAAAGTCCATACAGTATGTGTTTAAAGGCCAATCTTGCCCTCCCAAATATGGCAGCGGGTGAATCCCTGAATAAATCTGAATAAAAATAAAACACAGAGAGACTGTTTATTTGTTGAGAAGACATGTGCATAAGCTTTAATGAAAACACATTGACCGGTAATAAAGTATAATTCTGGTCATTATAAAATGCTGGAACCAAAGTCATGAAAATGATTGGCTCCTGTTTCCTCTCAGCCTGACAGCTGGTGCTCCCACACATCACGCATCTGCTGTTGATAGCAACCAAACATAAAGTTCTGCATGCTTTAAAAACTGCAAGTCACTTACCCAAAAGCCACAGTGGATTCAACAGAAGGTACAACTTCCGATTCCATTGTCACTTTAAGGAAAACTGGCAAAAAATGTCAATTAAGCTCTTTTGATTATATCTTGGCTTTATTCGTAAACTCTAATGGTAATGCGATATTTTGTTGTTGTTTTTTCACTTTGATTAAATTTGGATGGAAGGTTGGATAGAAATATAGTCAAATCTCTGTGGTTTAAAATCTCAGTCCAGGTAACTCTCTGTCAACTCTCATTACTCATTTGTATCTTTCCAAAACGATGTAAACATTTATTAGTTCCAACAACACATATTTATCAGCTTTTTTGCAAATGTGAGGTGTCATTGATGTGACAAAACTGAATGAAAATTTCACAAGTAGGCTTTACATCTCACTAGTGCACTCCACAGGAGAAACCAGAGTTATGTAAGCTGGAGAGGATGTGAGGTTCTTTAAGCTTACAGGTGGTAAGTCCAGGACTCTTGTGAGTTCAAGAGAGATCATCTACTCAGAAGAGGAAACAACACTGTGCGGATACAGCGTGTGTGCGTGTGGCTGAACATAATGATCAGTCGACAAACCTTATAAATCTGAAGATCATTAATTGGTTAAAGCTGCAGTATGTAACCTTGGTATTTGACCACAAGAGGGCGCATTTCCAACAATAACAAAGGCGAAGCTTGATGACGCTATGAAGCAGGTGACGATGGGAGATGTCGTTTTAAATGCGTTTTCACCATAGCGATGTATCTAAATTGGATAAACGAATCATGATCACGGATGAGGTAATTTATTCGTTTTTGTATTACCTGTCTATCAATACACTCGCGAGAGCAGAGTCTCTGTCAAGTCCAAGATTGTCGCGCAGCTCTCTCCATCTCGAAAACGCCTGGCCGATATTTATCCTGGTTTTATTCCTCCGTTTGTCACACAGTCTGCGTGTATCCAAATATGGACGCTTACGTTTTACTGGCACTTCAATACTCGCCAAAGAGTAATCGTGATCCATAACAACGACAACCAAACAATACGCGCGGGCGCGGCAATAACATAACAACCACTTCCGCATTTGACCATGTGATATTCCGGTCTACACCGGAACAAAGTATAGAGCGGACATTGCGTCACTGAGAGGCGACATTTCTTTTCCGGGACGGCCAGTTATTTAAAATCGGAATTTCTCTGAAATAAAAAATCTTTGGAGACTTTTGAAATATTGTAAGTACACAACTGGAGGAAATATATCACACTCTGCAAGTTATTTTCGGAAATTTTATTACAAAATTATTACATATTGGAGCTTTAATTGTATAGAGTGGTTGAAATTTTTTTAATAAATCATTGAGTATTGATTTGTTGTGTCTGAACTAACTTTTCCGTTTTTAATGTGATGTGAAGTAACAAAAGCCACATGTGCAAATCATTGTGAAAACAAAGAATGAAAGATGCATTGATTTCCAAAAAATTTGACTGCATTATTATTTTTTCTCTGCATGAATTACAAGCAAAACGCTAATATTTATAAGTAAGTATTTCTGTTTGAAATGTTGGCTACTGTCTTAAAGGGATACTTCTGTCATGATTCCACCTCTTCTGGTTAGGTAATTCTTGGTCTTGAGGTGGAATCATACAGGATCCTTTGTTTCTCTGGTCTGCGTCATCGTTCCTGCCCCCTGTCTCCTAGTTTGTGTTAATTACTTAATCCCTTGCACGTGTTCCCTCTTGATTTGCTCCCCTTTAAAAAGTCCTTGTGTTCATTGTCTTGTGCTGGTTCATTGTACGTCTTACCCCGTGTTGGATGTCCTCCAGTTCCTCTGTTATGTCCTCGTTCCTCGTTCCTCGTGTCCTCGATTTGTCTAGTAAGTTTTAGTTTAGTGTTTGTTTCAAGTGTTTGTTTTTGTAGTTTAGTTAGTCCTCGTTCTTGCTTTGTTTAAATATATTATTCTTGTCTTGTTTTCCCCTCGTGGGTTTTTGTTTTACCTTTTTGTCCCTGTTGTTAAATATAATAAATATCCCTTGTTTACCCCGTAGCACCGCCTATGTCTCTGCCTGCTATTCGGTTCTCCCGCATTGTTTTCTTACCACAACTGTGGCTCAGTGGTAGAGTCGGGAGATCGTGACACCGGAGACCCAAGTTCAATTCCTGCTCCACACATTTCCTGACAACTTCAGCAAGAAATTAAAAAAAACCTGCATCATTTACTCACCCTTCATGACAAACAGGTTTTGAACAATATAAAGGTAAATAAATGAGAATTGTTATTTTGTTACACGCTCATGTATGCACAAATCACTGCCCTGTGTCTACGCCACATGTGGCATTAGGCAAATTGCGTTGCGAGTTTCATACCACATCAACGATAGGCTTGTGCAAGTCAATGAGTCAATGAAACACTGAGTAAGAAAAATGTACACTGGGAAGGCCTTCAGTGGCACCAGAGTTTAGGGAACATAAGTGAACATCCTGTGACCACTAGACTTGAAAAAGTGCAGGTCCAACTCCTACACCCTGCTCCAATCGCTCTGTTTCTACAATAACAGAATTAAAGCCAAGCAACTGAGTGTTCATTGGGACAAATCTGCGACTTGGAGGGAAACTCAGCATCGATTTTAAGTTCAAAAGAGATCATTAGTTCTGCCTGATGCAAACTGGGAATCCGCACATGTGCACCAGTGTTACTGCCCATGGATTTTCACATTAAAGAAACACAGACCCACTTACATGTGAACACATTCGCAATTCGTTTTGGTAAGATGAAAGAAAAATGAAAACGTAATACAAGATTTTTTTATTACAAGCACAGTTCCAACTCACAGGTAAAGATGTATTTTGATTCAGCCGCAAACTGTAAAAATAATGGGATCAATATAAGTCATGCGACTTATAACTAGTCAAGCACAGGAAGTGATGATAAAGCTGAATAAAAAAATATTAAATACAGGTAAAACTCTTAAAAGGGATAATGACCAGTCAAAATACAAGACATAAAACAATTACACTATTTTGGGTAGGTTGTTGAATATCAAATTGATTTGTAAGAAAAAATATGCTGGGCATTCCTCTGAAAGAACAAAATGATTTGCTATTAGTTGAGGCTGCCTTAGAGCACTTTCGCCAGAATAAAAAAAACAAATAGTGCGTAATTTAATAAATCCCCAGAAGCTCTAATAGTCCATCTTTAGCGTAGGAGTAACACAACGCCCCCTCTCCTCCTTCATCTCACTTCCTCCTCATCCTCTCCACAGTTTTCTATCTCCAAAGACTATAGCCCTCTGACCACACTGCTGTGAGCAAACCATTCCACTTCATTATTCTGCATTTGACGTTTTTCAATAATGCCATTATTTGTATTTATTTGCTGCTGCTGTTCATTTGGTGGTGCATCGGTTATTGGCAGTAATAAAGATGATTTTCAGCCAGCAGGGAGTTTAAATGGTGAGTTTTAAGTGAAAGTGTTTTAAATGAGCATTTCACTTTTAAAATGTAAGTGTTGTAAGTCAAATAGTGCAGCATGGATGTGGGACCTGCTTCTGAAATAATGTAAATCAATGCGTTACAGTCAAGTCCATTGTAAAAAACTGAGCGTTTATCAGAATAAAACAAATATGCAACATCTATTTGTAATATCAATATGCCAAGATAGATTCAGATTTCTATGAAAATGAAATCAGATAGAAACTATGTAATTTGAAGTTGAAGAATTAATTAATGAAATTCTTTAATATAACATTGTGATGAATTCTTATGTCTTAACTAGAAGTCAACGACAACGTTTCCTCTACAGTCATATGTATGGGTGTATGCTGATTTTGTTCATAATATTTTAAGAAAACAATGTGTCGTCTGTGATACAGAACTAAAGTCGTCATATTTAAAAGAGAGACAATCCAGAAGCACGAGGATAAGTATTTTTAGATTTGTCTGTTGACTTGGTAGTTTATCACTTCATTAGGGGGTAAGTGTTGTTGTTTTTTTAGGATTCGGCTCAAGCCTGGAGCTTTACAGTGTGTTTCACAGTGTGACAGCACTGTTTCCACCCTCACACACACACTGTGTCTTGAGTCTAGTTGTGGAAAGCAGAACTTCTAATCCACAGAAAATAACCTGAGGCACTTCAGGAAGCAGCATTGCAAACTATAGATCATCTGAAGCACCTAGTTCATCTCTCATCTCTTATTGTGATTCCTTGGGTTATTGACCAGAATAAAAGGCTGACTGCTTTACAAATATGCAATATTGTGACTTTGCAAGATGTAAATAATAAGAACACAATAAAGAGATTCTGCTACATCATGTATAAAACAGTAGACTTAATTGAAATATCTATAAAGAAAAAGCAAAAATATATAGCCTTTGCAAACTGTGCTACAGAAGGGTAATTCAAGACTAGACAGATTTGTGAATGACAACAGGAGCAATTTAGTTTTGGACAACACATACAATGTAAACTCTTTATAGTTCACTTTTAAAAATAAACGTTTTTTTTTCACAGCGATGCCACACACTAGGCACAAAAGGTGCTTCAAAAGGTTCTTTGATGCCATAGAAGAACCTTTTAATTCCATATAGAACCTTAAACATCTGAAGAACCTTTCTGTTTCACAAATGGTTATTTGTGGCAAAAAAAGGTTCTTTAGATTATAGAAAAGTAAGAAAGAGATGGTTCTTTGTGGAACCAAAAATGGTCTTCTATAGTATTGCTGTGAAGAACCTTTCTAGGACCTTTATATTTAGGAGTGTAGAAGAGCAGTTTTTGGTTCCACAAAGAACCTTTCAGTCAAAGGGAGCACCTCTTTATGACCTTATTATAATATGAAGAACTTTATTGCCACAAAGAACCTTTTGTGAAACAGACATGTTAAAGGTTTAGACAAAAAAAGGTTCTTCTATCAATGGCATCGTGTAGCACCATTATTTTGTGAAAGTATAGCTCCTTGTCTTATGCTGTTGAATGAAAGTTGTGTTCAAAAAACTAAAATAACCCCCTTAAAACTTGTTATCCTGTACATCCAATAAATGTCATCCAATTCCAATTATGTCATCTAATTATACATTCACGAGTTAACCTACACAGATAACAGTGATATTGATAGGGATAATGATAAAGCTTGGTTATGCGTATTTGCCGTGTTGTCCGGGAAGCAGGCTCCGAGCTCGCCAGATCTATCCGAGCCCGAAACACTTTACCTTAGTACGGGTGAGTGCGCTGAGCTCGGAACCGGACTGAGCCCAGAGCACACCCCCCGGGTTCCTGCGGGATAGTGAGCTTGGAAGAGGAGCCGGGGTGGAGGAGGGATGCTTAATCTTAGGAGAACGAGCAGGTAAGATGGTTTCCCTATTTATTAGCTAGCTCGCTGGGGCTGATTGTGTATACGTTGTGATTGCTGATTATACACCAGCCGGCTGGTTATATGCTCCGGCTCCTCCCGAACTTTGTTAATTAAACATCATTTCACGAGTTCACCTACACAGATAACAGTGATATTGATAGGGATAATGATAAAGCTTGGTTATGCGTATTTGGCGTGTTGTCCGGGAAGCAGGCTCCGAGCTCGCCAGATCTATCCGAGCCCGAAACACTTTACCTTAGTACGGGTGAGTGCGCCGAGCTCGGAACCGGACTGAGCCCAGAGCACACCCCCATAAAGCGAGAAAGTGGGACAGCCGCCGGAGTACGCATACCCCCCAACGTGATACTGAGCGCTGCGGAGGCGTGGCCTGCGTTCGGGTAGAGACGAGATGATGAGGGCTCCTTAGGAGATGTGGTTCGTTATGAGACAAGAAAGGGGTAGGGGTTCCTCCGAGTATGGTTGAGACTGAGAAGATGAAAGGTGCTTGCTGCAGAGATGAGAAGTTTGAATCCGTGAGTGGCTGGTAGTAGTGCGTAGAGAGAGTTCCTAATATGGAAGTTTAGGGAACCATCCAAAATGAAAAAATGGCTTCTTGGGTGTCCCTGTTGTTGAGACTGATATTGGAAAGAGGTGGCTGGAGGAGGGAGCCGGCTGTGGTGGAGCGCCTGATGGAGGCTCCTGTTGGGGTGATCATGCTGTGATGCTTGCTTCCGTGGAAAATCGTAGGTGGCAGGAGGTGAGGCGGAAGCGCTGGCCTCTGCGGAGGCGATCGCTGCGGCGACGCTGGCTTCTGCGCATTAGATGGAAGCACTGGCCTTTGCGGAGGCGATCGCTCCTGCGACGCTGGCTTCTGCGCATTGGATGGAAGCACTGGCCTCTGCGGAGGCGATCGCTGCTGCGACGCTGGCTTCTGTGCATTAGATGGAAGCGCTGGTCTCTGCGGAGGCGATCGCTGCGGCGACGCTGGCTTCTGTGCATTAGATGGAAGCGCTGGTCTCTGCGGAGGCGATCGCTGCGGCGACGCTGGCTTCTGTGCATTAGATGGAAGCGCTGGTCTCTGCGGAGGCGATCGCTGCGGCGACGCTGGCTTCTGCACATTACATTGAAGCACTGGCCTCTGCGGAGGCGGTCACTGCGGTGATGCTGGCTTCTGCGCCTTAGATGGAAGCATTGGCCTCTGCGGAGGTGATCGCTGCTGCGATGCTGGCTTCGGCGCTTGTGATAGACGCATGGGCGTCTGCTGATGATTCTTAGTTGCAGCACTTGATTCCATGCCTGAAGTGGTAAAGCTGGCCTTGGCTGAGGCTGTTGCTTGTGGCAACGCTGGCTTCTTTGCTTGGAATGGAAGAGCTGGTCGCTGCCAGGGTAGTCGCTGCGTCGACGCTGGCTTCTGCACATTAGATGGAAGCTTGGGCCTTTGCGGAGGCGATCCCTGCTGCAACGCTGGCTTTGGTGCTTGTGATAGACTCATGGGTCTCTGCGGAGGCGGTCGCTGCGGTGATGCTGGCTTCTGCGCCTTAGATGGAAGCACGGGCGTCTGCGGAGCCGATCACTGCTGCAACGCCCGCTTTGGTGCTTGTGAAGGAAGCATAGGCTGTTGTGAATGAACTTTAGTTGCGGCACTTGATTCCATGCCTGAAGTGGTAAAACTGGCCTTGGCTGAGGCTGTTGCTGTGGCAACGCTGGCTTCTTTGCTTGAAATGGAAGAGCTGGTCGCTGCGGCGACGGTTGCTTTTGTGCATTAGATGGAAGCCTTTCCATGCTTGGGATGGAAGTACCGACCTCTGCAGAGGCAGTCGCTGTGGCTATGCTAGTTTTCCAAGCTTGGGATGGAAGTGCGGGCCTCTGCCGAGGCAGTCGCTGCTGTGATGTTAGCTTCGGCTATCGACTCTGCTGCTGCAGAGCCCGAGACATGGGCACTGGCCCTTGAGGTCGCTGCGGCGGTGAGATCTCCTGTTAGGGAGATTAACGCTGAGATGGAGGAGGTTCGCGCTCAAGCGGGTGAAGGATGGATTCTCTAAATGATTCGGGAGATGAGGGTTCGATGGGCTTCTCTGATGATAGAGCGATCTGACCTGATGTAGCTCTTGAAAGCTTCCGATGTCCAGCGCCCTAGTGCTTGAATTTGAGACTGTGAGAGGGCTTTTTGGGCTGCTGTGGTTGCTGCGCCTATGCGGAAGGAGTGGCCAGAAAAGTGGTCTGCGGAGATGCCGGATAGGAGCAAGACAGCTTTGAGGTGCTTTTGGAACCAAAAGCGTGTAGCTGGGCGGTTAGACTCGTCGACGAATAGAGGATCCGATGTGGTTTTGGTCTGGGATTTCCTGAAGTGGAGGTAGGCTAGGAGGGTCTGATAAGGTTGAATTGGTGAGTGGAGATTGAAAATGTAGATGAAATGTCCTCTCCTGGTTTGGTCCGTCTTGCTCTGTTTAATGGAGAATGACATAGTCTCAGGATCGACTACTGACAGGTCGGATACCGTTGGATGGGTTAGGGGGTTGAAAATGGATGTTGTGGAAATTTCTGAACATCTTAGAAATCCGAAGAATGCTAGTATAAACATGGTGTCGAGTGTGCGATCGACGTGTTTGGAGTGGTATCCTTTACGGAGGGTGGAGATGCATCTGGTCAATATATCCAGGGTTATGGGTTGCCTTGCATCCTGGCGAGCAGGCTGGGTACGTTGAATGCCCTTGATAAGCATAGATGTTTGGGGGCTGGCTATGGCTGCAGATGGCGAATTGAATATGAGTTTGTGGAAGAACTGGACTCCACTCATGTAGCCTTTAATTGAGCTGGCCTGGAGGTTTTTTGAAGAGTTTAGGGAGGAGATGAAGGAGGTGATGGTGAGGACAGAAAAATCGGGAAAGGGAATGTTGAATGCCAGGTGAAAAGACTTGAAGCTTTTCCATGCTGTGAGATAAGATTGGAGGGTCCTGAGGGAGACGGCTTGGATGATGGAGTTTAGAGAGGCATCGATGAGGGTTTTTAGGGGGTGGTTAACTGGAATATCAGCTCCGAATAGGGAGGTACCGGTGTTGGCAAAGGGTCTGCTTCGGGTGCCAGCAGCCTGAACTTCTGTCAAGATCTGGGTTCTGATGTTCCCGGACACTGGAGGCGGTTCCAACGCTGGTGCGTTAACGGGCACTGGCATAGCTGTCGCCGTGGCCAAAGTGAAATTTGATCTGTTCTGTGGGAGAGAGAAAAGGGGGGGATTGTAGCTGCCTGAGCGGCTAGCGGAGTCATGCTCGCGCTAGCGGCGGCTTCTAAAGGGGCGGTGAAATGGCTGAGGACCGGTGCCTGCATCGCTAGCTGAGGCAGCCTCGCGCTAGTGGTCGATGGAGGTGCCGTGGGCCAAGAGCCAGGGGCGGGGAATGGGTGGGAACGCACCGGAGCTCCAGGTGCTGACGAGCCGACGTTTCTTGGGCAGCCCGCAGTGTTTACTGCTGGCGGGGTGTTGGCTGGAGGTTGGAGCTGGCCTACTGCGAGAGGGACGAGTTTCTGGAAGTCTTCGGCCGGGCGGTTCATGGAATCTGGGAAATCCATGGCGGTACCTGCGCTCACAGAGGGCCTGCTGTGCCGGCTTGCTGGCGGGCGGCCACGACGAGCCGCATTGGAGGATTGCCCGGGCCTGGAATAGGGGGAACCACGAGCTATGCCCGGCTTGTCAGTGGTCGTTTGCGAAGCTGACTTCGGTGGGGCGGTGTTGGCAAGGGAAGAAACGTAGAGGCAGTAAAGCTCCGCCTTGGTCATCCGCCTATGGAACTCGACGTCCGCATTGGATAGAGCCAGTCGTAGGCCCTGGACAGTCCATTTCTGGATGGCGGGGATCGTGTTGTGCGTGGAGGTGTAGGAAGAAGCCGGTGAAGGTGGCGGACGTCTCTCTGGGGCAGGTGATGGAGTGTCCCCTCTGGATTTAGCCTTGCGAGGTGCGGAACGTCGGAGCTGGCGGCCACGAGATGAAACCGGGGAATCTGCTACCGAATCCGACCCAGAGCTGGAACGATGGGATGCGCTCGTCGGCGCTGAAAGATTGCGGTATGAGGATGCGTCGTTAATGACGGGGGTCTCGGACATAGCGTCGAACTTAAAAGTTGATGCTTAATCTTAGGAGAACGAGCAGGTAAGATGGTTTCCCTATTTATTAGCTAGCTCGCTGGGGCTGATTGTGTATACGTTGTGATTGCTGATTATACACCAGCCAGCTGGTTATATGCTCCGGCTCCTCCCGAACTTTGTTAATTAAACATCATTTGTCAGATTAGATCAGATTAGATCTTTCAAGAGACAGCCCGGCACTGCATTTGCTCCATACATAAATAGGTTACAAAACAGGGGGACCTTTTTCCAGTTAGAGGTCATGTAAGGTTTCTGAGCTTTGTTTTATGCAGTCATGTGGTGTGGGTTTGTTGGAGACCTTGTCATACCAGGGGTCCCTGACTGCTGTCAGACCAACCGAAAGAGTGAAAAAACTGTCTGTAGCCTCACTAGACCTCCATCCACGCATCCAGACAATGGCAACTCAAAAACGAGCAGCATTAATGTCAGAAGATGGGCCTAACGCGTTTCATATATACTGTTTGTTTGCATAAAGCTATTGTGGTAAATTCATGTTAAATTAAAGCACATTATTAATTGTATTCATTTCGTTCTTTGTTTGCTCTTTCTCTCTCTCTCTTTCATCTTCACGGCTCCTCACTAGAGCATCAGTGTGTGTGGGTTGAGTCTTCAGTGTTCAACAAGTATTCTCAGCATGAATATTCATGCTTCCTCCCCCTTGTGTGAATGGGAGTTTTAATCTTTGAAGTGGCTCATGAAGGAATTACTTGCTTAGTCCTCCACCTTCGTAACATTCACAACCTGCACAAACAGAAATGTCCCTATTTATTACAAGTTCCAGGTCTAATGATTGGTTTGATGAATGATAAAGCTTTTTAACTTTAAAAAGTAGTAGCAATGCATGCTTGTGTCTCAAGGGCGAAACAGAAGCAGGAATGCTGCGTTGGTTTAGCCGGGTTTCCAATCCAAAGTTGCGAATTTTGCTTTTGAGCAAAATTTGAATATCGCATAAAACATTTGCGAATGAGCACCGTTTCCATCCAACTAGTCAACCGTCACTTCCTAATACACTGGCACAAAATATCAGTGAGAAACATAAGAGAAGCCACTGAATATAATATTTATCATCTATAATAATTACTTGCGCTAGTAGACGAAACACAATAAATGCGGGCGGAGCTTTGTGGATGCCTGCTGTTTGGAAAACGCAGTCGTGACAGTTCTGGGAGACAATTACAGAAATATTTTGACGACTTTGTTCAGTCATTTAAGAGTGAACATAACAACATTTCAATTCAATTCAAGTTTATTTATATAGCGCTTTTAACAATGTGCATTGTTCCAAAGCAGCTTTGCAGGGGCAAACAGGAAAAACAGAAAAGGTAAAACACAGCACAACATTTCAGATGCTTTGCAACAAGATCAGTACTCTGGTTAGTTAGGTTACGCCGTCTCATAGAGCAGTTACATGACTTTTTGGAGGAAATTATTCGGCAAATGCGTTTCCATCTCCCATTATTCTCATTAACCCTTTTTTACAAAAAAGAAAGATCACCTCAAGCAACCGTAAAAACCTTATTCCAATCTTTCTATTTAGAAATTTGCCATTTCCATCACTTGTTTCTGATGCGAAACTTCAAAATGCGCATAAAACCAGGGTAATGGAAACCCTGCCAAGAAAGTGATGACAGTGCATTGCTAATGGCAAAATATACATGAATTCATATGTGGTGATGGAATTACCACTTCGCCTTTAAAGCAAAAAAATGTAAACGGTCATGATGACTTTCCAAAAACACACTGTTATCATGAGAGGAATCAGAAAACACATAAAAATTATTTATAATACACATTGAAGACGATCAGATTTTATCCTGAAATCATTTTGATCATAAACCACAAATACACTGGCATTCTTTCTGCTAACGTTGCATGTGAAGGTAAATCGATCGCAATGTCCTGTCAATTTTTCTAAGGGGATCCACGGTAAAGGTAAATATTTAAAAAGCATACTCTTTTTAATACGCTGATTTAATCTGGGTGGACGAACGGAACATGATCACGTGTCATGTGTAGGGCTCCTCATCTTCTAACTCTCAATGGGTCCTGTCACAAGCATGGTTGGTGCCACACCGTGAATGCTACCCCCTACATCCAGCAAAACCTAACAGAACCCTGGCTCCAAAACCATGATAAGAATTCAACCATGGAATTGGTGTATGGTTACACCCTAAAGGAAAGCCACTAATGTGTGATCATGTTTCACCTGCTCTCTGTGACTTTGAAATGAACACTACATTTAGATTGTGCTTGTCTTTTATGGCTTCAATGTAAAAATGTTTATTAATTTTACTAGTCATTTAGCAGACACTTTTATCCAAAACGACTTACAAATTAGGCAAACAATAAATGCTATGAAACTGGTCTCAGATAGCCTAACATCCCATATATGCACGCCATTGGAAAGAAACAAGTTTAGAATCCATCTTAAACAGAAATTCTCACTACACTGAACGTGGTGCATTGCAATGTGACAAATGCCTTGTTCTCAATGATTTTTATTGTTTTTGTAACATAGCATCAGGACACAGGACACGAGTAGCATCTCAACTTAACAAAAGTCTACACGTTGGCCATAATTTCTTTTATGATTTTTTCAGTGATTAAATAAGTTCAAACGTGCAGTTTTGCTTTGTTTTCCATATAACATATCTGGTCCAACCTGTATTTAAAATGACTAATTGTCCTACCCAAATATTTTTGAAATCAAAGACAAGTCCAATGCAATGCCCAAAGGTCATATCATTTCAGGGAGCTACAATTTGCCTAATGCAGGAGATTAAAAGGCCACTGGTTTGTGTTTGTCTGGTTGAACATCAGTTTGCTAATACATAGTTTGCGAGTGTGTAATCAGCTGAGGTTGAGTCCCCAAAGCATCACACCAAAACAAGTCCGCGACTTTGGAGAGATGCTCATTTTCATCATCAAATCAAGAGAGGCATCTCAAATTACTTAGCATTAAGCATTCTGTTATGCTAATCGGTACAATTAGCATAAATAAGGGGAAAAAGAAAGAGAACAAACTTCTAGGGAACATAAAACGAGTGCAAGCTACAGAGGCATTAGACTGAGAATAGTTATGAATCATTCAACACCATGCCAGCACTTAAACGCAGTGACAGGTTATGTACTTTGTGAACTTATAGGTTGCTCTTTCTTTTCTGTCAGCAGTCCTTCATAATTCATGTCATTTTTCCTGCAGGGGGTTTTGCCATGTTCCTGGACTCTGCCAGAGCGCTGACTAAAAGCTTGGTATACAGAGGTAATAACTACCCGCTGGTATGATGAGACAATCGGCACTTAATTGCTCATTTTAATGGCGAGGCCGTGTAGCCCATAATTGAGGCGTTCTTGCCACCTACAGTGAATGGTATTCTTAGCCACTCAGTCATTATGTCCTTAAGACGACAGCGTTGTCTTATTTTGTCAATTTTCCATTATAAAGGATGTAGTAAGGATAATGAAAACTAAATGACAAACAATGTAAGTAATGATAGACATCCTTTTCAAGGTAACCAAAACATACAGGAGGAAAATGATTATGACAATATATTGTCTTTTTATACGTAGCATGTATAAAAATGTTCAATCGATTAGCCCTGTTCGGGAAACCCCACATTAGAATATTGTTTTAACACCCTACTGTGAGCACTGTTCCATTTCTGTGGTACCCTAAAAGTTAGGTGTCTTTCTACACAGTAGCTGACATTACCCACAATGCACCGTGAAAGGGCAAAAGGAGTTTAGTGACGATTCACTGCATTAGTAAAATGTTTTGCATCTCTTATATAATTGCATCTCTTATTTAAATGTATAGAGTAAACATTACATAAGAAAAAATGAGTAAATAAATACTAAAATGCAAAGGAAAGCTGTACTGATGTTCATGACAGTTAAAGATCAAGTTAACTCTTCGTTTTGTGTTAGTATGTCCAAGGGCATGAGTGTACTTTTCCATGACAAAAACAGTAAATCGTTTAGGTGCAAAGTATCGGTACATTGGGGTGCCGCTTCTGTGCAACGCTAGTGACAGGAACAGACTGCCCCCAGTGGCCGAAAATGGAACTTGATTATGTAATATAGCTACCATTGTGATGTATATTCTATAATGACATCTCTTAATGTATACGGTCACTGAAAATAATTAAATAAGTAAATAATAATGATTATTCAGCGTTTACTGTAAAAAAAATTGCAAACAGCACAGACGCACACTAATCTTGCATATTTATTTTTAAACCCTGCCTCAAGCCCTGCTAGAAAATCTATAAACCTCTTGGTCATATGCATTTGTTAGATAGTTCTTAGTTAACGCAGCTCACCAGCGTATGATATGAATACAAGGCCCTTGCGGGGGAAATATTTATCATTGCTAATTAGTTTAGCAGGAGGAGTCTTGGCGTGGGTGACTAAATATTTTCATTCAGGATATTACCAAGGGGCATGGCATTGTAACGACAGCTCTGCAAGTTCAGATGAGCTTTCACACTATATGTTTTCAAATACAAAAAGCCTCATTATTGTCATGCAGAGTTTCAGCCGTTCCCTATGGGGCCGCACTCCACTGACCTGAGAGCAAATGATGTATGCATCCATCACAGTATGATATCACCGAGTCAAAAGACAAGCACATCATCGCGATAACCTTGCCCCACACGGCATCCATGGAGCACAAAACAAGTGGAATAAATTCCTACGATAACAGATGGTAGAAACATTCAAAAAGCGCTCAGATTTAAATCAAGATGTCTGCAAATCCTACTTGCTTTAATACGTCACACACAAATATGCTATGTTTGTTTCATAATGGAACCGAAATCTTTTCTGAATGGGCTCATTCAAAAGGATTGTTCAAATCCAAGCAATATCTTTCAGCAAACATGCTTAAATCAAACATAACTGTATGTATTATTAAGCTCAGTACAAATATAAGGGGACACTGACACAGTAAATATATGAAAATAAGCATTTGCAGTGTATATATAGAATGTATAAATATTTGTTTTATTACAATTTCACATTTAGACAGCCAAAAAGTTTTTGAATGTAATAAATGATTACTCTACGCAGGGGATATTATTTATCCGGTCCTTCATGAATGTAACCAACAATCATGTTCAGATGTGTTCGAAGTGAATAAATGTTTTTTTAGTAGAACGGCTGTAAAGTTAAATTCACTGTCACTCCTTTAAAGCGCGTCTCTACACATCACTGTCTGTTTCCTTATCCAAATTATTCCAGATAAACGTCACATGTCTTCTGCTACATTAAATGTACTAAAAATTCATTTTTTCCTTTTTTGTGAGCAAGATAATGAATCTGTGGATAATGTGGTGTGATTTATGCATTGCTGGAGTTTCCAGAGTTGTTATCACCTTCACATATTTTTTATTAGTTTCTTAGTTGACTAAGAATACCGCTCTCTGCAGGTGGCAAGAATGGATTAAATTATGGGCTGCACATCCTCACTTAAGTAACAACCATTAATGTATATCATGGTTTGTATTAAATGCTGGGGTCTATGCTCTTAGGTCATGAGATTATAACATTCAGATGTGTTCTCGGCAAAGATTAGGTCCAAAATCCATTAATGATTTGGATATTTTATGGATTAACATGGTTAAAGCTAGCAGCTACAGACTAACTATCCAACCTGCTAATTGTGGAAAAAACATTGACAGATACTAGAACTAATGAAGCCGCATTAAAATAATCTAGTGAGTGTCACAAAAAATCAAACACTTCCTTTAACCTTTATTTCAAACTTCTACATTTCTAGGCTATAATAGGATCTAACTTTAAGTTATAATTGTTTCTAAGGGAAAGAATAATGGCTGTCCATTAAGGTAGTCATTTTAGAAAGAGCATCTTTTGGCCGTCGGCAGAATTGGGTGCCTCCCAGGGGTGATGCTCTATTCCCCTTGACTTTTAAGTGTGTTTAGTAGACTCATACATCATCAGGAAGAGACTCTCAATAAAAGCTATGGTCCCATTGAGACCCTTTGCCCTGACAGGCACTCCAGGAAGGACCAGAGATTCCTTTCCCTCTGGTCTTTTAAGTGCACTAGCAAGAAGACATGGAAATCCTCAAAACAGTGAAACAAATGTGTACAAGCATGTCTTGTGTGTTCTTTCCTTCTGTGTTTGTTCCTTTAAGAAACACTTATGTGGAATGGCTACAGCACTTCACCTGCCATCTAAACTTGAAATTGGGTCCAAGCCTTGTCCCTCTGCTATGAAAAAAGAGTCAGTTCATATGTGAATGTATCAATCCAGTTCTATTTAATACAACTAATGTAAAGATTACACTCATATATTCTTTAATATCAGTGACATTTTCTTGTTTCTATTGTTCTTTGCAATTTTCCGATTTCAGTTGTTGGATGAGCCATGTTCAAAGATTCTGTAAAACAGCAATTTGTAACTGAACATCAATTGTTTTCTATATTAACATTCCAAAAATATGTATATAAAACAATATAATTACCGTTCCGTTCTATTTGGGATAACTGTTCACTATGGTAATTCTGATTTATTTATTTATTGAATAATAAATTGTCATTAATACAAAAAGAATGCATTTAATACTAAAAGTGCTATTCATCACATTCCTGTTGCAGCAGTTTTAGAAAAGCAGTTTCATAAAAAAGAATCAGATTCCTATAAAAGGCACTTTTTAGACAATATTTTACTTATTATTTGCATTCAAATTTTGCCTTTTTTAGCAGAAAATGGTGTAAAATGCACGTAAACAAAAATACATTTTTTTTTTTTTAAAGGGATCTTGCTAGAAATAGAGTCCCGATATTTATATAGCAATGTATGAGCATTATCATGATCAAATTACTGCCAATTGCAATATGAATTTAGCAAAAAACTAAATCCAGGAAAGTAGTCATCACAAAAGCCAGATATGTAGACACGATTAATGTTCTTATCTCAGAAACACCGGATGGCAAAAGAGTTGGTTTCACTGACATCATAGGCAGATCAGATCTGTATCCACACACATCTGAAGCTTTCATGGTGAATTGCTCCACACTGGATTCATACGAGCAGCGTATGTCAGGTCCCAAGAATAAAAGCAGCAATTCATAGCTGATATTCACATTCCGTATTTGTGATATCAGGTCCTCTACATTCCAAGTGGGTCTTCCTGATGTGCACAAAACCAGCGCAAGAATGCACTTTTTATCTTAGCTGTCATTCATGCACAGGTTTGATTTACAGTTTGTTTAGGTGGCGTTCCTCACTAATATCTCACGGCATGCCTGCTCTCCTTGAAGCCATTATAATGCATTACTGCATGCGGAGCACATTTTAATCAGGGCTTACGTCAGATGCACTGCAATGGAAACTGGGAAAAATTTGCAAATTAATTATCTCGGGTACGTGGCTAGGAAGCACCGGGCCAGCTAATGGATGAAGCCGCGGCACAGTCACGGCAGTAAATCTCCCCTCAGATAGGACTAGCTTTGCACATTCAGATGTTTATCCCTTCCTCAGCTATGCTTCTGGCTGTTTAAACTGTAGTTGCTGTAGTGAAGCCGCCGCAGCCTGATTAATTCCCCCGCATTGTTTCCTCTCTCGTACAATGGACATCCTTCATGAAAACTGTCATCCGGCACTGACTGTAAAGATGCAGGGACACTGCTGGATCGCCCGCGAGAGAGAGCCTGATCTCTACACGGTGTGATCTGCATCTCTGCTGTTATTTGATATGCAGGGAACAAAAGAACAAAATGATGGTGGGCTCGTGCAGATAAACATGTGTTGGACTGCAGCCTGTGCCTTTTATTAGATCAAACTGGGTGATATATTAAATCATACACTCTTCAAATAAAGGTGCTTCAAAAGGTTCTTCGATTCCTTAGAATAAATGGTTCCATAAAGAAACTTTAACATCTATAGAACCTTTCTGTTTTTTTGTGGTTAAAAAAAGGTTCCTCAGATTATAAGAAAGCAAGAAAGTTACGGTTCTTTAAAGAACCTCTGATGGCATCGCTGTGAAGAACCTTTCCATCACCTTTATTAATAAGAGTGTATATTATTTTGCTATATATTCTTCCCTTTATATATGTCCAAAAGGTTTTTTAAAGACCACATTAAGGCTGTGATGGTCTCCATGGCAACCGCGCCAGTGTCATTGGCGGTGTGCTTGTCAATGGCTATAATCTAATAGGAAAGTCAACAATTCAAGACTGATCGAACTTTTCCCACTTGACTACATCAGTGAATGATCCATATGTAGAGCTTCTTATAGCAAACAGGATCGTGTTAATCAAGCAGCTTCCAAATACAGAACTGAGATACGAAATGAAAGCAATATTTGCAAATGATAGCTAAACTCCAATTACGGTTCAGACTAAATACCGCAGCTAAGCGTGAAAAGATTCCACATGGAGAAATAAACAAGGGCCTTCTTTGCTGGGTGGACAAAGAAGTTGTTTTTGCAGGAACACTGTGCAATTGGGCAATCAGACGGCTGGCTTGGGTAACAGGGTAATTAACCTCATTTATTTGTCTGTGTTGAAAGTGCGTTTAACGGAGCAATTTAGTTGAAGATCAAAACTTAGAACCTCAATATGCTTCAGTAAGGAGGAACAACCCGCTGCCATCCAGATATGTTCAATCAATGCAAAACTTAAAAACTTTTGCTCAATGGAGGATTGGTGCTCTGCCCACACAGTCCAGAATAAGGGTCCGTATGTTAAGGTGTCTTGAGCATGTGTGGGCTGCTGTGTGTGAAAACACACTTCATTTGTATGCATCCCACACACTCATGCCGACGTCTACAGACCAAATAGCTTAAAACTGAGCAGTGCAGTCCAGAAATATACATGTGAATGATTTTCTCAAACCTATATCTTGTAATAGACAAGGGTCCATGGACCTCCTCTATCTCAGCAGCATCCAAATAACTCCATTACTACGGTTGTGCGCATCATCTCTGAATCATGGGCTGGTACGATAAGGAGGTCAACATCAACGTAATCTTTTATGTTTTATGTAGTTGTTCAACATAACCACCCACATCTGGCTATGCAGGTGACAATATCTGCACGTGTAGTGTAATGGATTCTGCATGTAAATTCACCATTCTCTGGGGAACACTGTCAGAGACCAGGCACGTCGATCACAACCCATTATTCCCTGTGGGTAGCTGAAGAAACTATAAACTCTTATGAATTCTGGCTTACATGGTAGTATGAACACGGTGTCTATCAGACAGTCGTGCAAGCATCTACATTTTCTGTAATATTACATGTCCAATGCCTCTGTAAACTAGTCATGGCCGTGAGACTTCAGTTGGGCTTGTTTTACGTTCAGTGTCACATTGTATATGTGTATCATTGTTTTTGTAAGGTAACTTGTAATCACAAACCGATTTTAATTGAACTTTCCATCTAAATGTTGATCAGCTGCTTGAAGCAGGTGCTCTCAACATCCATTATGACAACAAAAACAGCATGAATGTGGCATTAGCTCCGTCTTTCATTTCTACCCCGCATCGCCAGCTGTGAGGCCCTGCTGATGTCACACAGCATGTGGCAAAGAGCATTTACATTAAGTAAATATTGACTTACCCAATGGTTAACTTGTCACTTTTTTAGATGACAAGTCGATTAGTAATATTATAAATTAATAAAAAAGCAAAGACAAAAAACAAGCCAGCGATGAAAGTGGCACTCTAATAAACCAAGATGTGTGGATCCAAATTTCTACTTTTCCTCCAACTGGAGTGCTATATCAGTTTGTCTCATTATGCCTCATTGTGAGTCTTTTGAGAAGAAAGAATAAATTAGTGGTTAACTAAGAAAGATTTTAAAAACAAAAGCTATCCGACAAAGAATTCATTTAGCCTAGGTCTGGAAATGTTGCACTCCTTTGTGTGAGCAGGCAGTTTGCGTTAAGCTCCAAATCTTTTCTGACATCTCAGACACCATAAAAGATCTTGTGGGATTCATCTGAAGAGTTTTATTACAACTTCTCCATTTGTTTCCGCCGAAGATTTTGCACTTAGTGCAGAGCATCAAAGGAGCCTGAAGATAAGCGCGAAATAACACATTTGTCGATTGCAAAGGAACACTCGGTGAGTATTAAAAATTCAAAACGGGTGCAAGTATTTAAGATCGACTTTTGGGGATAGACTCAAGCAATAGGTTGGTGTAGTGACAAAATTCTTTGATTCTACGTCATTTCAGACTGTTACATAATGGGCTGTTTGATAACGTTTATTACTTTCTATTGGGCTCAAACAGTAGTAAAACCAAAATGACAAAACTTTATTTCTTTATCCAACTCCTTAAGGGTGAATCTTAGAAAAGTGTTTGAATTTTAACATCTCTGCCGAGTTTACTTATGTTTTACTAATAATTCTCAATTATCTTTTTTATTAGATTCACTTAAAAGTAATAATTTCTTTTATTAGCGAAATTAATACGGTACAACAAATACAACCATGATGTGTGCCGAAAATATGATAAGACATGAACCTGACATGTGCTTTGGCAGTTTAACGCTATCATTAAATAGGGCCGTATCAAAAATGTCCTCTACTGCCAAATAAATAAATAAAAACAACAACCCGGCACACAATATGGGGTACTGATATGAGAAGGCAACTGTGACCACTAAAAGGAACTTCATTGCCAAATTTGAATGGTCTGGAATGGTCCATTCACTTTGCCAAAATAAACAGAGCATTCAGTCAGCAGAGCACAGCATTCATGTGCGAACATATTCACCACCTCTCCACACCAACCGTGACTTGCCTGATCAGACATCTTGACTTTAAAAATATCCAATAAAATTATTTTAAGGTTCACGATTCAGTAAAACAATTGGTACAAATCATCATGAATAGTTCTGTGAAACATCTGTAGGTCATGAGGTTGAGTTACATCTCTGAATAGGTCAAACAAATGTCAACCGCCAACAGCCTATTGTCTGTGAGATCCTTTAAATCCCTGATGTCTCCACTTCTGTGTGAAACAAATCAAAGACGTGTTGTGACAGTTCCATTCTTGCTGTAAGTACAAGCTATATTAAAGAGAGTTAAGTTCCCCTGTGCCATACATGTGAGGTCACACAGACCTGTCACGAAAAAGACTGTTCTCCAAGCGTGATGTGCTGACTTATGGGAAATAAAACACCTTAACCCACTGATCATAAAACACACCTATCAGACGGTATTCTGGGAAATTTGGAAACCTTCAATGTCAAACAGTCGGCTCTAGATAATTGGAGGATGGCTGATAAAAGTGCAGAATAATAGAAGAGTCAAATGACAAATATAACTGCTGCAAATTATACTAGACAGTGAAGCTCATTTCGATTGATCCCCATCAAATAGTCTGTAAAACTAACAGAGACTTTTCTGATACAGGTTGTTTTCTAAAGGAAATAAACATAACCATCATCAACATCCTCATCTTCTCCTTCAATCCCAGCATCATTAACTGTCATTAGCCCATTGAAAAAAGACATTCTCTTTCTCCTTGCTTTTCAAAATGATCTTTTGGAAAGCTCGGGCCTCAGAGCACTCATCCTCAACTGCAATTATGTGGAAAATTGTTATTGAGTCCTGCTTGACTCAATACCTCCACCTAGCTCTTCTTTCACAGAAGACACTGCTGTCTGGACTGTGGGGAAGCTTCAGGTGGCGGTCTTTGAATGACATCTTTTATGTTGGCATTAATCAAATATATGTTCATTTTCAAGCCATCTCAAACACACACATTCAACACAAACAGACCCCGATGACGTTTTTCGTTCCGAAAAAGCGGTGTCCTGCAGCCATCACGTTACACACTCGAGTTGTTATTCAAGCGGGCAGATAACAGCCTTGATGTAAATTTTTTAGCATGTACACACAGACATCAGAGAACGATGCAGTTCAAGAGTCGTGAGACGATGATTCACTCACCTTCCTGGACTGCCTGAAAGGGGTTGTTGGGTTCAATATATTTTATGGAGTGGGTGATTTTCTCACTCTGCAAAATGTCATCGTTGAGGCTGAGGTCAGAGATCGCCAACTGAAACACCTCATCATCCCGTGCGGCGTTCTCTTCAAAAATGGCACCTGCGGGCATGTGCAGATTGTTATCTGGGTCTTAGCGGCGCGTACGAATAAACAAAGGCAATTGTTAGTTTGCATACAAAGCAAGGCACCGGCTTAGCTCATCTCCACAGTACGGGCTCAATGTTTTATGCATCTTTGCAGAAAGGCAGAAATACTGCCAACCCTGAGCATCTGTTTTGAACCTTTTCTGGAAAAAATAATCAGAAATAGATTTTAGATAAATGGGGGGGGGGGGTTGAGATATTTACCAATTGGACTTTCCATAAAGTTTTTGCATGAAGATTAATGCAGGAATTCAGATTAAGATATTTGTCTTTGCACATTTAAAGCTCTCTAAGGGACAACTATAAATTACCTATTTGTAAGCCGATTCGCTCAGTAAATGCAAACACTGTGGCTCTGTGGTCCAATCAAAACATTAATGTTGGCATAATGAGTTTTTTATCTCTGCTTGACAAGCAATGGCAGACCTGGGCAATGTTCAGTGTTCATTCTTTGAAAGTAATCTTTCATTTTGCAAGACCAGCATCATTCACGTCTCGCCGAAACACACTGCTTCTCTACCTGTGTTACGGGCAGCCAATAGGATGGGCAGGTGGACAGGTGATATCTGGTTGATGTATCACTGCAGTGTTCATCTTATTTAGCTGAAATAGGGGTGTCGCATCTGCTCATTCCAGTTGCCAGTGAGAACAGGCCTGGTCAACACGTACTAGCCTCTCAATTACCAGTTTTGGATGGTCATTGCCTCTGTAAATCACCACACCGGCCTGAAATCACTTCATGTCACCCTTTCCATTCAAAGGACGGCCCTATTTTTCATTTGCCCTTGGGAGCAGAATTTGGTCAGGATGATAACATGAGCGGATGTGACAAAGTGGAAGTATTGGGCACTGGAGAGGCTGGCATTTGTTATTTCATGTGTTGTGCACCTGTGAGCCCTGCCTATTACACGATCAAAGAGACCGCCTGGTCTTCACTCAAAGGTAAGGGCTATGTGAAAAATTTAGATTTTTCAACCTCTGTCCATGCAAATAGAGAGTAAATTGCAGTATATAATGACAGTCTTTCAATACACTTCATTTGGCATATGTGGATATAAAGCTTCTCAAAATATCATTTCACATTGATTTTATGCATTTTGATGTCTTGAAGACAACAGATGGTTGATCTTGCCTTGCTTTCCTGTAGCTCACCGGTTAAAGCATGGTGTTAGCAACGCCAAGGTAATGAGTTTGATTCCAGGGATTGCACAAATGTTTTGTATAATGCAATGTAAATCGCTTTGGACAAATATGTAAATGTATCAAACTTATGACAAACCTATATGTCAGCTGCCTGTAAGAGAGAGAGGTAATTGTACAATACAAAACAATACAATATCACTCATTCTATTGTGTTAAATCTAATCTGTGTTAAATTTGCGAGATGTGATTTAATCCAGCAGCCAGTACTGCACCATATAGCCTCCATCTGCTTTCATGAGCCATGAGTCATGACCACCCAAAACACATCAATTTAATGATAAGTAGTTTTGTTGTTCGGATGACACAACACTAACACAAACTCCTGTTAGATCTGTTGAAGGCCGAAAAAACTTGACACTTCTTGTTGACAAATAGTTACTGCAGAAAAATGATGCATTCATTTCATTACGCATATTAAATCCCCTCTCTGCATTAAACGATTGCTTTGGCAAATTTAAATTGGTAAGAAACGAAACACAAAGATGCAATGCGACTTGTTCATGCCAACTAAATAGAGTTCCAACCACCCCTGCCCATCACCCTCCTTCCTCCTCTGTGCTGCTGATCTCGAGCCGAAATATTTCTTCACGTTTGGTGAGATAATCTGAATGCAGAGGGTGTCCGGCAGACGCAGAGGGGATTGGTTAAAATGACATTTACGGCCCGGGATAACCAAGAATAAGCATTTGTCCCCTTGTCATTTATTTACTTCGGCAACCTTTATTAAGATTTCCCTCACGTTCCATACAAAGTTCAATCTTATAGATGGGAGGGGGAGCAACCCACACACATTGGCTTACTTTGCTTTATGACAGACGCATCCAGGACATACCTAAAATGTCTGATTTAAACAATTACGCTTTCGTCATAAAAAACTACCAAGACTTGAATTAGATCAGGCTTGCGCCTGTCAATGCCACGGATCACCAATCTCAACAAGAGAGACGTTATCATCACAAGTGGTCTCAATTGATATTCAGCCCGATAAGCATGGCAAATGTCCAATGGTTACATACAATGGATATTTCAGACCGACCTTTAACAGACCATTCACTTACATCGGAGTCCTTAATATTGGTGGCCGATTTGTTACCATTTTCAACAATTTGGTGTCAAGAAACGCTCAAATGATGCACAGCTCGCTCCTTACCGATGTGAATGATGGAGTCCGCTCCCGCCGAACTGCATTGCAATATCCCAAAAGAAAGGCATATTATCAGCAAATCCATCTCCGGTTCCCTCTGAAGCCGCTCATCCACACGATCCTCAGATGTCCGTTAATTCCCAATGAATGAGAAAAGTACGTGAAAGGAGATCAAAATACACTTGTGACGAAGAAAAAAAGTGCTGCGGCACTGAGGAAAATCGCTAGCGTGAGGAACACCGTGAGAAAATACCGGGGAAACAGAAAGAAGAAGGGCAGGGAAACGGTCGCCTGTTGGAGGGTAACGGTCGCTTCAGGATCCGGTGCGCTCTCTCCGCAGGTCTCGCTCTTGCGCGGCGCTCGCGGAGTCTGAGACACATCACAAACTCCAAACTACGGAGGAGGGACACCCCCGCGCGCGCGCGCTCGAGTGCGAGAGAGGAAGCAGGCGCGAGCGCGCGTGCGGAGAGATGGAATTCGGCGCGAAGCCGGAGGAGAGGAGAGCGGCAGAGCGCGGAAGGTTTACGCGGTCACCGATGCGGACGTGTCTTTAAAAGGGCTCCATACGCTTTGTTTTTTATGTTTAACTTACAGTGATTTCCACTCGTGCAAAGGAAATCAAACGGGGGAAAGGAAGACGAAGAGGAGAGCGGTGGTGGTTCAGTCAGTCGTCGCACGCACACCGAAACGGTAACTTAGTTTTGCGTGTTAAATTGCGGTGTCGGTTCCTTCTCGTATTTAAACGACCATTTCATGGCATGATGAAGTACACTCGGTCGCTGCGCCGGCACGAATAGGAATTGTCATTATGTCCGCTCGCGCGGAAAGAAGTCGTCTCGAGACGGAGAGCCGCTCTCAAAAGTCTCATGAAATGTGGGAATTCTCCCACGATCTCAACAAACGGCGAATATCTTCGCGTGAACGTGTTTGCTGTCAAACACTGTGTTCAGAAATGATGTGGCTATGTTACGGAGACGATCGCTCCGGTAAAGACTAAAACTACATGATTCCTACCATATGTGCACTACATAAGGTAACCTTACGATGTATTTCGTTTTGTAAATAAATTAATCTGACTATCCTCGTCATTTCAGATAAGAAATAACGCTATTTCGCTTTAATAGTGTATAGACAATGTGTGCATGGTTTATACTACAACAAAATGTTTTTTTGTACATAGCAGTGATGGTTCCGGAATTGTGTTAATTGTTAATTTTGTTTGTACCAAATTAAGGCTTTTAAGATGGTTGTCAGTACTTCTTTAAACTTACAACTGTTATCTAGAAATGTTGATATGAGGATGTTGAGACAGTGTGACAGAAAATGCGGTAGAACGGAACGCAAAGTGAAGCGGAGGGAAAGAACTTCAGAGAATCCACTGATGAGCAGTACTGACTTTAACCGTCCACATCAATGAAGTCGCCGATCGACAGAGGTAGAAGAAATGATATTCTTACTCTTACAATTAAAGGATATTTCTTGCAGCTGAATATGAGAAGAGAAGTGTCCTTTAATTGTTTGGCTAAGTATATTTGATGTCTTTCAGCACCACACACTGGTGGACAGCTCCCATCAGTGTCATCGGGCACGAGCAGACCTACAATGGATCGACAACCAAGCTAAAAGTGCTTTTTCTTTAACATAGTCACGATTGTATCGAGAACACAAAAGAATCCAAAGCTTAATCACTAATTATTGTAATAAGTGACGGCTGGTTGCCTTTCGTCGTTTTCTTATTATGTTTTCATTTTAACATGTATTGTTTAATTGCCAGTGTCTTTATAAATGTGATGATATTCAGAATTTGTTAATTTATGCACAGATGATCGGTGATATAACATATTATATAGCGGGTCAGTACTTGTTTTGTTCATCATGTCCTGTCACTTCTGTCTGGTAATGAATTAGAAGAGATGTTTCTGGACGATTTAAATATTGTTGCAAATAGTTTAAATACTGTTGCATATAGTTCAATACTGCTTTTACATGCAAGGTGTATCAGCATCATGATTAATGTATGAATATATCAAGCAAGAAGGCCTTTAATAGACCGCGCCAACTGAATTAACTAACAGTAACATTCAATAAGTGAATGTAACTAATAGCATTGAAAAGCAAATGCATAAGCAAGTCCAAGGATGATTGATGCAAATCAGTGTGCAATGTGATCCAATAAACTCTGCAAAGTAACATTGAAGCATTTGCACTCTGCCTTTTGATTGCCTGGGGTTATTTAACCTCTCTACTTTCTCTGTCTATATTCATTTCTCTCTTTGTGTGAACCTCATTGTATTAATATAATTAGAGCCATGAACAATAACAAGTTCTGGCCATCTACGAGACTGCAGAATAAAATGTTGCAATTATTCTACTTGAGCTTTTTTTGGTTTTCTGAAATAAAAATGAATAAGACAACACATTGTATTACTATTGTGCATGCCAAGGCAAAGCTTTGTAATTCAGTTCACAAATACAGTAGATATGCAGAACTGTACACAATGCCTTTCAGTCCCCATTAAGTTATTTTAGATTTGCTTCTTAAACAAATATGCCTTGATCCTTTCTGCATTTTAAAAATGAACCTTAGTGTTCCAAGCATGAGCACCAGCGAGCTGTTAAATTAGACAGGTATACTGGGGTGTTGTGGGCTCCATATCTGCACCAAACAAATTACACCTTGCTCACACATTGTCCGCGAATAAAGGCCAAAAACCTCCCTATGATGCTAGGTGACAGTTACTGGCACTGGTGAGTGATGAATGCACAATCACTTTGTCATTTGAACCAACCTGATGGAAAAGGCATTGCATGGCATGTTGAGCATGTATAAATGATTCTGTTAGGGTTAAAAGATTGTCTGAATGTGTGCCAGTCGTCATTGAAAATTAAGTATGCTTCAGTAGCCATACCAGTTGTACTGAATATGGTTTAAATGTCAGTTCTTACAAAACTGTTGGTCCATATAAATGCAGCATAATGGGTCTGGGTCTGGAGATGGAACATGGGTATATCTTATGCACACAGTGTGATTGAACAAAACTCAAAATGCAGAAACCTATTTGATCTACAGTAGGCTATATAATGAACGTTCAGTTCCAACCCCTAGACCTCACAGCGAGGTAAGCCTTTAAAGCATCATAATGAAAGTTCATTCGTGCCAACAAGTTTGTCATTAATCTAAAAAATCTACATGTGCTATAGCTTTTATTCTAATTTCATTATCAATAAAATAGCGCAGAAACTGTTATCTTCAGTAAAGGGTAATAAATCAAACTTACATTATGGTAATATATTCACTCCATTTGTTTTAACGGCAAGAGAGCAGCAGTATCGCAATCTGGCCCTTCAAGTTCGAACGTTTTAAGAGGGGAGGTGAGAAGATGCTGTATTTTAAGAGTTATTACAGACACTCTGGGATAGATCCATCAATTGCGTTTTGGCAGCTAATATATATGACACAATGAACATGCTGCTTTAAAATAATCACATGCCTAATACCACGAAAGCATATGATTTAGAAAAGGCCAACTAGGGACACGTTTTGATTTTGACTAGTGTGTTAAGTTTATGAGAATTGAGGGAAATTAATTTCATAAAAATAATGCAAATACCTTTAATGGTCTTATTAGATATTTTAAGATGTTATATATTTCTGCTTAAAGTTTAGCCGAATCTACGTGGCAAGTTTTTCACCCACAGTATTGTTTTGGTTTAGTTTAAATTGAAGCGTTGACCATAAAGAGCATTTCAACAATATAAATGGTAATGGCATATGACAAAATCAGTGTAAAATCAGTTCACGGTCAATATGACTCTCCAAAAAAAAGAGAAAAGTTTTGTGCTTGGACACAAACGCTACAGTACAGTACAAGACACGTTTGACACAATGGCCGGTGTGAAGTTATGATTGTCATCAACATTTTATATATTTATAGTGGACACTTCCAGCAGTCCACCGTGGCTCACGCTCCAGATCACTAAGAGCTACTTAACAGTTTCATTTTTATGCTTTGCTAATCGCACAACCTGTCAGACCTTTATAAATGATGCAAGAAAATACTAAATAGTTTGAGTGTAGTCCGGTCTATTTTTTGATCCACTGAGTTGAAACATTTTCACTTTTACTTTCACACACACTTTCTCTTTAGTCGTCCGTCTTAATTACATTATAGTATGCAGCGTGATTGTTCGATCATCCAAAAGGGTTTTTTGTCAGGTGCTGCTGGGTGGAAATTCAAGGCAGAATAAAAAATTTGCTTCAAAATGACTGGAATAGTTGTTCCATATTGGTGAATTTCAACTGCAAGATAGAACTTGTCAACGTGCAACTGTGATTTGAAGAAGAGTGTGAGTGAATTGGTCTGTATACGTGTGTTCAGGGCTGAAAAGAGATCCTGTAAGTCAAGCAGAAGGACAATAAGAAAACTAAAGACTTACGACAGTGTCATTACCCTGTGGTGTCTAAGTCTGATTCAATTATTCAAGTATTCTTTTATTCAAAATAAAAATGACCCATAAGAGTAAATGTTTGGCATAATGACGTGATTTTATAAAGGTTAATAAAGAAATTATTTCAACCAAAAGTCCCAGCAGTTAAATAAAATATTTTCAAAAGTAAAAACTTCAGAACAACATTCTTATTGAATATTGAAACAAAAAATAGTCTACATTAAACTCTTAAAACTATAGCCACATTGTAAAATAAATAAATAAATTACTGATCCCTGCAGTTGCCAGAGAACTTCTCTAAAAACATGTAAACACAACCATTTCAAACTGTGAAAAAGCAGTACAATACAGTACATGAAAAAAATGCAAGTTGTGTACATGTTACTATGTGTTTTAACAGTGTATTTGTTGTATATTGTATACATGATAATAATACTGTTGTAAAAAAGGAAATTTGCCATTCAAAATAATTGTAACATTATTTTACTGTATTTTCATGTACGGTTAACTAATACACACATTTTTACTGTAGTATTATTATTTACTGTAGCATTTCTTGCGAATTCATCCATGACCATGGCATTTCCAGTGGCATGCTCTGTCAGTTTAACTACAGGAAATTCAGAAAGATGCAGAAAGAACAAGGTTATATATATATGTTGTCTTCACTGTCGGAAAAAAGGTATAAAAACTGTCACTATTTAAGTATAGATAATTTGGTACCAATATGTACCCTTCTAGTACTAATATTAGGTGTAAAAATGTACTTTATGAAAGGGTCCCACCCAATGATAGATTTTGTACATTTAGTCTGAGAGTGTTGGTATATGATTACTAGTGTACTTGCCTCTGTGCATCCATGAAATTAATTATATGTGTAATATATGGTGAGTGGTATACCTTGGTTTTGATTTGAGGACAAAAAAGTGCAAAGATTTGCTTCATTCATTCGGCCAACCTTCAGGTGGAGAAAGCAGCAAAAAGGAATAACCATCCAGGATACTGCAGAGGATGCGAGCAGATCTCCTGTAGAGAAGTAGCTGTCATCCTCTGTAAAGCACATATTCATTATTGTCCAACAAAAGCTACAGGTTCCTTTTAAAATTTCTCGGCACAAATTCAAAGAGCCCATTAATGGGTGCCACTGCAATTTAGGATATATTCTTATGTAATGATCAAACTAGAGGACACACAAGATAAAAGACAACTAAGAAGTATTGTGAGCCTACAGCATCATTCAGCAAGAGCAGTTCAATTATTAAAAGAGAGAGAAAGAGACATACTTGTTGGTATGGCAGGGTATGTTGTAACAGTCAGGCAACCATTTTGAACCAAATCAAATGAACTCGAATGACCTTTAATGTGTTGACTAACTATTTGATCAGTGTGTGTAAAAATGTTTTATCACTTCCAGCAGTAGATTCAGCATGCCCAAACGGTTTGTTAAAATAACCACACTAAAAATCAATACATTTTGATGAAAGACTATGAAAATAAACATTTAGGCCTACAGTTCTTTTAGAATTATGCACATTGATGTGACATGCGGGTGGATTTAACGAAAATCTATTTTGATTCTATGTTTTTTTAAAGAGATCGAGCTGCATTGTGGCCAACTATTCGCAGCGTGTTGTACTGATTTCTTGAGAGTTGAACAAAGTTTAAGGGTCAGAGATTACTCACCACTTTGTCTGTTTTCAAAGAAGAATCTTTTGTAGGTGCACTAGGAGAAGAATTCACAAAGGCTTTGACATTCTGTTCATACAACAACAACTCTTTCGTGTCTCTTGCCCTCTTTGATATTCTTATGAGGAAAGGATCTTTCATGGACAGCCGATTTCTTTTCAACCAGATGTCCCCGAACAAAAATGCTGTAAAATCTATACTTTTAATATGCATCGATCCAAATCTGAAAAAGAGATTTTTTAATTTCTAATGGAAATGAGGGCTGCGTTTCCAAGGAAAAATCGCTGCCCATTGATTATTCTGGGGGGTTGCTTGCTGGACTAGACGAGTATTGTAGGCCAGCTGTGTATGCAAGTAACAATTTAGCACCGCTCCGTATGTCCATTGCAACATCAAATATTGCCGAAAATTATACTTTAATAAAATATATTAATTGAGTTCTCTGACCAGTTGTTCATTTGGCAGCCCATACAAGTTGATGAAAACCAATTGGATGCCATTATTAAGCCTTTCAGACTTTAATCCCTTAGAAATATATGATGATGGCAACATTTAGACTAAGTGAACATTTTACGAGTAAATTCTTAATCGCAAAACTATACTTTCGGCATTTGTCATCCTGTGACTCGTGCATGCCAGATTTCAACACATACATATTGAAAATAAATGTCAAGTTGTTTCATTAGGATTTTTATTTCACCTTTTCAATTTATATTTACGTTTAATAAATATGTATTTATATTATATTCACTTGTTATATTTATTAAGGATCTAATGTGAACTTTTTGCGCCTTATTTTAATTAAAAGAAGAAACCTAAAGCCTTGCTCTGGTAGATATGCCCAGATTTTACCTTTCGCTTTTTTCATGTGAGTCACTTTTTATTGCAAACATATCTTCGAAAAGTAATTCTGTACCTCAAAATGTCATTTCATGAGAGGTGTCATCCGTGTCCGTAGTGTGCAGGGCGAGTTACACAGCAAAGTTTAATATAAAAGGTTAGTGGTTTATTCAAATTCACTGGCTCCAGTATGAGCAATAGTGAATACCATAACCAAGAGCATCATTGACAGCTCATTTCCACTCAATGACCTTTTGAACCAGGTGTCGACACATGAAAACCAGCACTGAAATGCATATCGTTTTTGTTCTTATAAAGCCATTGTTCTGCACGGCTTGAAAAAAAAGTATAGCCATAGAGGAACGTCCATGAGAAGGAACTTGTCAGGTAGCACTTGCATGAAAACTGGATTCAGGCAAAACCTGTCAGCTGTGGACATTTTAATGTCATCAGCTGGCAGGACTTGCATTGCCGACAGCACCGTCGTTACCAACCTTCATAAGCCGAATAGACAACGCGTCATATTATATTAAATACCGTATGATGTGTTTATTAAGTTCTCTGGCTATGAAATCCACATAGATGCTTTTTACACTAATTTGATATTTCCATAAGGGATGATCCATTGGCACACTCCATAATTCTGTGATCCAATTATGCATTATTTCTTACGAGACACTGAGTAGAGATACTGGCTCAGTGTCAAAGACACGTTTAGATGATTGAGTGCTCAAAAATCTAGACAGTACTCACTCGCTAGGTATACAGTAAAAGACGTGCTGTGCTTCTTAATAAGATTTTGCATGTGAGAAATGTGTGAGGACAATGTGTGTGATGTTTGCAAGTACGTCAAGTTTGACTCAGGGCACCGTCCAGGGTCAAAAAAGACCACCCCCATGTTATATACAGTATTATTCTGTTTCAAGCATACTATTTGGCTGTTGTGCACTGTTGTGCTTTTGCTAAGGTATTCTATAATGCTACAGTAGGTGACTGCTTGGGTTTCTGGTTGCTAGGTCAGGCACTGTTGCTATGTCAGTCTGTTCTGTGTGATTGACAAGTGGTTGCTTACTGGTCAATAAGTTCACCCCAGATCTCTATAATAGTTCAGCAATGTTTACACTGTGTTGGCAAGACAGTCACATTATCTGGTCTACCTAAAGGTGTACCTTTCGTATCATAATATAGCCATGGTGTGGTCAAAAAATTCTTAGAACAAGCAAGAAAGTTTAGCATTCAGTTTTTATATTATGGGCCCGGTTGCAGGAAACCCCGTATTGTCCACATGGAATTAAAACTGAAAACCCTTAGTTCTGATGGCAACAGTATAAGGGGAAGTGTTGTAAGTGACGCAAACATCATCATACAATCTGTTTCAAGAACAGACCGAAAGAGAATAATAAAGCGATTATAGAGAGAAGATACATTCCCAAATGTGTCAGATCACATTGACCGGCAGCACAGCAGAGAATGAGATGTTTCTCTTTAAGCCAGAGGAAGGGCAGTGGTTTGAGACTGGTTCCTTGAGTAGATTTTGATCTTGCAGACAAACGCAGAGCTGAGGGCTATCAAGCGCAAAAACCCCACTCTATTAAAAATGCAACAAACAAATCATTTTCATGTGGAATGTCAAACAGAAAAGTCGGCCATTAGTGACGCCCACCTGAGTCGCGTACGACCTCAATCTGGACAAGCAGATTTAATAAACAACAAAGAATCTAGCCTTACCTTGTGCAACAGAATAGAACATTAGCACATGTAACTACATACAAAGGAAACATCCATCAATTCTTCATTTTCATATTTACTTGATAGATTTAAGATTTGTTCCTTCCTCCCGTTAATATATCTCCAAGGACACGTAAAGGTGAAGGATAAAGAACAGAAAGGGTAAACACATGAATGGCATTCAGAGGCTGTAAGGCTCACAGCTGCATTGTTCTGATGTGCAGATTTTTATCTCTAGGTCCAAAACACAGACAATTATGGAGAGAAACCGTGTGATGTCATAGATAGGTGTAGCTTTCCTATTGTCAAGTGACCTCATTAAACAGAATCAGAGTAAACTTGTTACACTGCAGAACAAAACGTCTTGGTTACGTCTGTAACCTCAGTTCCCTGATGGAGGCAACGAGACGTTGTGTCGAGAACGACAGATGGGGTTCGCCCTCGAGAACCAATCAACTCTGACTACTATAGAAAAGACCAATGAAATTTGGCGAATGAAATTTGCATGCTGGTCTCCGCCTCCGGATGTCCGGTATAAAAGGAAGCAGGCACGCAGCATTCATTTACCTCTTGTTCTGAAGAGCCTGAGAGCCTCTCACGGCTGCAGCAGAATACGATACGTGTTTGTGGCATAAGGGACACAACGTCTCGTTCCCTCCATCAGGGAACTGAGGTTACAGACGTAACCAAGACGTTCCCTGTCTGTCGGTCTCTCGACGTAAACCACGGTTAGCATGGCTGACATCACTTCTGCTTCCTCCTGAGCTTGACCCCCCTGGGGGGGAAGATCGGATTCGTCAGAGTCGGATGCCAGTCTCCCTCCGATGCTGCGAGGGACATCCCAACTACGTCACGCATGGTTATCGAGTGCGTGCCTGAGGATCCGGACGGTATGCCACCGCCGGTTGGGGAACGTTCAGAAGAGCGACTCGGCCCGTGAGCACTTGGCTGGCGGGTTTACGTTCGCAGAGGTCCCAATATCACTAACGCTGCTAACACTGCCGGGCATCGGGGCCTTAGCCACTGACTTCACGTCCCGGTTAGCAACGAAATGGTGGCTGGTTCTCGTAGGTAGACAGCCACCCGTGACCGCAACTTCTGTATGACCATCTGCCCGCAGTGCGGTCAAGATGTGTCAACGAAAGCTGCCTCAGTGTGCTGGACGCCCAGACACTCGACGCAGCTATCGTGTCCATCCCCCTCCTTGATGATAGTACCGAACCCAAGAGAACAGCGGGACATGCCGCGCTGGAGAATGCTCAGTCCTGCAAAGGACCTTCTTAGAAAAAATCTCTAACACCTCCGGAATCGCCGAGACTCCCAGGGGAAGGTCGCTGCAGGTAGGGACGATCCGCTGCTCTACGTCGTAGATCCGGCAATGTAGAAGGAGAATTTGTTGAATTCGTTTTGTTCGTAGTCATGAGCGAAGGCTCTGAAGAACAAAAGGTAAATGAATGCTGCATGCTAGCTTCATTTTATACCAGACATCCGGGGGCGGAGACCGGCATGCAAATTTCATTCGCCAAATTTCATTCGCCTTTTCTATAGGGGTCAGAGTTGATTGGTTCTCAAGGACATACCCCATCTGTCGTTCTCGACACATTGTCGAGAGACCGACAGAAAGGGAACACATATTCTAATATTAAAATCGGTTTTCAAATCTCTTCATACTTCCAACAGTTAAACGTAGGAGAACATTTATTTTTTTGTGATGCGCATGCTCGAAAGCTTTGCTGATTCTCCTTCTGCCCGTGGATTAAAATCCGCCATACTGTATCGGTCCATGATATTTATCTTCCACTTATTGTATAGAACATTTCATCAGATGTGCGTGTGCCTGACCCTTAGTTAAATTTAGTTAACTTTGTGTTTGGCTAGTGTAGTGGCAGTGTCGCAATCCGCTCCCTTGTTCCGTAGTCAGGGCACTGACCAGGGAGGAACTTTATGAAACGCGACAGAACTTTTGAAAAGACAAACGCTTATTTTATGTTATGTATAAACAACCTTGCTTGACAGGCAAGCAACACAATCTACTTAACAGTTAAATTAAATAATTAATAATAATAACCCATTAGAGCACTAATATGACTAATATGTAATACGATAATGAAAGAGTTTCTCAAATGTAGGCCTACTTCAACCAGTATTTAAAAAAGAGTGATGTCGGAGATATAAGCTTAGACTTCTTACTTTTGATTGTTATCAGAAATAATCTACAGACACTCTGTTGTTTATGAATGTGTACCGGAAGTTAAGGTGGGGTCACAAAATGCTCAATAAGGGTAGTTTATGTTGTTAATATGAAACCGTCTATACTGAACATACAAGCTTGCTGGAAAGAGCGTTTGGGTAGCCTGCTGTTCATTTTGTAAAGATTACTCTGTTGATTGTTCTTTTTTTTTAGGGAGTTAAGTAAGGTCCCTGTATTTTATTTAATTTTTTGTTCTAGGTTAGTTACATCTGGCGTCTTTCTTTATTACAGTAAAATGATTTTGTTTGTTATTTTGGCCTTTGGTCACCATGAAGGCATTGATCTATCTTTCCATGTTTAAAAATAAATCCTGAAGTCCGTAGCTATGATGTTTATTTTATTTGGTCTGGAGGCTGGGGTTGGAATCCACCGAAAAAATATTTGCTTCCTTATTTTCCCCTATAGACGAAACGTAATAGTGATTTAATATTATGGTTAAAAAGGAATTTAAAACATTTGCCTTAATGAGAGCAAGCGAGTATTCTGTTAAACATTCAATACACAGCCCCGGAAAAAAATAAAGAGATCATTTAGAGACCTTTTCTGTTTAGGTTAAAACTCATTTTTGTTTAATTCTGTGAACTACTAACAATATTTCTCCCGAATTAAAAAGAAAATTGTTTCTATTTGCATTTATTCGCAGAAAACAACAAAATGATGCTCTGTATTTTTTCAGTTTTCAGCAATATTCACTTTTAAGCAATGCAACAGTAATGTTTCTACATGTATTTAGGAAAAGTAAAAACACAGTTTTCATGCATCTTGTCATGCTGTCAGTCTTTCAGATAGCTGTTGGATGACTTTATGCTACTTCTCAGGTTTTTTTTTTTGAAATTCAACAAACACTGGACTTGAACGACCACAATACATCTCGAAATGCTGATTAAGTTCAAATTTGGATTGGTCTCTTAATTTCTTCCGCGGCTATTCTATTCTATTTCTGTTTACAGTATATAACATGTTAAACACACTGTGTGTGTGCATGTATAGGTGCGTGTGTGGGGGGAGGAGACTGAGTTCATTCCTATAAAATTCCTATAAAGCCAATTGCATTATTAATAATTATTAATAAAGGAGTTACTGTATAGCAAAGGCTATAATAAAGGGTAAAACATCAGGTCATGTAAATCAGTCATTTCTTGGATTACAGTAAATGGTTAGGATGTCAATGAGATAAAATCCTCAAAACACAAGACATCTTTCAGCTCCTGTACCAAACATGTCCCGGTCTTCTCCAAACCATCAGCAACCAAGTCCTGTTTGATGTGTGTTCAGGATTTGAGGATTTGTGGTCCTCTCACATCTCATCACTGCACTCAGCCCTTCACACGATACGACCCTTGAAGAGCAAAAGCTGTAAAAAATGCATCAGTTTCGCACAATTTAAACCTGTGTCGTTGGCAAATGGCCACAAAGATCCAGCTTAAATGAGATTAGTGCAATATGTGATTTTGGCAGCCACATTAGGCCCAGTCCAAGAGTCTTATGCATGAATATCAATTTATAAGATTAAAAGAGCTCATGTAGGATAAGGTTTCTTAAGTTATCCTCATGAATATTCTTTATGTTTAAGGAGGAGCTAATCCTAGTATTTAAAGGGAACACACACCATCATTCCAACATATAAAAACAATTCTGTTAAGAATTTTTTGTGAGTTTTTCTAGGAATCAACATATTGCATGATCTTTCTACTGTCCGGATACATGTCAATAAATCAAGAAATGCCTATTTTTAAACAACAAACATGATTATTAACCATATTATAGAGAATAAATAGGGATTTATTTTTTTTATTCTATTTTTAAATCAAACTGCTCAGTGACATTGACTTAGAAGATGATTTAGGAAGTGTGCGCAGAATTGCTAATATTATAGAACAATGAAGAAGAACATATCATACCAGTGTCAAAATGCAATCAGTCAATGCTATTCAGGAACAAGGTAGTATATTTCATAAGTTATTAAAGGGAGATTTCAATAAAAAGGAGAGTCCTCTCATTATTTGCTCACCCACGTGTCATTTCCATGTCTATACTCATTTAAAATACTCCATGTGATCAGATATTTCATGCACCACAAAGATATTTTCACCGCTGCAAAAAATTGGGATAGAAATGAGGGCTGTCAAGTGCCAAAATGACGAAAAGCGCCAGAAAGGTATCATTGTCATGTTAAAAAAATGCATTTGTTACTTAACTGGATTTGCTTTGTCTCACTTTAATGCAGTTTCTCTTTTCCACAGTAAAAACTCAAAAATCAGGGTTCAGCTGTGGCCTATCAGAAAACAGAAAATCTACACAGAATATCCTCGAATGAATGGGAAATCTAATGTAAAAAGAACCTTGAGGAGCCAGATAAACATGATCTAAACCCATTACAAACGTCAGCCTCCACAAGTCCGGTCTATGTTGACAAAATGTTCCAGCTCATTGCTGACTGACCCATTATAAACAATGTAATAGTCAAGCACATGGTATATAAGCCCAGGGCTGGACTGAGAAAAAAAATCGGACCTGGCTGTTTAGTTCTCATCGGCCCTCCACCATTTCTGTGGACGAGGGGAGGGGTTGCATGGTCGGGTCTGTCGACCGGAGGGGGGATGCATGGTTAAGTTTGTCGACCAGGGGGGTGGCATGCATAAGTGTCTTCTGCATTTGCGTTGTGTGCATTCGAATATATAACACGTCTGTCTGAGCGGAACAAGTGTCCGTTCTGGCCTCATACTTTAGCGGCACACCGGGAATACAACCCGGAGCGCCATATGGCCAGTCTGCCCCTGCATAAGCCCAAATCTCACTTTGAAACAAGCTTTACATCTCAGTTTATGTATATAGTTAACGTTACCTATTAAATAGGTTGGTGGGATCCGTTAAGACAAAAAAGACTAAAGGAGAAATGAAGAAAAGCTTAAAAGAAGTAGAAAGAAAGAAAGAAAGAACAACATATAAAGCTGTTACATTAAAGCACACATAGTTACAGATGTTTCTGAAAAACAAAGCTGAAATACAGCCTGCGGCAAACTGAACATTAAAACCAAAACTGTCCAACGGCAAACAGAGCAAGGTCTTTCTTTTTCTCACATCTGTACTGGGTGTGTGAGTTTGTCACAATGCATCTGGGATCTGTGCAATATTGAGGAAAGCTAAATGATCTGTTGTGTCTACAAACAGTCACACAAAGCTCCCCTGCACAGCAGAAAACAACCATACACAACAAACAGATAAACCAGACTGTCATTTTTACAACAGCTACATTTTTACAGAAACACAAACTGCCTTCAAATGAATGTTATGTTTTATAACTATTGCTACTAAGACATTATGTCCCTGTTCCCTGAGCAGATCATCACAGAAAAAGGTGTACTATGAAGTAAACCTGGAGTCTGGAATCAGAAACATTCTATCAACCATTTTGGAACTGTCAATCTTGTTTGATGTAACAGATTAGGACAAGAAGCCATTGGGAGTACGTGAGCTCTGGTTATGCTATCAATCAATCAGTGTTATCAGGACATCATCTTCCTGTGACTCCAGAGTGATCAGTCATGTGGAATTTAAAGCTCAGGTGAAAAATGTTTTCGTAACTGAATTGCCCATGAACAAAGATGGGTTGTGTATTTCTGAGGCTACATCAGCTGGGCAACTGCAGTTGAGATGAATAGAAAGGATTGTTAATGGATATCTCCAGGTGTTATGTACTGTACCACCTTGGGGTTTTGACAACATGCTTTTGGAGGGCTGGATTTTGAAGACATTGGCATGCAATGATTGCAAGACTGAAATATTACAGTTTGCCACCTTTAAGAAAAATATGAATTATGGCATTAATAGGGTCCTATTACAGCTCAGAATTTTGACTTTCTCTCATTACCTGAAATAATATGTTTGTGGACAGAACATCGTTGGTTAGAAGTGAGATCGGGAACACCGGTTTCCGTGGTGACTGAAGACTTCCTATGCATGAAGCCTGCCGAGATGTGAGAAAAGACAACAAATAAACTGAATAAAACCAAAGAACTCCTTAGTAAAATCTTCACAACTGTCAGCCATAAAACCGCAACACAACAACGAAATATCCAACCTGAAAATTGATTTGTATTGCTTTACCTTAAATAAATTGAGAGCTGTGATTTGCAGGGTTGCTGTCCAATTAAATCAAGTAAACCAAATCTTAAAAACAACAGAGTGGACTGCTCTGAAGTGCTTGGCATTGGGCCGGGATTTCTGAACAGCAGGCGACAAGAACGTCGCCCGGTCAGAGGCTAGCTGTCAGACTTAAAGTTACTAAATAAATAAATACTGCTGTTTTGTGAAAATGCATGTTTTGTCAATGAGTTGTTTATGAATACTGATTTTACAATGTTATCAAAAAATATATAATCCGAAAAGAAAATTAGCACCGGTTCAGCGGTTGACATGAAATATTCAATCCCCTATGTTTACTGTTCTGTCGCTTATTCCTTTGTTCAGTTCATCTTCTCTCATGTTTTTAGTTTGCCAGTTTTGTTTTTTGAAGATAGCTGTTTTTAAGTAAACTTGGTACTGTCCACAAAACCTTGACAAACTTGAGGTCACGGAAAGACTGTCAAAATACTCCTCACCTGCATATCAGTCACAGTTATCATTGACACAACTCTCTTCTGGCTAAAATTGCTCAGTGAAAGGTAACAATTTGTTTCTGTTGAGATACACAAATCAGCTCCTGCCTTTTGTGGCATCCTGAAAACACGGTTTTCGGCTCCCTATTCTTTTTCCAAATATGTGCCCTTGGGTAAATATTCCAGTGGCTTGTTCTCAGAAGCTGATAATATTCAACTCTCCATCTCAGGTCCACATCCATGTCTTGTATCTACAAGTTGGTTTATAATTTATTTAAGTAATCTAATTGCTTGAAGTTAGTATCTGAGGGGACGTGACGTTCATGGGCAGGTCCGTGTTTGGGCATGTCATTGGCATTGACAGATCATCAAGTCATGAATCTATTTCTCAGATATGTGCATGATTAATTCAACAAGGAGTCTATTTGCTCTGAATAAGTAGCGTGCCCCTGTATGTAGGTATTGTTCATTTGGGTAAATCTTTTCAAACTGCCATGCCTAAAATACCTGTAGCCTGTTGATCATTTTAAAATAAGGATGCACTTTTTGGTTTGGCTCGTCCAAACTTCCTGTTTCAACAGGAAATATGCCAAAAAATGACATTTCATTAGGTCTCTAAATAGCTCCACATATTTGGAACACAATGATAGTTTTAGTGTAAACTATAAAGCTTGTGCCTTGACAGGGTTTTTTCAGGAGAAAGCCTTTATGAGGTTTAGTGGTGCTTTGGAAGTGTGCCACCATGTTGTACTATGTTGACAATCTCACATCGCATTTCTGAATCCTAGCAATTTAGAAGCCAGAAAATAGAAAACTCCAATACAGCTGAACTGGTTTTAGTTTATCTTCTTTTACTCTTCTATTCTGAAGTCAAAAGATGAAGTTGTTTTTCGTTAACAGTATAGGAATATTGCATTCAATGAAAACATGCAAAAATTACTAAATGTGCCATAAAGACCCTCTACATCCAAAAAAGGTAAAAAAAATATCATAACATGTTGTGTCAGTCAGTAAAGAAAAAAAATAATCTCCAATTAAATTTAGCTACAAAAGAAAATTCTAAGTTTAATAGAGATAACCCAAAAAGGCTTATAAATTTTCTCATACATAATGCAATCCTCTGCACAAACTCCAGTGCCAATACAATATTGATTAAATGAATGCATAAATTTGGATATGAATTCGGAAGTGTGATAATGTGATAAAAGGTAATGAAAAACATTTTTTTGTTGTGCAGGAGTAAAATAGTAGTCCTACCCAATCTCACTTCAATTTCGAGGATCCAAAATCGAATTAACCGAAAGCACAGCTACAGTAGCCTTGTTTTAAAGTAAGGTCAAGTTTTTACGTTTATTCAGATGCCAGTCCTTCGATGTCCCACATTTCTTCGATATGCAGCAAAAAAAAAAGTTTTGTGTCACAAAAATCTTGTGTGTCTCAGACATGTTTGGTTTCTGCTGATACAGAAGGTTCACAGTTTGGATCAAATTAAAATAAAACTGTAGTGCAGCTTACAAATTTCTGAGCCATTTTCAGTTAAATCAATATTTATTTTATATATTGTTATATTTTGAATTATGAAATGATATTATTATATCATAAGATATTTGGATTATAACACCTAATCCTACTAAGTGAATCTGAAATGTATATCGTTTATTATATCAATTATGGTAGCTTTTGATTCATTCTTTCAAAATATTTCAGGGAATCATAAGGTCCTTTCCTCACAAAGCTATAGCTGTTTTAGATGATGTTTAAATTGTTGAATTGTTTAAATTCAAATGAATAGGAACCGTAGTCATTTTTGTCTTTTTTCAATAGTACAAAGTCTTCTTTTTAGATATCACTTCACAACAGGTGCTTTTCACGCTGGACCTGATTTTGCCAAGTGGTTGATTTCCTCAGGACAACAGATTTTGTTGACCTAAGAACAACATTTTTATAAAACTTACCCCATAACTTACCCCTAAAAGGGAAATGATAAGTAAAAAATTTGGGTTGGAAGATTAAACTTAAAATAAACTGTAAACTTATTTCTGAAATCTGACATGATCTGGATTTAAAGCGACTCTAACACACGGGGTTTCTGCCAATCTCATATTAATCTTAAGTACCTATAGAGTAGAATTGCATACGTCGTATTTTCGAAGAATATTTAGTTTGATCACATTTATAAAAGAGATACACCTGTACGATCACTTCCCAAATCATACGGCAAATGCGGAGGAAAGCACATTGTCAACAAAACACAGACATCAGTTTCACTCACTGCATGCGGTTCATGTCCTGCATCTTTTAGCGCTGGGACGGCTCCATATATCAGTTTCAAACGCTCTCCAAATCCAGCATTATATCCACAGTTTTTTTAACATTCATCACCCAAATGAAGTGAATAAACAAACACCTGAACTTCAAGAACATCTCCTGCACACAAGTGAAAGTGATGTCTGCGCATGCTCCTTCTCCTGCTCTCCATGCTGTCGCGTGGGCGTGCTTTTCCGGGAGAATTGTCCAATAAGGGACTAAGAAAAATTGTTACTAAACAGTTTTATCTGTTCCAAACAAAAGTTTTTTTTTAGTTAACCATGTTAAGCATGAGAAGACAGCATGTTTAATGTTTTAAAGAAGTCAGAATGCATGACACATCATTGCAGCACCCCTTTAAATGTTGTCCCAGGGTCAACATGATGTTGTCCTAAGAATATCAACCACTTGGCAAAAACAGGAGATGAGGTCAATTAACTTCAACCTTTCCACAAAGCAGAGAATCTTTTGTTCCATTTCGCCACCACACCGGAAATGCAGGCGAAATACATGTGATAAAGTTCCCATTTTTAATGTTTATGTATTTAATATCATGTTCTTTTAATAATATTGTCGTAAATTTCTTACTTACCATTCTTCAAATAATTAGAGGGTTGGTTTCAGTAGTGGCTACAGAAAAAAAGGGTGTTGATGCCGACCTGTGCTGTATCAATATACCGTATGCAACACTACCCAGCATACTTTTATATTGATGTGTAACCACCCGTGATGATATAGTTCTGCAAATTTCATAAAGATTTCCACGTCTTTTATTAGAGTAAATCTGATAACAACACAAGGCAAAGCTTTTTCATGTGAGGCTGCTGACAGTGTAAATATTACATCTTTCTTTAAAAAGTAAAATATTTAAAACAAAATGACAAGCAAAAATATTCTGCCTGTAGCCATGACAGAGTTTCTGCAGCCTGAAGTTGTCTGAAGGTTTCTGTTTCTAAAAGAGCAAAGGGAAGAGCATGCCTAAAGCTTTATGAATAACATCAAGTTGTTTTGAACATAAAGATGTCATGAATTTCTGGTATTACAAGATAACCCTGCACAGGTTCTAAATCACACATATATACTTTCATGCTCAGTGGTTAGCAATGCCAAGGTTATGGGTTCGAACCCAGGAGTTGGCACATAGTTAGAAACAAAAAATGTGTAGTACAATGCAATAGAAGACGCTTTGGATAAAAGCATCTGCCAAATGCATAAATGGAAATTTAATATAATGTGGCCCATTTTTGAGAGGTCCAAGTATTATGTAGACAGACTGCTTTGAATTGGACAGAATGCACTAACTGGATGAACATTTTATGGTTCATCACATTCTTTTCGTGATTGCTATCACGATGTAAACAGACTTTCTGCTAGCACAACACAAGTCACGCTGCAGGCTTGAGCGTGTGCAATAGGCAAAGAGAAGGAAGTCACACTTCAAAGTGGCAAAATGTCATTACTCCCAAGTATACTTTTACATTCATGCATTTGGGAGACACTTTACCCAAAGCGTCTTACATTGTAATGCAACATGTATTGTATAAATTCTATTTCAGGACAACTCATCTCTTATATACAGTAAATGTTGTATGATGTATGTCTATGGGAGTTAGAAAACAAGCGTTGTCCCTTAATTTTGGTGTTTTGAAGATGTGATGTTACACATGTGCAAAACTGCATGTAGTGATGAGCATTAAAAGAAATAAGTTAACATGTTAATAATATAAGGCACTTGTAGTATTCTTGTCCATTTAATGCATCTTAAATTGCATTCCTGTAGCTAACATTATACGTTCATTCTTAATATATCATTTGGGTGAAATGTGTTGTGTTACTCTGTGCAACTTTTCACCTTCATTTTCTTACTTAATTCATCTCAAGGCTTATTTTTGGTAAAAAATGTAGGTAAAAACGTTCACCGTTTGCATTTATTAATGCTCATGTTTTTCTTTTCAATACCTTTAAAACCTTTTTTTCTATGTCCGCTAACATAAACAATTGGTTGAGTCCATTTGTACAATATTGGAAATGTTTTTCTACCGCTTACGATATACAGTATGTACAGTACAGCATTTGAAATAAATATTTGAATATTGGTTTATCAAATCACATCATTCCTGACATGGCAAACAGTTCAGTAAAGGCAAGGTCAAACTCTAGGGTAGCTCCAAAGTTTTTGTACCATATACTGATATTTAATTACTTTTCATTTGTTTATTAGAGCATCTGACATTTTGAGTGATGTGAGCCGCTGGTATTGATTTAGTCCTCATACATAGTAACATGACCGTAGTATTTTACCAGGCCTACCGGGCCTTAGATTTAATAATGCCGCCCTGTCGTTCCTGAGTGCAGTAATAAGTAATTTTCAGTCTCTGTGGTGGCGCCGGTGTCATTTTGGGGGCTTGATTAAATGTAATCTATATGCAGTAATGGCCACGCAAGTCAGCTGATCCATATTTGTAGTATGTAAATCTTTCACGCCACGCTCTTCCTTCCTTCCGCCCTGTTTTTCTCCTACCCTGCAATTAACATATCAGAGAATGATAATTTATCCTTCCCTCGCTGCAAGACAACAGCAAACACGTTAAAAGTGCAAACCTGTATTTTTCTGAGGCTACGGAGGATTTGTTGTGATCAGTTTAATGTGGGTTTTAAAGTATACAAAGCACTTTGCACTCAGTATTCATCTGCCGTTTTTCGCCGCAGACTAGAAAGCAAATTTTGTGTCTGTGCCGGGTGCATTCATCAATAAAAGAAACTTGATGTGAGAGAATACTGAATACATATGTTGAATCTCCTGTTGGAAAAGGACTGGCCAGCCTAGTGGATCACAACAATGAAGCGTGTGCTTCTGGAGACTGATTTGTTTTCTAACCATGCTATGTACACTTCTTTATTTCATACAAATGATATGCAAATTTGATAATAATTTAATGCTTGTAAACAGAAATACTAGCAGGTCAAGTTATCACTACTAAGGGGTATATGAACCCACTGATAGTAAATGTTTATTCATCAAACGTTAGTACTGTTCTGTAGCACACTTCTGTGTTTTAAATAAAAATAAGATATTACCAGAATTATATTAGCCTATGAACCCAATCTCATGTGCATGTTTTGTATCTGGAATAGAAATAGTGATTTTAAACAAAGAGTGGCAAAGTGCACACTACAGTACAAACAGTACATGTCACCTAACCTTTAGTAAGGACAAAATATGCCAATAATAAATCAGGAACTGTATTTTGATGCTGTCCATTTTTAGAACTGAATCTGCAAGTGTTTTTAATATTTGAATTTTAGAATCGCTTACCTCAGCCAAAATGAAAATAGGATTTGCCTACCAGGACTTTTGGAAGAGTTCCCATTGCTTCTAAATATATGGATATGTATTCCAATCAGAGTTCAACAAAAAGCTTCTTTCTTTTCGAATCCTTTGCGATATGGGTTCTGACAGCACATTCTAATAATTACCAGCTTTAATCTGCAGAAAATGTAAATATTAGCTATACAGTAATCTATGATGGAAAGAGAATAAGCAAACAATGAGTGCGTTTACATGCACAAAATAACTATCAAAAATGAGCTTAAAAAGAAACCTGTTTTAACGTGTTTATATGCACAGTAATAAACCGCCTAAGCGGAAAACCGCATTAACACGTAAGTTTGAGACTTGCCGGGTTTCTCGCGTGCAGTGACGTCATTGTTGATAGTATATTAAGTTATTAAAAATGCAGCGGGAAAACGGTCCGAAGCTTTAATATTTCTTCTCATGTCCGCTGTACCTGCATATGCAACAATAGTTCTTCATTTTGATGTTTCTATATCAAATGCATGATTCCACAGCTGACTTTAATACGTTATTTTACTATTAATTCCGTTTGGGACTTTTACTACTGCGCTTTTTAAACATGCGCACATAAACAAAACTGAGAGAAATCCGGTATAGTCGTTTACATGCAGTGTGAAATCTGAGTAATGGGCCAAAACTACCTCTGGCAATCGGTTTTTGCTTAAAGAAACACTCTTTGGGAAACAGGCTCATTCCCCAACTCCCCCACCTTAACTAGTTGAGTTTTACCGTTTTGAAATCTATTCAGCCGATCTCCGGGTCTGGCGATAGCACGTTTAGCATAGCCTAGCATAGATCATTCCGGTGTAATAATCAAGGAAGTTTGCTGCCGTAACAGCCAGCGCAGTGATATCATGCAGCTCCTGAATTTTAGTGTGCGCATGAATTTTACTTACTGATCAGGTAGGTGGGGGTGCGCGTGCGAATGTTACATTTTGATGGGGGGAGTGTGTGCGTGATGCATGTTGAACAGGGGGGGGGGTAATGTGTATGGTACCATGTCTTTTGCATTCGCCGTGCAAGCAGTCGCTTTAATAATACGCCCGTCTGAGCGCCCAAAGCGTCCATTCCAGCCCCACACGTTAGCGGCACACCGGGAATACGCCCGTTACGCCAGATGGCCAGTCCGCCCCTGCACACTATATAAGTACATAAGAGTCAAGTTTTAAATAGGAAATATATTGAAACGCTTTGGTCATTTTTTAACCCTATGCTACTGGTCTAATTGGATTCAATTATCCTAAGCTATGCTAAAAGTGCTATCGCCAGACCCGGTGATTGGCTGAATAGATTCCAAAACGGTAAAACTCAAAATGGAAAATGGAGTTTTCCTTTAAGCCATTTATGAGCTTTCCCCAATAAAAGAAAAACGTTTTACGCGTTTACATGACCTAATGTATCAGCTTATAAGCCATAATCGGCGTAAGACTGTGCATGTTAACGCGCTCAATTGTCATGGTTCCACTATCATGCAATGTTTTATTCCTGTCTCAAGTGGAGCCATGGCATAGCCTGATGGTTTGGTGTGAGAAAGAATGATTCTTTCTCGTGTTATCGTCATTGTTCCCTAGATCTCGTTCCTCGTTATGATCCTGTGTTTGTTCCCTTTAAAACACCCTTGTGTTCATTGTCCTGTGCTCGTTCATTGTACCTGTACCTGTTGGTCTTTGTATGCTATACGTGCATTGTCTGTGTCTGCGCCTCGTGTTAAAGTTACCTTGTCTTCCTTGTCACCTTGTTCCTGTTTCCTCCAGTTATAGTAAGTGTCAGTTTAGTGTTTGTCTCAAGTGTTTGTTTTCTTAGTTTAGTTGTAAGTCAGTGTCCTAGTCCTTGTTAAAGTTTATATATTATCCTGTCCTGTTTTCCCCCTTGTGGGTTTTGTTTTGCTTGTTTTTGTGTATTAAACACCTTTGTACCCCTACCGTCTGTGTCTGCCTGCAATTGGGTTCTCTTGCCTAGTGTTTCATGACTCTCAATGACCAACCTTTCAGTTGTAGGTGTTGTACACGCCAAAACAAACAGTCGCCAATAATTCCCAAAAGTTCTTTCCAGCAAGGCCTGATTTAAAGTTTGTGTGTAAATTATAGTACATTGTATGTAGCAGCATGATTTTGAGACTCCATATTTATTTTGCACAGCATTTACAAAGAGCTTAAAAACAAACAGTCGCCAATAATTATTTTCTGGCTGTAAACAGCAAAGAGCTGTGGAAAGTGTGATTAAAATCTCTTTACGGCAGCTAGGCAATTATGAGTTATGAGTTGTGTTTGAATAGATCAATAGCTGAACACTTGATGTGACTTCATGCAGAACAGCAGCTATCAGATTAAGACCCAAAATGGCTGCCTTTCACGACAGATCACAACCGAGGACATTTCCCTTCTTTTACTTTTCCGTTTGTTTGGATTTGGTTTTCGAGAGGACAAAACTGCACTGCAGGATTTGTTTTCTATCTCATGAGCTCCAAAGATTAGTCAGACTCCTCTTGTGAGCATTCATCCTATACATATATATGAGGCTTCAATCTGGCTCTGCGGGAAACATTTGAAAACAGATAGAATGTCCAAACTATATTTACCACAGGGTTTGTTTATCCTTCCTCAAAGCCGAACAGAACTGCTGCGAATCCGAGACCTTGGAGTGGGATGTGATTTGAGTATCGTTTCCCATTCGGACTTACCAAGCAAGTGTTTTGTATACGCTACCTGAAGGACTTACATATGCAGAGAATTTGAATTCATTGTTTTGGAAAAACAACATACAATGTCAGATGCTCAGAGTTGAGGGCTGTTCATGTTGTTCAAATAAAGCCCTCAGGAAACAGGCATCTTTAATAATGCATTGCTTTTGGAAAGTGCACTACTCAAGGCTCCAGATCCCTTCATCACTGCCAAAATCTGAAGTCTTGAAAAAAAGAACACCTGAGAGAACACCGTTTATATTTCTGTACTCCTATGGACCTCAAAAACTTTCATGGAAAGCGATTGCGTGGTTATATAAAGCTTAAACCTTTGAAGTGTCAGAAATAAATAAGTACATAAAGATTTAAACATAATAAAGATGCAAAAATAGGACCATTGAGAGTGTGCCTTTCTATGAGCCCGGCACTTTAAAAGGATAAAATGAATATATTAATAAATAATGTGATTGATTTTTTCTTTCTTTTTATGTATTCACAAGGTACCCAAACATGCAGGCTTTGAAGGTGTCTATATTTAAGCTGTGTTTTAGTACCGAGATGAATTAGACATGAGTACCAGCTTCTGTTGTAAAGTCCAATCAGACTCTAACTCCACCTGGGGCAGATATCAAATCATACATGTGGAATATATAGCGCATATTGCTCTCCCCGCTATTGATGAGTTGGGTAAACTTTGACCTCAACTTTGACCTCAGGTAGTCAAATGCGTAGGTGCATGCTTGTAATTCTACTCCTGCTGTTGAAATAAAGATGCGGTACTAAAGACCTGAGCAAGTCATACTAAAGTAAAATTACAAATCTTGTTGCATATTTAATGGCTGTTGGTTTCATAAAGCGCTTTCAAAAAAATGCTTTTTAAAGAAAGGTTAGAGTTCCTATTGCTTTTTCTTGGCCCTATTGAGTTTAAACATATAATCCAAAACGCATCTATCCGTCACACATTGAATTATACCAAGAATACAAACAAATTATTTATTCAAAGTAAAAGACGTCATATTCCGTTACCAATTTTTGTTGCAGTTATTGTACATGGCAAAAGCCTTCTGTATAAATGCACCTTTACTGTAGGAAGTGATGTTTTTGTTGTCCTGAGCTCTTCTCAGCCGTCAAAAAGATGAGCGCTGCAGAAGGTTGAAGAATCCATCCCAGGCAGTTCAGAGAAAGAGAAATGTTTTCCACTCTCGTAGACGTAATAAAGAGAAACAATTGTCAAAGTAATGCTAAAAGTCTTCATTATTCAAAATTTGTACACATGCTAAATCTAACATTATCACATTAAATACCATAACAGTCCATTTTCCAGTAAGGAGCAGAAGTCAGAGTTCATTTCATCTTCTTTTTACATGAGGCTTCTGCTGGATTCGGTTGATGAATGCTTGCAGCTGTATGCCCTTCTTAAGTCGTGACGTCAGAAATAACATTTCCGTTTCCAAGCCTCCACTCGTTTCATGACTATTACAAGCCGTTTATGAGCACTGTTTATTCATATCCCACAAGTACAATTTTTATAAAGTCAAGGTGTAACCACAGTCTCCAAGCTCACGTCACCAATTTTTTAATGATGCATAAAAAATGAATTGCTGTCTGGCCATCTGGTACCTCGGCATGAAAGTAATAGACAGTTTGAGAGTTGTTAATATGTAAATGATTTACATCTTATCTGTCATCAATACGTAAGTATGGTGTGTTTAGATGGTATAAATACGTCACATTTTATTGTTTGTACAAACGTAAATATACGTTTTGTAGAACCACATTTTACGTAAAATGCATACAAATTCTCATGAGACCTCAATTCTCAAGGTTCTTTGATATACTCATATTGTGATTGTATATTTGTGTAATTTGTTGCTTGCCTTTGCCATCTGATAGAACGATCTATAGACATCAGACTTAACAAGCAGATTGTTTATTATGAATGATGACCGCACACATTTTAGGAGTTGGCTTTCGACACTTATCTAGAATCTACCAGTTTAAATACATGCCAGATTTTAGACATCAAATCTGTGAGAAGCCATGAGATGTGGTGATTTTACCAATAGTGCATTGTGTGATGGACCAAACGTGGCTGATGTGAACTACATTTTAATACAGCGTTGCAGAGGAACAGTCTCTTGCATCATTGTTGCCTCAGTCTTTCTATCTTCATTGTCTCAGTTTCAGACTTCTAGTGCCTGCGTGGTGTGGTGTACATGAAACTTAATGCACCATAAATGCAGGTCCATGTCTGTCTTACATGGGACTGTTGGCCACTTTGGATACACACGCTGTCCTTGGCACCCAGGGAGACTACAAAATTCTCTGAGACTGTGAGAAATTCTCTTCTCACACCTCCGAATTAGCCGTTTGGAACTGACCTTCACTTATTCCAGCTCAACAAGGACACCAAACGTGACACATTTTTGTGTTTTTAATAAAGAAAGGCTTTTAAAGCATGTCACCACCGCTGTGACTTAACCACACAACATCACAATAATCCCTGCTTGGATATATATTGAATAAATGTATAAACAACATTGTTGTTTACTGAGTATTCCTTGCTTCCTACATACTCAAGGGGATAGCATTCAACAGTCATTTCATTAAACACAGAAAATGCTTAAGTACATGACTAGTTGAGTCCTTTACTGCATCCAAATGCATTAATATAAAATATATTGAGAAAGTTATCGCAAGGCCTATAACTCTAGGATATAGCACTTACCACTACTGGACGGAACTTAAGTTTATAAAAACGTCCAAGTCGTAACTCTTTTGTACATTGTTTATTTCTGCCAAGCATCGTGTACTAAGGTGGCACGCAATTACTGATGGGTAAAATTCCCTGTCCTCTTCCTGTGAAGTGATGTATTGATGTGTGCGTTGTCGGCGTGTTTGCAGCGGCCTTAAAGTGAACAAACCCTATGATTTGCAATACCCCCTTAAATGGCAGAATGCTCGTGAAGTACACTTCACAGGGCACTGACGGGTGTTTAAAACCTGCCCTGGGTTCTGTGCTCTGGCCTTTTGAACCCTGTTAGCTCCCGTTTTCTGTTATATATCACCTGTGACTTCTAGTTATAGATAGAGCGGCTGGGTTTTCCTACGTCACCAACTCGTACATGCTGTACTTCAGTTTTTGATTTTCCTATCAAATGCATCCAGATGATTAAATTGCTTTTTGAAACATTGACTATAAACATCTCACGCAGTCAATGGTAAATTAGATGCTTAAGGTTGCCAGAAGAAATGACTCATCTCAAGGCATCAACTCAAGTGTGAGGTAAATTACACTTAATTGTGAAAAGTCAAAGCCGTGCTGAAAGTATGCGTTCTACTTTTTTTTCACTTATTCTTGTCACTCTTCCCTTGCTGCGCACTCAGACTAAACCGATTCATGCCGCATGAAAACAGTCATTAAAAATACTTACTTTTCAGCGCTTTAACTCTACAGAGGATCGTGAGGACTAAATAAATCACATAGTTGGTCAGGTTTGCTGCAGGCTGAATATTTGCTATGCGATCTGATATCTTCATGAGCAGGAACTGTAGAACCAACCAAGGAGAGACCTGATAATCACCATTTATCTCAATGGCAGTTGCTCAGTTGTCCCATGAAACCTCAGAATTTCATAGCATGGGTCATGTTATCATTTTATTATGGACGATCAGTTTTGAAAGGAATTTTTGGTCACACTTTATTTTAAGGTCCAATTCTCACCCTTAACAAAGCATTAACTATGACTTTTGCCACAATAAACTCCTAATTTGGTGCTTATTCATAGCTAGTATAATGGTGTTAGGTTTAGGTATTGTGTTGTGTCATCCAGGAGCGGCTAAGTGCTAACTACTAGCAAACTATCCAAACCTATCCAAATAAAAAAAAATAAGTTATGAGTTGAAATCAGCTCAGAACACTTCAACATTAGTGTCACGTGGCCTTGACACATCGCATGTTTAATTCATCCAATTTTTTTTTTGTGCACAGCATAATTAGGCTTTTTTATATATTTAAAACTTAATCAATAATCAATACAGGACCCATTCAACAAATTGACAAACTGGGAGTAAACTGGGGGTCAGGCACGTGCACGTCCGATGAAACAGAGTATATATACAGTATATATATATATTTATATACACTCACCTAAAGGATTATTAGGAACACCTCTTCAATTTCTCATTAATGCAATTATGGTGGTGGTGTAATGGTGTGGGGGATGTTTTCTTGGCACACTTTAGGCCTCTTAGTGCCAATTGGGCATTGTTTAAATGTCATGGCCTACCTGAGCATTGTTTCTGACCATGTCCATCCCTTTATGACCACCATGTACCCATCCTCTGATGGCTACTTCCAGCAGGATAATGCTCCATGTCACAAAGCTCCAATCATTTCAAATTGGTTTCTTGAACATGACAATGAGTTCACTGTACTAAAATGGCCCCCACAGTCAGCAGATCTCAACCCAATAGAGTATCTTTGGGATGTGGTGGAACGGGAGCTTCGTGCATCCCACAAATCTCCATCACCTGCAAGATGCTTTCCTATCAATATGGGCCAACATTTCTAAAGAATGCTTTCAGCACCTTGATGAATCAATGCCACATAGAATTAAGGCAGTTCTGAAGGCGAAAGGGGGTCAAACACAGTATTAGTATGGTGTTCCTAATAATCCTTTAGGTGAGTGTATATATACTGTAGTATAAGTATTAGGGATCAACACAGTTGTGAGACTGTCTATTACTCAGTTAAATGTGTTTTCCATTCCATATGGAAAAAGAAGAGGATTTTATGGAATTAATCAAAAAATAAATGTGACAGAAAGAGGAACATAGAGAAATAAAAAATAAAAAATGAGCCATTTATTTTTCCTTTAACTATCAGAACGAAATTAGGTTGGAAACATCCTTCTTCTTACATTGGTCGGTAACAAAGGAAAAAAACCTGCATCCCCTTAAGCCTCTACAGTCCAGAGTAATTATAAAAAAGTATTTTTTCTAGCAAGATAATAAACAATATTTTGTGTATTTATGTACAATGATCTTGTAACTTATCATTCTAAAATCATGTTCTCTCTTTTGGGTCTGTCTTGTGTTGTCTCTCAGAGGTGGTTATCATATTGAGCCTTTCCACAACTAATCCTTGTGTGAAAAATACAGTTTTCCTTTACGATCCACTAACTGCACAGGCCTGATCCGCTCGCTCATTTCTCATGCTCTGTGTGTCCGTAACGGCTCTGCTTAAAAATTCGGCCCAATAACATTTACCATAACTCTGTGCGGTGTTAGTAATTACAACGGATCAGAACATATCCTCATCCTATCTGGACTACTTGAAAATCAGTGCCACACCACTGGGTGCTGCTTTGAGCTGCATTAATATATTTTGTTCCCCAGTGGACCCGCATGCTGCAAGGAGGCAGTAACAAAGAGAAGTTTCCTCCTTTGAGCAAAGCTGCTTTATGCTTTGACCATCGCTATAAATTCATCTTAGACTGGTGAGAGTTTTGCTAGTCTTCCAGGCAGGGGAAACAGTGAAAAAGGCAGAAAGCGAAGGCAAGGATGCTGTGTATCATTAAAGAGATGAAATGAATTGAAATATGTCGTCGGCTTTGTTAAGAATACCATATTGGTGCAGTATTATTTCAACAACAATAGTATAAAACAATAAATGTGAAGTTTCTGCACGAAGCACCCAGATGTTATTTTACTTTATATTGGAGACACTGTTTGCACTTTCCATTTATAATGTTACAGATTAATTAGACCACTTTGCAAGATGTAAACACTGGTTATTTTAGTTTACTAAAATGAAAACTTTGAAACGCTTCTGTTCTATAAATCAAATCAAATGTTGACCGAAAAATTATTGGGAAAAGTTATCTAAATGAAAAATTGAAACATTGCCTCAAAAATAAACTGAAATGAGTTTAGGCAAGGCAAGGCAATTTTATTTATATAGCACATTTCATACACAGTGGCAATTCAAAGTGCTTTACATAGAAGAAATTAAAATAATAAAAAGAAATAAGAGTAATTAAAACAGTTTATAAAAATAAAATACAGTACAGTACAGACAGTCGGACGAACATTGGCACAGTGCTCATTCATTAAATGCATAGCTAAACAGATGCGTTTTGAGTCTGGATTTGAAAGTGACTATTGTGGGAGCACATCTGATCTCCTCTGGAAGCTGGTTCCAGCTGCGGCTGGCATAATAGCTAAAAGCAGATTCGCCATGCTTTGAGTGAACCCTTGGTATTTCTAGCTGATATGATCCTAGTGATCTGAGTGATCTGTTGGGTTTATATTCATTGAGCATCTCTGCAATGTATTGAGGTCCTAGGCCATTGAATGATTTATATACCAGTAATAATACTTTAAAATCAATCCTAAATTTAACTGGGAGCCAGTGTAAAGACCTGAGGACTGGTGTGATATGTTCATATTTTCTAGTTCTGCTCAGAATCCTGGCGGCAGCGTTCTGTATGAGCTGCAACTGTCTAATGGTCTTTTTGGGAAGGCCAGTGAGGAGTCCATTACAGTAATCCACCCTGCTGGGGATGAAAGCATGAACAAGTTTCTCTAAGTCTTGTCTGGAAACAAAGCATCTAATTCTTGCAATATTTTTCAGATGGTAGTATGCTGATTTGGTTATTGCTTTGACATGACTACTGAAACTAAGGTCTGACTCTAGTGTCACACCAAGATTTCTGACTTGATTTTTAGTTGTTTGACCCCTAGAGTGAAGGTATGCGTTCACCTTGAGAACTTCATCTTTGTTTCCAAATGCAATTACTTCAGTTTTGTCTTTGTTTAATTGAAGAAAGTTTTGACACATCCAATTGTTGACTTCATCGATGCATTGGCACAGGGAGTCAATGGGGCTGTAATCGTTAGGCGATAGGGCTAAGTAGATCTGTGTGTCGTCTGCATAGCTGTGGTAAGCAATTTTGTTCTTTCTCATTATTTGGCTCATTGGGAGCATATACAGGTTGAACAGGTTGAGCATATACAGGTTATAATTGAGTTTAATGCACTCAATTATAATAATGAACAAAAACTTAAATAAAAATGAATAAATCTTATATATTAACATAAAAAAAAATATATATAATATGATAAAAGCATGTTACCACATTGCTAAAACATTACCTAAAATATACATGAAAACGAAAAATCTAAAAATAAAAGCTTATTGAAAATATTAATAAAACTAAATAAAATTTAAATCAAACTATAAAAACTCTGGTTTTATATATTTATTATTAGAATTTTTGATCTTATTAGTAAATCTTAAAGATATTCGTTCAACATTTAAACTTGGTTGTCATAATACACTCACCTAAAGGATTATTAGGAACACCTGTTCCATTTCTCATTAATGCAATTATGGTGGTGGTGTAATGGTGTGGGGGATGTTTTCTTGGCACACTTTAGGCCCCTTAGTGCCAACTGGGCATCGTTTAAATGCCACAGCCTACCTGAGCTTTGTTTCTGACCATGTCCATCCCTTTATGACCACCATGTACTCATCCTCTGATGGCTACTTCCAGCAGGATAATGCACCATGTCACAAAGCTCCAATCTTTTCAAATTGGTTTCTTGAACATGACAATGAGTTCGCTGCACTAAAATGGCCCCCACAGTCACCAGATCTCAACCCAATAGAGCATCTTTGGGATGTGGTGGAACGGGAGCTTCGTGCATCCCACAAATCTCCATCAACTGCAAGATGCTTTCCTATCAATATGGGCCAACATTTCTAAAGAATGCTTTCAGCACCTTGTTGAATCAATGCCACGTAGAATTAAGGCAGTTCTGAAGGAGAAAGGGGGTCAAACACAGTATTAGTATGGTGTTCCTAATAATCCTTTAGGTGAGTGTATTTTGTTCAAATATAAGTGTGCAGGGCAAAAAGCCCAGAACTGCTATAGACGGTTTCAACCAAAGTTCTGTTTAAGATAGTCTCAGACTGATGCCCACGATCCGTTGGGTGAAGGTCTAATACATATGGCACACTTTTCTGGAAACACTTCAGCACGTTCGAAGTTGTCATCTGATTGGTTGAATTTCACAGGATTTCTGGGACATGTGCTTGTCACGTTCTTTAACGGTCCGCCTGGAAAACAACAACAAAGCCTTCTGATCTACGCTGTCGTGTTTACAACGGTTGTTATAAGACTTTATCACGATAGACTAAAGGCTCAATTCTTAAAAGTATGCGAAGTTCATGGCATAAACCTATAATCATTCTAGTTTCTGTTAATTGTTGACACGTTCGTGAAAGTACAACATCAGTCTGTAACTGCGGGGGCCTTTCACGCCTCTAAAATGACGTGGCACAAACGAAACGGGAATGGTTGCTTTACCTGTCAGTCATATGGCCTCTCGGGCGGGCCTTTCCAAGGAAAGACTATGTTTGAGCCAAATAGAAAATAGAAAAAATACACATTTACAAAATAGAAGAGTGTTCATTTTTTAAAGTTTAATGTAGTCCAATGGGGTATATCTGCACAGAAAGTGATGACATACTAAATTCTCAGGTTTGTGCTTGAGGCACTCAACAATGCTCAGCCATGGTGCTGTCGGTTCGCTGAAATTGAACATTTTCATACTAAACACATTGTTAACGCTTGGCGAAAATTCCCTCATCGCCAAGACAGAGGAAGTACATCATCGTCCCGTGTGCATATACCCCGTTCCTTTCATGATTTCAATATTTTGCTAAACATATTTTTGTGTTAGGAAAACAAGGACAGATGGGTTGTTTTAGAAAGACTTCACCAAAGGATAGGAATAAAACTGTATTCTTTTAAGTTTGTCGTTGAATGCTTTAATGTCTTCTACTTCTGCTGTCCTTACCACACAGAAATGGCACTAAGTTAATTACTGTGGATCTGTGGTGCCTCACAGCTGAGGTGAAGATGTTGTTTTTCAAACTCTCTGCCAGTTTCATTACTGCTAATGCTACTGTGAGCTCTCAGCAACAACACTGACTGTCAAAGCTGTGTATATATGTGTGTGTCAGCAGGTTTAGAGTCACTTGAATGTAATATTAGTCTAGTAAACATGAAAGCAGAATAATTGGGCAAAATGCGTATATAGTGAGCGCTGTGTAGAACACAAAAACATATCCTGCGGGGAGCATAGTTATCAATTTAAAAGCTGGCAATTTGTAGTTCCATTTAGAATGATTAAAAATGCATGACAAACGTATGTGTGTCCTGGCAAACACACAGTGGAGACACAAAGATAGTAATTCCAGTCATTATTGACCTTGTGGGGACATTTTTGTGAGGAAAACACCTTATAAATCAACCTAAAATATGTTTATGTAAAGTACCAGAAAGATTTTTCGATGGTAAGGTAGAACATGGAAACCCAATATATGTGGTTAAATAATGATTGATGCAGAAATAATTGTAAACCCATTCTTTTTGTGTCAACTCAGAATGACCTCACTACACCCCAGTGTTCTAGATAATTTTTATTCATTCATTTATTTATTCATTTATTTCATTTTTACATTACATTTACATTTGGCCGATGCCTTTTTCCAAAGTGACTTACAGTGCGTTTGAGGTATACAATTTATCAGTATGTGTGTTTCCTGCTAATGCAATGCTCTATAGACGGTTTCAAAGTGACAACATAAACAACCGTTACTGTGCACGCGATGCCTAATCTCCAGTTGACTTCCAGGAAGACATTCGCAAATAATAGAGTGCCTGTAAATGAATTCTGATAACAAGCAAAATAAAACGAGAAGAACCTTTGGATGGCTAAACTTGTCTCTCCAATATTTTGAGCCTAGACTGCGATTCCAAGCTCAACAGCTAGATATCAATGTAACAAAGTTTCTTAAAATGCGTCGAAACAGCAGAACCCATTCAACTTTTTGTTGAAACAAATTGTTTATTTAATAAAATTATCATTCAACAAAATTCAACAAATCGTTGATTAAATTAAATTATTATACAGTTAAATTGTGATTAAAATTAATAAAACTGTAATAAATTGTTTTATTATTAGAAACTAGCCAAACATAGACCGGAAGTAACTGAAACGGTCTTTAGTGCGAAGTCGAACATATATAAATAAAATGAAGCTTTGAAGCTACAAAGCAATAGGAACAAATTGTGGATAAAAACTTTTTTTACTCCTTTTTTAAATTAGGGTGTTTATTATAATATGTGTTTGACATCATGTAAGATCTGTTCATGTTTTGCCTAAATGATAAAATGGGTTTCAAGTTATTGGCACAAACAAGAGATTTTCATTTTGGTGGCTTTCCTGTGGCTCAGTGGTAAGAGCATTGCGTTTCCAACGTAAGGCTGTGGGTTCGATCCCAGAGGATTGAACATACCTATATATATAAATGTATAGGATAATGCCATAAGTCCCTTTGGATAAAAGCATCTGTCAAATGCATAAATGTTAATTTATTGTGACTATACTTTAAATGAATCTGAGCTCTTATTATGGTGATTTCTACTTGACTTTTGAAAAGTTTGCCAAGAGCGTTTTATTGACTATTGCATACAATACATGCCTTGTTTTGTAGGTTAAAAATGCTCATTCTGTTGGTAACAAGGTATTTCAACCAAGGTCTCTTTACTACGCTGTTTACCGGAACTGAATCAGACACAAATGCATGTGAGGTGCATAATAAATATCAGTTTTACAATGAACCCAACTAGTTTCATGAAACCTTGAAAAAATATGACACTGTTAAATGTCAGACATCAAAATGAGTGTTTGCATTGGGAAATTGGTTTGCAGTAGTGGGTTGAGCCTTAGTTAACAGCATTCTGAGGTTGTATGATTGAATAATGTGGTCCTTTACAGTTGTCAGTTTGTCAGACTTTAAAAAATTATAGATCATAAGTCAATTTATGTCAGATTATGTCGCTTTCCTTATGAGACAGCTGGAAAACTGTTAATAATCAAACCCCTAATCAAGAAACTCATGACTGAGCAACCATGCACATCTCAAACCATAAAGTCAAATTCACAGATGACGTGACTGTACTGGGTCACATCAGCAAAGATATTGAGTCAGTATACAGAGAGGAGGTGCACCGGCTAACAGACTATTGCAAAGTCAACAACATTTCCCTGAATGTGGACAAAACAAAAGAGATGGTTGAAACTTGACGGCTGCTACACAGTGATGGTCATAAGCACCAAATTTGTTAGCTGGTCTCATCCACACTATAGCAAAGAAGGCCCAGCAGCCTTACAAAGGCTACTGTCTTGTTCAGAAACTGCACCATCTTGGATTGGATGCAGCATATAGTGAGGATAGCTGAGAAGATCTTCAGGTCCCTTCTCCCTCCATCACACCCATTTATACCACATGCTGCACCCGTAAAGTCATCAGAATTCTGGGCCCCACACACCCCTCTCATGAACTTTTCACCCTCCTGCCATCTGGCAGAAGATACAGAAGTATTCGTGTCCTCGTGGTCTGACTGCCTTACAGCTTCTTCCCCCAAGCCATCAGACTCCACAACTCCAGAAGACTGATGGGTTAACAATTACACTCACATAATGGACTGGACTGAAACCATTCACTCTCACATTTTATGTACTAGTCCTCTGTAGTCTGCGTAAAATTATGATTACTGTAGTTGAACTTATATTTATTCATTGTTTTTACAGAGAAAAAAAATTCTGTTAGAGTTTAAGCCCTAACAGCACAGAGACCGCGCTTCTCAGTGTAAAAGTCTTTCCACATCATAGACCACAACATGACAGACTTAAGAATGAGCTTGAGAAATCTGTTGACATTTGTGGATAAGAACTATGATGATTTAGGTCCTACGCCTAATCGGCATCAGTTAGTGTGTGTAAATTGAAGGTATCTCAGATCAAACACAAGTGCCACAGGGATTAGTGTTAGGTCCTCTGCTTTTCATAATAAATATGCTGTCTTTAAGAGACAATTTCAGAAAACATGGAATCAGTTGACCTGAATGTCAGTTTAATTAGCCGAAATGTATTAATAATATGAGTATGGGTGGTTTTAAACAATGTGTATGATAAAATGCAGCAATGAAATAAACTTGACTTAACACTGACTGAACATCAGAGGTTCAAATAGCACAAAGGAAAGGCTGCAAACTTTTCCACTACCACTAACAAAGTTTGCCATTCTACAAAGCTGTGAAGATCCCTATAATATGCAACAAGCGGATATATTGGCCATAAACATACAGTGTGCATCCCACTTAACTATAGGCGTTTAAAGTTGCTAAATAACAGTACATGTAAGTTCATTCATAAATATCCCATTGAAATGTGTCAATAGAGAAAGAAGATTCGATGACACACAACGTTTGTTTGATTATCTTTACTGTCTCACAGCTGCTTTAGTTTAGATCAGGGGTGTCAAACTCAGTTCCTGAAGGGCCGCAGCTCTGCACAGTTTAGCTCCAACCAGCTCAAAACCACAGGATTCTAGAAATCCTGAAGATGTTGATTAGCTGAATCAGGTGTGTTTGATTAGGGTTGGAGCTAAACTGTGCAGAGCTGCGGCCCTCCAGGAACTGAGTTTGACAACTTTGACATTTGACGTGGTTTAGATCATCAGATTAGATGTTACATTTATGCATGTGCCAGACACTTTTTTTATTCAAGGTACATTGTATTAGGTGTTCCCTAGGGATCAAACCCATGATGACCTTGGCACTCCTATTGCATGACCAGTTGAGCTACAGAAACACAGTGATTTGGTCTGAAAAAGTACTTCTTTTGAATGCCATCGAACTTGACAGCAAGGCCGCTGATTTTATTTTTGAATGGAATTGGGTGGTTGACCAAATATTAGATAATATAAAATAACACCTAGAACAACATAAGTGAGTTACCCTTTAATTACTCTCTTAGTACTGCCAGTTGACAGCACTCCTGTTATCTGAAAGCGTTTTTGCGAAGTAAATCTGTTTGTGGTTTGGTTCAACTTCAGCACACTTGTTTCACAGTTCTGGGATTGTTTGGCTGTCGATTATAGAGAATATGGGCCCCCACCTAAATTGTTTGTGAGTTATTGCAATTAAAAAAGAGACTTATCTTCATGCTTGCTACAGTAGGAGGTAATTACAGGTATCTATTCCGAGATCAGTTATAATAACTGACACATAATGTTTGGAGGGCCAAACAACATCTACTTCTAAAGCAGAGTGCATCTAAGGATACGGCAGTGAACCTGCACTGCTCTGTTATGTTGTCTGAGATTTATTTTCCCTGAACACAGCATTTCCATAAAATCCTGAGTCTGGGCAAATATGCATTAATGAAGGGTTGTCAAGGTCATGCAGAACTGTGGAGTAATTGTTTGGAATTGTAATTAGTGAGTGACAGCTCTATTCATCATAATTCGTTGAGACTATTTCACTGACTTCGGTCTAACTTTAGTGTTTCACAATTGATTTAGCAATAGGACATTAATTCTCCAATTGACAAGTTTTGAACACAGGAGGTATTTCTCACCGATTTATAGCTGTGGATTTTTTCATCTTTATTTCAAAACAATTTTGCGTTCATTGTTATAATCATTTTGACTCAAAATGCTAGAATTGTTTTCACCCATGGTAAGATCAAATAAGAATATATTCTAGGTTTATGTTAACAAGTGGTTTGTTTGTTTTTCACCCAGCCGTGGGGTAAAACAACCCAGGGTTTTATAAAGTGTGGGTTAAAACTGGGAAGATGTTCACTTAAGTAACAGTACATCTCACCCCAACAACCTGACAAATTCATGATTTTATTTATGAATGTAGTACAAACAATGTGAAATTACATAATAAAGAATACTTCTGGGAATTTTAGTTAACACCTCACCCTAAACATAAGCAGTTTATTCAACAATACATGCACACTAAAAAAGGACACCCTAGATACAATATCAGGCCCGTATTCTTAAAGCTTCTAAGAATCCTCTATGAAAGCTCTTAATGTAGCTTAAAAACTTAAACATAGGAGTCTTATCTTAAAAGTGATTCAGGATCAATCTGAGAGCAACTCTGAATATGGAAAAGAGAAAAACTTTTGGTAACACTTTCCATGAAGCATGTATGTATAATGCATTATAAAAGTAGTTTTAAAGCATTGTAATGTCTTATAAATAATTGTTATTACAGTTAATACATAATAACACTTCACAATTCATTGTTACACTACACATTATAAATTGGTTATACATTCTCTACATTTAATGCATTACAACACAAATTATGAAGAATTATAATGCATTTTACCCTTTAAAAACACTTTATTATGAATTATACATATATGCTTCAAATGTTACCAAACTTATATCTTAGTGAGGAGGCAGGGCTGATCCTGTTGCTATGCCTTTTGAAGACTGTGATTGGTTGGCCAAGAAGGAAAAAAGAGCGCTTTTAAGTACAGGGTCATTAGTTTGAAATTGCACATGTGTTTTTTCTGTCTTACCACACCATGCTGTTAATGTCAACATATTTGATAGAAAATGAAGAGTGTCACAATATTTTCTGTAAGTGCTGTAATTGTTTGTTTGATCCCTATAGAAGGGATCATCTCTGCTGCATAGCTGCATTTCTCCAGTTGCTAAATATGTTAATATAGTGATGTCTTCTATTTCAGGTTCTATGTAATTTCTGCGCTGTCTTGGAGATGTTAGCGTGTCTCTAATAGGATCGGTCACAAACATGAACCCTGCACAATCGACTGTGTTGTGTCTGATTAACTCACTGTCATTCAAGTCAATGTAATTTTAATGTTATAGCGCGTTTACAATTTGCATTGCATCAAAGCAGCTTTACAAAAAAACAAGATAAACCAAAGTTGAACACGCACAAAAACAATAAAAAAAAATCGTATAAACCTTTAAACTAATATGGAAATTGTCATGCATTGCAACACATTTCACTTTTTGTGTTTCGTCTAATTTCTCTTCTGCTAAAGAAACTCTTAAGTCTCTTAAAAGTTCTCCTCGCTACTCCTAAAATTTTGGCCCTTAAGAGCTCTTTTAAGGGTTGAGATGCTGTGGCGAGTTGGCCCGCACTCAATCAGCGTCGCCATGGTTACCAAGGAGTTCAGCCGATCGTCAGCACCTGAAACTAATCACCAGCGGGGATAAAGAGCCAGCAGCCAGGAGAAACAGTGAGTTTCCACTCCCAGCTCATTCTCACGCTGATGTGTTGTCTCTTTCTTGTTTGTTTGAAGACTCGGATGCCTGACGGTCGGCGGATACTACCCTTTGGAGAACCACCTCGGATATACCTGGACCTCAACAGATACCAAAGGCCCTTCTGGAACCAACTGACTTCCGGGAAACGAGTGAGAGAAGACGGCCCGGAGTATTGTTCCTTTAAAGCCCTGTGGTTTCACTTGTGTGTTAAATAAATCACCCTCCGGGGACTTAATTCACCCACTTCCGTGACTGTCTCATGTCTTACGCCCCACAGATGCATTGTGAATTACTTTTTTCTTTACTTGGATCTTTTTTGTCATTTTAAGGGGAAACGGCCGCTTTTCTAAAAAAATTTAGAATTTTATCACTAGGAGCAACTCTTTGCGTTAAGATTGTTCATGAATACGGGCCCAGATGTTTTCCAGCAATGTTAAGCAGGAACAGCATTTTCAGGTTAGGGCTGCACCGGTCATTTGCGCTCTACGTCAACATTCTGAACAGGAGCCTGTGAAAAGACCATCGGAGACAGGTTAGGTGAGCATAACGGGGCCTGGAAGGTCCGTGACATTGACTAACGGCCATGGGAACCCATGTCACCATCGCCGCTGACCACAGTACCTTAATAGACATGTGCTCACAGTGCTGGCTTGCCGTATCCACGAACATTACTTCAGCATGCTGGCAATCCAGACATGCGATGCAGGTATTGTGCCTGTCAGGCTCAAGGACAAGGCGGTCACATCTAAGATTATTAAAAAATATCAGATCTTTTTTAAATTGGCTCTTATTTAACATCTGATTATTAAAAAGAAAGAAAAAGGTGGTTCTTTGTGGAGCCAAAAATGGTTCTTCTATGAGGGGTTCCCAAACTTTCACGTGCCACTGAAAAACAACATGAAAAACTGGTTTCACACTACTTGTTCTAAGGACAGAACTGATACTTCAAATTGCCTTTTAAAGTAAATCCAAACAACCACCTTGATCCCGGCAACCACCTAGCCACCCCCATGGAAATCTACCACAACAAGCGTTTTAGTGGATGTGGGATGTTGGTTCTCAAACGATTTCATTGCAAGGCCCCCTTTGTGAAAAGTTCATCACTTTGCGGCCCCCCGAATAAAAATCTTCTTTTCTTAAATTTAAAAATTGAATCAAACCAAAAACATATACAGTTATACAATGCCGGAACATCAATACTTTTGGTGCTTGATCTTATTTTTCTGATGTTTGATAGCATAAAAGCTATGATACATTTCTATTTTTTAGAAAATGCCACAAAATCTGTGGCCCACATGGATCCATCTTGGGCCCCCCAGTTTGAGAACCAATGATCTACACCTAAAACCAGCTTCAGCAGTGTGTTTGTGGAAACAAGGTATCGGAGAGCTATTTTGATCCCTGCCTGAGAAAGCCACACACCTCAGCTGCTAAGACCAAAGCAGACCACAGCTTTCTGATGTTCACATCAGACAGAGTCCTTTGTGTTACTGTGTAATGAATGATTCCACCTTCGGTGCAAAGAAATGTTTGCTGTGAAAGTGGAATTATTATATCTTCACAAATACAAACCAGCCACAAAAGTGCCACGCTGAAACCTTCTTTCATCAAAAGTGACAGACTGCCTGAATCTAGTCTGTTTTTCACACTTTCTGAAACCCACCCCCCACCCCTCAGGCAGAACCAGGCACTGCATGTCCATATGAGAGAAAGGGCTGTTCCGCAGAGACATGACATTACTCTATTATTTAAGAGCGAAGTGTATCAAGCTGTGATTTACCATGATATGTCTGTCTCACACGTATCTCTCACACACTCACTGACACTTCATTAAAATCTCATCCACATTGCAGCAGCTTCAGAAGCAGACACTGTGGTGAGGGGTGCACACAAAGCAGATTTTTTTCATCCCTTTAATCTTGAAGAGAGTTTTTGTAGAAATGAAGTAGAAAAGTAATGAAATCTGACATAGTTTGAGCACAAATGTAAACAATAGGAACAAAAACAGAGATTAGTGAACACTAGCGGTCAAAATGTTATGATCACTTAATCATCACCTTATTCTTCTTTTGCCTTATTATTATTATTTTATTCATAATTATTTTTATCAAAACACTTTAATAGCACAACTGTAACTAGGATTTATGTTGTGAAAAACTCAATCAAAACTGTGTCATATTTCAGCAACTAACCTTAACCTTGCCTTGAATTATTTGTGAAAATGTTCTCTTAGCATTTTATCAGGCAGCTTTATGAGATTTCACCATGTGATGCTTTTAAACGGTAAATCATCTACTGTATTATATAATTTGTATAGAACATTGTGTATTATTACCTCTTTTGCTTCACTGTATTCCTTATTGTTCTACAGTAAGCTGCCCTTGAATAAAAGCATCTAATTACTTAAATGTCGAAAAGTTCATTCTAAACCTCTTTCCATTTTATCAGCCAGCCTCTTGGAGCTTCACTATGGGATGCTTTAACAAATATATATATATTTTCTTTTTGTTTAATTTCCATGAAAGCTGAAATGACATGTCTCTACTGCTAAAATGAGTTTCTTTAAAGCGAAGGAATTGCTGATTGAGTGATATATTTATTTATTTTAGTTGACTTTTATGAAAAAAAACAATAAAAGTGAATATGTTGACAATTATATTTTAGTCTTTAAAGCCCCAGTGAAATTAAAAATGAAATTTTTTTCATGAAATATTGCAGCGTTTATGGTAAATAGCTTATCAATGTGGGACATTTTCTTTTTAAAATTCATGTACCCTCATAATCTTCAGTTAAAATCTGAAAATGCACTTCCACCCTAATGCAAATTAGACGGTTTGGGTGGAGCATCCGTTAACTCCTCCCTTTTAATTGTCAGTTTCATTTCAAAATCAATGCAGCAGCTGTTTTTACTCATCCAATCAATTTGCAGTGAGAAACGCAAGAATGTGTCAGAATACGGAAGTAAAAACGATCGCAACTTCCGGTCACGGGACTTTAAAGCTAATTACAAATAATTAAATATTCACGTTTAGCTTAAAATTTTCATGATTTTTTTATTTCAATCAAATTCAGAGGTTGGCTCGTAAAAAATCCATCATAATCTATAATTACCCGTCACTATGGTGCAACGAAAGAATGTCCGTGACATCATCTCGAAAGCCCAATAAAGCCATTGTTGTTTTTATTGATTTATATATTTCATGTTTCTGTTGTCAGGCATAAAACTATACTATTACTGACAAATGTTTATGTTCATATGTCTAGTCAGTGACAATGACAGGTGCTTATAAATGGTGTTCTGTACTCACTCATTGAACAGAGAAGACACCAAGAGAGACATTTTTCCACTTAATGAAAGTTTAAACATCTATGATTGGCTTGATGGCGTTGGGGTTGAAATGAGAATGAAAGAGGATTAGAGGTAAAAGAGTGTGCCTGATTTTTATAACACATTTATGAATACACATTTATTAATAAATATACATATATTTGAACTCCTAAATCTAAAATGCTGGGATATCACAAAGGAACAAACCTAGCCATTGGGTTAAACAAACCAAGAAAATGTTTATATTTGACCCAACAACTGGTTAAAACAACACAGCATTTGAGCTTGGAACAAGGTTAATTTGCAACCCAATGGTTGGCTTCTTAATTTTTTTACCCAAGTCTAGGTTCAAAATAATGTAACCTACAGTATAATCTTTAATCAAACACGTTAAGCTCCTCTTACCCCCTCAACAACAACTTTTCACAACATGACTTCAGCCACAAAAAAAGAGGTAGGACTATACTGACAGTCCAATGGCCAGGCATTTTAAGCCCTCCCCTGCAAGCCCTACTTCCAACAAACCAATCAAAAAGTGAAGGGCTAAATAAAGTCCCGCCCTACAGTTTTTTCTAACTCCAGAAGCCGTTTCACTCGGCTACATCACCATATGGAAAAGAAGTTAATTGCAACTTCTGTTTCATGGTGACTTTACAGTAAGCAAAAGTTTCCATTTGCTCTCCGCTTAATCTCATAGATGTCTGGGAGAAATAATTGAGATGTAAAAGAGATCTCTTCTGCACTATTTTTCTCTTAAACATGTAAAATATATGTTTTAATTAATTTGACGTTTAATGCTTAAAGTTCTTTTTATGTAGACAAGAGCTGACTTTGTATTGCTTGCTACTCTTCCATTTGTCTTTCTTTCAAAAAAACATACTTTCGATTCAACATGACACATAAAGCAATTTTATATTAAACTATAATCTACACTACATAATACTTCTCATTTCATCCCCTAACATTTCCATGTGGATCTGCTGCAAGACAAGACTGCCAGCAGCATTTTAAGGCATCATCATCAGCCCTAAAGACTGTTTCAAAAGTTATGCCACATTATTTATTACACTGTTTTGGTTTGTTTACAGTTTATAAGAAAGGCAATCCCAAAAATCATTGCATCAAGACTGGCTGGCATCTACGTCCCACTATGTTCTTTATTACTCATTCCCATTTTAGTTTCACAATAGCTCCAGTAATTTTGATTATTTTACTTTCGTTTTTCTCTATATCTTGCCTTCACTTTCTTTCACCAGGTGTTCCTCTTAATCATTCCTCACCATTATTAGATATGTCCATTCATTCTCTTCGCCATCTTTCTTGTTCAACCATCTATAACAACCTCGTGCTTCCCGGCAAGCCACTTGTATGTCTCATGCTATACAATTACTGCTGTATACAAACAATAAGCGTTTGACGCACAAATATGGACACATGGTCTCTCTGACCAATTTCGTTACAAATGGCTTTATTTGATGACCATTTTCCCCTCATTCCCAGTCTGCGTTCAGGCAGTGGGGGAATAATTGTTAATAATTTGGGCATCCCCTGGCAAACATAAAACCCACGTGCATTATAGACACTGGTGACCAACATCTAATCCAAGTGGATTCAGCATTGTTGAGTCTATTAGCAGCCTATATTAACATTATTGACAAGCATCTTGGATAAGCAAGATGATCACAAGTCTACAGGATTGTCTCATTGGACAATTGTTACACAAGTAATGTACAAGTATACAAGTACAATAATCACAATATGATAAGATATTGTGCATACAAATTGAATTGAAGAGGTCAGCAAGTTATTTTCTTTATTTCAGCAAATTACTACATTTCAAACAAAGCAGGTACCAAAATAAAACCAATCACCTTCTTGAAATACACAGGTGGCATTTGTTGTTTTGTATCAATACAATGGAAGTCTGAATGAAAGTAAATACTGGCAAATGTTGTTCGGTCTCCAAAGTTCTTAAAAATATCTATTTTGTGCTTTGCAGAAGAAACAAAGACATTCAGTACATGTTTCTTATAATATATTTGCATACCATTATATTTCATTAGATGCAACCATTGATGCTTGGGTGTAGTACTTAAGGGGATACTTCACCCAAAAATAAAAATTCTGTCATAATTTAGTCACTTTGACTTGTTTCCAAACTGCATACATTTCTTTGTTCTGATGAACACAGAGGAAGATATTTAGAAGAATGCTTATAACCAGACAGATTTTGCACCCCATTGACTCCCATAGTAGGAAAACGTTCAATGGTAGTCAAAAGTGCCCAGAACTGTTTGCTGTCCTACATTCTTCAAAATGTCTTTTTTTGTATTCAACTGAGCAGAAGCTATTTTTCCTACTATGGGAGTCAATGGGGGGCGAAATCTGTCTGGTTATAAGCATTCTTCCAAATATCTTTCTCTGTGTTCATAAAGAGTCATAGAAATATATACCTCAAGTAAGTTTCAGAAATAAAAAATAGCTTTTTTCAGTAAAAACTGAAGGCTTGTTTTTAACCATGCACACTAAAAGCACAGTAGGTCATATGTTTGTGTCAAATGCTTCGATGTAAGAACTTTCTCAGCTGAATGTCTGCTTTTGACAATTTGATTGGTTGAATTGCAATTATACATCACTCTACGGCTGTTATAGATTTAAAAACAACCCCTATAGCAAACGTGGAGCTCATTTTAGACACACTGTCTGGAGCTCTTTAAAATATCCTGTCATATACTGAATAGATAAGCATAAATAAACAAAGTTATACAAATAAATAAGAGTCAGTGCTGAATATACTCTTAATCTGAGGAGAAATGTTTGAGTTCAAACTTAATAAGGTCGATTTTATTGACTTTTGATGCTACCTTGGCAAAAGTGAGCTCCGTTTGTGACATTGTTGAGAACTCCTCTGAAACTCTAATGAAGACATTTTGTGATTTGTTTATTCTGAGGAGAAATGTTGTATCTGAGACACAGGATGCTTAGGAAAGATTTCCATTTAATCTCATCAAGAGACGTAACTGAGATATTCAAGAGATCTATGTGATTTTTCTTTTTCCTCTTCCTAGATGGCTCACATGAAATATCTTAAAAGAAATCATGCTAGTTTCCATTTTTGTCCTGAAAAAAAGATAAAATTTTGGCCAAAGCACCAACATGTGTCACAATGACAAAACGCACCAGTAAAATGCCATAAAACAAGTTCATGTGGCTTTTGGACCATGTTTCAACACTCTTAAAAATAAAGTAAAAGTTGCCAAAGATGAATCCTTTTTGGTTCCACAAAGAACCATTCTGTCAAAGAACCATCTCCTTCATACCGTATACAATCTGAAGTACCTTTTTTGCAACAAAGAACCTTTTGTGGAACAGAAAGGTTCTTCAGATGTTAAAGGTTCTCTATGGAACCAAATGTTTCTTCTATGACATTGAAGAACATTTTGAAGCACCTTTTTTTAAGAGTGAAGTCTTCTGAAGATAGATGATAGCTTCATGGACCTGTGCAATATATGTCTTTATGTAAGTCTTTTTTCTGAGTTTTGTGTCATTCAAACAGATCTATTCAGTTACAGATTATCCAAACTTGTCCTCCGAGCCACCAGAGGTATTCTTTGGAAATCTGAAAATAAGTAACGATTCGATTATCTGTCTGTTCACATTGGGTGCTTTTCAATATCCATCCTTGTTTCCTCGCTTCTCCGTCTTCCATCCTATGACCTTGAAACGGATCGAGCACAGCCATCTTTAAGGACGTCTCAATTCTCTAATTGCACATGGAGGATGCGAGAGGAGACTTTCTGAGGAGTCATGAGCGAGGATACACATGTGTTTCCTTTGAGGAAGTGTTTTATCCACTAAACCTGATGCACGTATTACTCTCCATATTAAATATATATTATATTATATTTATCTACTCTGAATATTAAACGGACTATAAATTCCTATTTGCAATATTAATTATGTAAAACTTCTGAATTCTAAAGCAGCCCCCCCAGCCAGGCAAATAGTGCAAAACAGTATGCAAAGGGTGGCGAGGAACCCAAAACTCCAATCGAGAAAAAAAACCTCAGGAGAACCCAGGCCCAACCAGGGGATTCCAGTTCCCCTCTGGCAAAAGCTGCTGTCTATGCACAAGCTCAACAGTGCTTGCACAACAAGGCTAAATAAAAAAAATAAACTTACTAATAAGGTCAATTATAGATTTAAGATTATCATTAACAATCTAAGAGCATGTCAAATTCTGTAGTGAAATCGTGTCAAGTCGCCGCATCCTTTATCAATCTCTATCATCTCAGCTCTTGTCAGGTCACCGCTTCCCATTCTCAGCTCTGCCATCAGGTCTGGGCATGAACTGCATCCTGCAGTAACCTTGGAACAAAGAGAGCAAATAGTTAATATTCATATAGTTATATGTTGATATAGTTAATATTTATGTATAACATATATTTGACTTACCTAATATACATTTTTGAACACTTTTAAGCATGTTTCTAACTTATCTTATTGTAGTGGGGATTATGAAATCTGCCTTATGTATTTTACTGTATTTTTATATGTTCAATGTGCAATGTGTACAGTCATCATTAATTCACGATGCTTTGAAGTGACGCTCAAGGGAGCGAGGATATGCCATTTCACTTCTTTTCCTTGTCCCCTTCCTTCGCATCCTGAAGGGGTGGAGCTAAGTCGCGAGGAAAGGGAGCGAGGAAAGGAAACGAGGATGCACCAATAAGAATTAGGGAGCACCCATAATATTTTATTTTAGTCAAGTCTTTTTTCTGTTATAACTCTCATTTGATTAAAAAGTTAAATCAACACTGTGCATTCATAAGCCATTCCTTCTCTTTGTGACATCACAACAAGCGCCTACTACACACCAAATTCTTTAAAACTTGTTTTTCCATGCCATGTGTCACTTTATTAAACAAAACGAAAACCATGTGTTTAAAAACAACAAGCGTGATTTGTTGAAGAGAAAGATTGCAATGCGGGCACGCTAAACAACCGAACAGAGGGAAACTGAGCACGTAATGACAACACATTATTCCTCTTGCACTGTAGCCAGACTCTGAAGCCCACAGCCCCTTATAAATTCAAATCATACCAGTATGGCCTTTCAGAAAACATCACCCATTCCCACCAGAAACCAGCACCGCCGGCAGGCATCAATCATCCACTTCAAATAGGACTCGCTGTCAGTTGCAGAAACCCATCCTGTCCACCAATAGCTCAGAGGCACTAGTACCCACACGAGAGGTGACGGGACACATAAATGATTCCATGCGATGACATTTTGAATATGAAAGGGATAAAGGCCATTTGAGAGCACACATGTCAGCTGGCAAAAGTAGTGTTGTAGCGTTCTGTTCTCTCTTACCCAACGGGTCATTTTTACCCAGCAGTGTGTTCTGTCCAGTATTTACCCAGCACTTTTTAGAATGTTTTAGATCGGAAGCAGGACATGAAAGAAGAGACAAACAGGAAGTGATTCTGACATTTCTTATTGGGCCGGGGCTGCAAAAACAATGTTAATTGTTGGTCTACCAACACAACTCTTCCAGTTCCATTCTGTTCATCTCCAACTTTCTGTTTGTGAACGTGATAAAGCACAGCGTTTTTATGTTGTTTCAGACCAATTTCTTTCATCATGAGTTAAAATCCGCAGTAGTGTAATATGCTAACTGATAGGCATTGATAAAACTGCATTTGTGATAAATCTTACGCTTTTTAATCATTTTTAAACATTTTGGCTTATGACTGCTAATGAAGAATCAACAGAAACATAATGCTAATTATGTGTTTGTAAGAAAAGAAAGTTTCGCAAAAAATTGTGTACGACTGATTTGTGATATTGCATGTTTATTTTTATACTTCAACTTCAATTATAATACTGTAAAAAAAATCTATTTTTGCAGAAAAAGTATCAAACTTTAATGAAAATGCTTTTTTCAAAACCAAGAGACATTTGAGTCAACTCCGTCATATACGCTCAAAGCATTGGATCTTTATGCTGTTGTTGAACAGATAAACGACAACAGATTAAGTCTTCAGGAATCTACTAATGGAGTTCAGGAAAGAGAAACATAACAAAAATGGCGAGACAAAAAAATATCACACTATTATGAACGTTTTCCCATAAAATTTAAGAGACCATGTGTCCTACTGTTCCCCCACAATAAGCATGCAGAAGAGAGGTGTTAAGAGTTATAGCTGCATTCATTCTGCTTATTTAATTAGTATTATAAAAATCCTGATGGTGTTGACTCAAAGTGAGGACATAACTTTGATAGGCATTTTAATATGACATAAAGGCCCGGTTGCACAGACACAGCTTAGTTTAAGCTAGGTCTTAGAAGAATAGATTACTGGCGTGCATCTTGAGAAAAAACAATGGAACAACTTTAATATATTTCTGTGCAAGTTATATTCAGTTAAGACAGGTCACACATTCATTTTAGTCTGGGACTAGCCTTAAGCCTTGTCTGTGAAACCGGGCCATAATTTAACATTAACTATTAAATGTGCCACATCTTACATATCTCTCTCTATCTGTGTCAATTTAAATGGGTATTGCTGAATTTGTCCTATTTTTTTACTTTTGTTTGGCAGTTTGACATGGTATTGATGACAGGTCAAAGTACATGTATTTTAAGTACTGTATAGAGAATGATTTCAAAGCATTAAAGATGCTCAAGAATAAGTGTTAAACTAGACTTTTTATATCATATGCAACAGATGTTATTTAGTGTTCCTTCTACGTTCTGATACTATTTTCAAAATGACCCCAGTTTCACTCTTAAATAAGAACAGTTTAAAATGTCCTTTTTTCCACCCAGCCATGACTGTATGAACTCTGACTCATGAGTTTGTTTTAATGTCATGTGTCAAAATACGTCTGTCAGAATGCCTAGTCCATGCTGTCAATCATGACCAAAGCTTAAGCCAAGATGTTAGATGTCAGACAAACTGGCATTAAAACACTTTATGTCACACAGCCTGCCTTGGGTTTTCACAAGATATCACTGGGGTCAAACTGTACAATATGTCGAGCAAGACTGAAAAATAATATTTAACTTTCCCCCGCACAATTTATACACCATTGTGTGGCCTTTCTAACCAGCCTGGGCTAAATTCCTGTGCTTTTTGTTTGGGTGATAAGAGTGCCCTCTTCTGGTTGTATTAATTACTGCAACTCCCTCCAGTCCATTGGCTGTTGGACACATTCCAGCTGCATGAAGCCTCAGACTGCAGCCAGAACAACCTCATAGTGAGCTCTGATGTTCAAAGTCTAGTCTCTGTTCTTTCAGCAGCATTAAAGCACTTTTCCTCTGAGCTTACACAGTAATGACAGGCTGGGTCACTGGCTTAGCAAAAGCAGATATTTATAGTGCACAAAGATGGTGAGAGAATATTAGGGCGAAAAGAAATACTGTAAAATTTAAAGCATAAAATCAGATTCAGAGCCTCATATTCATTTTAGAGTTCAGTGTTTTTGTGCAAAAACCTGCATTTTTTTATGAAACCTGTATATGATTCTTTCTTCTGCAGAACACAAAAGAAGATATTTTGAGAAATGCCACCATTCCATAGTACGAACATTTCAATGGTAGTCAACAGTGTCCCAGAACTGTTTGCTTTGCTACATTCTTCAAAATATCTTCTTTTGTGTTCAACAGAACAAAAAATGACACCGACATTCTTCCTACTATGGTAGTCAATGGTGGCCAAGAACTGTTTGGTTACAAGCATTTTTCGGCATATATTTCTCTGTGTTCATCACAGCAAAGACATTTATACAGATTTGGAACAACTTGAGGGCGAGTAAATGATGATTGTGTTTTCATTTTTGGATGAACTGCTCTGTTATCCAGAACCAGCGTGTAGGATGGGGAAATGTGAAAAAGCGACTGTCACGACAGCATTGCATTGACAAGAATTAGTGTCACTTACTCCAGCAGTTTAATTTCTCCACCCCCTCAACCTGTTCTTCTGTACTGATGAAACAATCCAACACTGCTCTGGCAAAGCGGTCCGGTCAGTCTGGTCATTGCCTTTGGCTACAGCTGGTGATGTATTGGGAACTAAATTTATCCCTGCAGACCATGGGAAGCCTGCCTGGGTTCCGGTCTCTCGCTGAGGAGCTCGCAGCCCGCAGCACAGCTATGATGAAGAAGGTGATTAGAGCGAGAAAGAGTGCCGTTAATACTGCATGAGGAAGAACGGTAGAGAGAATGGTGCTATGGCTTTTGTAAATTAGGTTTAACATGTCTCTTAGCTTATCATCCTACTTTATTCGGCACCCTTTTGAGGAGGACAAATAAATCCTACGTTGGACACAGAAAGACTATAAACCTCGTGGTCCTGAAGCTCTTCTTATCTGGCCTTTATCCTGCAGGAGATCTGAGATCAGATATATTTACATCAAGGCTGTCGGTTGAAGATAAATGACACAAAAAAACACATGTTAATAATGTAATGCAGTAAATAAGGTGCCCTGTTTGCCAAATTTGTTTGGCCAAAAATACATCAATGTCAAGCTTAGACAGATTAACAAACACGCAAAACGTATAGTGAGGACTGAAGACAACTGACAGATTTATGTTAAGTGAAATGGGAAAAAGGGACTTTTAAAAACACTTTTAATGTATGTTAAGTGCTACTCGTTCACAATAACATCTCTCATTCAACAAACATGCACTTAGTTGTGATTTCATTAACTTATCAATATATTATACTGTGAATATTCCAATTAAAAATGTCTGCAGACAACCTGAAAATATAAAAAAGAATGCATGTTGCTACTAAATGGAAAGGTGGGTTGTTCATGAAATTGTCAAATGTGTTTATAGCAGATTGCAAAAACAAAACACACTAAATACAATAACAATTCAAACGTGTTTGTGCTTCTTTAAAAATTAAAATTTGGCCTATGTATTATATGCTGTCTATATTGTACATTTAAAGCTGCTAATTTTACGTTTGCTATTTTATTTATCTAACGGATATTGCAATAGAGATAGGGATCTATTAATGTCATGTAGAATACCATAATAGAATAACTGGATCAGGCTGCTTAACATGATTTCCTGTAATAGAGCAACCCTTATCAAATGCGTATAAATAACACGCTGTTGCAAGCGTGTAATACCTACGCCAAAGTTTGATTTTGTAAACTGAAATAATTAAAATAATACTGTTAGGTTTAGAGTTTGGGTTAGTGGACAGGTTCTTAAGACAGGTTGCCGTTTCATATGCACGCAGAAATTGCCATATTGTATGCACGCAAAATTGATCTTTGGCGTATATATTACATGATATTGACACTGCGCATGTTACTTATACGTAATTGATGAGAATGGATGTATGTTTTCACCTGTTTTGTTTGTCTACTATGACCCACATGGACATGACATTGCATGTTTGAATTTGACTGACTTTGAACTGCTTGGAGGTTGGAAATTTGTCTGGCATGTAGGATATAACCATTGCTTCTTAAAGTGTGTTGCAGAGGAGGTTTTAGATTTGTTTTCTTTTGTCGCGGCCAACAAAAAGATGATCTTGCAGACGGATGAGAGTTGCAGTTTTGGGTGAACAGTAAACCTTGTTTTCCCATTCATACAATCAAATGTTTTTTAGATACCGTGGAATACAGGACTTGAGTTATATAGATGACTTTTAATTGTTTTTGGAGCTTGACAGTTACAGTTCTCTCATCCTAACAAATCAGAACAAGAAGCAACATGAATGAGTACTAATGAAAACTTTCTTTATTATTAACAATCACAGAATTTTGATGTACAATGTAACCGCACAGAAAGTCAGAAAGAAAATATCAATGTAGACCTTCTAACAAAAGTTTATTTGATCGGGGGATAGTGTAGCCTTTCATTAATAAAAAAATCTGTTAAAGTGAACCATGCATGTTTCGTACAGTTGTTCTATTAAAATAAAAAGCTTGAAGATCATCTGAAATTGTGTTTTGCTGCTTTTTCTTACTTGGAGGTCTCAGTTAAATGATTCTACATTTTTCAAACCAGTTTTGGGGAGGGTGAATTGGGACACACAAGTTTGTTTGTTCAAAGGGCAGTGTCAACCAAATGTACTGTAGGCTGATCTGGAAGAGTCATCTAGGTAATACGCCTTTCAATCTGCTAAGAAGAAGCTGTCTCTAATTACTGTGCTATCACAGAGAGGTTGTGCAATTCTATCGTAATTATCTACTTTGCCTAAATAGTTTGAAGAGCGAATGAGGGTATGCTGATTTTTCAGTACTTAAGGGTCAAAGGTGTTCTGATTATTGTTGTGTGCTACTGCACATGTCATGCCAGGTGCCTATTATTAAAAAAGTTGTCTTTTAAAAGGTCAAATGTGACTACCTAATAATTCTGGAAATGCTGCAGAGTATTTTTGTCTGAACCATCTGCAGTTGACAAGAAAAATCATTACATTTGCTTGTTATGGTGACTTCTCCTGGGTATCTTGTGTAATTAGATATGAGGCATCAGGAAACTGTTTCTGAACTTTAGCTGGAAAAAATGTAACTACACTTTCATGGTAGGAGATGAGATCAATTTAAAATAGGCCTTAAAAACTATATAATGGCAATGAAAATCATGCAATGAGAGAAACTTGAAAATATCACATTTAACACCAATATGCTAAGCAGATTGTTACATTTTTTATCTTTACATATAGTTCAAAACAGGACGAAATGATACAGATTAAGTCTGATGAGATCAGCGAAACATTCAGAAATTGTGATTGTGAGGAGGCCTACAACTCACAATGCAATCAAAGTCACCACAGGGCACATTAATCTTTAATTTAACTACAATGACAATGGCAGACTGTAATAAGGTTCAATTAAAAGGAAGGAAGGAAGGAGACGGTGACCGGTGAACATTCAAATAAAGTTTTAATAAAATAAACAAACCAAAACACTGAAGGAAATGCCGGCAGCCACCTCACGGTCGACTGCCGGCCAAAAGAACATACATACAAACTTAAACATGTTCGTGCCCGGTCCTCTCTCATCAGCAGTCCCGTCGCTCGTCCTCTTTTGCTTCCAATCTCCTCCGTAAGATGTGCGGGACCGGTGTGCGCACAGCTGATTCCAACTATCAATCACGCCACCGGCCCCACCTCACGGATCCCGTCACGTCTTTCTGACCCCACAGACAAATAATAATCCTTTTGTCATTAAAGCTTTAAAAAATTTGATCAGTGTTATTCATTTGATTCTCAATATGAATAATACTGAAGAATTTAAAATACTGATGCTTTTTGACGAATCATTCACCAACCACAATAGAGTTTTTATTCTGATAACTGAAAAAAATTGGCATGATTCTGCCTCACCATGTCATGTCTTTCTTGGTTTTGCGGCAGAATCATAGCAGGATCTCTTGTTTTATGTGGAGAGAGGCATTTTTGTCCCAATCGGCGATCCATATGCTCTCTCCGGTCTCCACTCTTTTCCTGCCCTCTTGTCTTTTCTTTATTGATAGTTAATTAGTTCATGCCCCACACCTGTCCTGTCTTGATTTGCTCCCCTTTAAAAAAAACGTGTGTCTATTGTCCTGTGCTCGTTCATTGTACTCATGTGCTTGCCCATGTACTTCTGTGCCTCAGTGCTTGTTTGCTATTTCTGTAGATTGTTCAAGTCAAGTCAGGTAAGTGTTCAGTGTAGTTCTTGTCAAGTGTTGTTTTAGTCAAGTGTTAATTAGTCTACGTCCTGATGATTATCCTGTTTTCTCAGTTACACCCCATCGTGGGTTTTTTGTTTTATGTTAATAAATCCTATTTGTTAACCCCTGAAACTGCTGCCTGCAATTGGGTTCTTCCACACCACACGATTCATCACAGAATGATCGAGCCCATTATGAACCCAGTAGGCAGCGTTATGGGTGATGCAACGTCGCTCCTATGGACTTGCCAAGTCTGCTTGCTGTTTGGATTCCGTCAGGGGGTTCATGGGACCCAGGAGTTAGCAAGGGCATTTTCTTCAGTGGCGAGGGAGACTGAGTAAGCGAACGCAGAGTTAAAGGTAATCTTTGACGGCTGCCTCACCCGTCATCTCACGCCATCGGAGAAGAGGATGCTGTGACCCCTAGGGTTCGATGAAATGGATGGTGATGAACAGGGACAGTCCAGACTCCAGGGTCCCAGTCGTGGCACCCGCTTCGTTTTCTAGCTTCCTGGAGGATTGCATCCTGGCTGTCACCGACCTGGGGTATTCAGTGCCTTCTGGCTCGAGCTCCGTCTGCAGATCTCCCCGACGCAGAACTTCCTCAGTCTCCCACCGCTTCAATGCAGTTGCCCACTAGTCCGGTGGTTCGGAGGAAGGGGAGGAGGCCGGTGCAGCAGGCACTCAAGCCTGTTCCAGTCCGGTGCAGCCGGTGCAGCTGGCGTTGCATCTGGCATCCAAACCAGCATCCAGTCCGGTGAAGCGGATGACCAGTCTGGTGCAGCTGGTGTCCAGTCCAGTGCAGCCGGTGTCAAGTCCCGTCCAGCCACAGCTGACGTCCAGTCCCATCCTGCCACAGACTTCCAGTTCTGTCCTTCAGACGGCAACTCATCCTGCGACTCAGTCGGTCTTCTTAAAACAATGGAAGGGTTTGTGGCTATTAACCACGGCACAAAGAATGATAATTTATTCAGAAACAAGTAAATTGAGATGTTGACGGTCGCTGTGATGGTGGAGAACCGGATGTCTTTGGAAATAGACAGGCAAATATGAGCTCTTGATTTTCACCAGTCATGAACCTGCACTACATCATTGGCAAGACCATGTTGAGAAAACAAATAGAGGACTGTTCCTGTACCTTCATAGTTGGTTAGACATGCAGGCATCATTTGATTTGCTTTTTTAAATCAAGCAAGTGCACTTTGAACCAACTAACCTTGGAGGAAGCCTACATTTGTGTTAGAATTTTGCACATCCTATACACTAGAATTGATGGCAAATGTCGATACTTGAACCATTTCTTAAATAAAACGTTGGAAGAAACAAATTGTGTGTTTGGTTGTTGCCTCACTTAACCACATTAGCAATGTAGTGCTTTTTCTTCACGCTACACAACTACCTGTTTGAAACATTAGCTTTCGACTGGAAATTCTACACAATTTGTTACTGTCATGTAATCACAGAGTATGAAACATGCTGTAGACTCCTTCCTTTTACACATTATTTAAATCTTTAGGAGGCTCATCCTGAAACAGCTCCATGTTCACAGACCATCTGGACGGCTGCAGGCAAAGCTGTGGATGATGCTTGGATCTACATGCTCCATAGCACCTACTCCCACCTGGGCAAGTTTGGCAGCATTTTCAGAATTACGTTTTAGTGTCTTCGACACTGTCTTGCCTTCTGGTACATGAAAAAATCATTGCAGGTAAATGAGCTAAAAGTTTGTTGGATCCCAACAAAATCTGAAGGTAATTTGAAAAATATTTTACGATGAGCCTTATTTGTATGAATTTTTTCTATATGAGAACAATTCAGGACAATTTGCCTTTTGCGCATGTGATGGTCAGGTTTTGGGGTGAGGTTAAGCAGTATTGCTTTCGTTGCCTAATGGTTGGAGACTCAGACTTGTAACCCAAACGTTGCCTGTTCATACCAGCAGGGATTGTAGGTGGGGGGAGTGAATGATCAGCCAAGGCTGAGGTGAGACCCTTGAGCAAGGCACCATTCCCCCCAACTGTTCCACTGGCGCAGCAGTAATGGCACTTGGCGAACTTGGATGAGTTAATGCAGAGCACAAATTCCAAGTATGGAACATCATACTTGGCCTCACATCACTTCACTTATTTCTAACAATTGGACATGTTTGAAAATACATTCACATTGTAGAAATTCATTCAAATTAGCCACCTCATAAAACAGTTGCTTTATTTTATCATCTGATATTCAAACCCATGCATTTAGTTAAAAAAAATCCAGCATTATTTTTTTTTAAATACTGTTTTAACAACTTATCAAATCCACCAAATGTAAGTCAGCTGCCCTTTCCACACATACAGTACAATCACTTCTAGTAAATAACTAATAAATTACTGTTGGCAGTCATAATAGTCATTGCAACTCAAATCATATTTAAATTGGTGAACCTTGAAATACAAAGAATGAGACATTGATATTTCTGTTGTATTTAGACAATACTCTATAATATTGCACAATATTAAAGGGGTCATGGCGCGGATACGTGTTTTTTCTGTGTCTTTTGTGTGGTATAAGTTGACAATGCATGTATAAGACAAGTAAAATTGCAAAAATTAAAGTGTCCGAACAAGAGATGCATTCTATCAAAAAGCGAATGCTCACTGTAGAGAGGTTCAATAAAAGGAAGGAAGGAGACGGGAACTGGCAAACATTTAAACATTTCATCAAACATAATCAAAAGTAAAAAGACAGCCGGCCGCCCCTCACGGTCGACGGCCGGCGAATACAACATAAATACAAACATAAACATGTTCGGGCCCGGTCCGTCTCACGCTTGTAGCATTCGAGCAATCACTACGCACTGGTTAACTGGCCAATCACAGCACACCGCGGTTTTCAGAGCGATACAGCATTTTAGGACTTTAAACATTGCATTACATCTAAAACAAATGATAATATTCGTTTTAGCCGTGTCATAGGACAAATATTAGTTCTACTTATTCGCGACATTGCCAATTATGTAATGCATTATTTTATAAAATAGGATTAAATCATAGTAAAATCTCATAGTTCTCAACAAAAGTGTTGCTTAATGCAATAGATTACATCTATTAAAATTGACATCTGGTCTCCTTTCCTGAGTTACATCGTACACCATTCAAGAAATTGTTTATTTAAAAAATGTAACACTTATTAAAATTCAACAAAACTTTTATTTAATACAATTATTATACAGTAAAATAATAATAAAAAATTAATATTAACATAAATTAGATCAAATATAAATAGTTATATTATTAGACACTAGCCAGACACAGACCGAAAGTTAACAGCAGTACACGTGCACGGCCAATGAAACGTCTATACAACGTTTTATCACTGTAGAATTTCCCTATGAGCAAAGAGAACAGCAGTAACTGATGAAATTGTCTCCATGACAACCAGTAAAATTGCTCTTTGATTTGTTGACAAATTAACTTGCAAATGAAAGAAAGTGCTTTTGTTCCCCGCAGCCAAAACCCCCGAGTCTTTTTTCACCCTAGCAATAAAAAAATCTACAGGCGAGACTGGACAGTTTCAGAAAGTGGCTTGTAAATACATTTCTATAGCCTAGCTGAAGACTGGAGATGTCCGGCGACATCTCTAGTTGTCACCGGGCTTTTGTACTCTGTGGTTCAGTCACGGGGCAACATTGATCGCTGTCCCCTGAACAAATGTGCAAGTGTATGCTTGCCTTCACACGCTTTCATCTCCTGTGAACATTCCCATTGACATTGATCAATCTTGAGGCATGTTTAACAGGTGGACATCGGCTATGTGCGTGCCTGGTTTCACATGTGTGAAAATTTCCTGATGGACGCTTTTAAGGTGGGCTTGTGGTCAGTGGTGCGGTGGTGCTTCAGGGACTTCACGCTAAAGAGCTAATCACCACAGACAACAGACGAAACTGGTAAGTAGAAATCAATGGTCAAGAAAAAACAGATGGAGACTAAGAAGCAGTAACGTAAAAAAAGATATAAAATGTGTTAAATGAGCTTGAAAAACAATGGTGCCAGAATTGAGCAAAAAATGGTGAAGGTGAAATGAATGGTCTACACAGAAAGGTGTGTTTCAAAATCAGTGTGTGGAATGAAAAAGCTTTTACCAAACTCAGTGTCCACCATGTTAAAGTCACATGACCTTTACTCCCTGTATCTCAGTAATAACTCTATTGTGGCATTAAATTATATAGAATATCTTAAGAGAAATATTTTGTCTAGATATTAAAATTCTACAGTTATTTAGTTAAAGGAACAATACGGTGTTTTTAGGAGGATCTATCGACGGACATGCAATATTATACACAAAACTATTTCTTCAGAAGTGTATAAAGACCTTACGTAATGAGCCATTATGTTTCTAATACCATTGGATAATTTATATCTACATACAGAGCGGCCCTACATACATTGAATTCGCCGCCATGTTTTGTACAGTAGCACTAAACAGACAAACAACTCTAGAACGCGCGTCTCCTCTTCCTCTCTGTTGCGGTATTGTGGTGAAACGGATCGCGGGGTGTTCCGTGATCCGTACGGATGGTGCTCTCCGGTTTAGAACGCATGTGACCCGCGGACTAACTGAAGTTTATTCATCATTGAGTACAAGACTAAACACCCTCTCGCTCTCTCTCCAGTTTCAGCTCCAACACGGTCTCGCTCTCTCTCTCTCAAGTATACGAGAATACAATATTAAAGCCGTTCCAGATAAACAATGTTGTCAAAACTGCTCCGTCACACAGCTAGTATTACAACAACAACATCTATACGTTAGTATGTTACTCGCATACTGCTCTGAATCAAAGCAACCTCCTCGGCGGTGATTTTTAGACAATCTTTCTCTCCAACGACTCTCTGCTGGAAAGTATCTTCATAGATATCTGCTATAGAGTATTTCTGCTCAAAGACATAGTACCGTGGCTCCTAACGCTGGAAAGTCATTATAATATTAACACAGCTTCTCGCTCCTGCCTGACTTTTATCCTTCTTTTTAAACTTAAAATCCAAAAACCTTTCATTTTATGTAATACATCAGACATCGCTCTTTCTACAGTCTGTCTAATGCTTGCATGATGTTTTTGCTGAGTCAAAATGAGAACAACATCTTTATGTTCTGTGGAGGCCACCGTCGTGTTTGGACTGCGTGATTTTTGGCAAATCTATGATACAACGCTAGTGGCCGCGGTTAATCAAAAACGGCACCTTTAGCCTAATTTATAAAACTGCGAGTTCTGGTCCTTGATTCTGATTGGCTGAGCGGAGTTCTAAGCCGTTATAAAATACCCCGATATATAACGGCTGACCACACCACATAGACTAAATATCCTTTTATTTACTTTATTTAATGAAACCTTGCTAAGCATATGGAGTAACTGTTTTATAAAAGCAATAAGCCCCGCGAATCCGTGGGTTACAGTGCATTTTATAACAGCTAAGGGGGTTTAACAACGCCCCTTAGCTGTTATAAAATGCACTGTAACCCACGACTTCTTGGGGCTTATTGCTTTATTTAGGACCTGTCTTCACTGTGCCATCTTAAAACCTGTATACAATTGATTTGTTTCCAGATTCTAACTCACAGTCAGGGTGCTTGAGTAAAGCGCAGTGACGTTTAAAAGCTGTTGGACCACGGGGTCCTGCATTGATCTTGTTCTGCAGTTTTTAGACAATATAAATAAATCCTATACTGTTTCAGTAAATTTTGGTGTAAAACATTTTCTTTAGTATTTCTTAATTTCTGAGCTGTTTCTTCTTATGTCTCTGATTGTTGTAAAATGTTTTATTTTGCTTAAGTTATTTTCCAACAATACATCATTTTAGAATATTTTATTTTTTATTATTACCCAAAGCTTTCCAGTGAATAGGTGTACTAAATAGAATCCTCTCATTTTGGAAAAAAACTATTCACTATTACCGCTAGCAAAAGATGTACAAAATGTACAGTATCCTATTTTCTGCCTCAGAAACAAATGTGTTCCGTTTCAAAACAAGTTATTTAAGGTTAACTGGTCCTTTAGTGTATGCCTATTCATTAACTTATTTCACCACAATAACAAAAAGATCAAATACAGCGATGGTTTGGTGTGTTTCTTGGCAAATAACCTCAGCCGTAGACAGCACACCCACAGACCAATAAATGACCGGCTGATGCATAGCTACTGCATACAGAACTGGCAAACACTTTCTCAATCTGGCAGTTTTATCAGTCGACCTGGAAACAAAGTGTTCACAAGGTACAGGGTTGGTACAATACATGTTTTTGAGGAAAACTAATCACTACTGTCACTACAATTTGGAAAGGAGTTTGTTTAAGGAACAAGTAGATGCTCATTAGCAGAACATTCGGATTTGCTTCGTTTTTATCCATAAAATTATATTTGTGGACGAACAGAAATTTGGAGGATAAGGTTTGCACACATTTTGTTGTGCCAATCGCAACACTGCTGTGCCATTATTTCTTAGCTTTGTTTAAATGGCATAGGCCTACTTTTTACATTTAAAGTCTCTTGTGAGAGGGTCTTGGCCAGTAAAAGCTGCAAAGTAGACTTTATGCCAAATGTACAATTTCTGAGAATCATTTCCAAGCACTTTCATTGTGTTTAGATGTTTTGAAAGTGGATTATAGTCATTGTTTAAATGAAGGCATGTAGGAAGAGAGGAGCTCAGCAATAAACTACCAACGTATAGTTGAGATATATGGATAAATCTCTCATCGTGATGTTATCTTCACAGGTTCCTCAGAGAAATTTGCACGGAGGCTGAAGGCTGTTCTGTCAAACAGTGAATATAAATGCTAATCTACAGTGGAGAACGATGATGTGACCTTGTGCACGAAATGGCTCTTCGTTCATTTTAGAGAGATACTGAGCCACTTTCATTTATTGCTGGAGATAAATGACCCTGCACTCCACTGCCAAACATCGTCTGAGCATTTACAGGAATAACGTTGACTCAACGCTCACGACCCTGTTACGCAGCGCTGCATGTCTCTACACAAAAGAAATGCAGACACAATTGTGTTATTGAATACAACGATCAAAAAATAAAAAAACGGCGAATCCGACTGCCACTGACATGTAGTCTGACAGCTGGTCCAGAACAGAACTCAAGGTCAGTGAATTACACAGACTCTGTCAAAGAAACAGAAGGACTTTACCTGTATATATGAGATATGGAGAAGGCTGGTAAATAAAGATCGCACTGGTATTGTTTGCTAAGTTAAGCAGCACTATTTCTTAGTTTGTGTTGTAGACATGAATTATACCTCCAAAAATGCAGTTTGAAAGTAGTTTTTAATATAATGGTATAATGGTCCTTTAACAGAACAAAGAAAATATACAAAAAAAATTCTACTGGGGTAGTCAATGGTGCCCCAGAAATCTCAGTTGCTAACATTTTTCCAAATATCTTTGTATTCCATCAAATAAATAAATGTTTCCAGGTTTGGAATAACTTGAGGGCGAGTAATTCTGATATTTTTGGGTGACCTAATCACTAAGACGTGTTTAAAAGTTTTTTAAATGTTAGGCATAGAAGGAGCTCAAACAATGCAAACTCTTCAAACAAAACTTGTGGAGTCAAAACTTTCCAACAAAATTCATGGATTGCTCAAATCTAGTGTATACAAATACATAAGACAATGGTGTTTACAGAACACTGTTTAAGACACTTTGATTATTCAAGATTATATCTTGACATGTGGCATATAAGCCATATTCAGACCTTTGGAGAAGGTTTAAAATCTGATATGTTGCTAATGGATCTCTGTATTTAAGCTGTTGTCTGCACCAAAAGTATTTTTATTTGGAAAACAAACAAATACAATCTAATACATTGCAACGAAAAGTCAGTCCAAAATCATGTTTTTTATTGTTATAATGTTTTTATTGTGTTAGTTAGCTGTGTTTTTTAGTTACGATGGCTTAAATCAAAACAAACCAACTCCAGTTAGATTGATATTAATCGGAATGCATATTTTGGAACCAAACTCTTCATATATTGCATATAAGCTCTAAAATATTGTTTTAAGGCTAAGTTATTCCATCCAGTGTAAGTAATGAACTAAAGAATCAATAAAACACCTTTCTTTAGAACATTAACTTCATTGTTTTTGTGGCTTTATCCTTTTGTATTCTTACCAACTTCTTTCTGAATCGTAGTTCAATCACACCTGCAAACCACGCTCTCTTTTATCATCTTTTTAGAAAACACACACTGTTGGGCGGCTCGTAATTGCCCTCAGCTTGAAATCCTTCAAAAACCATTGATCAACACTCTAAATAATGTATAATAACATGCCTCAGGATAATGATGCATGCTGATAAACTATTCCTGCTGGTTTATTAACTAAACTTTGCCAAACAGCAGACAGTCAACAATTCATTATTTAAGTTATCTGGTTCTCATCTAAACTTTGAAGATGTTATTTAAGATTGAAAAATCGATCTTGTTTATAAACCACACAGCTTGTTTTTATGACATGAAACACAAAATGAGATGTTTACTGGAACGTTTCGATATTCAATAAGACTGCTAATATACACAAAAACAACATACACTATTAAACAATAAACAATCCGATTGATAGGTCATGACGTAAGGAAAACAGTTTCCGGGTCTAAGCGTCAGTAGTTTCATGTGAGGTTATTTAAACAGCTTTTTATGAGCACTATTTATTCATAGCACACATTTTACGGGAAACCTTTATAAACTCACGGTGGACACTACAGTCTTCAGGCTCATGGAAACACCAACATGAATTTTTTAACAATACATAAAAAATGAATCACTGGCTGGTCATCTGGGATTTGATCATGTTTTTCTGAAGTTTAACAGCTCACCACGAGTGTATATATTAGCATTGTATATTGTTTGGCTTTGGCAAGTATTTTGATTCAAATGTGGTGGTGTGTGATGCCAGACTGAACACGCGGATATGTTACAAATCTTCTAAAGTGAAATGGTAATACCTTTGTGTTTTGGGGACAAAAACTAGTTATTCACTTAAAATCTTCATTGTACCTCTTAAAGTTCATTATTGTTGATGCACATTCAAACGCATGCTACTGTATGTTGATGTTTCAGACAGGAAACAAATGACCATATATTGATATTTCATCAAATTTTCCTTTCATCACCATTTCGAGATGTATTGTGGTCAATCTAGTCCAGTGTCAGTTGAATTAAAAAAAAAAAATCTCAGGAGTGACATAAAATCATCCAACAGCAATGTGAAAGACTGACAGCATGACAAGACACATGATCCAGTTTATCACATTATTTTCTTTTAATACAACTACATGAAATATACAATAAATAACTATGTCAGGAATTTTGGTTTTATTTCTGATACAGAGTTAAAGTTTGACAGGCAAATTAATATGGTAGTGAAGAATAGCTTCTTCCAACTGTGATATGTTGCTTAACTCAAATCTGTTTTGTCTTTCAGTGATCTAGAGAAAGTAATTCATGCTTTTATCTCATCACGTCTTGATTACTTTGTATCTGTGTTTTAGCCAGTCTTCATTGTCATGCCTTCAAAAGAATAAAAATTCAGCAGCAAGGTTGCTGACAAACTCAAATATATCATTTATCCCCTATTTTAGCCTCCTTACACTGGCTACCTGTTCATTTTAGAATAAAGTACAAGGTCCTTCTGTATACTTTTAATGCTTTGCATCTTCTGGCACCAAAATATGTTTCTGAGCTTATAAACTTTAGTAGCTCAAAGAGGTCCTTGAGATCCCAAAACCAGTTGATGCTTGAAACTCCTCGGTCACGCTTGAAAAGCAAAGGACATCGTGCTTTTTCAGTCACTGCTCCGAAAATGTGGAATGTTTACCTCTGTAATCGTGTTTAAAACTCGCCTGAAGACATTTGTTTGATGAGGCTTTCACTGATATGTGAATTAGTTTGATGTTTTATACTTTTATGTCTGTTACTACCATTTTATTTGTCTGTATGGAATTGCACAGCACTCTGTGGCTTTGATTTATTGATTGACATGTAGAAATATTACTGTTGTATTCCTTAACCGTGAATATGAGTTCTTGAGGTCTGAAAAAATAAAGAGCATGTTTTCTGTTATTTTCACCACTTTCTCTAGTTTTCATTTTCTGCAAATATGTGACACTGGATCACAAAACCAGTCTTAAGTAGCTCAGGAACATTTTTAGTAAAAGCCAGAAATACATTGTATGGGGTCAAAATTTATTTTATGCCCAAAATCTTTATTAAGTAAAGAACGTTTTTTGTAAATTTCCTACTCTAGATATATCAAAACTTTTGGATGGCCTGCTACAGTGCTTCTGATTAACAATTTCAAACGCAGTTTTCTCAAAATTTGTATTATTTGCACCCTCAGATCCAGAGATTTAAACGGTCATAACTCCCACAGATATTGTCTTATCCTAACAACCCAAACATCAATAGAAAGCTTATTCATTCAGCTTATTTATCCAATTGAAAGAAAATGACCCTTATGACTGGTTTTTCGTTGTCCGGGGTCACATTTAAACAATATTTTTGTTGGAAATTTGGGAAAAATATTATAAGTACTGCCCAGAATGAAACAAAAATGATCGTTTTGCCTAAACACATACCTATAAATAGTAAATTCAGAAAAACTAAAAACAATTCTGAAATGGTTATTTTTTTCCAATGGCTGTCTATGTAATTATTGTTGCAAAATGGGTGTGGACATATATGTATATACTTTTAAACATATAGACTAAACCTCTGTCATGTATTAATAAGGACAACCTTAATCAAGATAACCTATGTGTTTTAATTCGTTGTGAAGCTTAAAAACAAATATTTCTAAATATTCTTTCTGATTTTCAGATGCCTGAATTTAGGCATGTAAACATGACCATGATGATCTGCTGAAGTTCAAACTTCAAGCTTCAGAAAGGGAATGGAATTTAAGAGACTTTAAATGTCACATTATTGCTCGTGCCGTACTGTATGTGCAGGTTTGAGTACTTCAGAAACTGCGGATCATCACACACAAACATCTCAAGTGTGTACAAAAAAATAGAGTGATCGTTTTGACTGTTGCCCCTCTATAAGAATGCAGCAGAAGATCTCTGAATGCACAACACATTGACCCTTGAAACAGATGAAACAGAACTGCAGAAGACCACAACAGATTACACTTGGCCAGATGAACAGGTAGTGAAGCTACAGTGTGCACATGCTCATGAAGAATATTGGAAAAAGATGTCTCCTCTGCTGTGACATTTCAGATGCTTAGGTCAGAATTTAGTGAAATGCCACAGCCCACAGAGACAATATCCATCATTATGTTATAAACACATATATGAAAATGGACCATTTTGAAATGTATGCTGCGTATATTTTAAGTACGTGATATATGTGACCCTGGACAACAAAACCAGTCTAAAGTAGCACAGGAACATTTTATTTAGATTTTTTTGCACCATCAGATTCCAGCTTTGTAAACAGTAGTTGTTTCACCAGATAGTGTCAGATATCATAACAACTCATATATCAATAGAAAGCTAATTTCTTCTGCATTCAGATGATGTAAAAATCTCAATTTCAAAAAATTTACCCTTAAGACTAGTTTTGTCGTCCAGGGTCACATATCGTCTATCTTTAAGATCCAGACATGCATAAATCTTGCATTCAGATTGCCATGCGTTGTATTAGAATGTTATAAGGAAAGCTTTCAATGTATGCAAAAGAGCAGCTATCCCTTTAAATGCACAATTTTGTTAATAAATCTCATTGACATGCAGTTTGTCCATGAAGCTCTTGTACGTTTTTGCCGCATTATAGTACTGAAGGAACGCAAAGGTCACCTTATAAAACAGAACAGATTTTCCTTTTTAAAAAAGTCTTGATTTTCCTTTATGAATATGAGAATCAAAGGCACCTTAGAGAGCCAGAAACATCTCTTGATGTTTCTTCTGTGTCTAACATTTCAAAGCCACGTCTGTGATATTACTGGTTATGTGGTGCATGAAATGAGGAAACTTAATCTAATCTAATTATACCGCAAAGGAAATAACCATCTGAATGACAAATGAAATATTTTCACGTCACACATTGTTTGACGAATGTATTATTTTAGAATATCACTATTGTCTATGTTCTACAAGAAGCTGTCACAGATATATAATACCTCACAAATAGTTAAAATGGACATTTGTAATGGTCTCATAATAATTTATCAATATATAATTGCATATCTGATTTGGTGTACGTGCACGACAGGTCCATGGGAGATGAAATAGATTAAATTAAACTAATACAATAATGGTGATGAAATACAGTGAAGACGATCCATAAATGCAATATCTCGATTGCAGCAGCCGTAGTGCCAGTATTGTGCATTGGTGAATTCTATAGCACGTCTGTTTTCAGATGCTTTGTTTGAAGAGCTAACAGAAAATGATTGCGATATCATGACGCCTGCACTTATTGTTCTCTCTCTTGAGACCTTCAAAAGCCAGAATAAAATAAATGCTGTTTCCGTAGGTCTTAGATCACAATTTCAAAAGAGTCCAGACAGCTTATTTAAACATATTGAGGGTTTTCAAGAGAGCGCAAAGATCTCTGTGTGCTCCATACAAAGCCTCTGATAAACATGTTTTGATCAACATGCCTTTTTTTAATCAAAATTAGTTCATGCACAGTTAACTAACATAGAATTGCACTGGCATTAATAAACATTAACAAAAAAACATTCTCATTGTGTGTTTTATTAATGTTCAATGTAGAACCATATTGTATGAGTTATGGATACTTTTACTGTACCTTTATTCGTCTTTTCCTTAAATTCACCTCTATAATGCCATAAACTGTTAAAAATACATTTTTCATGAACATACAACTAATAAAAAGTTAAAATATAAAATTGGATGAAAAACAAAGCACCGCAAAGCAACTTTCTCAGAATGACCTCTTTCTTACAAATAAAAAACAGAGAAGAAACCCTTTTTAAGAGTACACTCTTCATGTAAAAATGTCAATTACTGCATAACACCCCACATGGGAAATCATGCTCAACCTGGCAACATCTTTGGGGACTAAAAGACCATGTTGTAAAATGAGCAGTGTGCAACAGTCTGAAGCAAGTTGAAGCACTAGAAGAAAGGCAATTATCTTGGACAGAATAACTGAAAAACTACCAAGATAAGCAAGAAAACAGGAGAAACAAACCTCTCTAGCCTCTGAACTTTGCCACCTCCATGGATGAGTTGCTGAGATTGACCTTTCCATCTAAACACACATAGAATCTTCACATTAACACATTGATTTTTTAGTGCTTCCACAGTCATGATTAAACTCTATCCTAAAAAACACACACCAGTGATCAGGCTAATCGAAGGCTAGTAATTGGTCAGTATAGAGCTCTGGACGCACACAATGACCTACCAGGGCCTGCCAGCAGTGTGAAATGAAACAAATAAGGGCTCAAAGAGAACCTTTAGAGAGCAGAGGTCAGGGGTCCTGTGGGGTCCCACCTCTCTCTCTCTCACTCTCTTTATCCACCCACATCTTGGAAATGCTCTGATGATACCATTTCCTAGATGTCCAGATGTTTAGTGCAAGATAAAACAACAAATAATAGAATCCTTTTAGAATAATTGTTAGAATAATTAGAATAATTTTTATTATTCTTAAATAATAATAAAAAAAGAAAGGCTTTTCATTTCTGAATTCATCCAGGCTAATATTCATTTAGAGTTAACCTTATTTCATGTTTCATGTATATTTGAAATTCCTTGGTTAAAGTTATGTTGTTAACTAGCACCCAATCACTTGCAATGGTTTTGTATCCACACAATAATTGTGAATGAGTGGCGGAGCTGCTCAGTTACCAACTTTCTTCAAAATATCTTCTTTCGGGTTCTGAAGAAGAAAGAAAGTCATATCGGTTTGAAATGGCAAGAGGGTGAGTGAATGATTACAGAATTTCATTTTTGGGTGAACTATCTCTTAAAAGTTATTCTATGCATATTATGACGATGAAAGCATTGATTAAATATAGCTGCAAGCAGCAATCCTGGGTTAAAGCCCAACCAATCCCCAAAGGGAAATATTTTGGACATGTCAGATGATTAGATTTCGAACAACAAATTTACTATAGATAATCGTAAAACATTATGTTGATTTGTTCATGTGTTATAAGCATTTTAATCAATTGAATATTACCTCTAGACCACTATAACTTTTCAGGTCCTCTCAGAACTTCACCTTGATGAACCATACCAAGTTTTGTAGCGATTTGCCATTGCGTTTATAAAATACTGCATTTTACGGTAGAATTCCAAACGGGCAACGCCCAAAATAGCAGACCGAGGCAAGTCACATTTTTTAAATCAAGTTTAAAAACAGGGAAAGGCAGTCTGAACACAATACATTTGTTTAGGACTTTTGACCACTAGCTTGCGCTGTAACCAAATTTTTATGAGGCAGACAAGATGTGCTACTGATGATGCATACCAAGTTTCGTGTCCATACACAAAAGTGTCCCGAAGACACAGCCACATGGCCCTTCGGTGTGCTCGCCTTGAATTCCTTGAGGCTGTATATGAGAACCATTTAATCAATCGAAAAGCTTTTAATACATTTTTGTCTCAAGATGCTACGTACCAAATTTCGTGCAAATTTTACCAATTTTGAAGGAGAAGTTTGAAAAAGTATGTTGCAAATAAAGTGCCGTATGGCAGACAGGAAGAATGGTGGAATGGGGTCAAATGGGGTATCAAATTTCTCTTAAGCCGACAAATCTAGAAACATGAATAAAATGGCATTATGTTACATTTTTCATATGTTATAAGCAGTTTCATCAATTTTGTCATCATTCTCTTGGCCTAAAACTTTACAGGTCCTCTCAGAATATGGTCACGATGAATCACAGCAAGTTTCGTAGCGATAAGCCATTAAAATGCAAAACATTGCATTTTAAGACGCGTTTAAATGAGTGGCGCCCCCAATGGCCGACCGATGAACATTTGATATCGGCATGACTCAAGGAATCAAACGAGACATCTCTCAAGATTTACAATTGAACGATTTCAGAAGTTAAGATACAGCCTAAAAAAACTTTTGACATGCCATTGGATTGAAGAATCGAAAATCTTTTAATAACTTTGTGTCAGGACTGCCTCTAAATGCTACATATCAAATTTTGTGCAAATTGATCAAAAGCTCTAGGACAATTTCGAAAAAGTATGTTTTTCAAATAATAAAAAATGGCAGGAACATTTTCATGACCAAAAATGATAAAATAGGGTGCAATCGAATCAGATGAAAAATGTATTTTGTTTCTATGGTGTACAGTTCAGATGTTATGGGCAAAAATATATAGGAAACTTCTGACTGTTGCTGGCGCTAGAGGATTCTAGTTAGATACTCCAAATTTGCTAGAATAACATATGATACTGTCTTCTATCTGTGTGCCAAATTTCATAACCTTCCTGGTACGGTTCTTTGGGCTTCCATAGACGCAATGGAAGAAAAACAATAGAAAAATAAATAATTTAGAGTTTGACACATACAATGCATTTTGGCTATTGCTACTATCATACACATGCTACTTATGACTGTATTCAGGTCCAGGATCACATATGTATTAAAAAGATCTGCTGTAGAGAATGGACGACAAAAAGATTTTCACATAATCTGAAAGTGGAATAGTTCAGCTTTCTATTGATGTATGGTTTGTTAGGAAATGACGATATCTGACAGAGATACAACCGTTTAAAACTCTTGAATCTGAGGGTGCAAAAAAATCTAAATATTGAGAAAATCGCCTTTGAAGTTGTTAATTAGAGGCGCCGTGGCAGGCCATTCACTCACAAAAATAAAGGTTTTATATATTTACGGTAGTAAATGTACAAAATATCTTTATTAAACATGATCTGTACTTAATTTCAGTATGATTTTTGTATTTTTGGCTTTTATTAAAAATGTTTCCATGCACCTGAAGACTGGTTTTGTGATCCAGGGTCAAATGTGCTAATACATTACATTGAGTGTTCTTACATCAAATTAGCAAGTAGAAGTTCTTCTTTAAACTTTTCTGTGCGTTTAAAGTTTAATTTATACACTCCAGTATTGCAAAGGCAATTTGAATACCAATAGAATTTTTTCTTATTTAAAGCTAAACATGACTTACAAAACATGAATGTTATATTTGCTGGCAATTTCTGTGTGGAAATATTTTCCTAGGCTTTGTAAGTAAAGCCCGCTTCAATTTTCTTCAGTGTATTTCCCGTAGAGATGTTTTATCATTCTCCTGGAGTATTCTCTGATACAAACATCTCCAAACCATTACAACCAGTAAGCTGGACTGTTGACGTGATGCTCTTTTAATAAAAGAAACACGTTGCTAAAGGTAAAGGGCTCATGTTTTCCAAAACATTCTACTTTTCATTTATCTGTCTATTCATAGTTATTTTCTTTTTAACATCAGATGCCACAGATGCTAACTATTGCTCCTTCAAAAACAATAAGCGGAGAGGTACAGAAATTCCTGATTTGATTTATATGCCATTGTACTTGGAACTCCAAAGATCCAAGTAAATGACCCGGGATATCTTTATTGCGTTTTGCTTTGCACAAAACCGAAACCTGTGGCTGATAGTGTATCTCTGGCATAAACGTCTAGCTCATGTCAGGGTGTACGCTAAGATTTAATGAATAGTGACAAGTGTCGCTTGCAGCAATGTGGACAGCTAGGAGTTTTGGCTCGTGCACCCTGCAAAATGTGGCTTCGCTGGCACCACGTGAAAAGAAACTGCTAACGTCGATTCATCCTGTGTCACTAATCCCTTCAATGAAAATTTGCTTTCATTCGGGCTGGTTTCGCTCTGACAGGCGTGAATCCACCCAATTTACCCTCTACATGGGGTACCCCCGAACGCACCCGCCCCGAGCCGGTTTGATCTCGGGCCCGCGCCCTCGCCTCAATGAGGCGCTTCATTAGCTTTAATATGTGAAGTGTGCCAAGACCTGGCCAGCAGTCAGTGCATGAATATAACCCCCTCCATGAGCTAAGTGAATCTTCTTTTGTTGGTCGTGAATATTGCAGTATGTGAAGAGTATGTGTGCGTGTGGTGGGGGGGGGTCGGGTGGTCTGCGCTGGCGGTGTGTGTTCTGTGCATAATTGGATTAGACTGAATGCTGCGGATGTTGACTGTCAATTAAACCTTTATGAACTGCACATTATTGCCTCAGCATATTTCATATACAATGAGCAGATTATATCAATAGACTTGATTTTATTTGGAGTAATGAATCGATTCGCTAAAAACTTTTTTCTTAGGGAATTGGTTTTGAAAATGAACACAATGAGAGACATCACAACAGTGATTATTTTAAATCTAAAACGTTTAATTCTGTAATTGTTCGTAGTAAAGGTGCATTTTAACAATTTTAAAATTCATTTTCTTCTGCAATTCTCATTACCGCAACGCGCCCAACTATGTCCGAGTTCATGATATGTTCCAGGTTAAACAGAGTAAAATAAAACCTTGTTGTATATGTTCTACTAGAAATGATAAATAAAAAATTGACTAACATTGATGTATAATAAAAATAAAGACTGATGTTTCATCATCCATAACATTTTTAAAGGACAGTTTACACACCGACCCACACAAATATTTTCTTTAAGCTTAGTCTTGTTTGAAGTAAAGCATCTACCAGTACCTTCCAAATGGCTAGCAGTCTAACAGACAGTTAAAATTGTAATATTCTCTTGTCGTACTGTATATGCGACAATATTGACCATCATTACGGTATTTTTACACATTCAAAAGATGTTACATTTTAAATTTTCTAATAAAATAATCTTCATTAATGTCTTGCGTATTATAAATAAAAACATCAAAGCTTATCTTTTCCAAAACATGCTATGGTTTTTCATTTTTTAGACTGTTCCGGTAATGACAATTTTAAAGTCTCATTAAAAAAAAAAAAATTAACCCGTTAGTTTCGAAATGATCGACTTTGTTTTTAATGCATGAAAAGAAAATGCATTAATGCAAGTGTTTAAAAATATTATGCTTGACATTTCACCATGATGTATGTACGTCAGAGAAAGTTTTAAGGAGGCTCGGCAAAAACATAGAAACAACACAGAAGCAAAATGAATAACAGATAAGATTTTAATCAATGTATGATTTGCTCCCTGCAAGTTTCCTATATATTCATCATTCCATGGTGTGCTATGTATCCTTTTTGACAAATATACAAGTGTTGTACCATACGCCTCGTATATCTATGGTTGATTTCATGCCATAGTTTTGTCAATTGAGTTATTTAGCTAAAACCTAGACAAGTGGAATAATGCAATAATGAACAAGAGTCCAAATTCTAGACTGGTGGTGTAGTTGTTGCGGGACAGCAGAAGTAATGCGTGTTTACATGCGAGTGTCAGGAGGTCCAGTCGGTGACCATTCACACGCATCTAATCCACTTTTGATGAACTGGGTTAATAGACTCCCTATGGTCACTATCAAAGACACTCATTTCTATTCATTTCCCAGCGCACACGACGCTCACACACCCCTCATCGCACGTGGGTATAAATACAGCTCTTCTGTCCTCTGGAGTGTCAGCCCATCCTCTGAAGTAAACCATGCTCCGTTCAGACGGCTCCTGCGCACAGTTCATCTGGAGGGAGGCCGAGAGAGCCTGTTCAGACCAGCGTGCACACAACAGGGTGAGCCGTGACCCCTGTGCTCTCGTCCAGCTCCGGCTCTCAGGATTAGCGAACCCCGATGACGACCAGAGCACCATCGCCCGAGCCCGGAGACGCCGCAGACTGGCGGCTAACGCCCGCGAGAGGAGGAGGATGCTGGGCTTGAACGTGGCTTTCGATCGTCTGAGGGGCGTCATTCCTAACGTGGAGAGCGACAGGAAGCTGTCGAAGTCTGAGACGCTGCAGATGGCACAGATCTACATCAACACTCTGACTGAACTGCTGGAGGAAAAAGACTGCGACCCCGATTTCAGTTACCCCACATTAATAAGGGGTGTGGAGGAACAGATGATCGTGAATAGCTCAATGGAGGCTACAGTAGGAGAGGAGACTGAAACAGAGGAGAGAACCCCTTCCAACTCTAGGACAAATTCATTTACTGGGAATTTCAGGAACCCCAAGTGCTGTGACCCCAAATCACATGAAGACGTAGAAATGAACTTGATGGAAAGAAGCAATGGCACAAGATAACTGATTTTTGTATCTCTGCTAAACTCGATTTTGTTTTTTTTAAATGCTAACATATGTTTTGTACACAATATAAATATTTTGGAATCAATGAGAATTTTGCTATAATGCTACAAATAAATATTTTGAGAGGAAAAACTGTCTTTTCTCTTCTCTTCCACATTTTCCTGCAATTTCTAGAGTTTTTCTGTGATAATCCGGCTCCTCGATATGACCTACGACCCTTCACATCTATCGCACACATATAGTGATGCTTGTCCTCCAAAACACCGGCAAATATATTTTAGGACACAAAGAAGACAAAAACTAGAAGTACTGAAAGTAGCAACTTTTATTTGCGTTAAAATTATATACAAGTAACCAAAGACATTATTTTTGAAATTGGTACAAATTTCATGTTCCTAGAGTTGGCTTTTCGATGACTCTTACCTCAAAAAACACAACTGAGAAAAATGCGGTATAAAATAAAAAGGGTTCAGAAAAAAGTAGTCTATCTAGTTCTCCAACAGCCAATATTTACAGGAGTATATACAGTTCATGTGGCTTCATTCATGTCCAGCTGTGATGTACGGAGCTCTCACACATACACACACTGCCTGACCGGGCCCGGAACGGCATGACCCAACAGGGACTCGGCCTTGAAAACACCCGACAGTGCGTTGCGTAACAGAGGAGTGAAAACCAAAGCAATTTAACAGTGAGAACAAACACAACCCCAAGAAACACAAAGGAACATGTTTTACAAAGATCTCAATGTTCATGCACACAGCCTGAACTGAGCTGCATGCGCAAACGTTCATTTCACGACGGACAACGGCAGCAAACTGTCTGAACGTTTGACACCAAAAGAGTCTCCATCAAGCTTATCGTTGAGGGCGTTTAACGGTGATGTAATCAAACAGTAGCATGCTTAGAAAAACACTGACTAACATAGAAAGGATGATAACGGTTCGGGTCGAAAATGTGTAACATACTGGCCTGATCATAGAGCTTAAGACATCAAGTGTGAAATTCAATTTTGAAAGTTTGTTGCGTGTTTAGTGCAACGGTTTTGTTGTGAGGAGATGGTAACCGTCATTCTGCAAAACTCTCGTAAGGCAGCAACGTTCCCCCTAACAGAACCTTAGCAGTACCACATGCTCAAGAAATGAGTTACTATCTGGGATCAACTTCAACTCCAGGACAAGATCGTTAAATACACTTTAATTCAAATACATGGTCCTGTAGTCTAGAATTTAAACTCACTTCATACTTCTGGCTCTTTCTTCGGCATAACGCATGATTTCAATGTACAACCTTATGCATTTTTACACACACAAGGTTTGGGATTCAGGGTACCTAAATTCCCCTTCACATTTAGCATTATGAAATCCGCACCATACGTTTTACGCCAGTTAAAAGATTTTTTTAAACGTTTAGTTTCTTTCCTGCCAGCGCAAAACGAAAAGAGATGCGATTTATTCATTCACAGACCTTTGACACGACGCTATCGGTTAAAAAAAGAGTGGATGGTTTTGAACCAGCAGGGCATGTCTTTCCAGCATTTCAAAGAGAAGAGAATCTTGAACGGTGTTTTGGATTTGCCCTGCAATAGTTCAGGTCATTACTGATCATTTGAAATTGACAGACAATGGGCCGACATCCAACTTGCACCAGTTTTATGAATTTCTGCCAATCGGAAAGTGAAATAACAAGGCAACAACATGGACATTACAAGAGAGGGACAGAATAACAGTCTATCACTCAATGATGTGATGATGAACAACTTCTGACAAACTTGAAATCAAAATGACTCTTTTAATAGAGTTCAGTGTGTGGTGTGCTTTACACGTTGATCTGCAGTCTTTCTGAACGGGTGATGATGGGTTTGTTCTCCAGGTGTGTCGGGCAGGACAGGTATGTGCTGAGGTCCGTGCATGTGAGCTCCACTAACACACTAGCATTGTTCCAGATAATCAATGACCCTGGAGATAGACTTCTGCCCCGTGGTGCCCACATCACACTATAAGAGACAAACACCATTTTCAGTCAATAAATAGAACTCATTTGTTCTCATTAACAAACGATGATGCAGAATGACTGCTAAGTGCTCAGATACTGATGTTTACGTAAAAATGATATATGGGCGTTGGCGACACCACATTTCTCCGCCCATACCGATAGCCAATTATTGAGAATGATATCTGCAAAAACCGATTCTGAAGATTGAATAAATATTTCTTAACTTTCTAAATTTATTACACGGCTCATTTGAATGCTTGATTCTGATTGGCCAGACTCGACATTCCAAGGGTTGTGATTTTCAAATAACAACCGCTCAAAACTAACACCACCCTGTAACCCGGATGATGCAAATAATTTTGAGAGGGGCAGTTTAATATTACACAAAAATAATAATTAATACGTCTATTTATAACATATATGGCATTATAATTACAAATGATTAAACCAATTTGCCTGTTCGTGACCTTTGAACGTCGTTTCTTACTTTCTTACCGAAACCCGCGGAAGGTCTGCATTCAGTAAAAATGAATGGTGTGTTTCTGACCAATTTCTAAATACAAAGCCCAAATTCCTTTTCCTGTCTTTTTTCATTTTTCAGGGTGTATTACAGCCCTGATCATCAGCTGTTTTTAAATTATCTGCCAATAATTGCTTTTATCGACCGATACCAATTATTGGCCAATATGTCGGTAATCTACAGCTAATTAAAATCTATATTTTCTGGTTTCAGGTTCATTTTTTTAACATAATTTTTATTACATGTCAGTCATACCACAAACTGTGCACTTACTGTCAGGTTCATGAAATTCAGGAACTTCTTAAGCATCTCTGTCATGACTGAAAAATCCCCTTTCGGCAGGTTTTCCCTCACAGTAGTCACAATCGTCTGAAAGAGAAACAGCAAATGACATATTACAAATGACAATAGTAGTAAAAGCCAACTAATACAAAGTGTGTGCAGATGGTCACTCCTTGCAAATGCTCTAATGAACCTAAACTGGAATACACTATAAGATTTTTTTTAAACTAGACATCATAGACTTTTTAAAGTTTCAGATAGAAATGCACTGACTGATCAAATCTGAAGACTGGTGAAGACTTTCTCCAACAAGTCCAGACTGAAAATCTGGGCAAAACCTGAGCAAAAGTCTTGTGATGTATTTTAGCCTTAAACCGCAGACAAAAATCCTCAAAGTCCTTGTTTCTCCACATGAGTTCACTTTAAAGGTCAGTTTATTTCTGTTTTCATGTTTGTTTTATGAGAAACCATAGACATGATTCACATTCTAAAGGAGGGCGAGATTAATAAACGAGTAGAAACGCTTCACGTTTTGTATTCAAGCCATGTTCATTATTGAGACACATAATGACCGTGTACGTCAGTCAGAAAGCAACAAGGCTTCGTGAAAATCCATTACAGGTTATCCTACAGCACACCTATTAACATCCTAAAAAAATAAATCCATTAATACTGTCAAACACGCTGTGCTTTCTTCTGAAGCTTTACAACTGCAATTTAGACAAACAATACCAAAGTAACTTAAATGCACTGCGCTGGTAATAGCTCTGCTCTTATTGGTCAATCCTGAGAAGGGTTTTCCACTACCTCTGGGTAAGTAAGCACCGTTCTGGTTAACAAGAACTTTCTCATAAAAAAATTAAACTAGATCTCTCATGAATGAAGTATAATGTTGTGTAGCAGTTGTGTGGGATACTTACAGGGCTCCCCTGGCACAGACAGCCCAAAAGCAGTGCAGTGTATGATGCCACAATACTGTCCTCCATGTGTTTGCCAGCATGTTGAAGAGCTGTAGTCACAAAAGATAGTTTAAAATGCATTTTTGTATTCTATGTAATCTTCATTTTTTTATAAAGGTTTTGATTTAAAGACTCTTACTTTGTTAAACCACCAAATCGTTCTTGCACTTTAAATATTTGAGTGCACATCTCTAATATTATTCTTACACATCTAAGCATCTTGGACATTTCTTTTTGATCGCTCCGAATATCCTAACCCATAAAATGATTGTGATATGCTTTTTTTCATGTACCTTATAACAGATTTTTTAAACACAACGTTATAGACTGCAGATTTAAGAACCTAATGACAATGACACAGCTTATTTTTCATAAAAAACCCCACTTAGGGCCTGATCAGACAGAACGATTCTTTCTCTGTGAGACGCGCCTCTTTTTAATGTTTTCAGTTGGCAGGAAGCGTTTTGAATGCTGCTTCGCATTTCTGCCGTGCCTAACGTTTTAGGCAGAGCTCTCTGAGCGCCCGAAGTTGAAAAAAACTGAATAGCGCTTGACGTCATGTGTGCTTTTTCCATTGCACAAATCGAATGAGTGGGGAGGCGGGGCTTCCCTTGTGGCAAAGGAATTGTACAGATGCTCGGAAAGCCTGGAGACTAGGAGGAGAAAGATGTTGTGGCTGTTTCGGGTTACCCAGAGCTCGCGCTACAATCCATGACTGACAGGACAGCTGTTTCGCTGGTTACCTAGCAACATAAAAAAACCCGCTGCGCGCTGCTCTTTTCAAAGAGTCACCAAAAGAGCAGCGCGGCCTCGTGTTTTCGAACATGAAAAGAGCGTTCTGTGTTATCGCACCCTTATTCCTTTTTTGTCACAATGACAGGGAAGTTACAGCTCAGTGACATTATGTTGATAAATTTATTAAAGTTGAAATCATCCTCATCACTAAAGGGAAGTCATAATCCACATAAAATATTACATCATGAACGTAGCTGCGAGTGAAGGTCAAATATGAAATATGTGTGAGTCTGTACCTTTGTTGAGATCTAGTTCTTCGTCCTCCTCTTCCTTCTTTTTCTCATCTTCTGTGCTTTGGTGTTCTGAAGCTATCCATTGGATCCCCTCAGTGGTTTCCTTCCACTCTCCACTCTTGTCCAGCTGGGGTTTGGGTGCATCATTGATGAAGTCATCAGTCTCCGTCTCTGCCAACATGGCTGCATGTTCTCGCTGGAGGAAAAGCTATTTGCACACAAGCATAATAGTAAGACTGATGAAATTCTTTTAAGCTCAATTAAAATATATACAAATTACTTTAATATCAAGCTTAAATATTCAACTCTTACATGCCCTTTTTATTATCTTATATTTCAGTAGCAAACCTTTTTATTTGTGTATATGAATAAAAAAACTGGCCTCTGCATTCATTTTTGTAGCATCATAGATCACACGGTTACTGTATTATTGCGTTACTATTACTTCTTATAATAGACGCATTTACTGTAAACATTGTGACACGTTTTTGTGGGTGGAGCTTAGGTTGAGGCATTAAGATTGCCCTGAATGCATCGCTAATGTTAGGTAGCACATTTTGTTTGCTTGCTTTAATCAATCGGATTAAATGTAAGGTCACTCACTGTCTAGGACCGCGATTGATTTTTTAAAAGTTAACTTTAACGCAAGGAACCTGCCCGACCTGTACGCGCTCACCCAATGGATCCAGGGACAAACTGACTGAATTCCCTCCAGTTAAGTGGCCTGACATCTACATCTTCCAGACAGAGAAACTAAGCGTGTGTAGTAAAGATAGACTGAGAGCATATACATCTATAGATGCCTGTGTGTACTAACAGTGGCAAACGTTGGCATTTACTTAAACACAAACCTGACACATATCATGAGCCTTCTCACTGTACCCTCTCACTTTACACTAATGCACTTGTGACAACTAAATAAAAAGAGATGACAAACACTTTCCTTTATGTTTAGTTTCTGGCCGAAAGTGAACTGCTAGTTCTATAACTAACATAGCTAGCATACCCTATGCGTTCAAAAGTTAACGCTATGTAAAAAATAACCTTGTTCCCCAGTTTCTGATTTTGGGATACGAGAGATATTTTCAGACAAAAATCATAATCCACACCAACAATAGACAGTAGTTTTTTTATCTTAAATGTTTTGAAGTGAAACGCTGCTATTTTTAATGATCGTTTCTGTTCAGTCCGCTTGTTCTATTGTGTTTAACTACTGCTGTCGTCAGTGTTTTTGTTTGGCAATGGCAAACTCATTATACAGACGAATCTAAGCTGGTTTGTATTGGCCGCCTCCAGTTTTCACTTTATTTGCCTCTAGCTAATACCGTGATATAAAGCTTTCCTTTGGCTCGGTGGTTAGAGCATGGCAACGCCAAGGTCACAGGTTTGATCCAAGGGGATTGCACATAGTCGGAAACAGATGTATAGTACAATGCACTGTAAATGCGTTTTGGATAAAAGCGTCTGCCAAACGCATAAATGTTAATGTTAAATGTAAGCTTGACGTCCGCACAAAAGGGGTCTATTCGTTATTTTGGAGTTTGCTTTCAATGAATAATATATTGGTGGAATGAAAAAGGACTTTGTCAACCTCAATATAGTATATTAGCATTGTTAATAAAATTAAAGCTTCACTAGTATCTTTTTGTAAGATCCAATGTGTGTGTGTGTGTGCTTGTATACATGGTTTACGAGGAGACAAAGCTGTGTAATGACATATGTATAACAACATATTTTTATTTTTGTCCCCGTAAACCATGTATAAGTACGTCTATGGTGTGTGTGTGTACCTTCACTAGAGCAGCAATGGCACTGAGCGACCCTTCGGTCTGCAGTTGATCTTTTTCAGAAACATTCATAGAGTCCCAGACTTCACTTTCCATCTGCAGCTCCACCAGACAGTGTCTGTTCCTCGCGCTGTACTCCACCAGATTAATGAGCAAGCCCAGACCCTACACACAAACACACAAAAATAACACGCCTCACTTAGACCAACAGTAACCACAACACTGATAACACGCAAGAAATCCCTTGGAGGGTTTTTCTTTTGAATTCTGAATCAATTTTAGCTTCCCTGGTTAAAGCAAGAGCTAAAACACACACAGACCCTAATTTAAATAATGAGGATATATTCTCAGTGCATCAATAATAATAAACAGCTACTTGCATTTAAATATTCATTCATTCATTTTCTACCGCTTATCCGAACTACCTCGGGTCACGGGGAGCCTGCGCCTATCTCAGGAGTCATCGGGCATCAAGGCAGGATACACCCTGGATGGAGTGCCAACCCATCGCAGGGCACACACACTCACTCATTCACTCACACACTCACACCCTACGGACAATTTTTCCAGAGATGCCAATCAACCTACCATGCATGTCTTTGGACAAGGGGGAGGAAACCGGAGTACCCGGAGGAAACCCCCGAGGCACAGGGAGAACATGCAAACTCCACACACACAGGTCAGAAGCGGGAATCGAACCCCCAACCCTGGAGGTGTGAGGCGACAGTGCTAACCACTAAGCCACCGTGCCCCCCCTGCATTTAAATATATTATATAAAAATATATAATGTATATTAAAATATAACTTAAATATACATTTGACTAAATTAAATGAATAACTAAAAATGATGTAAAGAACTGATTCACTGAATTCGACAAATTAAAAGTTGAGTGGCCAAAAAATCAGAAATAGAAAAGAAACTAAATAAACCGTCTTTAAACATTAACCATATACATATTTTCCTTTGAATTTTAACAAAATGAATTCCATAGACTTAAACGTAATATTTCATAAATATAAGTAAATCCAATTGATTTGAATAAGTTTACTACATTCAATATTACACAAAATTATCAAAAGTGAACACAGTATGTAATGCAAGTCCGTCATAAGTAGCTGTAATGAAATAACTCCGAAATGAAGAGGAATCTTTGACATGAAACCCACCACTGTTTGTGAGCTCTAGCATAATCTCACAAGTCTTGTGAATCCATGTACGGGGCATAAATGAACCCTGGGTGTATATTAATAGACGTGTGTGCTCACCAGGACTCTGATGTCGAACCTCTGCTCCTGCGGGAGGTACTGCGGGACCCTGAGCACACAGTTTAGCGATGTGGTGAGGAAATCCTCCTGCTCGCCCGTCTTCGTGCTGCCCCACTCTACAGACAGACGGAGAAAGGCACACAGTCACTGCATATAGGAGATTAGTGCTAGTTAAGCAGAGATGTTCCCTGTCTGTTGTTTCGAGCCCCTGCAGTCGGGGAGCTCACATCAAGCTTACAGCTCAGAGCTTTAACAGTAGCACAACAATCCGTTTCACTCCGCAAAACAGACCCCATCCAAGATTCTTATGAACCTATATGTCTGCATTACGACCTCACGCTCGACCACCTGACTGTCCCCCTAACAGATTCCAGCACGTTTTACATGAACAAATCAAGCGGATTGTTTGCTGCATTGCTTCTTGTACTGACCGTTATCATGTGTGAGATTAAGCAGGACTCCGATGATGGCGCGCATGCAGTCCTCCACGGCTTTCCCCACATTATTGTTACTGCAGTAGGGCAACGGCGTTCCGGATGAGCACAGACCTCTGTTCACCTCTCGACTGTACCTCTGGATCATATCTTCACAGTGACTCAAAGCCCTAAAACACACGTGTAACAGCAAGATCAGTCAATATCAGTCAGTCATGCTCCCAGAACGCTAATATCCTGAGTTCAGCTTCATCCCAGTTTTCACACTTTTGGAAAGCAGCGAGTGTAAAGGACAACCTGCGGGGGGCGCGGGGAACAAACGCACTCGGTATAGGACCGCGTTAAACGTGCCCAGTCTGAAAACGACCTCAATGTTGGACATATCTCCACGACTGTGGGTATTGTGGTTCTGCGAATTGGGCATTTTATATTGTAATAGCGCCTTTCTTTTTATATATGTTTATTTATTGAAACTTTAGATCATTTTTAAAATATACAGAAATCTTTATTACTGCTTAACCTCAGAGCACATGGTAGGTCTGATGTGAAAGTTTATTTACATAAATATCAAAATAATTTTTCTTTAAAAGTGAAAATCCTTTTTTACCTCCTACCAACACAATATAGGATGTATTATGGTAAAAGGTAACACAGACATCTTTCGCAACTCAATAAGATAACTATGACTAGGGATGCAACAATACCCAATTTTTCACCCACGGTTTTCGGTTCGGTTCTGATGGCTTCGGCACATTAAAGTGTTTTTTCATTGTTCTATGCTTATGTGACAGGAACAGTGAAAAAAAGATAAGAAGAAAAACAACTATTTTAAGGAGATTTAATTATCTTTGGGCAAAAATCAACTCACAGCAGAATTTGGTTTACTGTTCATCAACATGCCAGTAAAATAAGCTTCTTGAAGAGGTTTTGCACATCAGAGTATTTAAAACAATGTAATGCAAAACTTGCGATTGCTGTAATGCAGTGGTTCTATGTACCCCTTTTTATGATTTTTTCATAAAAATACAGTGAAATGAGGGTCAAACCTTTATTATATCTAAATGTATCAATTTATTTTTATGCATCTTTGTGTAGTCCTAATTCCATATATAAATACTATTATCATAATTTATTGATTTTCATTATTTATTCCTAAATCTCAGTTTCTCTTAAGTACCCCCTGCAGTACCCCTGGGGGTATGCGTACCCCCATTTGAGAACCACTGCAGTAATGGAAGAAAATGTGCGGTGCGAGTAAGTAAACTCGCTATTAGATACAGACAAACACATACAGATCCAGTTCATAGTGTAATTGAGCGCACGGAAATAATTTAAAAGCAAAACCACAATTCACTTACACGTATTGAACCGCGGAGGTCGTACCGAACAGTTCAATATGATATTGAGTATTCCCTACTATGTATTGCAACTGCACAATAAAAAAAAAAAGTCTTAAGAGTAACACTACAAACAACAGCTCTATTGGAAAGTGCGCACATCCTAATGGATCACATTTACATAACAGCCCCTGTCAGAGACTGCATTAGCATTCTGTAGACCAAAAACAGTTCTTCCTCTCTGTTGGGATCAGACAGAGAAAAAGTGTGAAAGAGAAACACAGCATCCACGGCGCAATCACTACAGTACCAGATGAATCCAAATCGCCACTAATGTGCTTAAACATAATGAGGGATTCTAGAGGTTCATTTGTTCATACATTCGTAAAGTCATTATTATTAATGCAGGCCTGTCACACTCTCTAATTGAATTAAAGCCAGCTGAAGGAGCTCTTGCAGCTCTGTACATGTATCTGTGAGACGGCTTTGTTGACTCCTCAAGGTCCCCGTCATCGTTCCGAGCACCCGCGTTTAGAGAGCGGGGTCACCAGCTTAAAATTACATTAGCAGCGGAAGAGAGGCCAGACTGCCTCGGAAAAAACACCAGAATGAGCTCTATTTACCGTAATACATAATTATAAGTGCTTGACCTTCACTGTGGTCTCATTCTATGGTTTGCTCAGAATTTGCATCGAAATTGCACAAAAAAAAAAGATTGTTGGATCTTTCGGATCAAATCTCAGCATGGCTTGAGCTGTATCAGAGGGGTGTTCTGGCACAGCAGCTCTGTGCTCACGGTCTTGGCCGCTGGTCTGTTTGATAAAGTGTTCCTGCTGTTTTTGGGGCGGTAAATGGGTCTGGACTCTGTCCGCCGTAATGAGGAAAGCTAGTGGAGAGCACACGGTTAACCTGCACCCTGCCAGACCGCAGTGTATCGGGCTTACTGCCAAAAATCTTTTCCAGCGAGTCAGAAAACAGCCGCAGGTCTGCTGCTACATAACTGTCAAGCAGCGAGTCGACAGTGAGACTGCAAGTCCACTTACTTAGCTGAAGACACTATGAGTTGAGAATCCTTGTAGGCGATCAAGTAGGCCTGGTTTTCTGGATTGTGAACGGTTACCTGTATCGAAAAGTTAAAGATATCATTCACAGTACACCTCACAAATGTTCAATTCAAGGAAAAAGCTCAAAATTTACATCGTTAAACCAATACAGCTAGTTAATAAATAGAACACTAATACATTGTCTACATCATAGGGCTGATGTTCTGACTCAATTAGATTCTGATTCACAAGCTCTCGGTTTGATTGGATTCTCGATTCGAGTAAATGATTATAGATTTATTACAAATCCTATAGATGTTTCTAAAAAAGATCAGTAAATATCAGAGTTCAATGGTGAATTAAAAATGAAATGAAGAGCCACAGATCTGTATATTAAACTTTAAACACACTTGATCAAACAGGATATTTTACATTTAAGATACAGTATAAATATGTTTCCTTGTTGTAACATCCACCCGTTGTAAAAGGAAAAGTGACATCTAGCGGATAGTAGTAGCAATAACATTCACATTAATGAATGTTCAGTGCTCACGGCTTTTGAGAATCGATATTGAATCGACTGCATTTTAAAAACTATTAAATTAATTTTCTTGCCCGGTCCTACTACATGACGTGGGTTAAAAGCTCGGTTTCCCCATATTAAAGGAATAGTTCATCCAAAAATGAAAGTTCTGTCATGAATTTCTGTCAAGTTGTTCCAAACCTGTATACATTTTGTTGTTTGTTTGAACACAAAAAAAGATATTCACAAGAATGTTAGCAACTGAAATCTTTGGGCCAATAAAATCATTTTTGGAAAACAAACTGGTTCCTTCGCCTACAACTCTTTCCTAACATTCTTATCTTATTTGTGTTCAACTTGTGGTTGAGTAATTCATTAGAGAATTATCATTTTTGGGTGCAGTATCCCTTTAATGCACACTAGTTTAGGTGACTCTAAGGGGCCAGCGTATATTAGTTAATGTATTAAATACGAAACTCCAGCAGCTCAAATGTGAATGTAAAAAAATAATCTTCCAATGGTAACTCCTGAGGGAGCAGCAGAGGTAAACCTACACTTTCTAGTACACGCAGACATCTCTCAGCCCCCCACAATGACGCCACCAGGTTCTCTTTGTCATCTTCTCGGCTCAGGTTCTCCACACACTCTTTCACTGTGGAAAACAAACAAACACACCCGTCACAAACACAAATATTCTGGAAACCAAAAATGGAGATTTCTTAACCACCCAGCTGCTTAAGAGCAAATATTGTGCCTCATCACAAAAGTAATGTAATTCTAGACAGATTTCAGTGTTAACATGTGCTCTGTGACAGCTGTGTACCTTTATCTATAATGTGATCTAGGCCTCCAAGAAGCCTGAGTTCTTCTTTAAACCAATCCCCCGCTCTCTTTGAGGTCAGCGACAACAGCGTCTCCATGGCTAAATGTCCCGACTGCAAAAAAAGAACACACTTTAGACGGAAGGACATCGCTTAATATACATAAAGTTTTAAAAACGTAGAAAATTGCATTTAAAGTGGCATTTTCAGGTCTAGTGCTTTTCAGATCTCGATGGGCTCAGATGAATTGTAAGGAGAAGAGCATTAAGTTATTTGAATTCAATGAGCAATGGTTACTAGCTTAACAAACTGTCTAAACAAATCGTATGTACCTTTGTTGCGTGATAACGCTTTAACAATGCCGAGACAACTAAGAAGAGCATGGCGGCTTTTCTTTTTTTTACATGCCCTACTGCAATTTCCCATGAAAATACAGACTTGCAGACAACAACTGTGATTGATGTCCTGTGTGTCCGCATGTCCATATTCATTCCCTCTTGAGAACCGCTGCAATGATCAGTTAAGCTCTGACTTTGTAACATTCACCGACTTCAGCGATACATTTCAAGACAATAACAGCCTTCAAAACCCACGTACACTTTTATTTGGTTGGATATTTGTCAGTTCTCCTGTTGAACGGCTACAATTTTGAAAATATGTTTTGAAAATCACAACACAAAATATAAAGTGCAGGATTGACAATAGGTATGTACTGTGGGCACAGATGATGAAATGCGTTGTCACAATGTTCTATGATTAATAGCATTTGTCATGTTTATCAATGTGTTTTTATGCCTTTTACATTGTTATAGTAAATACTGCAGTTGTAAATGTCCTCAAAATAACCCTCTTGGCTAACATTGATCTTTTTTTGCGAAATTGTGAAAATGACTTAGAATGCATAGACCATAAACAAATCATAAATGTTTTACATCCTATGCCATCAATTTCCGGCCCCAAAAAAGTGTGTTCATAGATGTCACAGACGTCCATGTCACAAACAACACTTTTGTAATGAAAGAATGGCTTCACTCAAAAACGGAAATGCAAACAGTATGTTTCTCTCCCATGGGAATAATAAATGAATGAGAGTAAATGTTCAATGAGGCTGTAAATTCTGCCAACCGTCTCCTTTTGTTCCACAGAAGAAAGTCTGGTAGAAGTCTGAAACAATTTTAAGGCGAGTAATCCGAATAATTCTGCATTAGGGTAATCAAATCATTCAAATTAAACAAAATTATAAACACTTTCTCAGAAATATATGAAAATATATTGGCAAAACAACATTTCTGTTGTGATGGAGCAGTGAAATGATGGAAAAATCTGAACTACTCCACCAACTCAGCCATGAAACTTTCCATTAAACTTTGAAAGAGAATCCACTATAGAGAGCAGAGACAGAATATTTTGGGAAATCTTGAAACAGATTTCTGCCCCTCACGGTCAACAGAATAGCAGAATAATAAAAAATTTATCACCAAAACGGATGAACTGCAGCTGTAAACAAACGGCTCCAGCATACAAGAGGAAGACACACTGCAGAATGAAAAAGCACACGCTTACTGTGATGTTCTCCAAATCAAGATGCTTATTGTGGACGGTCTCACACAGCTTCCGAATCTTCTCTTTGACTTTGCTCATTTCTTTCGCCGTAAGTTGATCAGCTGTGGATTTGTCCTGTTCTAATTCTAATAACCGGATCATCAGATCCAAACTTGCCCGATCCAGGTCCATGTTCAAGCGATCTCTGCTGAGGATATACATCAGCGAGGCCGTACACAGAGCTAGATTCTGAGGAAGGGTGAAAACAGAAAAAAAGAATGCAAGAGCCATGTGATAAAAATCTTGATGGTCCCTTTCATTTTAATAATGACATTTGTGGGGTTTTGAAAGGAAAGCTCTTACCGGGTGCTGAGGTGCATCGATGATGGTTTTAAAGACCTGAGCCACTTTCCCGCGAGCCCTCAGGTGCATCCTAAAACTGGGCATGGCGCATCGTGTGGCTAAACTTATAACACTGCACAAAAGAGATATGAATATAGTGCAAATCGGATTAAGCATCGGCTCATAGAGTCAATACGATGGAGGATGAAAAATGTGTTCTGTACCTAAGGCAGCGTGTGTTTAGGGGTTGGCCACTCTTCAGACCCGTGGCAAGATACTCAAAGTCATCGGTGAACTCCTGATTCTCGCCGAACTCAACCACATCATTGAAGTGCTTTACATGCTGAACGACGGTGTACAACTGCAGAGAGAGAAGACACTGGTGATTTCTAAGAGAACTTGAAGGAAATACAGTGTAATTACAACCCAGAAGGTTTAAAACCACAACGGAGTTAGAAGACCTAGTAAATGTCTATTAAGTCACAAAGTGTCTCGATCCTACGAGTTCTTTTCAAAATCTAACGTTAACTATCCACTGTTGGTTTCATTACGATAGCTGGTCATCCATGCTTGATGATTAATATTCCAGATAATATTCTTTGTGGGCGTAGCTTACAGATGATACACACTCGGTAGCTCATGTCCCGCCTTCTTGTTAGTCCTCAGAAACATCCGATCGTGACATTTGAAAAACAGTGTTTGAGTCTTGAACGCCTCGCCTCTATTTAACTAGCAAAAAAACCTCTTGCTTGTGTGAAACTGATTTAACAACCAGACCTTGACTGAGTTTAACATTTTCTATGAAACATTTTTAACCTTACAGGCTACAATAGCCGTTGAGTCAAAATGTTGGATAAAACTGCTCTTTTGAAGCAGTTAAGGGCTGAAATGTGTGTGGGTATGAATGCCGTTTCACCATTCAAGGATTCATCTGGCATCACCGCCTTGTGGAAATATATGAGTCTTTGTGTATTACTATATTAAAAACAGCATCTGTGCCAGGCTTTCCAGCATGCTGCCATTTTAAGTCATTCAAATTCAACATTCATTCAAAAACAGCTGCACAACTTCGTCTGCATATTAAGATTAAGCTTTATGCCTTTATCATTGGTTCCACGCCATTGACTTTCAAATTTAATTGGCTCCTGCTCAGCTTTCTGCTATAAAGTCGCCAAATATTCAAATGTGTAGCGCACACCAAATATCTCATCTCAGCAAAAAGCCTGTGCCCAACAGAATTGAATTGCTACTTGTTTTTCCACCCAAACGTTTAGCTAAAAAGCGACAATCAATTGTATCCTCTGCCTTTACACCCTTGAAGATGATATTTAATATTTTCTCGCAAAGCATTCCATTCGTATACCGGCTTTCTGAAGTGTTGAAAAGATATGGTGCTTTCAATACACTCCTCTGTTTGTACTTGTGACCAAACATTTCTGAATAAACTAATGGTGCGAGTTTGGGAACTATCGGTTTGTTTGACTAATGACACATGCGGCGAGCGTTGAAAGTCGGCACTCACCTCCTTGTGTTCCTTCCTACACTTGAGCGCTGTGACCATGTCCTGGTAAGGCTCTGTTGGGATGGTGACGGACTTGATGACTTTGGGAGGAGGGGCCGGGGCTTTGAACACCCCATCATCCTTGTGGGAGTTTGAATCTTTGCTGGCTCCTGACGAAGCGGCCTGTGCAAAAATCAACAACTCCGAATTAAAGCAGAACAGCATGTTTGTTATTTACATACACCCTGAAGCTGCCAACAACCAACCCACTGCTGCTTATGTAACGACAACTAAAGATAGAGCTAAACAACATTATAAATTCTTCCTGAAGAAACTAGAAAAAAGACCAAAGATGACTAAGCGCCACACGCTTTGAAAAGGAATAATGAACTGTTTTGAAATCACTAATACCCTTGGCTTTGTTTATAGGAAACAGAAACTGAGGTGCTGAGCTAATTGGTACGGTCAGATGGGTCTGGGTGCATCCTCCCAATAAGAAAAAAGTTGTGTTTTTTAACATGCAAATGATGCATTCTGGCACACTCGGACTAGAAAAAAAAACTATATTTGGTTCAATAAATTTCAAGTGTACCACATGACACCTATGAAGCAGCAGCTAATCACATGACGTATGACCTAGGAGAAGCTTAAACACAAATGACACCAGTGCTGATGGCATAATGAGTCGGAATGCTCACGGTCTAATTTGAGCTACAGGAAAAAGAAGCGAAAAATTGGATTTTGGTCTATTCGAGATTTTCATAAATAAATAAATTTACTCACCCCCAGGTGACATTTTTACTGATTAGAACAATAAACAAGCTGTTTTGGTAAATCCTCTGCCCTCTGTGCTTCATATAATGGGAGTATATGGGGTCCGCCTGTCTAAGAGTTCCTCAAGCACATAATAAAAAAAAAGCGGTTCCTGGCGACATGTGAACGTCTTGTGAAGCAAACCGTTCAAATTTTTCATTTAACTGAACTTCATTTTTTATAATATTAGCCATACTGTACAGCTAGAACGCTAAAACGCAACAGACGCTGGTATGCCATCCGCCACCAAATACTACTAGAAGAAGAGGCTGTACAGTATGGCTAATATATATATATATTTTATTAATAATATTATTAAAAATGACATTCAGTTTTATTAAAATATCGAACGATTCGCTTCACAAGACGTCAACATGTCGCCAGGAGCCTCTATTTTGGAATTATGTGCTTTAGGAACTCTAAGACAGGTGGACCCCAAAGACTCCCATTATATGAAGCAAAGAGGGCTGTGAATTTACCAAACAATTTTCTTTATGGTTGTGCAAATTTTAGTTTTTTGGTGCTTTATGAAAGATAAGCAGGACCTGATTGATGAGTTATAAGAGCTCAATAAGAAAAAAAAGCGAGTTATTAAGAGCTTTCATAAAAAGAAAGTTCAAAAAGCAGATACAAGCAATTCAAAAGTTATCTGCGCTGCTCCTGATGACATATTACAAAAATAGGCGAAAGAAAAATGAGTGAGTCTGTAGGTATGTTAATGTTGCTAAGAGCATAAAGCTATAAATGGCAGTTATACATCAAATATTTCATAAACAAGGGCCAGGAAGTGTGTACAACTTTCTCTGTGAAAAAAATAATAATTGTGAAATCCTTCTAAAAGCCATTTAAGCAACGCTTTGCCAAAAGTTAACAGTCATTTTATTCCAGATAACATTTATGTAATACCGTTACAGAAAATATATCAAATAAAATATATTTGGCCTGATTCTGAGGACAAAATGTTCATATGCTCCGCAATCTGCTACAAAATCACATTCGGGTCTATCTTCATTCTGTTACACGTGATGTTCAATCCAATCAAATCTCACCCCATAATTCAAAAAACTCATTCAATCTTGTTTCTTTTGGAAAATGTCCCATTACACAAGTAATAAGGGTCTGTTTCACATTGACTTAAACAGTCGAGTTCTGGGGATACTCTATCACAGCCCATTGGCTCACTGGTCCGCTGACAGATATGAACTGAGGGAAAATAAAAGCTGAAAATGTGTTTCACATTTGTTCATGTGAGAGTAGAGTCCAAGAGTTAGGAGTTTTGACGATAAACATTGCAGTGCAGTATATGGGCTTTGTGAAGTGGCGTGTGATTGTGTAGGAGTTGTAGTGTAGGGTTAGTATCATAAGGTTAGTTCATAAGGGTGGAGGTGTGGGTACTCACTGGAGGAGCCTGAGATCGGGATGGAGGTGAGGGCAGTTCTTCCACTTCCGGATGGTTCCAGTGTCTTGCATTATACACAGCTTTAGTAGGCGACTGCAGAAACCAAAAAAACACATAGTTTTAATGACACTGTTTTCACGTTACTGGTTCACACAGGTTTGTACGCTGTTTTAAACATAGTGTCCGAGTGAAAGTGGGATACAGGTATTAATTCAATGAATTGAAGTTGCAGTAATGGATTTCATAATGACTGCAAACATTTGCGGATTCAAATTCATTTTGGAGGAAAAAATATAATCCTCAGTAATTCGGTTTCAATATTTGATTGACACTTTGTCAAGAAGGTGTCGGTTTTGCACCCATTTAATATTTCTGCATTAAGTACCACAGTGTTTTAAACTTTCCCTCCACTTTTCTTCGTATTCATTTAGAGCTGTGAAATGGTTTTTCGCGACTTATCATATGCAAAACATATGTTTTTGTTTCCATAATATGTGCGTTTAGAGTGTATAATTATGTATATATAAATTAAAAAATATATATATATAAATACATAAAATTAACAGATAAATTATAAATTAAACATTTATAGTTATAATAATAATTATATATACATAGGTACATAAATATTATATGCTGTAAACACACATATATTATGCAAACAAAACTTTTTTGCATACGATTAGTTTCAGATAATTGTTTCACAGCCCTCGGTTCACTGACCAAAAAACACAATCTAACATGACATCTGAATTAAACCAATAGCATTAGTTATGACGTTATTGTTTCAATAGATTTCACAATTGTAACAGTGATTTTTTTGGGCCACAAAACCCATTTATTGATTATTGATCTGATATTGTTACAGGACTAGAGAAGTAACGATTTACTAATTTCCCATCACGGTTATCAGTATTATCAGGGTTTTGTTAAAATGTGCTGGAGTCCAAAATGTACTGATACCTGTAATAAGTCTTGATAAAATAAAGTTTGGTATTGATTTTACTTGTTAAAAACACTTTTTGTTTTAATGAACATCACATAAACAACATTAACATTAATCATGGCACAATGGGGCCAATAGGTAAAAGTTTCTCTTGTTCAGATTGAATAGAACCTTAAGTAAACCAGACGTTTATTTAAATGCAAAACAAATCAGAAAATCGTCTGTCTGCATGTGTCGTCAGAAATAGGGTGTACTTTAGGACCCAGGAGAAACCTGCCGTTATAGGAGCGATACTAACAGCCTTATAAAACACACAAAATTTACGAAAACCAACAACATTGTCGTAAACGGCTTCCGATAGCACTTGTGGTGGTACTAGTGTTAATAAATCAAACCCAATATGATTTATGGCCAACTAAAATGTGAACTGAGACCTTGGGGATGGAACTGAACTCGAGCTTGAAACTTAGCGTTCAAACCAGTGTGAAAACTGAGAATACATCCAATACATCCAAAACTACTCTAAACGTAAAGATAATTGTCTGTGAATACCCAACCTTCTGCTACACTTTGTACAAAGATTGCTTTATCCCCTCTCCAACTGTAATCAAGTCTGTAATTAAAAGTCATTAAGAAGTGCTACATCTCTCGGCTTGTTTGTGTTGGCGGAGTGTGAATTGAAGCGTAGGTCATTTGTCTCAGCGGGAGCTGTGCAAAGCAGATTGCAGGAACACTCTGTATGTGAACGACTCGCTGAGGATGCCAGATTGAGTCAAACAGCAGGGACTGACTGTGCGCAAACAGCCAAGAGAGGAGGGGGTGATAAAAGTGAACTTGGCAACCATAGGAGATGCAAAAACAGTGCGTTGGGCACGCCAAGGTTGGCTTATTAATAATAATGAAAAGAGAAAGAGTCTGGCTTTGAATGCTCCTCTGCTGGAGACTGGTTTTAATCTTCTGTAATGAAGAAGTGTTCTTCAAGATAGCGGGGAGTCAAAGTCGAGCTCCACCCCGTACAGAGCTCCTCACGCTGGGTTAAAGGCGTCTTTCAGAGGCAAATCAAAACGGCCCCCAAAAGTGTTTTTCTCAAGTTGGAATCCCCTTCTGAAGTCTGGGAATGATCCTGCCAAGACGTTAGATCCATCTAGTCCTGTTGTAACCATGCTATTAGCAACTTGAGGCCTCGTGTTCATTATTTTACCATTATCCATTACATACAGCACAAACTCTAATGGGCTATTGCTTTAATATGCCCCTCCAAGGGCAACTGTACCAGCCATGACACTGTATTTAGCATCGTGAAAATTTGGAATATTTAGTTGTACTTCCATTAAAGGGCTTACTGCATCACACACAGAATAAAAGTGAAATTGCACCCTTGAAAAATCTGGACCCTGGTTATTATTTCGTCAACTGTCCCTTTAGAAATGTGCCCCTTACAACTTCTTGGTGGCTTGACAGTAGCATCATCTTGCCACACCGATTCTGCGATTACGACAATGAAAGACTAGGACATTAAGGACATGTAATTGTAACTCTAAGTGAAACTATTATCATGTCAGTTTGATATGAAATGTCTACACATCTTTCTCCTACAAAACAATTCCACACTCCAGCTTTTATTTCAGATGGATCCATGACTGATACAAAGGTAATGAATGCGAGATCTTAGCTTAAAAAATACTTTCTTATAATGTTTTTTTTATGTAACATTATTAAATTAAAGTCATTTTCTGTTTAATGGACCATTGTTTTGTTTTGAGAGTCCACTAGTATCAACTGTACCATTCAGTCGACTAATCCACAATTTCCTTTATAAGATCTGCTCACAAGCGCTGGAACAACACGTTGACCTAAAAGCGGTTGTAAACCGGACAACACATCCACATTTACAACGTCTGCAATTAACATTTAAAAAAACATTACAGCAGTATTACTCAAATTTAAAAAAATATTACTGTAGTATTGCCAATATTCTGCACTTATTGCGAACCCGAAACACAGTTTTTGCATCAATACAATAGTCTTTTTGACAAAGCCAAAAAAATCCATAAACAAGCCGTCAAAACACAAAACAGAACGTCTAATGACTACATTGTCTTTAAACAAATGAAGATTCAATGTGTTCAACAGACGGTATTTGGTAGAAGAGTCAGATGACTGGAGTATCAGGAAAATAACCGAGAATGTTTCAGCCCACGCTGGAATAATGAGGCAGTTTTGACTTCAGCTTTGTGTACATGCCGTCACACTCATTTGGAACAGCTGTGACCAAATGACGATGCTGAAGAATTAAAGACTAAACACACCAGCACCTTTGCACTAACAGCCATGCGCTCTAATTCAATTAGCTTGAAATATCATAAACATGTATTTACTTAGCGTGTTAAAAGCTCAGGAAACAGGAACAAAGGCTTTCCAGATTAAAATTGTAGCTGGAGTAATTCATCAACGATCGGGGCAAGTCTCCTACTGAGCCCCTGCTGTCGGCTGCATCGCTGTGAAACGCCTCCTCGCAGCAACAAACCCAACTGATGGGTTTAAAAATACATGGCCAAAATACACCGGACCCCCAGAATGAAGAAACCACAGTGTGGGCAGAATAATGAGTGAATCACTGATGCCACTATTAAAAAAAAACAATATGCACTAACAGTTGGGTGGTCAAATGAGCAATAGACCTTAGTCAGGGGAGAAAACCGGGCTGCCAAAGGCAGACATACAGCCTGTTTAAAGTCCAAGTAAAGTGACTTTAAAATATGTGTTCCGAGTTTGTCACACAACAGAAAAGTGTGTAATTACCACCCAGCCAAATTTGAATGGAGAAAAAAACATCCAAGTAAATAAAATAAGTTATGAAAATCTTAAAAAACAAGCAGGACTCTCTGCTGTCAAACGCTGAAGCCACGTCAACTCAACCTGAGTCCCCAGCCGAGTAGGCAAAACATGAATTATGTGAATACGTTTATGGGAGGATTTGAATCAATGCGTGCGATATTCATCAATAGATAATTAACGAGCATGTTAAAAGGTATGCGTATTTGGCACCCTGTCCGGGCAGAAGGCTTCGGGCCCAGTATTAGCACCAACCTAGAGCGCTTTGTGGTTACAAATAGCAGGCAGCAATGTTCAAAGACAGCGTTTGTGCACGGAGGCAGCAAAGAGAGACACCCTTTTAGGCAGCGTACAGAATTCTATTTGATTTTTAAACAGAGATGTCTTTGCTATAACCAATCACATATTTAAACAATAAAAACTAATTTCTCTCTAGAAATGCAATCAAAAGTTATTGAAAGTGAAAATTAAATTTACAACTATGCTCCAACGGCCGCCATTTTATTTTTATGAGCTTGAGCCTTCCCGACCAATCACGCGCCTCGCATGTTGTTATGGAAACAACAGGTCTCTGTCATGGGTTAGCTGTGACAAAGGTGCTTGAGAGGACTTTTTTTCAGAAAGTTAAAGTTTTTCAACCTCAAAAGATGCTGGCGTTTTAAAAAAGCCCTCAGGACTTTATTAGAAAACACGGTTTACACCATAGGATTATAATTTAAAACAGCATCTTCAAAAAAGAAGTCAAGTGTGATCATGGCCTAAAACAGTTTGGTCTATTTGTAGTGGTTCTCTCTTGAGCTGATAAGGTAGATGCTGAGATTGCTTTAGCGACCAAGCTGGGTGGATTATCTGCCTGCGCTTGAATCGAAATTTGTTAATTAAACATCATTCACTGAAGCACGACGTGCAGTGATCCTCCTTCCGTTTGAGTTATTCTCCTCCGTCCATCGCATCTGCGTTACCATTTGCTTGTTATTTGGCGTGAGATTTGTTTGGTTGGGCAGGGTGAGAGCCTGAGAGCGTGTGCAAAAAGCTTACAACCCTGAGCTGGTGATTGAGCAGACACCTGATGCTTAGCGCCCGAGTGATAGGAGAGGGGCCATGCATGCTCGGACGCTCCATAGTGTCATCAAACCCCCGTTTTAGCCCCGCCCAAAAAATCCTGAACAGAGAATTGGTGAAAAACTGTATAACGGTTTAACTCCACAATTCAGTACTACATACTTCTGAGTCTTTGGAATAAGCAACACATTTCTAACATTCATCATGTGTTAAGAAACAATTCTCAGAATTCTCTTAACACAGACTTTTATGGTTTCGTAATGTTGTGGACCATCTCGTTTAGTCAATGAAACTTTGTAAATATATTTTTAAATAGACTCCAATAGACAAAACACTAATTTCTCACTATGGGCTGTTATCTAGGAAGGAAGATACATGTACCCCAAGAGGCTTTTGCTGATAAAATAATGAGTGATCATTGTTATGCCAATGTTTTTTTAAAATACACTAAACAGCTGGGTGGTTAAATACGGAACAGACTTTAGTTAGACTTGGAGTCTTGGCCAAACAAATCCAGGTGCTGGACTAAAGAAGTTTCAGACACTCAAGAGTAGGCAGCTAAGACCCCCCCAAAAAAGATTCAGATTAACACGATTCACATAAATGACTTATTTTTTATTAAAAACGTGACTAGTTTACAAGTATGATAATGTCAAAAGCTAACAGGGTGATATGCTGAAATTATTTTAACGTTTCAAGTTGTGAATCAATCATAACTCCAGAGCGGTCTGTACATATAGAGCAGAGGCTGTAGCAGCCATCATAATGGTGGAGCTGACAGCGGGGGTGAGCAACATAACAACATTACAGTCATTACAGATAAAAGCCAAGCAGATGAAAGCAGTGTTATGCTCCTTTCACATTCTGCCTTCACTATACTTGCTTGTCTAAATACACCAAAGGACAACAAATCAAACGTCTACATCATTTATTTAGACGATGGGACCATTTACTGGTGAAATGGGCAATAAAATTCCTCAGCACTGAATGATATGATGCTCAATGTACGCAATCTTCCCGAAACGCAATAACAAACCATCAGTCGAACCCTTGGGAAGACGTGCAGAATATAAAGCGATGGTGTCAGACTCACCTTTTTAGGCCCACTGAAGATCTTCCTGTTGCTGTCCTTCGCTTTCTCCTGAGGTTTCACCAGAATCTTCCTGACGGTCTCAGACATGGAGGGTAAGTGGACTTCAGGGAACTCAAGAGGATCTGAACAGCGTAAAACTGCAAACATACATACAAGGCTTCTGAAAACATGTTCCTTGCCTTGTTGACAAGTGAAGGCAGTTAATGCTATGAATACATGGACTAAAAGCTGAAAAGATACTTGTTTATCTATTGTTAGGCAAAAACTGATTGCAATGCATGCAATTGCAGCAACTGAGACAAACGCACAAGTGTGTGGGGGGGTAAGTGTAAATACTGACCATGTTTAGGGCCGTGACTCTGATCTGCTGCGTGGCTGCTCTGAGCGTTCTGAATCTCTTTTGGCTGAAGACTGTCTTCATTTGTCTCCATAGGAGCCATCGGCCTGGCTATGCCCACCTCAGCTTTTCTCTTAGTCTTCCTCCTTTCAGAGGAACCCTCATCTTCACTGTCGCTCTCACTCAGGTCATCAAAACCAAAGTACTTGATCCTGTACTTGGAGCATCCTGAAGAAGACTCGTCTTCATCCTCAGCCAGCAGGTCTGTGTCATCGAACCCGAAGAGCTCCAGCTTACTGCCCTTTACTTTGCTCTGCGTGGCTCCGGATCGACTAGAAACCCAACGGACAAGGAGTCAGAACCTCTTCTATGCACATACAATTATATGGTGGAGTGAGGAACTGAGAGGAACCAATGAATTATAAAATGGAAAACGACATTTGATCTACAAAGTTGATCAGTGATGTTAAGCGCTGTTTAAGAAATATTCCTTGCCCAATGTCTGTTGCAAGAAGAGCAACATTCTTCTACTCATAAAAACAAGAACGAACAAAACTAAAACAAAAACTCCCTATCAATTAATGAAAAAAAAAAAACTTTCAATAAAAGATATTACAAAAGAATGAGTGAAGAAAACTAGCAACTTTCTTACCATGTTTTGATTAGATTTTTGCAATCTCAGAATGATTAAATTCATTTTAATTCACAATGAAAGTCTATTAATTCGATCCCATTTTCAATGAAATACAAACTGTTCATTGTATAACGTGTTTTTTTGTGATTATTAGTGATGCAAAGAGAAAAATCTGGACATCGTAGCCAGAATACTGAAACTATACATGTACTTATGAACTAAATCATATAATGATAAGCTTAATGGTTGTTAAAAGCTTTCCTGTAGCTCAGTGGTAAGGTAATGGCGTTAACAACGTCAAGGTCGTGGGTTCGATCCCAGGGGATTGCACATACTTAGAAACAAATGTATAAGATAATGCAATGTTAGTCGCTTTAGATAAAACCTTCTGCAAATGCATAAATGTAAAATAGCTAACAACGTTAACTAATATCCTTCATAAATGTGAACAATACTAAAACCCTTCAAGTTGTCTGTGAGTTTAGATTATAACAATTACAATTAGGCCCCAACCTTACAAAATATGTTATGGCGTTTGAATTAAAACCATTATATGGTTCTGGCACAAAAGAGAGTAATGATGACATCAACAGTAGCAGCGTCATCAAAAAATTACGTTTTAATATATTAGAAATTACAATAATTAAACACTTTACTGTTCACCAACGATAAAATACTGGATCTACAACTACTGAAAAGCTTATACACCACACCTGACAGGTTTGCTTTCAATCTTCTTTAGTCTTCCAGCATCCCCTTGGTCAGCTGCTGGAGAACTGGATGTGTATTCCTCCATCCCGCGGTCGATTGAGTCTTGAAAGGTGACATTAAACATGGAAACACAAGATGGGTGCAGCACTGTGTAGTCTCTTGTCCGACCTCTGCTCGCTGATGTTTTTCCGATACCATCAGATTCGGTGTTCTGTGACACTCCACCGAAGCTGTGACCAGAGGCGCTTCCACTGCCATCTGCTCCACCAGGCTGCTTGCCTTTATTGGGTCTGCAATACGTCCTGCAGTTAGACGCCCTGAGCAGAGACTGAGAGTGGTCTTCGCTTTCCGACGGCTCGACGGGAACGTAGAAATCTCCCCGGTCGAGTTTCTCCAAGTAAGTCTCCGTGGATGTTTTGCCCTGAGAGCTTCGAGCGTAACTACTGGACGGCCACATGGTAGATGGAGGGTCTTCAGGGCCAGTGTAGAGGGATGTGGAGCGCGCCCCGAGACCAACCACAGCGCTCCAGGCATCATAAGAATCTTTATCCTCTGTTTTTTCAGACTTTAATGTGGTGGTCTGGGCTAAAGGTCTGGTGTCGCTTTCACAAGGGTTTTTGTACCACGAATTGCTGTGGCGCTCTGTGCTCTCGATGGACCAACTGGGGATCTTTCCTAAAGAAATAGAAGTCAGTTGTAAAACGTCAGTCAGATGGAACACCTTTACACATTCAGCAAAACAACATTCATTCGTAACGGCTAAATATAACAACTGATGATGCCTTCTAACCAGACGCGAATGAAGCGTTTAGCTTGAGTGATTTAAATGTTAAGTCAATGCAAAGACGCGATAGACAACCTGAGGCACGAATTGAGTGTTTCGGGCGTTTGACGAGCGAGTTGAAAAAATTTGAACATTGGCAAATATTCGCGCCGAGTTAACCAAGCTTGCTCTAGTAGTGACGAGATTATGACGTAGCGAGCGGAGGCAGAAATCTGAAACAACAATGGAGGACTTATTCATCGTCGCTGTATGCGAATACCCAGAGCTGTGCATTACATCTTTTTACTTTTATCGAAACCGGAATAATCAGGTCGTACAATCTGGTAAATCTCAACAAAATCCATGTCCGCCATTTCGCAACGAGACTGGAGCAACCTGGCAGAAGCCCCTCCCATGATGCACATTTGCGTCTGGTGTTAAGTGAATTTCACATGCGAATGAAACGAGTAAACTCAAAATGTTCAAGCGTCCAACTACGCACGAATAGCGCGATTTACCTTGATATGACCATTTTCATTTTTTGTTACTACAACCACTAACCAATCCTACGCTTCACAACATTTTTGTTAAACTAATTAGACTCAAAGCTGAATTTACCTAGAGGGCCATGAAAACAATTTTCCCCATCATGTCATGTTGTTGCTGATTTAAGGTTCACACTTACAAAAACCTTTAAAAACAATAAAAAGTGTTTTAGTGAACTAAAAGTGAAGTGATCTACTATAAAATATCACACTTTATTTTAAGAATCCAATTAACTCGAAAAGTATCTAATTAGAATAGTTAAATAACAACAATAGATTTTTATTGTAAAAAGCACTTTACGAATGCGGATCAGAATATTTAATTAAATTACAATTCTACTGAGCTTTGGTATTAATGGTCCAGCTCTAACTTGAAACCTTAGCTACCTCTAGATCGTTCGAAGTGTACAGAAAAGCTGCACACAGAGAAAAGTCTGTGTATTGAAGCTGACTTTTGATTCACTAAACATAACTTGCTTCATTTTGAATCAGACAGGATTAAGTTAGCTCATTCGATGATGGATTCTGGTACCAGTAACTCTTTGTTAAAATATTACAAGGAGTGTATTCATAAGATCCACAACAGAAAACAGTTTATGTAAGTAACGTATAACTTTTCTGCAACTCATGAGGACAACAAAAAACACCTTGCCTTTTTTAACCTTAATTCTAAAATCCAAAACCTTTCTCACATGAGCTTTATATGCCTAGGTCATGTGTAAATTCAGAGGTCAGGCTTATGCTGGAATTCATATATTTATTTCATTATTTAAAGGCCATTTTAAAAGGGGCGAGGTCTTCTTGAAAAGAGGAAGAGCCGATGGAGTAGTGTTTGGTTATCAGAGATTGTAAACATTTGACTGAGTTGCGCGCTAAACTACTTTAACTTTCATCACAGTCCTACAGCTGGTAATTAGAAATTAAGTGACACACATTCTAAGATAATCAACGGTCAACAGCTTCCATGACTTTAACATCGACTGTAACACTTCTATGAAACATCCTTTGAAGTCCTGTTTGCAAATGTCTCCTGGTCAATCTGCTTGTTTTATTATCCAACTTGGGTCCAATATAAACAGGCAAAACTAACGCTTCTGTTATTAGTGTTAATTAAAATAACCGGTCTGACGCCATTCAGTCCGATGTAATTTCCCTTGCCATAGTAGGAAACAATTTTTCGATCTCTAACAAAGATTCACGTTTGCACATGCACTAGCAGACCTCGGTTTATGGATCCACATGTTTTAACTGATAAAGTGAAGTTTGACGCCATTGTTACTGTGTATTGCTCAAAACCAAAGTTTATGAATACACGTGGCCTGAGAGGGGCACGGCCAATCACAACAGCCTGAGAAGTGGAAGCTTGCTGATATGGTATGGGTGGGATATCATCACACACTCTATGGAGGGAGCCAATCACGACAGACCTGGTCAGCTTTACCAATCAGAGCGTTTCGGAAGGAATGACTTTATATAGATCGGAAATAATACAGTCGTTTTGTTAAAAGAGGGACAGCGGTGAACAATAGACTTGAAATATGTGAAATATAAAGCGATATTTTTTTTTATTTGAAACATGAACATCCATTGTTAAACACCCAAAAAACATAAACAAAGACACAAAAACAGCAAGACTGGCTCCTTTAACATAACACTGTTTACGTTCAGCTATAAATTATATTTACATATATGTCAATATGTTGGCTTAAGTTCTAAAGTTTACTTTCATGTCTTCTATGGTATGTTTGATAGGTCGAGGGAGCAAACGAAACACACTGCTTGTGGTCTCGAAAACAGCAATCACATCTTGGCAGTCAAAACATCATCTATAGTTACACAACACAACACTCACACACACAACACTGACTTCCATTATTGTAACCATCCACCACTGCACCAATACCAACAATTAAGTCTATTTACCAAGAGTTCGGAGACAGGACAAAACAAGAAAAAAAAAAACAGTTTGAAAAACATACAAAACCCCATTGTGGTTTACGGAAAGAACGTAGCATTAGAGAGGCTGTAAAGTCTGAAAATCATCTGTTACACAAGAGCACTTACACAATGAGTTATATCACTACTTTCTGAACATTTCCCTATTCATTCGGTGCTCAAAAGCCAAAATGAAAAAAGTAGGCTTATATCAGTCACGACCACCTAAAACGGCATTCTTTTGGGAAACAATATTCAAATGACGAGTTGCCATTAAGCAACCCATTACTTTTCCAAGGACGAATTCTGAAAATAATTTAGAAAAAAATCTAAACAACCTTTTATCTGCTCTGAGGGAATAACACGCACCTGGCCATGGAACAGCTGAGAAGCCAATTGTTCCATTACTTTTGGTCCCTTAACAAGTGGGAGGCACATATGCAAACTGTTGTAGTTCCTACACGGTTCACCTGATTTGGACGTTAATACCCTCAAATTAATGCTGACCGTCTGCAGTTAAAGCACATCTTGTTCGTTTCATTTGAAATCCATTGTGGTGGTGTATAGAGTCAAAAATGTTAGAATTGTGTCGATGTCCCAATATTTATGGACCTGAATGTATTTTGACATGAAGGGCTAAATACGTTACATGTTTTGCCGAGCTTCGCATTACTGCTTCCCCTGAAGAAGAGTCACTGATCGCAACTGGTGAGAAAACATTACAGTACAAAGAAAATGACATTACTACAATAACGAAAATCTCCAGGTATCTGCTCTCTGTCTGCCATTGTCCCGCTGCCTGCACATAAGCGTGCTGATGACGTATGATGTCTGCGTGAACAGGGTGCGCAATGGGATGCAAAATACGCTGACTGAAAATGTACATACGACGTATCATTGCCCTCGGACCGAGGGCCGTGATTGGTCCTACGTTTTTTGACCCTACGCCTTTCACAGAAGGTATATAATTATAAAAATACCAATGTTTCGCTTTACTTCTTGATTGCTATCAGGATGTTAAGAGACTTCCAACCAGCATGACAAAAAAACGTTTCTGGACAGGATTGCCTACACAGCCTTTAAGTACCGGACCAATTGAGATTGAGATTCAATTTTATTGTCATTACACATGTACAAGTACTATGCAATGAAATGTATCAAGAAGGAAATACAGCATAACATGAGGAAGGTGGGGAGAAAAACAAACACACAGTACACATAGACAAGACTTGCAACAGGGGAAGTAATCCAGCTCCGGCAAGCAGCCATCCGGTCCTGCAGCCATTACGGCGCTTAACACAGACCCGCTTGCCAAGCTGGCGGGTCAAAGCGACGGAGGCAATAATCAGTATCAATAAGAGTAGCAATACCGTTACAATCTTAACGATACCCATCCCTAAATGCAACCTGGGCACAAATCTTTAAAGACATAGAGGCAGATTCATTCATGGAGTAATTAAAGGGAACACATTTTCAATAAAGTTTGAAAGAGTTGTTAGAGGCTTGGTGGTGGAGAGGTTGATATCGAGCGACCTAAGTGTTGTCTATTTAAAGCATCGTGTTAGCTTTTTACTTGTTTCAATTGTATTTCGGCTTAAAAAGTAACAAATGTTGTTTTAATTTGTAAAGATTATCTTGATAGACAAAACGTGTAAACATAATAAACCTTTGTTAATCACAGATCTTATTTTTTGCGATTTTTCAAAAGCTTTCGGTCGAGGGAACCTGGCAGCACTTACTTCCAGTTAACACATCATCTCTGCGGCTTCCTATTAATCAATTTACAACAGTCACACCGGAGGTGTTCATGAACAGCTGCCCCACAGAACAAAATGTGTGCAGAATGAATCCAAAGACAGATATTCAACAATAGGGGTGATGAGCTTTCACGAGTAAAATTCCAAATTAAGTAATTATTCCTATGCCCTACTCCCTTCGAAGGGCAGAGCTCTTGGAGTTTAGACTTTGTAGTGAACAGGGCATGTGCATGCCATTATGTAGACGTTTTGAATGGACTCGGCAAAGGGAGTGACTGCAATGTAATTTCCTCATTATCTTCAGCTGGCATGTTCCCGTGACAACACAACACGGTATCCGTCAGCAGATGTCGCTGTTTTATTGGCAAAACTTAAGCATAAAAACCTAACTGTTTGCAAAGAAACATACATTTTATACTTTAAAAAGTATAAATCTAAAAATCTATATTAGTATTTATATATTATATAGCATATTTTAAAAACTTTTAAAAAAATAAAATGTATGTTTATTTGCAAAATGTTTTTTGCTTTAGTTATGCCATTAAAACAACGACATCTGTTGAAGGACACCATGCTGCATTGTCACGTGAACATGCCACCTGAAGATAATGAGGATATTAAATCGCAGTAGCTACCTTTGCACGTGTGTAATACTGAGCACATGTGCGATACAGTTTGGTATTAGACAGAGCCGCTTGTTTGTGTGAAGTTTGTTTGTCCTTGTTTGTGCGTGATTATTAGGCTACTATTTGAATATGTCATCTGCGTGTCTATGAGTGAATGAGTTGAACACTTTACAGGAGCCAGTCTTTCGCTGTTTTAGAGGCTTTTATTATGTTTTTTGGGTGTTTAATGATGGATGTTCATGTTTCAAATTAAAAAAAAAAATTGCTTTATATTTCACATATTTCAAGTCTATTGTTCACCGATGTCCCTCTTCTAACAAAACGACTGGATTTCTTCCAGTCTATATAAAGTCCCTCCTTCCTAAACACTCTGATTGGTAAAGCTGACCAGGTCCTTCATGATTGGTTCCTCACTAGCTTATGTGTGAAGATTTCCCACCCATAACATATCAGCGAGCTTCCGCTTCTCAGGCCACGTGTATTCATAAGCTTTTGACAAAAAAATAGTAATAATTGCACCAACTTCACTTCATCAGTTCAAAACATGTGGATCGATCAAAGTGTAGCGGAGGTCTGCTAATGCATTTGCAAACGTCAGTCTATGTTAGAGATTGCAATTTTTTTCCCTACTATGGCGAGAGAAATGACACCTGACTGATTGGTGTCAGACCGGTTATATTTATTAACACTTATAACAGAAGCATTAGTTTTGCCTTTTTATATTGGACCCGAGTTAATAATTTGTTTCACAAACACACACAATATCTGTGTATTACACAGAACAGCTTTCACAGCCGATGTTAAAGTCATGGAAGCTGTTATTTGACCGTTGGTAATCTTAGAATGTGTGTAACTGAATTCTTATTACCAGCTGTAGGACTGTGATGAAAGTCAAAGTAGTTTAGCTCGGAGCTCAGTCAAATGTTTACAATCTCTGATAACCAAACACTACTCCATCGGCTCGATCCTCTTCTCTAAGGAAGGCCTCGGCCCTTTTTTGGCGTATTCCTTTGGGCGGAGGTTATTTTACGCACTCGGAATAGTGACATCATGTACCCGGGAAGTAGAGGGCTGTAGTCTGATTCCAGGCATTCTCTGTAGTCCTTGAAAAGCGAATTCTGTTAAAGACAATATCTCGCTTGGCATTGAACTTTAAGCTTTATAATTTTGCAGATATTATTTATGCCCTTACAGCAACATTACACACTCACTTTGATTGCGGGAAAGTGGCCTTTAACATGTCACAAGTGTGACAAAAGTAAAGTATACTTTAATATTTACTATAATAAGGTTTAAATATACTATAGTACGCACACATTTTACTGCATCTTAAAAATAAAAAAGAATATAATTTGGTAAAAACAAAAAATTGGCCCTAATTTATCCATTTGTATGACGTTAATGTCCTTTTTCAGTTACCTGTCTATTTATGTGATGACCTACACTTGTGTTTTTTTAAAGATGATAACAAACATATACTTGTGCTGTTTAGCCTGTGCTACTAAACTTTAAACCTGTGTAGCACCAGTGCTATGTGCAAAATAGGTTTACGTACCTGGTTATATAGCGACAGGTAATGAATAAAGGGACTGAATAGAGATACAAAACTCTCAGAGATGATTTAAAAAACCTGAAGGGAATATTAGCATCCTAAAACCCTCTCAGAGAAGCTGCATCTGTATATTCTTTTCCTTATTCCAATATTGCAAACACACATTCCTACATTACATTATTAATACTAGGGATGGGCATTTAAGGAAAAATAATATTCGAAGATTGATGAGAACTATTTGAAAATTATTCGCACACCTCCCTCACATGAACGCATTTACAGTATTAGCCTACACACATTAACGGAGAGAGAGCATTTACGCTTTAAATCCGTGACGACACACTGCTTTATTTATTATGGAATAGGCAATCTTACATCAAGCTAAACATTAAGATAACGCGCTGAAACATTAATATAATAACAACCGAATGACGGCACTTATTAACAGTACATCGATCAATATCAACCACTCATAATGCTAGGACATTTCCTTGTAAAACATGAGCATTCACATTTATACCAACTAAAAAACAGCAGTGTGATTGATCACGGAAAACATAATAAAGCCATAAAGATTGTAAACCAGACTTAAAACGCGTTAAAACATATTTACCGAATGACAGCATTTATTAACAGTCCGGAGCGATTTCATGAATTAATAGCTCAAAAGACTTCCATTCCTATTGTCATGAAAGTTTCTCCAGTCTGGCAGTGATCGTTTTTCTAGACGAACAGTAAACTCGGGCTGTACAAACTCCATAAGATTTTTAAAGCACTCTCCTCCAACAAAGCCAATCGGAAACATATCATTAGCGATCATCTTAGTAATTAAAGCGATATTTGCTCCGCCCGTCTGGCATCCAAATGAGTTGGTCTGACCATAAACTAGCAACTGATTGCTGACCTGTGGATGGACCTGCTGGGTGCTTCGCCCTCAAATGATTGTGCATCGTAGTTGTTGATCCATGATAAGCCAGATTTGCATTGCACAGTTTGCACTGCACTTTATTCTCATTCATTTTATTAAAGGACCCCCACAATGAACTCATTTCTGACACGGTCTCAATTAATCGTATCCGTTGTGCCATGCGTGTGCGTAACTTAATTAACAATTATTGTGAGAAAATGTTTTCCTCTACTGTCTCTTGATTAACAGCCTTAAGGTTTTAGGTGCATCGTTAATGGCAGCGCTACCCTTTGGTTACATGAAAACATCACAATCTTAAACAAATTGTTTAAGATCGCACACACTATTCGAAATTCTATAATTAAAAAACTAATTGAATATTCAAAATTCGTGACTTAATCCTTAATTAATACAATAGTAGTTTAAATGTATACAATTTTTATTATTTCATTTGTTTTCCACTAAAGCTATCAAAACTGTTCTTGGATCTTGCATTAAAGAATTAAATGAGTTTTTTAAACCTTTGTCTATGAATTGTTTCTCTAATGTCACATCAGGTAATGGGACGATCCAACCAAAGTCCAAAGTCCAGAAAGACCTTCCTCATTAGCATGCACTGTTTTAGAAGAATCATCACGGAGCGAATAAAGACAGAGGGTGATGAGTTCGCTGTGCTGTGCTCCTAAATGAGATAAGCAGCACATGGAGATCAGTCCAGACGCTACGCTTCACAGGCGTCTAAATGTTCTCCTTGTATTAACATTGCCACTGACACGGTGTCAGTGTTTTAAAACTTTCCTCCAAGTTCACCTCATTGATTACTTAGTCAGCCAAATGATTTGCAAGACCCTGGAGGAGTACAGACCTGAAAAAGCAATTATGGAGAGGAAATGTAAAATAGGATTTGAGCCAATTAAAGATTTTCATTTCTTGGTCTGCAGAGAGCTTCAGGCGGTTGTATGAGTCAAACCCGTGTTTCCATTAGGCTGGTATTAAGCTGTGACTTACACAGATGTAAAGCTTGTAATGCTGGTGTCCTGAGCATTTAGAGCAGAATAATACTGTGCCAATGATGGGTGATCCCTCAACAAGGTTTTCTTTTATAGCAAACATACATGAAAAAGTAAGTTTATGTCAGATCGAATGCACTCCTGAGACCAAGGGCCAAACAATTACTTCCTTGAAATCCCACAATTATTATCTCACTGGAATTAGCATCCTACAACTTTCTCATTAGCATTTAGTGCAACAATAAGGTATGCTATGAAACTCCCTAATGTAGGGGTGGGCGATCTAGAAGAAAAATCAAATCTCGATTTTTTTTTTCTAGATAGATCACAATTTTTTGATCTTATCAATGCAACATTTGCAAATAACTGTTGTCTGGGCCGTGTCAGTTGGTGTAAACCCAAACCATTCCCATATTACTGATGTAAAAAATGTTTTAGGGACCAACGTTACCATTGGAGCTTGTTAACATAGCGCCATCTATCGCAAGGATGTTGACGAATTCAATAGAACCGCAACGGATATAACATGTCTTGCACTATATAGGACGATGTAACGATTAATCCGAAAAAATGGATCGTGCAGTGATTTTAATCGTTCGAGATCAAATATCGTCATATCGCACACCCCTACCCTAATGTGATACTTTGTTGGATATTATGGGAATACGACAGCAGCAAAACTCTTCAAACGAACAAAAAACCTTCAGCAATAGCAAGAGAGTGATATAGACGTCACGTGAAGCTATATAAATGCTTGAAAAAAGATATGAAATTCATATTTCATATATCAACATTAAACCATTATGTTAATAAGTATTTTTAAATCTCTGTTACTGAAAAGTGGACACAAAAATAAAAAAGGAAACCGACATACTTATAAAGACATGTAAAAGATGCTGAACATCTTTCAGAAACACCTGATGTAGTCAAGTGGTGTATACCAGTTCTTTTTCACAACCTACTTAAAACACCATACTAAATAAAAAGCCACCAAAGAAAACCACCATAAACAGCTGCAAGCACTCAAAAATGAGGCTTTCCAAATTTATGATATAAGTTCTGTGAGATAAGCTGCTTTGTTCTGAATCTTTGTTATGCCGAAAATAAAATGCCAGTGAATTTTTACCGATATTAAGATGCAGTCTGTCTCTGTAAATAAAAAAGATGCTTGTTCAAACATTACAAAGAGACAAGCAAACAACCACAAGAAACCCAAATCTAGGCCAGGTGTGCAAGATAAAGTGCACGCACCCTTCACATGAAGTTCAACAGGTCAGGTTTCTTTCAACAATCAAAATGGATTAGAAGCCCAAAACTGCATTTGATTTGGCATTGGTTCTGGAGCAAACACTTGCCACATACCTCAGACAAGCACAACAAATAATAAACAAAGCGACATGGTGAACTTCACAAAACAAAGAAATAAATCTAACTGTACATGAAATGCAAACACCGTAAAGAGCTGAAATTTATAATAAGTGGGGAAAGTGCTTCAGGAACATAACGTACCTGCAGCAGAGGTGTTAAAGAATTTCCCAGGATCCTCTGGTACTTTGTGAGCACTTGTTTCACTACTGAGTGTGAAAGGGGCCCTGCTGGGGGCCACGGCCTCCACGCTGGCCGGCTGATTCACCCTGCTGTTGGGCTCCAGCGTTAGGCTGGCCTGAGAGACTCCGATGGATGTCACCTTAGGCTTTGGCTGGGCTACGTTACGAGATGTGACCGGTCTAGACTCATCATCACTGTCAAACCCAAACGGATCCTCTGAGGCGTCACCTTCCACGACCTTGGACCTCTTGCTCCGGTCAGTCACCTCAATCTTCAAACCAGGCCTCTTTGCTCCCACCTTGGCTTTGTAAGTTGTTTCCCCCCATTTGGTGCTGAGCGTGGCCCTTTTGTTGGACAACACCTCATCAAACTTGGAGGTCCCATCTCCCCCTCTTCGGCTATAGGTTTTTCCAAATCTAGACGTCATTGTGGCATCTGTCTCATATTCCCTGTGAAGAGAATAAAAAACGGTTTCATGAAGAGCCCACGTAACTGCATGTTATGTAACCAAAGGCTGATCTTTGACAATGTCTCATGTTTCAACAGTATTATGTCATTTACTTGTCCGAACCAAAAGATTTTAGGATTAGCCATTATAAAAAATTATTTAAACTCCATTCAAACTCAACCACCACTTGCATTACTATGCTGACAATGAGGACCATTCCCACAAAATTCTTTGTATGTGTGATTCTGACTTTAATAAAGTTTGAAAGCACAAATAATGAAATGGGCTTAAGTCACTCTGAACAACACCAAGAAAAACAAACCTGAAGCAATACGCTTCAATGACTGATCAATTACAAGCTTTAATTTCGGCAATAAAACAAAATATTTAATAAAACAGCAGTGAATTTTAAGTATTAGCTCAATAAAATACCAACTAATATCAACACTAAATATAAGTACCGTTAATTATGATTTATGGTATCATGTTAATACTGACGGATACACACAATACGGAGTTGACTCTGGGGTCGTTAACTTGCTTTTACAGTTTAAGTCCACACATATTTTAAAGCTTTCGGACAAAACATAACATATCTACATCAATAAACACTAACGTTTATTTAATAACAGCACAGAAATAAGAGGTTGTTAGCGACAGACTGACATGCTAATATTAGCCATTGGGTTAACGTTAGATTGTATCAGGTCTCTTCTGTTTTCCTGACGCACGTTACGTTTTTTGCCACTTTTCTTCCCTCTCAAGCAAATGACGCCACTAGACCAACTTTATAGCCTCTCTTAAACCCAACTTGTGGCTGAAAAAAGCTCATATCTATCTATGTTGATTCAAAACACCACAACAATGCTAATAAGCTAGCATGATTATTAGCCTCAACAGGCTAACGTGCTAATCAGACCATGTAATGACATATTTGACGTAAACCACGCAATTACACGTCCCGATACAGACTTATATTTAACGTTCAATTGAACTAAAATGTGTACATCAAATCTGTAGTGTCTAACTGCTTATTTAAAGCTAACGGAACGAGAGAAGAAGGTGTAATACTCGCCTGGGTGGTGAAGAGAGTGAATCCGGGCCTCTGAGCTCTAAACACTAGATAAACAAACGCTCAGAACTGATGATCACTGCCTCACACACACTATGTCAACGCCGCCGTGAGTGTTTTTCAGATACGTATCACGACTTTCAGGAATATATAGAACAAAATGCTTTTATTTAGGTTTTTCTTGTGTATTTCTGCCTCGATTGTTTCGATTCTGAAATACCAACGGCCTCCATTCGCCTTCCCCCTCCCTTCGCGTTTACGCGTCACGACCCTCGGGTTGCGACACGGGCGTTGATACATTGTCCAATCAGCGTCCTCAGTGGACGGACGTAGGAGGATATTTTAGATTGTGATTGGTTAGTTTAGGAAGCGAGTTGAACTTGAACGCAATGGGCGGAACTGCTTCAGTTTGAACTGTGGGAATTGTATGCAAACGCTAGGTTTAGTTTTAAGCAGGTTTTATTCTGGTACAGGCATTGTTTATTATAAAACAGTCACGCTTTTGTTTCTTTATGTATAATTGTTTTGCAAGTTTCAGTGGATCATATTGTAAAAATTGTGTAATTACTTGACAGGTCAAGTGACCCCAACATCTCCTAGCAACAGGATCTGTCAACAGTAGACATGGGCCCTAAACACTGCTAAAGTTAGTGTCTTCTCTATTCATCGACCTCTACAATACTGCCGCAGTTTGTTTAGTGGCTTTGGGTCTTTTAGTTGAGATGAGCTGTATAGCCTTTTTTAATATTCCCTGAATGTTTGGGAACATGATCAGTCAGGACCCCTGAAAGGATTTGGGAATAAAGGGAGCGTATATTCACTGGAGTCCATTATCTTGCAGCAATATGCATTCCAGACCTCATACAAGGTGGGTTATTTTGTCATGGATGACTTACAAATCATATATAATAATTATATTTTCCTAACTGTTTTAAATAGAGAACAATGGGTAGCACTACCGTAAATAAATGAAGCTAAAAAAAATGTTTTTAAACTTGGTTTTGCAATTCACACAAACCTATTTATTTATTTCAGGTCGATCACCTCCCACATTTCACAGCAAAAGTCCAAACAAAGTGTAAGTTTGAAACATTTGAACTATTTTCGCTTTGCAATTCTGACATAAAGTTGATATATTTTAACATGTGCACCACGTGATTATTATTTGTACCGTTTTTCTATGATTGTAACAGGTGGCAGCTCGCTCACTGCTGTGTCAGCGCACACAAACTGGGCACACTAACCGCTGGCAGCTGACCGGCACCGTGGGCAGTGACCTATTGGGGCAGGCACAGGTTCGGCGGGCAGAGGAGTTTGCACTTCAATTATCAGATAGGAATATCAAATCAGGTTAAAGATGTTATCATAATACATTTACAAACTTATCTTGTTGAATTTTTTTATGGATTCTAGTGTTTTGCATACTGTACATGGTCACACTTCTGCAAATTGTGGTTTAAATAAGTACAAAAGAAAAAATAATACTGCATAATATCATAAAACATGTTTAAAATCATAATATATCATGCTGTACTTTATGTTTCTTATTAAAAAACCAGCATAGGTTTAAAAAAAAAACCTGCATTAAAGGGTTATTTCACCCACAATGAATCATTTACTCACCCTATTGTAATTTCAAACCTGTATGACATATTTTGAAGAAAGTTGGTTACCGAACAACATTGGCACCCATTCACTTCTATCGAATGGACACGAAACCAATGCAAGTGAAAAGGTGGCAGTAACAAAAATCTTCAAAATATCTTTGGTTTTTTGCTGAGAAAAGAAAGTCATACAGGTTTGAAATGACAAGAGGGTGAGTAAATGATGACACCATTTCCATTTTTGGTTGAACTTTAAATGTAACTGTACCCTTTTATTAAGTTATAGAAATGTTGTGGGAATATTTAATAGCCTTTTTGTAGCAAATACATGATAGTACGGACATGTACAAAAACTTGAAAAAAGTGAAATATGTTAAAAATCTATTGGCTACTATGAATTTATGTCAATGTCTTAGCTGGACTTAAGAACTCAAAGGAATAAGACGACCTCGTTCTTCAATAAAACTAAGAACACAGACCAAGATATCAACTGGTATACACACTTCATACTGTGTTAAAAATGGGTGTTCATATTTGATATCAAGGAGTGACCAACTTGCCTTAATGATATTAGCTTTACCCATGAGCCACAGGGGTAGGGCGTGTGCACTATTGTCTTTGCCAGAATCCTAACACTGTGTGCCAACCTCGTCAACCTGGTGTCACAAACCTGGCATGAATTTAGAGATGGGCACATAGAGGGGTCTTGCACCAGAGGGGTTTAGACCTATTGGCAGTTAAGCATATAAATGCTCAATACCCAGCAGAAACTAAGAACGACATTGTGGCTTTTGATTCTATTGCCAGATTTCTGTGGGTGCTTTTTAATCCAAATACTGTGGTGAAATGGTGGTGCACATGTTGAGAGGCATCTGCTTGGGTTGAATGGTCCTTCTGGTTGTCGTTATAGTCTATATTGTATATTTAAAGGGATACATTTACTCACCTTCGAGTTGTTCCAAATCTGAATAAATGTCTTTGTTCTGATTAACACCCAGAAAGATATTTGGAAGAATGCTTATAGCCACACCGATTTTGCAACCCATTGACTCCCATAGTAGGAAAAAATACAATGGTATTCAAAATGTTTTCCAAAAACAAATTGTTCAGATGCCAATTAATTGAAAATGCTATAATTACAATTTCATAAGGTAGCTGTGCACTCAACGATTAACATCTGTTTTCAGATGTATTATTTCCCAAAAACATCATTTCAAAATGTAGCGTCGTAGTTATGTAACTTCCTTGTTTTACTCTTTAATAGTCCCAAATCGAGTCTTTGTTTCACTGATGCTTTAGCAGCCATCTGTCACAAAACAAAGACATATGTTTGCTCAAACATCTCTGGATCACTTCATTCTATTTTTGAACACACAGATTTTCTCTCACTGTGTGTTATGTTGCAGCTGACCCCATGGCACTCCGTTGGCGTGAGGATACTACTGGCAGCACACAATCCCCTTTGCCACGACTGGTTCGGCCGCTGTCAGCCAGCCAACACACCAGTGTCTGGTATGCCGCCAGGAGCAAGTGGACTTCCATGACAACTGTTTAGCAGGAGAGAGACGGCTGGGGAGAGAGGGAGACAGTTTATCTCACTCTGGGGCTACATCTGTGGGATACCTGCCAGGCCACATGCATGCGATCACTAAGGACCAGGGCGGATAGTACATTAGAGAATGACAACTTTTCATTTGGCCAGGAAAGCCGCAGAACACTTTGCAGTGGGGCATTGTGGGTTCAGAGGGGATTAAAGTAACAACGTGTGTGTGTGTGCATCCAAAGTTAATGAATGTACCATTAATGTCTCTCTTTACCTTTACATATAGCAGTGAAGTCACATGGCCTTCAAACCTTGACACCCCAGAGAAGCAATTTCACAATCTCTCTCACAGAGTGGCCGGTAAAGCTAAACCAGGTATTGACTAGTATTGATGATTCCATCTCATTACTTACTCGGGCAACCAAAACAATCACTATTGATCTTATAGACTCTTGGGTATAACTCATCTTACATTTGAGCTACAGAGCTCATTTTAGCTTGTTGAGAAGGTGCTAGATATAGACTTGGCACACAACATTACCCCCATAGACATTAAACTCTTAAATGCTAACCGTTAAGATGAATTAAACACTGCCATAGTAAAATAAAACAACTAAATAATATCTGTCTTCTCTGTGCATGTTCATAGACGCAGTTCTAGAGTGTCTGGGGGGCAAATGGGAGTTACATTGCCCTTTCCTGAATAACTCAAACGTATTATTTGAGCTGTATACCGACAGCAAGAGGGAAAGAGTTGCTCATCTTAAGAGAGGAGGTATAGTTATTTGCTATTTAGACAGACTTAAAGTAACATTTGAATAAACATGTATTTTGCTACCGATGCTGAATTGAACTGGTACTTAAAGTTGAATTAAAGTGATGTGATCATTTGTTTTCATAAAAAGCTTAAAAGGTCTTAGAAGCCTTAAAGGGATAATTCACCCGAAAATGAAAATTCTGCCATGATTTACTCACCTTCGAGTTGTTCCAAATCTGAATAAATGTCTTTGTTCTGATGAACACAGAGAAAGATATTTGGAAGAATGCTTATAACCAAACAGATCTTGACCCCCATTGACTCCTATATATGTTCTGTTGAACACAAAAGAAGACATTTTGAAGAATGTAGGACAGCAAACAGTTCTGGGGGCACTTTTGACTATTGTATTTATTCCTGTTATGGTAGTCAATGGGGGTCAAAATATGTCTGGTTAAAAGCATTCTTCCAAATATCTTTCTCTCTGTTCATCAGAACAATGAAATGTATGCAGATTTAGAAACAACTCGAAGGTGAGTAAATGATGACAGAATTTTCATTTTTGAATGAAGTATCCCTTTAAGGCAGTATTGTACACAAGACTCAAGGTGGGTCAAGAAGATTTCATAAAATTTCAATTCAATACATCAGATGACATATGTTTTAAACAACTTTTTGTAACCTAAAGCAAAAACGAATTTGTTTAAACTAGTTTGTAATCAATTAAATTATATAAAAATTAAATGACAGCAATAACAATTATTACATTATATACTTAATTATTCATCACTTTATAACACGTCACACATTTATGATGATAACTAAATTAAACTAATAGTAATAAATTTATGTATTACACTTTATAATACACTGAGATATAAAGTCAGAACACCAACGCCCAAAAATCTAAAAACAAATGTAATAGTAGCCCCTTACATAGAATTATAATTCACACTCTGCGAGGACTGTGTGTTTACAAGGGAGTTTCTAATATACACAGGATAATAACCGAGGAGCATTATTACCTTATAAATAATGCAAAAGGGAAGATGCATAATTAATAGACAATTTTCTCTTTGTTTTTATTATTACAAATTTATGAGCTTCTTGAGTCATTTTATCCATTTAATCATTTAACATTGTTGATAACAACTTGTTATTTGCATAACAACAAAAGTATGTGGGGCCCACCCTTGTGGATTGGTTGGCTTAAGACAGCTGAAAGCAGACACATTAGGTTGTGTAATTTCTTCTGATTGCAGTGAGTGGACAGAGCAGCAGAGCTAGAAGTTCTCTGTGTAGGTATGGGAGAGGTCTGGTTTCTAGTAAGTGGAATCTCAAAGGCACGCTTACTCTCCGCTTGCCGGTCAAAGATTCCTCCATCACTAAAGAGGGTAAGCGCATAAGTCACCCATCACCTCTTGACTTGCTGTCACATCCGTTTGTGATCTGTGATGTTGATTGATGACAGTGCAGAAAATGACTGCTAGGAGTAAGAATTGTGTAAGAATTTCTGCTCTGGTCCAGCTCTGTCATTTGTCCTGCGGACGCTCTATGACCCCGAGGAATGGCCGGATGAATGGGGAGAGAGTGTGATCTCTGCTGCAGTGTTTCTGGGGATGTCAAATCTCTTCCAGAAGTGAGTGTTGTAATAATATTTTTTTTATTTTTCAGCTGAGCATTTTTTTACTAAGGAATGTTAATAAATAACTTGGTCATGCAAAATGTTTATCCCGCAAACACTGAAAGACATAAACACAGTATTACCTAAGATTGTACGTAATGTGTCAGATTCTATACTAATCACTGATTAAGTACTAAGTCCACACCCAAGTGTAATTTGCGTGTCCGGCACTATTGGGTGGAACCTGATGTGAAACTTGGCACTGCATTTATTTGCAAAATATTTTTCATATAAAATCAGACGTGTTCCACCCAGCCGTGTTTCAGCTACGCCATTGCATCATAGTTCTTTTGGTCATGTGTGCATCAATTTCCAGTATTTTTAAGCAAAAGTTCTACACAGTGGAAACCTAACATATTTTATTTGACACATTTTAAAATATTTCATATTATATTCTACATTAAAATATTATATCCTGAGGCTGATGCAAAATGTAATATGGATATGATTGACAGGTGTCTTACAGAGATGATGACCAATATCTCATCCTCCACTGTGTGTCGCTTTCATAAGGTGTCCTGTAAGGTAAAATTAAAGAGGGTTACGGCAGGCCGTGTCATAACATCAGCATGAGACATTTGAAGATTTTTGATGACAGTATCATGGTGTTTTTCTATAAATGATCAGCAGGGGGAGACCTTGTGTCTGTGTTTTTCAGTTTAAAGATACAGCCCTCCAGAGAGCATGTGAGCGATGGCTGGAGCTGTTCTTAGTGACTGATCTCTCCTGTCACGTAAACCTCAAAGACTTGACATTTGACCTCCTGCTCAAGACCTTGCATAGTCCAAGGTGACATACTTTATCATAACATGGCCATTGCTAGTGTATCAGTGATAAACCACAAACGTTAGTATCAACATAATAATAAATTCATAGTCTGTTATGTTTTTAATGTTAGGAGCAGCCTGTCAAGAACTATCCCATAAGTCATATTTTACCCCAAAGTCTGAATATATAAAAAAATATTGTTCACCTGAAGATTTTTTTAGTTCATTTATTCACTCTTATGTCATTCACAACATGTTTATGGCTCTTTTTTCTATGGAACACCAAAAATATATATTATGTCTCAAAGGGCTCATTTTGGGTGTACTAGACCTGTGAGATGTCAATCTCTGTCTAACATTCTCTCTAACATCCCCAATTGTGTTAAACAGTAGAAGAAAGTCATATGAGTTTGGAAAAAACAGGATACATTTTATTTTAGGTTATGTTATTTATAAACTGTTAAACTATATTGAATTAAGTTAAGACATGTATTCTGCATCTGATCGATTTTGTTTCCAGCAAGTTCACTAATCACTTTTCTGTACTTGAAATAACCTTCCGTAGACATAATGACTATTAAAACACATGAAAATTGAACAGATGGGTAAATCAACAGGAAACTAATAAGGTTACTTTGTCTTTTTTGTGTAGATTGTTTACACTTGGTGAGTATGATCTCTTGAGAGCGGTACTTTATTGGCTTTACCTGCAGCTGAACCCCCTCAGAACAACCTTACCTGCACACAGCACCATCATCAACTTCTTCTGCAGGTAGATATCTTCCTGGAATCCATTACAGATTCACTGTTATAGTGTCAAAGGCAACATTAATCTACCTGCCCGGAGTGGCACAGAGCAGATGGTACATTAGGATAATTCCAAACATATAGTGAATGCAGAATGTGTTGAGGATAACGGTAATTCAGTCACATCAAATTTGCAGTGAACCACGTCCATTTGGAATAACCTTGATGCCGTTTAGCCAGTTTGTGCACACATGTTGTGTAATTACATAGCCTACCTCCACAATGTGTTGCTTTTGTTCAGGGAAACAGGCGTTTTCTTGGAACAGCCTCACGGACAAAGATACATCACTATATTTCAAGCTCTTCGACTGCATGGCATTACAGAATGTATGTGATATTCTCTTTAATATTATAATATCTGATAATTTCCTGTTTTCACAACTAACATTCTTTGCTATCTGGATTCTGTCAAATGGATAGTTCACCAAAAAATAAAAATGCTGTCATAATTTATTTTCCCTCATTGTTTCTTTATATTGGAAGACAAAAGATATTTTGAGAAATGTCTCATTGGTTTTGTGTCCATACAATGGAAGTCATAGAGGGGCAGTGTTGTTTGGTTACCAACATTCTTCAAAATATCTTCTTTTGTGTTCTGCATAAGAAAGTCATGCATGTTTGGAATGACATGAGGCTGAATAAATAACTATGCGTTCCTTAAAAATACAATGAGATCCAGGGCCATAGCCACTATTATTAGAAATGTAATAGAAAAGTGGTTTACCTACTTTTGAGAAATACAGAAGTATTTATATTTCAATTTTATATAGGTTAAATACTGTCTATATATAGCATGATCTTTATAGCCATACTCAGAATCTTGCCCACTGGACCAACAGCACCCACCCAGTGTGTGACTATCCAGAAGTTTACCAGCACATGTAGACAATTATGACAATGATGTGTGTTATTATGTTGAAATACTTTCTCTGATCCTAATTTATAGTGCTAAGAGTTTAAACAGGATAGCATGTGGTGATTTAAAGGGAAAGTTTACCAAAACCTGTATAAATGTCTTTGTTCTTATGACCACTAAAGAAGTTATTTATACAAATGTCAGTTACCAAACAGATCTCATGCCCCATTGACTCCCATAGTATTTGTTTTCCCTACTATGGCAGTAAATGAGGGTTACTGACATTCTTACAGATATCTATCTTTGTGTTCAGCAGAACAAAGAAATGTATACATTTGGAACAACCTGAGGGTGAGTAAATGATAACAGAATTTTTATTTTCGGGTGAACGATCACTTCAAACTCCTGGCTTAACCAATGGTCTGAGTAAGACCACCAGTTTGTCTAAACTTCAGCATGTAATTAATCTTGCAATGTAGTCAAACTGTCAAAACAATACTTTCATCTGGTGGATGATCATGATTCACGTCTCAGAATTTGAACAGAGCATGTAGGAGGTAGAGAGTGAATGTGTACAGTATGTAAATGTGTTTTTGTTATGATATAGCTGTCAGAGCTGATCTTTGTGAGATAGTTGTGTATTTATGTCACAGGGCAGCATCTGCAGGAGCTGCACAACATCAGAGTGTTTCCTGAAGCCTGCTTATTTCACATCCTGTCCAATCATTATCACAATGTAAGTGAACACAAACACACACTGTTGAAAATAAATAGCTGAAAAAATGAAATACTGTATAGACGGTATAATAAGGCAACTCGATGCAGTAAGACTTTAGAGTTGCTTAGCTGGTTAAGGTGGAACAATTATCTACACTTAAATTAATTCATGCAACTCTGATTTTTTATTTAGCCCAGTTGACAAGTACAATAAATTAAATTAAACTTTTATTATTAGAATATATGTAGTCTTGAGGTAAAGGTCCAGGGAATGAAATTTAGTGGCATCTAGAGGTGAGGTTGTTAACTGCAACCAACGGCTCACTCCACCCCTCCCTTTTGAAGCACTACGGTCTCTGAAACAGGACTAAGATGTCGTCTTGTTTTCGCTTCTTCTTTTAATGTATTTACAACACGTACTCTGCAGAGCAGTTTGTCCGTTCAGGGCTACAGTAGAAACAACATGGTGAATTCCATGCAAGGGGACACGCGGCGTATGTAGTGACCCTGGATCACAACACCAGTCTTTAGTAGCTCAAGTAAAAGCCAAAAATACATTAGGATATTAGGTAATGATCATGTTCCATTAAGATATTTTGCAAATTTAATATCGTAAATAAATAAAAACTTAATTTTTGTGAGTGGACGGCCTGCTACAGTGGCTCTAATTAACAACTTCAAAGGCAATTTTCTCAATATTTTGACTTTTTTGCACCCTCAGATTCTAGAGTTTTAAACAGTTATATCTCCACCAGATATCATCCTATCCTAACAAACCATAGATCAATAAAAGCTTAATTATTCAGCTTTCATATGCTGTACAAATCTCAATAAAAAAAAAAATACCCATAAGACTGGTTTTGTCCAGGGTCATATATGTAAGGATTAATCTTATTGAAATAACAAATAATATATGAGTTGACTAAATTAAATAAGTATATATTGAGTCCTACAAAAATTATTTGTTCAATTTACTTTATTTGCTTTGTTGTGACAACATTTTGAAATACAGAGCACACCATATTCCTATCATCATTTCAAATATGGTGGCGTTGGCGTGCTCTTTCGCTTGCTGGATGATGCGTGGTCGTGCTTTTCTGGGAGAATCGTCCAATAAGGGACTAAGAACCCTTGTTATGAAACGGGAATCCGTGTTGGAAAAAAATCATCCTAAACCTGTACAAACCCTAGCGGACTGAATCGCGCACAAAAATACTACGTCATACGTTCAACTCGTTTTTTGACAAGTTGACCATGTTAAGCATGAGAAGCCAGCATGTTAAACAGTGTAAAGAAGTCAGAATGTGTGAAATAGCATGTTACCTCCGCTTTAATATTAAACATATAGGTACAATATGGCATGCTGTCAATAAAAAAATAAAATAATAATAATAATACTTTAAGATCTTGTGCACTGTGAGGGTTTAAAATCCAAATGTCATCCATAAATTTTGTTTTTGGAAATGGTTATTGTTACAGTTATATTACTTTTTATTGTAGCATTATGTGTGGTATTTGAGCTGTAAAGTTGTCTAAATCACCCTTGCAACTTTTGTCGGTAAATGCACTTTTGGTTCGAGTACTACAGTTGTTCCTCAAAAAAAAAATATATATATTCTGCGTTTACAAATTTAGGGATGTTATTTCCTAAAAGCTTAGCATGCATGTATTGAACCTGGAACATTCCTTTAAATATGAAATAAAAATTATTGCTTCCCTTGACCGTAAATGTGTGACAGGTACTTTTTGGTCTATATTTATGAAGTGTTAATGTCTATGATATTTCTGTAGCTTTACAAGGGGGGGGACATGACCATGACTGACTTCTCCAAACAAGCAGTACGATTCGGAATGATGGTTGATGTGGTACGTTATACATTTTAAAACTTTCACACTGTTCTTCAAGCCATTTGTAATGTCATACATGGCCCAAATCTTGTTAAGAGAGTGTCTAAAGCAAAAATACATGCTTTTCTGTCTTTAAGTCACCCGTTTTTATATTGGACATCCAGCTTGATCAAATGCGACAGTTGCATTTGGCGAAAGTCAATATATGCTTAGTCCTAAATGTCTGTGCTCTCCATTTGTATGCTTTAGAGCTGTGCTTTCTGTGTTTATGTGTTTTTCACTGTTACACTAGGAACAAGAGTGGTGTACTAAAACCATCAACCTCTATGGCTTTTACTTTCTACTTAAAGCTGTTAACGTGGGTGAATCAGATACGCACAGCTTCTCCATTGAGGTCAGAGCTCTCACAGCTTCATTCACATCTAGTCCTTTGTACCATTTAGTTTTCCCAAAAGTCTCTACCAGATGGCAGTTTGAGGTACAATAAATGTAAAGGACTTGTTCACTCAAAAAGTCGTATCATTTACATTTACTCACCCTTATGTCCTTCACATCCAAACCCATTTGACTTTCTCCTCCTTTAGGAGCATGAAAGGTGCACTATAAACTCGACTGTTCAAAGTAATTCAATAGTTTAAGTAGTGTAAGCTTAATTTGATACACAAAATTGTACTAACGTAAATATTTTGAGCTCCTGTAACTAATTCTTATTTTTGAGTTAGTATAAATTAATTTAAACAAGTTCATTCAAGACGATTAGTTGAGAATTCATTTCAGTTCCCAGCATGCTTTGCGTGCATTGAGATTAAGCTCTATTTTATGAGTCTTTAGAAAGGAAAAAGCCTTGTTAATGATGAATGTCCATCTATCTTGGATCTTTAGAAAAGTGTGTTGTATTTTCGGAGGGTTAGCATCTTTCTGAAGAGTGGTGCTTATGCTTAGTTTGTGGGAGGTGCCATAGTTGTCGTGTGTGTTTACAGCACTCACTGGGAAGGCTGTTTGTTAATTGTTGCTGTAGCTGAAATGTTTAGGTTATCTTATAAGACTTTTATTTTATTTAACTGTAAATAAAAAAGTTATCTTACTAAATGTTAAAATTTAAAAGGAATTAACATTTATGAGTACAAAAGCCTCAAAACTTGATAGTTCTGCTAACTTATAATTATCATGCAAGATATTTGTCTGCCGTCTGCGAGGCATCAGATGCGTAAGGAAGCCTCTTTGTTGAGTCATTTACTAGTTCACACATAATGATTGGCGAGGGTTGATCGCACGCTGTTTTGCCCTCGATCACAGCTCGACCTGTCGGCAAGCTCAACAACTGGCATATCGGGCTTAAATCGCCCTTAAAAATCATGTTGTGTGAACTTGCCATTATCCGGGTTTACAGTGTGAACCTTTATCATGATTGTTTTTTGCAATAGAAGTGAAGTAAAAAAAAAACTGGACTAGATAGTAAATATGGATATTAAATATTAATGGTCTATTTTAGAGAAGCGTAAGAAAATGATAATAGAATGATAATTTTGTGTAAACTGTTTCTATAAGACATTACCCATACTGTAAATATAAATTGAATTTCCTTTATACAGTCCTGTTCTTCTCTCCCTCCATTTCCTGTCTCTCTCTTTCTGTTTTGTAGAGGTTGAGACACTGGGACCCTGCTCTGTCTCAGTCTTCTATTTTGACTCGTCCGTTCTGTATGAGGGCTGATCGATCAGTGTGCTATCACATCACAGTTCAAAGCTACTTCAACGGTGAGTTTCAGGAGCACAGCAGTGGAGCTGTCAATCAAGAGTTTGGCTTATGGAAGCGTTGCTGCAGGAGCAAGGTACTAACATATGCAAAGAGACAATGAAAATAACACACCTTGTGATAGAAAGCTAAAATACTAATTTCCTCGATTATGTTCTTCACCAGCCATTCCATGTTGAAGGACTTTCTCCACCCATTCTGGTGACCTTTGCACTAGCGTTTCCATTCTGATGTTGCCTCAACAGTCAGTTCCAATAAAATAAAATAAAATCTACTATAGCACAGTATATTATGTTCACTTGTGTACTTACCACACATTCTCATGAATCTAGAAAAAATTCACAGTTTTAAAGGGGTCATATGGCACGAATACGTGTTTTTCTGTGTCTTTGATGTGTTATAAGTTGCCCATGCATGTATTAAAATTGCAAATATCAAACTGTCGGAAGAAAATGTTCACCCAGAACTTCCTAAAAAAACTCCTCATGTACCCACACTCCCACAAATCTATACGTCAGTTCGTGGTATGATTTGACTAAGATCGCCGAAATGTAAATGCAAGTAAGGTGGGCATGACATGTCAGGATAATTGCTTCGGAACCTGAGGTTCCAAATATGGCAAGAGGCGTTACATTTTTGTCACACGCTTGCAGTATTCAACCAAACATTACCCATTGGTTAACTGGCCAATCATAGCACACCTGGCTTCTCAGAGCGATGAGTTTAGTAAATCTGCGCGTTTTAGAGAGGCGGGGCAAAGAGGAGATACAAACATGCCCGGTATGTGAAAAATACGGTGTTTATGAACCTTAAATCCTGTAACACATTGCATTACATCTAAAACAAACAAAAATATTTGTTTGAGCCGTGTCATATGACCCCTTTAACCAGTGCATTATTGCATTGCCTGTCAATGGCACCATGTCCCGTTATTCTCAGTGTTTGTCTTTATATTCTTAAGCAAATTCATTTTTATGAGTTAAATTTACTCAACCACTTGACAGCAAAATAATTTTTACACTGAATGTGTGTTTAACTTTACAAATGACATTATGGGAGAGCGATTTGAAAGCAGTACTGTGGATACCTGCGATAATTTGACACCGTGTGTCGTGTGATTAATCTGCCCAGCACCGCATGCAGTAGAATACGTCTCATGACAAAACCAGAGAGTCTCATAAAAACTGTGTAAGTAGCTTTAGTGTCTAGAACACCACTCTGTTGTTGTATCTGTTAAATCATGTTGCAACGTAACGGTTACTTTATTACCAATAAATATTATTTGTGTGTCCTGTCAGACTTATTTTATAGCTCCGATTATTCCATACTCCTTCACAGTGTCATCATGCTACACTTTGTAGTTGCGAAAATGACATATAATGCTTTTAAAGGGAAACTTCAACCAAAAATAAAAATTCTGTCATCATTTACTCACCTTTGAGTTGTTCCAAATCGGTCTAAATTGCTTTGTTCTGATGAACGCAGATAAACATATTTGGAAGAATGCTTATAACCAGACAGATTTTGCCCCCCATTGACTAGTAGGAAAAAACTTGTATTTGTTCTGTTGAACACATAAGAAGAGATTTGGACATTTGTGACATGTCCTCACCTGCATGGTCTGCACTTACTGTCCTGCCTTGGAAAAAACATTGTAGCCTATTTTGAATTTTAAGTCAAATATTGTTTAAAAATGTTGAAACTCTTGTCACCCGTGCTAATAATACACACATACATACATATATATAAATATATACAGTTGTGCTCAAAAGTTTACATACCCCTTGCAGAATCTGGAAAAAGCTGAAACTTTTGGAAAAAGAGAGGATTTTTGAAAAGTAAGGTTTATTTATTTAGTCCTCCCCTGAGCAAGTTATTTCAATAAAGAAATGTTAATATAAAGTTCACACTAAAGAATAATGCTCACAATGCCCACAAAGTCAACACGATTCATTTAAAGTCAGGTGGGTGTAAAACCTCTGAAAATGGTTTTGGTATAAATTGTTATTGTTTCATTTATACATCTTATTTTTTTCAGTTACTAATGTCTTTCAGAAGATTCTAAAATACATAAATGTTTTTCAGGAAATTAAATATATTTTTTTTACACCAAAACCATTTTCAGAGGTTTACACCCACCTGACTTTAAATGAATGGTGTTGACTTTGTGGGCAGCACTGAATGTTTCTATCTATTGTAATATTTGTGTATGAGTCTCTTGGTTGTCCTCAATGTAAAAAGAGGAATCTCAACATCATACAGTTACTGCTGGACATGAGTAAAATATCCAGAAATGCTGAAAAAGCAAAGATTGTGGAGGACCTGGGTGACTGACAGTAATGACAAACAAGAAACCCTTAAACAACTATGATGAAACATAAAAACTGTCATTGATTGTTTAGGTAACATCATACAGTATTAAGAATCAGGGGCATGTAAACTAGGCTATTTTAAGAAGTTCTGTTATTATTCTTTAGTGTGAACTTTATGTTAACATTTCTTTAGTGAAATAACTTGCTTATATATATAACATTGTCTATGTACACTGACCAAAATTATAAACGCCACACTTTTGTTATTGCCCCCATTTTTCATGAGCTGAACTCAAAGAGTTGAGTGGTCTTTTATTGTGGCCAGCCTAGGACACACCTGTACAATAATATATGCCACACCTGTGAGGTGGTTGGATTAACATGGCAAAGTTCTCACTAACACAGAATTAGACAGATTTGTGAACAATATTTGAGAGAAATAGGCCTTTTGTATACATAGAAAAAGTCTTAGATCTTTGAGATCAGCTGATGAAAAATGGGGGCAAAAACAAAAGTGTTGCATTTATAATTTTGGTCAGTGTATATATATTCAACAACAACTGCATGGAACAGCTATAACACCACTTTGTTTATAGAGCTAATTCCTCACGTGTACATCTGACACACTGGCCAATTGCAGGCTTTCGTCATTTGGCTCATGCAACCTCAAAATAGTTTCCCTGCTCTTGAAATATGCTGCATTGCTATTGTTTTCAGGGTCCAAATTGAGGGAAGAGGAAGCGTGTATGCGTGGTGTGCTCTGTGTTTTCACATGGGCAAACTGCCATTGAGGAAGTTAAGTCATCCCATCACAATACATTCTGGAAAATGCTCAGCAGAGCAGTGCGGATATACAGAAGCCGTCCACACACTACTGCATGACTTCTTGACCTGAATGCTTTAAATAAAGTTAAAATGACTCTTTGACCCACCAACAACTTCCCTGACCTAAATCTCAATCCTGAAGAGAAAATGATAACCAGCATGACTTTACCTGTTATCTGAAAAGTTCTGGTACAACAAAGACTTATGAAAAAGATTATGAAGCAATGTTTTTTTTCTATAAACAAATGAAAACAAAGGGGTATTAATTTGGAGAAAATTTTCACTGACCAATATATCAATATATATATAATTTAGAAAAAATGTAGACGAATTACTTGTTTCTGCCAGTTTTCACTTTGAATGCATAGGTTACACATTTTCATTGTTATGTTAAATGTATGCAAATGCAGGTCACTACCCTCTAATAACCTGTGCTCGAATCTCAAAGAACAATGATTCTCCTGTAGAGGATTTCCCCTGGTTTGAAATCACGCAGTAGGGGCTTCGGAGTCAAAAAGGTTGTGACCCCTGCTTTAAAATAATCTAAGAACAATACTGTTAGCATCATACACGGTATTAAAACATGAAGTGTGCATATAACAGAATGCTATCCAGGTAGGCTACTAAAAGACAAGTGACAATACACTTCCATGTTATAAACAAACAATCGTGTTTGTTTATAACATTTTGAGAATGATTATGTAAGCATAAGCATTGGACTGTGTAAAACTAAATAAATATATTGAGCATTAGTACGGAATAACAGGTACTAACAGTATGTACTACAATTCCCATTATTCCGCAATGTATAGCGAAGAATTCTGAGTTCGGGTACTCGCGGAAAATCGATAATTCCCAGTTCAACCCGGACATAATGTATGGAACGCCGCTCTGTTAATGTTAGTAGATAAGTTACTTGTAATATTTTAATGCAACTTAATCATTAGTAACATTACTGTTTTAATGTTACTAAATCCAGACGTTAGTTCCGGGTTGAAGTGGGAATGATCGAATTTCCGAGATCACGTGACAGCAGAAGAAGTCTCTCCCGCCCTCGTTTGTTAAGCAGCGAATCCTAGTAAAGCTAAGGTCTGCTCATAAATATTATATTTTTGACGTACAGCTCTAAACTGATTGGCTGACGACAAACGCTGGCATGTGGGCGTTAGTCATTCGCCGAATCTCAAGGAAGGTAACCAAGCAACGTCAGAATGAACTAATTAATAATCATGAGTGCGTCCCTTGGTCATAGTAGGGTTTGAAATTCCGCGCTCCGCCCGTCAGATCAGCTACTGGAAGACCGTCAGTTAGTCAGACCGTCGGAAGTTTTCGGGCGATGGGCTGAAGGTCCAGTTTAAACGGACAACACACACCTACATAATACTTTTTTACAGCTGTGTACGAGTTTGTAAGTTATCTCTACTTATATAAATGTGCTATAATTAATTAATATTTAAATATTACGCTTGAACGCTGTCTTGCGTAGTGAAGTAGTTACATATTTACCTGAGGGCTTTATTACCTCACTTTATGCAAAAACCTGCCGCTCCAGTTAGTGCTTGTTACATTATTTACTCGATATCTGGAAACATAATATAACCGATAGATTTATCATGTCTGGAAATGTGGGATTGATGCGTTATGTCTGTGTCATGCCTGTGTATGCGCGTCTCAAAGACTAGTTTACTTCTCTACATTTCTGTCTATCATGGGCATAAACAGTAAAGCATTTTACAGGCTCTGGTTATTTTACAGTACAATAAGTACTGTGGCAGTACATCGTGCTGTTAGATATCACAGTACTGTAAATGCTCCATGGTGCTAAATGGTTGTCAGTTCCACAATATTTTGACGGGCACGTCAAAGACAATCACGGTACCAGCATCGTACAAAAACATGGTAGGAGTTGTACCATGGTATTAAGTGAGTTTTGGGATACAAATAACAATGTTATAAGGTCCGTTTTCATATTATTGTGACAGCTTTAATACATCAAAGATTATACAGTCTATAGATTTCTCGACTTCAGCGATCAGCAGTCTTTGAGACTGGATGTAGGAAGTATTTCTTGTGTTAGATCATCTTTTTAACCTGTTTGGATGGTTTCTACATTTACAGTTCTCACCACTTGGTTTTATTAAAAACATTACTATGGCATACCATTTTGCCATCTTCATTATTGAACATATTATTAACAAAACTAAATTATTATTTACATACTCGAACTTCTCTTAAATATACAATCAAAAGGAAATGTGTGTAGAAAGCAATTTTGTAGTTGCAAGAAAGCATCATAAAATGTGTAGGTGCACCCAATGCGCTACATTTCACATCTCCTGAAGCCGTATAATAGCTTTGTGTGAGGAACAGTTCTACAATTCCATCCTGTATTTCGCACACTTGAATTAGCAGATGAAGTTTGATTACAAACCACCGATGCTGTCAAACCTGGTGCACAAAATGGGAATAAGGTTGGAGGGATGAGGTGAATGGAAGATTTTCAGTGATTAATTTACAAGTCAATTTTTAGTCTGTCCCTTCAGAAATATCACGAGACTTCATATAGCTCACCAGTGGTAGTACTATGCGCCCTAAGGTTTTCAGATGTTTCATTAAAAGCATGTTGTTCACATTGTTTCCTTGTTTCAGTTTTTACTCTATGCCGCAGTCTGAAAGGTCCTGTCATGCAATCCAATGTGACTAATGAATGACATTTTAAACTGTGCAGATTACTGCAACAGGGATAATACATTAATATGACCATTTATTTAAAATTATAGAGGTTTTATCAGAGTAGAAACGTAGGTTTTCAATCTAATAGTTTTGGAATGAAAAAGCAGGAAACCATTTGAAAAAGTAAATGGTGTCATTGCACATGACATTATACCCAAGGTATTTTACTTGTAAAATGTGCTTGACCTGTCAAACAAGTATGTCAAGTGTATCAAAATAAGGTTCCTTGAAATTACTCTCTCAAAAAATAAAGTAAATTAAGCCATGTAGGGATTGTTGTGGAGTAAATGAAGTACAGTATGATATTGTGACATGTTTACATTGTGTTCATTTTGGGACTTTTTAGAAAACAGAAAGGTTTTATCCACAGCGTCAAATGGAATGTAAAAACTAATGTCAAAACTGCTCGGAATACAGATAGAGCCTTATAATTCCATGGTGAAGAATGGTTTCCTATCTAATAACACCACATCTTACTCTGTAAGTCTTTTAACAGTGTATAAAGAGAAGTTGAAGTCTGCTGATGTTAAGATATATTTCTAGTAGTTTTCGGTTCGGTTCGGTTCGGTTCTGATTTGCTTGGCGCATTAAAGTGTTTTTATTCTATGCTTATGTGACATGAACAGTAAGAAGTTAAGACGAAAAAGCTATTTGTGAGTGGACTGTCAACTGAGTGGCTGCCATTGTTGCTTTCCAGTTGCTTCAGTGTTCTGGTTGAGTAGTTTCTAGTTTGTTGCTTATTATTAAATTAGGTCAAAAACTCAATTTTTCTCTATAATATTTATTTCCCTGCAGAAATTGCTCAGTTCCTTTTTTCAATGTAAATGTTGGGGGTTTTACTGCCTGTTTTGTCTTCTGACCAAAAACATGGTAGATGAATATAGTAAATATTCAGTCTCATGATAAAAGAACCTTTATGCTACTAGTGACTACGATCACATACTATGGCTGTACCATGGTACTAAGATAGCACTATTTGTATTCTATTTTTTAGGGATTTTAAAGGGATAGTTTAGCCAAAAATGAAAATTCTGTTACCACCCCAAACAACTCACCCTCAAGATGTTCCCAATCATTTATAAATTACTTTGTTTTGCTGGACACAAAGGAAGAATTTTTAAAGATTGTTGGAAATTTTCAGTTCGGGGCACTACTGACTAGAAAAAACTACCTTGAAGGTTCCCGGGAATTGTTTGCTTTCCTAAATTCTTAAAATTATCAAATTTTGCATTAAGCAGAACAAAAAATATGCCTAAAGTGAATGATGTCATAAAACTGAAAAGTTCTAACATCTTTCTGTGTGTTCAACAGTACAAAGAAATGTATACATGTTTAGAATAACTTTAAAGTAAATCATGACAGAATTGTCATTTAGGGGTGAACTATCCCTTTTAGCTGGCATTAATATTTAAAAATTAATAATAATGTTTGTGCTTTTTGACTGTTCGTATCACGGTGTTGCTTGCTTTGAAACATACCTTCACACTTTTCGTAATCCACATTTGGGCCACTAAACTATGCAATTTAGAGAGAAAAACTGAAATGTTATTGTCCAGAATTACATTGCTTTTTTGCATAATTTCTTATTTGCTCTGAAATAATGACATAAAAAATAAAAATAATATTCAATTAATTCAGTAAAAAAAAAGTTAAGATGCGTGTTTTGGTTATCAGCCAACAGGACAAGACATACTGTTAGAACAATGGTTCTCAAACTGGGGGCACCCGGATCGGGAACATATTTTTTGACATTTTATGAAATGTGGAAATGTATGCAATCAAACATCAGAAAAATAACACCACCAACCAAAAGTATTGATGTTCCAGCACTGTATAACTGAATATTTGTTTGGTTTAAGTAAAATTCAAAGTTTAAGATATCTTTATTTGGGGGGCCGGAAAGCGCTGCACTTTACACAAAGGGGCCTTACAACAAAAAAGTTTGAGAACCACTGTGTCAGATAGTTCAGAAATATATCTATTCAAATTCGTACAAAACACTGCACCTGTGATATGTTAGTCCACCTCCCATTCTCTCTTCCTCTTTACACAGACACAAACACACAGTTTCAAATGTGCCTTTTTTTCTCATGTTTCTCATGACTTTATGGCTTGCAGTTATTTTAAGTCTTCAGAGTTGAATATGTCTCTCCGCACTGAAAAATAAATTGCATGACACAAACCACCAATCAGGCCATAAACAATATACTATTGTTTGTATAGACAAAAAATGAGGTTTGCATAAAAGAGATGTTACGTACTAACATACTCGCACATAGCATGTTTTATTTCTTCATTAGATTGCTTTATGTGCAGTGATGGATGCTTTGATAGTTTCAAAATACACAATTTGTATTACATTTGAATTTCCCATTCATGTGCCATTTGACCTATAGGTGGTCAATCTGTCAGGGCCAGTATACCATTCTGCACCATCCCTGTTCATCAGTACGTACACAAAGGTCAAAGGTTAAGCACTGGATGGACCAAATCATTCCTACAACTCTGATGAATAGAGTGGGGACATGGGAACAGAGGATAAGAGAGCTCTCATGGCCCTAGAGATCACAGTCTTAGTAGTATGAAAAAGTAGTATAGTTAATTCACTTCCTGTTCACAGGAGATTGAAGTGCACAGCACAACGTATGACATGATCTTGTAAGGTCCGGCAGAATTTAAAATAGGGATGCACCAAAATGCACATTTTGGCTGATAACATTAACCGATAATTATTTAACACTTGAGGCCGATTACCGATATATTGTGCCAATATACAGTATCTAAATATTAATCAGGGATGCAGCGATGTGCAAATTTTAGGCCGATAACAAAAACCGATAATTCTTTACCATTGGAAGCCGATAACCGATATAAAGTATCTAAATATTAATATTAAGTTCCCTAAGACTGAAACAAAAGGCAAAAAGTGGACAGCTGATTTCATTTGAAAACATTCACTGCAGAAAACAAGTTCACCATTAGTTATCTTTTTTTCCCTGAAAATTATGTACCAAGCCTACTTTACACTAATTAAAGATTCTTAAACTTTTAACTTTCCGGTATAATGTTTATTTAATAAACAAATTATAGATGTTCTTCCAGAGCAACCTAGAAAAGTGTGCTTAATAGCCACAAGTCTAACAGGTGTCAAGACAGAAAGCATTCAGACAGCAATCGGCTTTAAACAATATGCTTTTGCTCCTATAATTTACATATATATAAATATCCACATATTGTACCTAAATCAACAATGTTTTGCTAATGACAGTAAGTGAATGATCATGACAGAAAGACAGTACTGTACTGGATACAGCTGAAGTGGTTTAACCAAAGAAAATTATTCATAATTTATCAGCTTAAATTTTGTTATCGATAACATTAAAAATGTCAATTTATCGGACGATAATTTATCGTGCATCCCTACTTTGAAGTAATACAAGTCAGAGACTGAGACCGTTTTCAGGTTGGGCTTGTTTGCTGCAATCTGAACTTGAGGGGGATTGTTCCCAAGTGCGTTTGTCTTACGTCATCAAAAATGTGCACGCCGCATGATAGAAAACAGAACACGTTGCGTTTTTATTAATTTGGTGTTATTATGCGCAGTAGAGTAAATGACATTAGGGTTTACTGTATGGGCGTTGCATGTGGACGGCTTTCTGCTCCTTACAAACAGACTTTTTTGAGGAAACAATGTTTTACCTTTGACCTGCCGCTCTGATTCCACTCGCAACGCAGATATACGATGCAGGCTCACTCTTGCTCGGTAAATCATCAACAATATCATCTCTTAAATGTGTTTTATTGAAGGAAATAGCAGGTCACTTTACTTCCTCATCAAGTGCCCACCCGGGTCCGTGTTGCTTTCACATCAGTGATTCTTCATGCGATCCTTTCCGAACTAAACTACAAGCGTGAAAGCCACCTGAGATAATGTAATTAAAGGCGGGGTGTCCGATTTCTCATAACCGTTGTTGATCACCTAAATAGATACACCTCTACCTCCATCTTTCGTTTTCGTCCATCCTGTGCACTCTGATTGTTTTGGTACTTGGCCCAACTTTGCATAAACAATTCAGAAATCGGACACCCCGCCTTTAATGAAAGGTGTGGACTAATGCCCGGTACACCATTTTTTTTACTCTTATGGTTAGTCAGTTTGTCAGATTATGCGATTTTTGGCTCCGAAATTCTTGTCAAATGCAAGAAACAATGTCAGACTATTAGTTGCCTTCCGACTATGATGTGCATGATGTCATGGAGAAAGGCAGAACTAGTGAGTGACTTCTACAAACAAGCGTAAACAAGCAGTGGCTTTCAAAGTGATGTGTTTTGTACTGGCTGTCGCATCGTCAGAATGAATGATTTACTAGTTGAATGCTCCAAGTACTCATTGTGTTGCAAAGTACATCCGCTATTATTCACCAGCAGCATTTGCCTTTCTGTCTGGACCACTGTCATAAAATATTTAAACAATAGCATATACTTAAGGTTGGCGGAATGAAACTGTTCTGGGCAAACTCTTCGCGAGTGGGAGCGCATCAATATATGTCCCCGCACCTGGGGAACCAGAACAGTTTGTGATGAGTAACTGGATTAAATTAAATGATATGGAGGAGATGGGGATGAAGGTGAGTTTTGAGTGCAGAACAATTAAGCAGCTGATACCGAGCAAAGAAAGGCAACTTAAATAGGACGCAGTCTAATGTGTGTTTTATGACTATTGGTTTACGTTGATTAGCTGCACCTGATGTGATTGGCTGATGCAAGCTAGACTCACTCATGTGAGCTGCCAGAACTAACTCCGGTAACTACGCTTGATTTATCATTCTGTTGTGGTATTTTCTTGAGGAAACAAAGTATTGTTGCCATGACTCCTTGAAACTTCCTTCATTGAATAATTCCACATAGCAGCACAAATATCATTGTTTCTCTTTCATTTTACCACATTTGAAAGCTGCACAGCATTTGTGCTTCCGCTGGTTTTTTCATAGATGTAAAAACATGCTAGTCTTTCTGTTGCGATGTAATGAAACAGTTTTGGGTGTTGTTTACTATGACAAACTATACGGGGCAAAAGGATCTCACTGATGTCCCACACGTTGTATACGAATCCCTACAATACACAAATTGAGGCAAAATCAGGCTGAATTCGTCTTTTAGCAAAACTGTTATTTTACATCAGCAACATCTACCTACAGGATTGAAATCACTATGTATATTTAGGCATTTAGCTGTTGCTTTTATCCAAAGGGTCTTGCAGTGCATTCACGCTATACTTTTTAAGCAGTACGTGTATTCCCACAACGCAGTGAACATGATGTTAAAGGGACAGTGCACCCAAAAATGAAAATTCTGTCATCATTTACTCAACCTCAGATTGTTTCAAATTTGTATAAAATTCTTTGTTCTGCTGAGCACAAAGGGAGAGATTTGGAAGAATGTCAGTAACCAAACAGATCTCAACCCCATTTACTGCCATAGTGGTAAAAATAAATACATGGGAGATCTGTTTGGTTACTGACATTCTTCTAAATATCTCCCTTTGTGTTCATCAGAACAATAAAATGTATACAGATTTGGAAAAACTTGATAGTGATTGTGAGGGGGAGAGGAGCTTAATGTTTATGATTAAAGATTACGAGGGCAAATTAATTGGGAAAAATTTATGGCGTTTACTGATAAATAATTTATAATAATCACGGCAACACTGTGTAAAACACTTACAATTTTCATGTTTGATATCATGGTGAATTTAAGGCTCAGTTGTTGACATTGGTACATTTGTTTCATCATTGATGTGAAAGCTCAATTCGTTGGCCATTCATTTTGCTTTTTCCCATTGCTACCAGTTTGAATCAGCCTTTATAATGTAAGCTTACAGTCCAAACAAATGAGGAAACTGGAAATGCATGAGGGAAATGGAGAGGGTCTAAAATGCTCATTAAAATTTAATGGACCAGTTTTAACCTACCTGAAGAATTTACGGCGGCGATAACATCATTTGCTCTGTTACCATAGTGCTGTTATGACATTTCGAGAGGCTGCAGGTAAATGTGAAATTAAACCAGTGTCTACGGATTGCGTCATAGCTGTTGTACTGTGTAATCAACCCATTTGTATTCATACAGTGTTGTGTTGGGTTTCATTACCCCAGGGGTGTAATAAGAAGTGGCATTTCTACAAAGCGTGACATCACAGAAAGTTTTACTGACACAAAGATGCAACAAAGATCTTCTAATCACTATCTTCTCCCCTATCTTTCTCTCTCTGTTTCAGGGTAATGCACAGGTTTAGAAATGCCATACGTAGATATTCAAAATCGAAATTGTGGCTTTCTAGACATCGAAGAAATAGAGAACAACGGCAAGTTTTTGCGCCGCTACTTCATCCTGGACACGGTGGAGGGCAGCCTGGTCTGGTACATGGATAACCCTCAGGTATCAAACCCTTTTGGTCTCATTTATTTTGTTAGCATATAACTAAATTCAGTGGCTCAAGTGTTAATTCAACCAATAATTCAATATTTGAAATGGCATTATTTAGTCAATTTTGAAGATATTTGTAATAAGATTCAAGATAGGGAAGGAAGGAGTCGGGAACCGGAAGACATTTAAACATTTAATCAAAATAATAATAAAACATAAACAGCCGGCGGGCCCTCACGGACGACCGCCGGCGAAATAACATAAACATAAATACAAACTTAAAACATGTTCGGGCCCAGTCCTCTCTCTTCGACGGTCCGTTCGCTCGTTCCTTTTATATGCTCCCAATCTCCTACGTGATTCGAGCCAAGTGTGCGCACAGCTGGCGCTCATTCACAATTACTCACCGGACTCGAACCACGGTCTCGTCCCGCCTACTCTACTACAATATTGTTGTTATATTTTCACAGAGTATTCTGTAGGTTGATTTTATGTAGAAAACACTAAAAAAACTTTTGCTGGGTTTTCACAAGCAGGTTCACATTTTGTAATGAACAGTGTTCTAATTAGGAAATTATTTAAAGATAGTAGTTTTGGCATGGAAAGGCAAATTTAGTAAGGACATTTGTTTTCTGTTAATGATGATAGCATTTTAATTGTTACATAATGATACATTTGTTGTTTGTATGTTGTCAGTAGGTCTTTTATTTACAATTATTAAATATCAGACATTCCCCTAGCCACAGAGACTACAATACATACATACTATGGATATCAAAATATAAAATAAATGGCCTGATAAAAGATAATATCTTTCATAAATACTGTATATATGAAGAGTTTGGTTCCAAAATGATTTATTTTTCAAATCTAATGTTTTTACTGTGCATTCCAGTTAATATCAATCGAACTGCAGGTGGTTTGTTTTGACTTATGCCACAACTAAAAAAATACAGCTAACTAACACAAAAATTTAGTTTTACAGTTAGTTAACAGGATTTATCTCATTTTAGAGCCAAAGTCTACATATTTATATATAAATATATATAAACACTGGGGTAAATTATATTAGTGAAATGGCTTCTGGTGAGTTTTGTTATCTCTGCCTTCAGACCACTTTAACCATTCAGAGAGAGAATATGTGTGTGTGTATTTTAATATATTCCCATCTATGTTCACATTTTACTTCACTGCTTTTTTATGGATGTCCTTGTCTGAGACATTACAAAAAATTCAAGTAAAGTGAAATGTCTCATCCCCTGCTGTTGAACTGTACATTCCCTCTGTATTGAACACTGTATTTGAGATGTTTTCCTTGTCATTGTTTTCCCATAGAGAAGGTACATTCTAAAGTGAATTTTTTCACTTTACCGTATAGATGTTAGCCCTGAACCAAACTAAATAGTGCTAAACTTTACAGTAAAATGACTGGTAATGACTGATAACCATATGAATTTCCTTTTGGGGTCTTTTTAGTCTTGGTGTGATACTTGGTGTGTCTCTTTTGTCTGTTAGACTGATACTGTAAATGCTTAGATCACAAATTTGGAAATACTTTAATTAGGTTTGGCAACATAATTTGATATGCCCAGATCTATTGTTTTTTTTGGGGGGGGTTAAGTGAGAAATATGTGGTTTGTAATTTAGCTCTGAAATCTCTGCTGACATGTTATTTTATTTAAAGTCAGCACCTGTCTGTTTGTTTCTATATAGTCTTGCTGAGGGTCTTTCAATGGACTTCTTGTCCTTCCAGCTTCTGCACAATTCTGTACCAACAGTCGCTCCCCCAGACAGCATTTTTTATTGATGCTTCATCTAAATAATTTACTTCATGGCATCTCTATGTGCTAAAACTTTCATGAACCTCTGTGCAATTCCTCAACTTTGGAGAGAATTTTGTACTCTTGCTCTCTGTGAATTCTGTCCTTGTCTGCCCTAAAATACAACACACACGCACATACCTCTTACATCATTAAAGTCAGTGTGTATCCTTTGTCACACATTTGCTACATTTGTGTATCGTTTCACAAATGCAGGTGTAATTCCTTGCTCTGAAATCTCTTTCTCTCTGCAGAATCTTCCAGAGGGAACATCTAATGTTGGCTCCTTGAAATTATCATATATATCCAAGGTTTGTCATTATCATCTATCTATCTATCTATCCATCCATCAATCTTTCTCTCTATCTCTAAAAAAACAATTATGTGGGAAAATGCCTTACAGCATTAGCAGAGGTCTGATGTGAATGATCAGACTTGTTCATACTGATATAAAGAAAACAGTATCCTAGATAACAGCAAAAGCAACCCTGAAGCTGATGGGCTACAGTAGCTGCTGTGATGTCAGTATGAATCAAAATCTCAGAGAAACTTTCCAAGCACATTATTTAAACCATGCAGTTCTAAATACAAAAGTGGGGCAAACCAAGTGCTATACGAAGGTTTACCCATACCTACATCACGCCAACAGAATGCATCTTGTAACAGTGTGTGCATGACATATTTTAAAGTCTATTTTATCTGATTTGTCCGATAATATTTTGTCATTGAAGGTTAGTGATGCCACCAAACTGCGACCAAAGGCGGAATTCTGCTTCGGTAAGCAAGGGGTTTTCTCTCTTTTTTCGTAAACAGTCTGTGGAAGATAGTGTCACCAAAGGGGCTTGTCAGACCGTGACCCATAACCCAATATATTGTTATTGAGAGCAGGGCTTAACACTGGATTTTCAGTTGTTGAAATGAGAATCTCTGTTACAAAGAAAGTAGTCTTAACCATTTTACATGCATGCATTTATCCAAAGGGGCTTGCGGTACATTCAAGCTATGCATTTTATCGGTATGTGTGTTCTCTGGGTATTGAACCCAGAACCTTATGCTATTTTTTCTCCTTTAGATAAATTTGAAAAATATAGAATTTGTTGCAGCCTGTTTAAAATGGTTCACTTTAAAATAAATGTATATAATCCTATAACTGTCAAAGTCTACAAAGGGATCCTATTGTGTTTTATTTATGAAGTTATACAGATGACAGATTGTCTATGTGAACTGTTACTTAATTTGCTAAACTGTCAAAAGCTCTCTAATCCTCTTCTCATTTTTAGTCATCAATGCTGTAATGAGGAAGTTTTATCTTCAAGCAAATGATAAACAGGATTTAGTGGATTGGGTGAACGTGCTCAACAATGCCACCAAAATCACAGTAAGTTTGATCCTGAATCAGATTCAGTTTTAAAGGGGTCATTTCACGAAAACCAGACTATATCCATATTTAAGGGCTTAAATCAGGTTACCAACTCAGTAAACGTGAAAAATGACAGATTTCGCTCACATTCTTAAGTAGGAAGCAGTTCTTATTATAATATTTCCGCCCCTTTCTTTGAACACACCGCCATTTTTGATTTTGCGTGTGTGAAGTTCTTACACCATGGCAAAAGTAGGCAAAGCAGAACAAATCATACTAACTGTTCTACTGTTGGCTGCACAGACCAATACAGAACACTGTTCCCAGCCTCACAGGAGACAAGAGAGCAATGTATTTATTTTGTTTTCAACGAAAATCCTCCACACTGAACGAGGCAAAGCTGCAAATAAAGACATTGTAAGGACCGGTATTTTTTAAGACCTCAGGGACCTGTGGCATCTTAAAAGTAGATCAAATATCACAGTGACACATTTGTCCATTCACTCATAGAAAGCAATGTGTGTGGCTTGCTAACACGCGACTTGATTGTCCTGTGTATGTTATTTTCACTTACAGAAAACCCAATGCGTTTGTCTTGAATACCTTCACTTATAGAAAACTGTGTGTATGGTTTGTAAACACGCGACGGGTTTGTTATAGTTTTTGCATTTGCTATATGTGACCCTTCTTTCTTGTTTTGTCTTTGGAAGCACAGGCTCATAGCCCTGGCTGCTTTTTCTGTTGAAAAGGGGGCGGAGACTAGCAGCTCATTAACACTTAAAGACACACACACCAAAACAGCGAGTTTCTCCTCACATGCAAAACTGGGCAATTAGAGCATGGTATAATAAAAGATCTGTGGTGTATTTTTAGCTGAAACTTCACAGACACATTCAGTGGACCCCTATGATTTATATTACATTAGTGTAAAAGTAGAAAACATACTCCCCTTTAACGATTTATCTAGACTGCAGATACATTGTGGTGTACATAAAATAAATATACAGATCTAAATATAGCTGCAAGCAGCATCACTTATTCGAGAAGAATAAGTGAAAACAAACTCAAAGTGCACAATTAATACACCAGCATGAAACACCAAAGACTTAGTGAGTCTCACCACTGAGCCAACATCCCACAAACGGGCTACTGAGCAAAGCTGATAGAGGTGTAAGTAGAGATATGTAATGTGTAGTGTCAGTCTATACTAGCAGACAGTGCATCACTGCATCTGTCCACATGAGCAGAGAGAGATTGCAATCAATGCTATTCAATTAAACAGCTCCAGTCACTGCATTGTTTGTATAGCTCAAATGAAATACTGTAAGTAATATGCATGTTATCAGGGTGTCCATAGGGTCTTAAAAGTTGATAAATAATACATTTAGAGAAAATGCAGACCCTTAAAAAGTCTACAATGCCATTTAACAATGTATACATTTTTTTATAACTTTTAATATTTGTCCAAAGCGGTCATATGCTACAGTTTGCTCGAATTTCATCATTCCGTAGGCGAATAGTGAGAGGTCCATAAATCCCCCACTTAAATTAAAAAACAATCTGTGTTTATCCTGTTCACTGTAGAGTCATGCCCCTGTTGACTGTTTGCACTGCTGCTTTTCAGTGATTTTTTTTCTGATTTATTCATTCACTTTATTTTGCTTCTCAAGTTAACAAAGTAAGAAAGCCTCCTTTTTGTTAATAAACAGAAGAGATGCTAAAAAAAGATATTCCTGTAGTCAAAAAAAAAAGTATTGATTATGATTTACACTTTCTACACTGTCTGAAAAGGCACTAAACTGTCCTACTTCATGTGAAATATCATGAATTAAAATTGAATATTAGGATGTACTGTATTTTAAAAGCTAGGTAACTGGAAGGTCCGCAAACCTGGAAACATGATGACGTCTAGATATCAAGCTAGTTTGTCTGTCGTAGTGTCTCTGAATTGTCACCTGTGTCTCAGATATACTTACACGTACACATTTGGGACTTTTGATATGTTTCCTCCAATTGTCAACAACTAGGGATAAACTACGAGTCATAAACTACTCACCAGCTCAAAACAGTGAGACAGGCTTAGGCCAGCTGAATCTTTGGCTGTTTCTTTTAGCTATTAATTATGCAGCTATTTTATAGTTTTTCATGTTTCTGTGTTTCTTCTCCAGGTGCCAAAGTCAACTGAGCAGTGGTCTCACACATCAGAAGTGGTTGCCGACGCATTGGGTGCCACAAAACAAATTTCCTATAAAACAGAGATCGTTGCAGGAGTTCCCATCATCACCACCACGCAGGTCAGCAGCTGTTATATAGTTTAACCAAAATGTTAAGTTACGATACACGATATCTACTAATAATATAAATACATACCATAATCGTTTAGGGGTAATCTGTCTAACTATCCGTTGTAACACCATTCAACTTTCCCCACGTGGTGTAAAATAACGTGGGAGTCTGTCCTCACCAAAGTGTGGATTATTATGTGTGTTTGAGCTAATTTAAACACCCAGAGAGAAGCCACTGACCAGCAGCTGCCCATTCCGCCCTAGCACCATCTGGAGATTCCAGCTCTCTGTTCAGCCCAAGCTTTGCAAAATTTTTGTTCAAATTTTTATCATAATCTGTGCAGTAATAATAATCCCAAAGAAATTACGTTGTTAGCAAAGAGGACACATATGGGACGCCCACTACTTTATCATTCTAAATTCCATTTCACTCGAAAATGGGTAAAAATACGGAAGTAAAAATGATCGCAACTTCCGGATCCTGGGGACTTTAAGATATTTGATGTTTTCAGGAGAAAGGGGAAGGTCTGAATGGAGCCGACAGGAGCGGATCAAGAAAACCTCACGGTGCGCTGCCATATTACCTGAGCCGTAGTTACCAGGACCAGTCGGTGATCAAAGCCGGATATTGTGTTAAACAGGGAGCTGTGGTGAGTGGGGAAAATGTGCATGCACCAATGACATCTTAAAATACCGTTAAGGATGGCAGCTCACTTTGTTTCAGAAAGGAACGTTGTCTAAAGTGACTGATTCATAACAGTCGAGATTTTCTGCAATTCAAGACAACTGATTTTAGTCTAGTTTGAAAATAAATAATAGAGTTTGTTACAGTAATATGCAATTTTATAAATAGCATTAACTGTAAACGCAGTACACAAATAGGTGGTAAAATAGTCCGGTAAGGCCTCTGTGATACCTTAGTTTCGAGTAATTTTATACCTGAAATGTTCAATTCTAGGATTCATATGTGTGAGTGCTTTTTTTGTCTCTGTTAAGATGAGAAACTGGAAAAGGAGATACTTCATACTGGATGACAAGAACCTCAGCTACTTCAAATCAGATATGGTCAGTCTCTCTCTCTCTCTCTTCCTGTACACAGTCAGAGTCCAGCATACTGATGCTGTACAGCTTGAACCCATTTACCTGATTTGCTGATGATGTTTTCATTGTGTTTTGCACCTGTGCGTCTATGAGCTCACATCTGATAAGTGAAAGTCTGGCCTTTGTTTTGTTTCTGGCATCTGAACATATGTCCAATCACATAGAAAAATGAAGCATCTTAACACTTGTTCCCACAGAATTGGAGCAGTGACTGCAAAAATTGAAAGCTTGTGGCCAATGGAGGTGTGCGTGAGTGGGTTCACTAAGCTATAGTGTTTGGACACACTGCGAGTCAGGGAAAAGCTTTGTAAATAAATTAATGTTTTATTTTCAATATGTAAAGTGCAAGTTTCACTGAATAGGTTGGGTTATGGTGTATTTGGAGTACAGTTACATTATATATTACAATTAGCTTTATTGCAAAAACATAAATAGCTAAGCATGGTGTGTGCGTGTGTGTGCTTACACATGTCTTGGTGGTTGTTCAAACTTGTTCAGTGTTGTAAATTCCTCTAGCTGTGTCACGGCAGGGCTCGCTGCTTCTTAAAGGAACAGTTCACCCAAAAATGAAAATTCTGTTATGAAATACTCACTCTTTACTTGGTCCTAACCTGTATCCTGTATAAATGTCTCGTTCCGTAGAACACAGAGAGAGATATTTGGACGAATGCTTGTTACCAAACAGTTCTTGGACCCCATTGACTACGTAGGAAAAATGACAATGGTATTCAAAAGTGCCCCAGAACTGTTTGCTGTTCTACATTCTTCAGAATATCTTCTTTTGTGCTCAACCATGGGAGTCAATGGGGTCCAAGAACTGTTAGGTTACAACTATTCTCCCATTTCTATTTCTCTGTGTTCATCAGAAATACATTTATACAGATTTGGAACAACTCGAAGGTGAGTAAATGATGACTGAATGTTTTGTTTGCATCAGTTTAGTTAGTGCTACACAGAAGTCAGAGCTTCCCCTTACACAACTATTAATGTAATTCCAGGCCACCCATGAAGCATTTTACTGAATGAAAGTGTAAAATATTCGACAGCGCTTTTGCACTGTATTCTGCTTTCAACTACATGTCAGTTTAGGCGCCACCTACAAATCTAAAAAGCCGCTCACATACCTGAACACTTATCATAAATTATAGCACATTAAATTGACATTCACATACATTTGTAAATCAAAAAACAATTAATAATGAGCCATGGCAACTTGAATTTATGGAGTAATTTCATAGTTTGGTTGTTTGACAAGCTGCTTTTGGAAGCATATTTTGCTGTTAATAAATGAGAGAGGTGCTTTCACACTGTTTGCACTTTCAACCAGGGGTCTGTGGTGTGTTTGCTTCGCCTGCTCCTGAAAGAACACAGTTTTGCAAAGTTTAGCTCCAACCCTAGACAAACACACCTCAAGCAGCTGATCACTGCATTCAGGTTATCTTGACAAACTACAGCCAGGTGTGTTTGAATAGTTGAAACATGACCCTGCCGGACAGAAGGCCTCCAGGAGCAGGATTGACACTAACTGCTTCAGTCATACACAAAGACATTAACACTATGATTCTCTCATGGTTTTTGCTTTTTACTCCCAGGGTAAAGACAGATTTTAACTGTAGGCTGTGTATCTTGACACTTTGAATGTAAATTGTGGTGCTAAAGGTATAAAATGACTAGCCTTTAGAAAGTATGTACGACTTTATATTAGTATACAATATGCTGAACAGTTAAAAAACAAACAAAATGGAAGTATGTGTGTGTGTGTGTGTGTGTGTGTGTGTGTGTGTACAGTATTACTAAACTTACGGAGACACTGAAGTGGAAAATTGGTTGGCAATACACAATGCATGTCTGATGATGGAAATGGCTTACTTTTGTGCTGTAGTGCTTTTTAATCATTGTATACAGTTAGAAATTGTTTTGACTGAGGGGGCTAAACAATAGAGAGTTGTCCCACTTCCGTTCAAACACAAAGCTTCCTGTTAAATGTTTCTGACAGGCGTTTTCCCACTAATTCATAGTAGTCTAATAATAATAATACATAATTTCTTTAGATGAAATAAAATTCTATAGAAATTTGCGTTCAATTTACATTACAATACAGAAAGTGTTATGTGCTTCACAAGATTGTGGAGCTGTGTTTGTGCGTTTGTGGAGTGCAGGCATATTGCAACATGTAAGGAGGCAGGAATGAGGTTTGGTGAAAGGCGAAATGATACAGTGGACGTCAATAAAGGCTATTTCAGGCCTGATAATCACAGGCTAACTGCAGCATCCTGCTCAGGCCTGTACTTCGCTCTCCACGTGCACTGTAATGTTACTGTAATGTTTGTTCTGTGCTCTACAGTGTATATTATCAAATGAAGACAGTATTCAGAAAGTGAAATAAGGAAGACTCTCTGTTTGATCCCAATTGTGTAGGACCGAGAGCCGCTACGACCTATCCCACTGAAAGAGATCAACAAGGTGCAGGAATGTAAGCAAAGGTCAGTCAGACTTACTGTTGTTTTATTTGTGTACAGATTGGTTTGTATCATTTTGGTCTGAATGTGAAAAAAATCTTTAAGTTAATAAGTAAAAATTTTAACTATTAATGTATGTATTATATATACTGTCTTTTACTATTGTGTAATTGCTGCATGACATTAGTAGTCTTGCCGCTTAAGGTTGCATTAATGTTAGCACACAAAATACCTGACACTGCGCAGCATCATTCACACAAAATAGTCCCACACAACTGCTCTTTTACACTAAAGTTTCCACAGTTCCACGTTTTGTCGAGCCTAAGGTCATTGTACTACAGGTCAATGTACAAATGCATTATTTTAAACGCAGATGCGCAGGAAGCAGTCGCGGCGTGCATGAAGGGTGACCACCACCCAACAAACCAAATGTGGGACAGGTTATCCGTTTGTGTGGTGCCCCATTGAAAGGCAGTGCGAAAATTTGATCAGGGATGTGATTTTTCCGTATAAATATGGATCTCCGAATTGTTTGACCTTGTGTAATTTGTATAAATTAAATTTATTTTAATTTGTGGGGGGATTGGGGTTTTGGGGATGTGCACGTGGTAATCTGCAGCTGGCCAAAAGGATCCTTACGCTGTACGCTCTCTATGTAAAGCACAAGCTTGTTTTAAATGCAGAGCGACCGTTTCATTCAGGAGAACATCATTTTGGGAGTTATCTTATGTTGTCTTTATGTTTCCTGAGAGTCCACACCGACTAATAGAAGCCAAACACGGCTGTTTTGGTACTCAAAAATGTGTGTGGTGTCATGTCATTTTTTATTAAGTGGGGAACTGAACAGCGTTTTGTAATGTAAACAGAAATCCAGAGTCTGGAAGTTGAGACGTCTATATGACATGATTTAACATTATCTATATACTAGGGCTGCACGATATATCGTTTTAGCATCGACATCGCGATGTACGCATGCGCAATAGTCACATCGCACGAGGTGCGATGCAGGGAAAGTTTTTTTTTTTAGAAAAAAATGTTGCGCGGGTCTATATTTGCCTGATATAAAGTAATGAATTATTATTATTATTTTTTTACAAAGCACATGTTGTTGCTTCACGTTTTTGACACGCAGCCTCTGCATGCGTGCGCATGGCGAAATGAGAGAGGAACGGGAGAAAAGCACCGAAATGGACGACTTGGTCGCAAAAAGAAGCGCATCGTCAATTGTTTGGAAATATTTTGGCTACAGAAAGGATGATGTTGATCAAAAACAGGTACTTTGTCGGGAGTGCCGTGCAGTAGTTGCCACAACACGCGGAAACACAACTAATTTGTTTGATCATTTAAGTCGGCACCACAGAGCTCTGTATGACGAGTCAGGGTTTCACATCGTTTACTTTCCATGAACATGCCCACAAAATCACCCCAATTATTCTTGAATCAATTATTTATTTTTGGAGAAATTCAAGGCATCTGATGAACAGTTCTGTATTTCTACACATCGCAATATATATCGCAGAAAAATAAAACATCGCAATGTACGTTTTTTTCAATATCGTGCAGCCCTACTATATACACAGACTAAAATAGGCCATTCCGTAATTTGATGGCTTGAAACTTTATAAATGGCAACTATACAAATGGCTGATCTAGTCAGTGTAATATAAACGCGTTGAAGTCTCTACTGAAAGCATACATTTAACCGCAACATGGATCGTTTGCAAAACCTGTGGATTAATTCGGAAAATAACGCTGTAGGAGTGACGTAGATGTGCCATCTCGTGGCTGTGTATGGAAGTCTCTTGAGGCCACAATATTCTTTACTTTCTGTGTTCAATTATTGTTTAAGGAATTATTGCTGATTACCATACAATTTAAAGTAGGCCTAGTATAAACTACTCAAAGGCCATTTGTAAATGCCATCTTATTTGACATCAGCATAAAATATTTGCACAAACCATCAACCTATTTTATTAAATGTTGTTTCGTTGACTGTTAAACTAATAAACGTTGGAAGTGATATTTCCATGGCTGATCCTATGCCTTTGTGATATAATAACAAAATGAAAACATTTGTATATAATACTTATAAGAATATTTTTTGATTTAGTCAATTCCAACTACAACATAATTAAGGCATAGATAAAATGTTACGTTATATAACAAAAACAATTATAAAGATTTCACTCTCTTTCAATTTTGAGCACAGATCATACGCAGAGTTTTTTGTACACTTTGAAGATCTTCTCAAAAAGAGAAAAACAAGCATACAAAATAAGTTACGAACAAGCGAATAATGGAAAAGAGTTTCTCTTTTAAAATGTATTATTGTTCAATTATGTACAGGTAGACCTCAAAAATTTGAATATCATAAAAAGGTCAATATTTTTTGTCACTCATTTCAGAAAGTGAAACCCATATAGATTCATTACACAAAGAGTGAAATATGTAAAGCCTTAATTTCTTGAAATTTTGATGATTATGGCTTATAGCTAATGAAAAGATAAACCAAAATTCAGTGTCTCAGAAAAAAAGAATATTACATAAGATCAATAAAAAAGGTTATTTGAAACAGAAATGTCAGGCTTCTGAAAACTATGTTAATTTCTATGCAATCAATATTTGTTTGGGCCTCCTATTGCACGAATTACAGCAGCAATCAGCCTGTGGCACTGCTCAGGTGTAATGGAAGCCCAGGTTGCTTGGGCTTCCGCGCTCTCTTTGTCCATGCATTTTTAATGCTTTTGAGATGGTACTGGTCAGCTCCAAGCAGGGTCACATCAAACTGTACATCCCCATAATTAATCGCTGTCTTTGAGGTTAGAAAATCGTGTTTTATCACATTGCGTTTAATCGCAAATGCAATTAATCGTTCAGCCCTACTACTACCCCTGTTCGTGAAAGGGATGTGTGTTTCTCATTCCTTAGCTTAACAATGCCTGGTCCGTTTTGGAAAAAGCGTGCGCGGTCAGTAGAGACTCGTGATGAAGATACATCTGTCACTCATCCCCTGTGTCATAATTAGTTTTTTAAATAAAAAATATATCAGAAAAGTTTGAATGTTAAAGGATTGTTAACTATTGTAAAATGGTACATGGTTTTCAGGGGGAAAAGAGAACTAATGGTTAACTGTAGTGTTGTTTTCTGTAGTGAATGCTTTCAAATATAAGCAGTTGTCAACATTTAACTTTTTTTTTCAGTCTTAGTTTTTTTTAAATTAATATTTAGATACTGTATATTGGCCAATGTATCGTCATCGATCGAAATTCACATATCAGTTTATCCCTAGTTATAATTCGAATGTTATAAAAAACACTGTATGACAGCTGGAAGGGCTATACTTTTTGGAAAACAGCTGTTCACTTTCTTGTGAGTGTAAACACTGACTGTGTGGCACTGTAAAAACCTTTATCTTTTGTTTGTTTGAGAGGCCCAACATGTCAAGTCTCAACAAATCATGTGGTGGTAGGTGGGTGATGATAGGTTACACACTGACACCTCTTGTTTATGTAAAAAAACCTGATAAACATCTTGAAAATAGCTGAGAATGTTAAAAAATAGAATAGATGTTACCTTTGTCAAGGTCCGTCTGGTGCAATGATTTTATTTGATAAAGGGATTTTTAGGTCATTTGATCCATCTCATGCTATAACTCATACCTCTAAGCAACGGTTATGATTAGAGGATGCTTATAACACGTTTCCAAGTCATCATTTTTCCATGAACGTTATTCCAACGTGTTATCGTACAGCGAGATTTTGATATTGTTACATCCCTAATGGACTGCGACCTTAAATTACGATTACAGATTGCACTTTCCATCTCTTGCTTATTTTGTGACGTGGGGGGATCAAACAACCGTTTGTTTTATTCTTTTATTAATAGTCAAGCTTGATTTTTGAATTATAACAAAGTATTTTTGTTTCAACAGTAGAACATTTTACCCATAATCTCTTTTCTTATCTTGATTCATATTTCAGGGATGTGATGATGAGAGACAATCTATTTGAACTGGTTACTACCTCGAGAACTTTCTATATTCAGGTAAGGATTGTGCGATTCATTTTAGTTTTCATATGCTTTGTGTACTCCAGTGTGGTATATGTATTGGTCTGTCCTGATACTGAAGGGGTTTCTCGCTAGCGACCACAAAAGAAATCTCGCTGCAGTTTCTTACAATTGTGCAACCTCCTCAAACCACGGATATAAAAGATCACACACTTACATGTGTCAGAGTCCTCTCCCGTCTTCGGTCTAGACTCTAGGAAAAATAACACTGGCAGAGCGAATGAGTTTGTAAAAATGAACCAGGTGTTGAAATAGTAATATGTGAATAGGGTAAACAATTTATGGCATGAATAAATGTTTCATGTGTTTCTCTTTCAGTCTGACAGCCCAGAGGAGATGCACGGTTGGATCAAGGCTATCTCTGGAGCCATAGTGGCCCAGCGTGGCCCCGGACGATCAGCAGCCTCTGTAAGAATTCACTTTCTCTGCATTACTGTTACGTGCCTGATGTTAAAAAGGATGATACCGTAACATTTATGTGAGACAACTGTGCCAGGTATGGTGCAGATCAAAAAGGTAACCGAACAGAGGTATTAAAGTTCAAAAGTCTTTACTATAGTCGCGTTGAAGAAATACACATAATTACAGAAACAAATATACATAGAATAAAACAAGAAAAGAGTGACGCACAAATTAAAGAAAGAAACAAAATAACACAATCCTTATACTAACCTCTAAACTTGCTAACAAAATAAATTCGAAAATGAAACCGAAGTCTTTATCGTATACGACCCCAAATAAACTAATATAATCTACAAACAAAAGTACACGGGCGGCATCACACTCTCAAACCTAAACTAACAAAGTATAAACTAACATGATTCACTGACCTGCATCCTCAAAGAACTCGATGGAAATCGATTGTCAAATACTAGATCTCAAAATAGATTGAATCACATAACACAACGCATGACTAGGTACGTGAAGAATCAAACGAATGGTGTCGACCACAAACAGCTGGCATGACGCACACACACACAATAAACTCGCGTCCTTAAATACAGCTGGCACGCCAGCCGATTGGCAGAACCTCATGACGTCAGAATGATGATTGGCAGTCGAGTCAACCAACCAACACCAACCTAGAAGTGGAGCTGAAAAGGACACAGAAAGACAGGAGAGCGAGAAACAATACAATGTACACAAAACACACACGGAACGTAACAATTACAAACGGGTTTCTACGGAATTATGTTGCCAACCATCCTGTCCATATCCAGTCAACCATTTTTCTTTTTATGTGCCACTTTGTTTGTTGTTGGATCAAACTGCCAGTGATTTAAACTTTAAGGGTCCCTATCCACTTTCATTGTATTACAAAACTCATCACACAACAGTTTCCTTTTGTCTTCCACATAAGAAAGAAACTCATGTGGGTTTGGAACAGTGCTTAGGGTTGGGTGTAGAAATCGAAACGGCGAGACTTGAATAAGTCATTTTGAATGATGTAATTGTGGTCTTTAGCAAGATCACAATGCACTGTTGATGAAAAAATATAATGTATAGTATTTTCATGGGATATAAGAAGGCTCCAGGAGAGACTTGTCCTTGGTCCTTGGAGACCAATGGTTACACCCCTTTATTCTAGGCTCAGACAGAAAAAGTCAACACGACTCGGGAACAATGGAGAATTACTAGATAATCAGGATCAATCGCAGAACTTCAGGATGACACACCAGCCTAGGTTTGTGCCCCCACTGGTGGATATCGGTACGCGGCATAGCCGGTGAAAACAGCCAATCCGTCGCACTCCACAACCAGCCTCTTTCACTCATATCCCAGGTGAGAGAGCACAATACCCTCCCGCTTAGAAAAATAGTCTCTGCCTGGGTCTCCTCATTGGGATCCTCAAACTGATGGGAGAAAGCATTATGCTTTCTTCAAGGCGGGCCTGCCGTGAGTTCAACCTCCTGGCGCAAGGAACATCTATCCACTGTCACCAATACTCCAAAGCTAGTTTGACAGCCCAGTTCCTGGTTACCTTTGTCGTATTTAAAAGTGAAAGTGACCTATTTGTCAGGTATGGTGACCCATACCCAGTGTGACCTCTGCTTTTAACCCATCCAGTGAGTAGTGAACACATGCACAGCAAGTGGTGAAGACACGTACATCCGGAGCAGTGGGCAGCTATCACTGCAGCGCCCGGGGAGCAAGTAGGGGTAAGGTGCCTTGCTCAAGGGCACCTCAATCGTTACCACCCGGCCATGAGGATCGAACCGGCAACCTTCTAGACACGAGTCCGACTCTCTAACCATTCGGCCCCGATTGCCCCAAATTTCTATCAGGCTCAGCTGATAGGAGAAAAAGGCATGTGGATGCACCTTCCTGTCCTTTGGAAATTGCTGAGAAAAGAATGAACCAACACTGACATTCTTTTCATCTACCTCCACGATGAACTGCAACTCAGGATCTGGGTTCACATTTATAAAACTTTGCGTAGGATCCTTACTAACTGTGTACGTGCGCCCGAAAGCCAAAAAGAGTGTTCAGCAAAAAATATTCAGACTTATAAAACCGTGCGTATGCACACTTGTAGGCAATATTCACTTTATAAATCAAAGATCACGCAAGTGTGCGTACGAGAATCAGCCTCATATTGCCCCCTGTACACTCCCATTTTTACCCATAAATAGTCAATGCAAAGCTGATAAGTATATTAATAAGGCTGGCATCCAATCCGCTTGTTAAGACTGACGTCACACACCATAACGGACATATACCGTTTCTGGGTCCAACCGCTATCAGATGCCAAAGGTAAATAACAAAAAATGATGTAAAACTGCCAAAACTCCTGATCCCATTCTTTATCTCTGTAATGAAATTACAAATGGCCACAGATGAGATTATTTGCAAAATAATAATTGTTATAAATTTTAATAATAATAATTAATATGAATATGAATATTATTTATCTAATTATTATGATTATATTAAAGGCAAATAAGGTCTCTGCAGCATTTATATGTTAACAGCATTTAGACTGACTAAAATTTGAAGAAATAATTTTAAAAATATGTTTCTACATTCTGGTTTTATGACGAGGACATAAGGAGAATGTGCGACAGCATAATGGCTGTATTTCCAGACTTTGACATTTGATGAGTAAGCACAGTATTTAAAGGTCCAGTGTGCCATTTTTGGGATGATCTATAGATAGAAATGCAATATAATATACTTAACTATGCCTTCAGAGGTGTATAGAGAGCTTACTCAGTGAATGTAATGTTTTTATTACCTTAGAATGAGCTATTTCTATCTACATACACCGGGGGTGCACTTGCATAATTCGCCATGTTCTGTCAGCTGTCATAGTGTTTCAAAAGGAAGGGTGGATCGAGCGGTTGGTTGCCAAATGTTTAGTTATTGTCGTATTTGTACTCAATACAAGCGCAAATAATTCTACAGATTTATTCTTTGTGATAATGTGGATCTTTCAAGGATATGAAGTGAAATCAATATGTCTGAGGCGTCAATGCTAATAATCGTTTTTATAACACTTACTTTCTGCAATCTAACTTGAGTTCACCAACTCACTATTTGTTTCGCCCTTGTCTCCAAATTTAGTAGAGTAGATCACAACCTTTGCATGGAAAGTGGCGTACGCACGTTTACAGCCCTGTTTTTGTACATGCGCAGCGTTTATAAATGAGACCCCTGGAATAGAAAGAACAGGAGCAGCGATGAAACAAGACTTTAACTCATCAAAAGTTTCCCATTTCTTCTCATTCCACTGAAAAGCGACTCTCAGAGGCTCGGATCAACCCGGGATATTGACTGATTGATGATGGATTAGAGTGGCTTGATGAAGATACCTACATGGCGCCTGCAGCATCCCGATGAACGTCCTCAAACTGTGCGTTGAGATGACGGGAATACGCACATGTGCCTTCTGAATCCGTTTTTGGCCAGATTGTACTGACAGAAATGAGGCAGAGATTCAAATACAGGCATTGACCTAGAGACAGAGAAACAAAGCTGCACGACTGTACGATTGAAGTGAATCTAAAAATGGGGGAATATATTACAGTAGAATATTCCCTTTTAGTTAGACTTGGCCACTCAACTGTATCCTCTTTCTGTACATGTCTGTCTCTCTTTTACTGGCGTGATCGATACCTAATGAATGTGCGCTGTGTTGCAGATGCGTCAGGCCAGACGGCTCTCAAACCCTTGTATACAGAGGTATACAACCTGCAATGGTGAATGTGCCACGTATGTGTTGATATGAAAATCCTTGCGCTTCTCCCCATCTGTTTATTTGCACCCCAGTCCTCTGCTTTAAGTTTCGAGATCTTCGAGCTTTAACTAGATCTTAACAAGGTAGAGCTGACTCCACCTTAACAACCCAAAGTAAAACAAGCCCTCCTGTCATGCTAGAGCTGACACCCATCTACATCTCTAATCCCACAGTCACCGGCTTCACATCTTTAATATACGTTCACATCATTTTGTCGTAACATCTCATTATTTTCCATCATTTTCTCATTATTTGCACGTTCATTTGGGACACTTGTCAAATAACACCATTGTTAGAGGTGAAGTCATTTCTGCGGCGCTAAAGTCACTATTTTATGAAGGGTTCTTATTTGTCATTTGTACAGATGTCAGTGACATTATACATTGAAATGCTTTTGTGAGGAAATAAGCTGTCTACAGCAATACAATGGTAAAAAATATGTAATAATATAAAGAAATACATAAAGAGACGAGGGAAGAAAAAAAAGGATAAAAATTATTTATATTTATAGCATAACAATTTACTGCAAATGTGGCAAAAATATTGAGAGTATTTACAATAAAACGTACAGTACAGTAGTTAAGGGTGTATAAATGAGTGGTTCGTGTGAGGTATTTACATAAAGAATTGTAAGTGCAACTGCAGAACATGTAGATGTACAAAAATGAGATATGTATTAAGATGCGTGTGTAAAAGTATGCAGGTAGTGTGAAAGGCAAAAATAACACAGTTTTGTCTTACCTAGTATTGCTTGTGTAGTAGCAGTATTTTAAGATTTAAAAATATGTCAAATTAGATCCTGTGAGATAAAAATAGATATTTTGTTATGCTTCTTATCTGTCAGCTTTGAGAATAGTGTATGCCTAACATTTACATTGAAACATTTTCTTATGTTGGTTTTTGTCCCTTCACCTTCAGGTCAAATGCACACATTTAAAACAAGTTAAAATGCTGCACAAACTTGATTTTACAGGTCATGAATAGTTCACTGCTGTATAGATATTTGAGATCTTTTGGACTAAGAATGTTCAAACAGTCTTAATAGTTAAAAACATTTCATACACATTTAACTTCATTCTCCACTACACACTTCACTTCCTGACCTCCAGATACTTAACATGCAATTAACAATCATCCATCGCAAATATCCATCTGTGTTTACTGAGTTTACTAAGTATTCCCTGTGTTCAATGACTGAGTTTACCAATTGTTCCCCTGGTAAGAGTATTTACTAAGTATGCATAATGTTTACTGACTGTGTTTAGGATTTTTTCTCTTTTTATTATTTTTTCTCTTATTTCTAAGTATTTGGTATACCTACTCTGTTTTTGGTCTACATCATATGTGACCCTGGAGGACAAAACCAGTCTCATGGGTCAATTTTTCGAAATTGAGATTTTTAAATCATCCGAAAGTTTAATGAATAAGCTTTCTATTGATGTATGAGTTGTTATAATATGAGAATATCTGGCTGAGATAAAACCGTTTAAAACTCAGGAATCTGAGGGTGCCAAAAAATATAAATATTGAGAAAATTGCCTTTGAAGTTGTTAATAAGAGGCAACTGTGGCAGGCCATTCAATCACAAAAATAAAGTTTTGATATATTTACGATAGGAAATGTACTAAATATCTTCATGGAACATCATCTTTACTTAATATCCTAATGATTTTTGGCATAAAAGAAAAATAGATCATTTTTACCCATACAATGTACTTTTGGCTTTTACTAAAAATGCTGTGCTACTTAAGACTGGTTTTGTGATCCAGGGTCACATATACCAAATGTTGCATAATAATAAAAAATGAATAAAAATACACTGTTAAAAATGTAGAAATGACACTCTTACTGGCAGCAGGTTACTTCTACAACAGTCCTTTCTGCTTCTCTAATCCGAGTCTGAGAGCCAAGCGATTTTCCACCAGCGATTTTTGTATCATTCCGCAGCTAAACTAAGTCGTTTTATGAAAGCAATTAGAGCAATTCAAAGCTGTTAATATATGTTGCGGTGTGCATCCGAACATGTTGTTTGCGACTCACAGAGTGAGAGAGAGTATACTCCTAGTATGCTTTGCAAAGGCTGTTATTTTATACTCTTTCTCTGTAAAGATAAAGACTCTTTAATGTTCAATGTGAATTTATCTTTGAACAAGCTATTGCATAAATTTAAATCAACAGTAAGTTACTGGCAACCTGCTGCGAGTAAGAGTGTATTAAACAGTGTATCTCTATGCATGCCATGTAAGGCAAATAACACGTGCATTGGGTGATGTGACAGGTCACTGTTTAAGTGCTTCAAGAACAGACCAATATTTTCTCACTACTGAAATAACACTTCTGTCATATGCTTATTTCTTTCACTTAAATTAACATCTGTGAAACAAAAAAAGATTCTGGCTGGTTTCGTTTCTATACAATAACAACATTCAGTGACCAGGGGATGTCAAACGCCAAAACTGACAAACAAGGACTAGAAATGTCTCATGGGATGTATTTCCTGTCTTTTGAGGCCATATAAAGCTATTGTTTGAGGAACGGCCCAAAACTGTTTATATTTGTTCATTTCTCAATTCTCATTCATAGTACGAGCTATTGTTTAGTTTCGGAAGACGTACAGATGGTTTCATCGGACGCACGGTCCAAAGTTAACTTCCCTTTCAGTGTCTGGCTAGTGGCTAATAAGATAACAATGTATTTCATATTTAATTCATATTCATATTTATGGTATAGTAATTGTAGTAAATTAAAGTAAAAATACATAATTGATTCATTGTGGAGGTCTACCGGAAATTAAGTTTGGGCCACAGTACGTTTCTTCATGCTGTTGCCTCCTAAACCGTCTGTATAGTTGAGAGTTGGACTGATTCCATTATGTTTTATGCGTGTTTTGGTGCTTGACAGCTGTTGGTCACTATCTGCATTTTCTGTAAAAGAGCAGCTTGGCTATTCTAATATACTACTGTTAAAAGCGATCCTTCAGCCATGAATCCAAATGTCCCCGTGTATTACTCACCCTCAATGCATACTCACTGAATATGACTTTCTTCTTTGAAGAATAATGCAGTCATAGTTATAATATCATGTATTCTTTTACTTCCAAGCGGTAGAATGGGGGGCAACTTTTTGAAGCTCCAAAAAGTGCATCTATCGATCAAAGAGCGGCTCGACACGGCTCCAGGGTCTTAAAAATGGTCTTCTGAAACGAATTGATGCGTTTGTTTAGGAAAAATATCCATTTTGACAACGCTATTAACGATAATGTCTAAAATCCGTTATCTCTCAGCTGCATGCCAACGAGGGGCTTGTTTTTCCGCTAAATGATGGTGAAGAAAGGACGTCCTATTGGCTGAAAACGAAAAATGCTGTGTTTGTCACAGTAACTTATTACACGACTCGTTGAAATGCTTGATTCTGATTAGCCAGTTGTAACCCTAACCTCTCAAAATAAATAACGTACTTTAACCTGGATGCAGCAGGGGTTTTTTTTGACAAATTTAATATAAATATTTATTTTTATAACATGATGATTGAAAAACAAAAGATTCAACCAAATTGCCTGTTCTTTACATTTGAACGTCGTTTCTTACCTTAAAGCCGAAAGTAAACGGCTTTTGCTTGCCGAAGGTCTGCATTCGGTAAAAATGCTAATGAAATATTTCAAATTCACATTTCATGTACAGTTTTTTTTTCATGTGGCAAGTAGCCATGTAATAAACTTATTTACTACTATTATTAAATTACAATACAAAAAATTACTTATTACAAAAAATTATTTTATAGTAAAAAGTATGCGATCGGTTGTTATCGCACCTTCAGTGTGATACAAGACTCTCTGCTTATCGGTAATAGCGTTGTCAATGTGGATATTTCTCTTAAACAAACGCATCGATTCGTTTCAGAATACCTTTGTTAAGACCACGGAGCCGTGTCGAGCCGTTCTTTGAACGATGGATGCACTTTTTGGAGCTTCAAAAATTTCCCCCCATTCACTCCCATTCTACCACTTGGAAGTAAAATGATACGTGGTATTATAACTCCAACTGTATTATTCTTCATGAAGAAACTCATATTCATTTAGGATGCCTTGAGGGTGAGTAAAACACGGGGAATTTTAGATTCAAGGTATCGCTTTAGCATCAAAGAAAGTCAGATGACATAATTTGGCTTTTTTGCATGAAATATTGCTTTATAGGGATATTATCTCCCCAAAGCTCTTTTTAGTCATCTTATATTGTTCTTATATGTATGCTTGCATCTTTCTTTCCTTGCATGCTTGTTGCTATGTTTGCCTAACGTCAGTCTCTCATTTTTACTTTTCAGAGATTAAAATGTGACACCTGAGACACTAACAATCCAAAAACGGGTCCTTCCTCTATTCCGTCTGCTGTATTCCACACTGAGCTTCAAACTCCTCAGTTGTTGTAGCTTCCGCTGCCTTTACTGTCTCCTGATGGACACGTCCCCATGACTACTACTAAACTTTCCACTGTAACAACTGCTTGTGCTGCTCTTGAGATTGTGCTCTACGTTCCCCCACCACCGAAGTATATTTCTGTATTCTGACTGATGGTCCACTCTACTTCTGAGCCACAGATCTGGCCTGGTGTTGTGCTGTTTATGTAACCTCCACTGCTCTCTCTCATTACGCCATTTCCACAGGAGCACGTCGAACACCCCTCCATCTTCTACGGCGAACCGAGTCTCCCAGATGGTGCCGCACCACTTCTCATGGAACTCGGTGACCCAGAGGGCCGTTCCTCCTCGGGCCCTCAGCATGGCGTGGGAGGGGCCAGACCTCAGCAGCTTGTTGCTGGGGACGCGATCGCGTTTGTCGCTCCAGGAGTCATCCCAAATGTTCTTCAAGTAAATGCAGATTCTTCTTCCCCTTGGCAGCCACGAAGCAGCGAGAAAGAGCCTTCGAATTACTCTTCGGATGAAGAGCAGCAGGGTACAATGGTGTAAGAGTACTTGCTTTAGTACGCATACACAAATAGCAAATAATGACGTGTAATTTAACAGGAGGAGTGTGAATAGTTTTAGCCGAGTGCATCTGGACAAGGACAGGGAGTGAACTGCACATTAGGTTCATAAACAGGAGAACTTGGATCGTTTGGGAGGACTAAGACTTTAATTTCCATCTAAAACTCAACTGTGTTACCATTTCCCATCTATATTTTTGACTAAGCTATTTGGTAGAGATGTGAAAGTTTTGGCTAATATGATCACTAATAATTATTTTTGCTATAGCAGATACTATACATCTATAATGTTTGTCCATTGTGAGAAAAATATACCGACCGCATAAAGTTAAATCACTTCAGCAATAAGGAATAAAAGGATAAAAGTATGACAGGATTGTTTAGTACTTTTGCACCGTGTCAAGACTACACAGCTACAATCGGAAAGTCTGTAAAAGAAAATATCAAAGCAATCTAAGGTTATTTATAGGCCTACTCCGAAATTATTCTGTTTTTCTGAATTTACTATTTATATATACGTGTTTTTAGATCAACATTTTTGTTTCATTTGATGAACTACTGATATCAGTTCTCAGAATTCTGAATAAAAGTCTCTAATTTCTATTTATTTGCAAAACATTGAAATTGGACAAATAGGTCAAAAAATGCAATGTTTTCAAATCTTGAATACTGCAAAAACACATTACTTATGTTTTTACATGTATTTTAAGAACATTATATTTAATTGAAAAGCCTGGTTTTTAATCACACCTTACATTAATCTTGGCATGTTCTTTCACATTGTTGGGTGACTGTCACTTCTGGATTTGTGAATTCAATTGACACTGGACTGGAACAGACTCTATTCATGCAGAACTGCTGATTAATGGCATATTTGGTGTGATGTCTCAAAAAATGTTTACAGGAGCTTCACCTACAGTACTGATACAGCTGATGAATAAAAACACTAAAGATACAGAACGCCAATAAATGTACTGTATTCACTTCTGGGTTTAGAGATGTCTTAACAACATCTCATACATTTTTGTTGCTATTCTACTACATGTAGTGCTTTTCTTTGGGATACAGGATAGGCTTTTTGTCCTAATGTTCTTGCTTTTGAGCCCACAGGGTCAAGGCGAACATATTTTTGTCACTAACCTTTTCTGATATTGTTTGAATGTATTATAAACAGTGTAAACTGAGTTTTAGAAAAAAACGCTCAAATTAATTTGTGATAACAGACCACAACGTCATGCAGATATATGTTTGCTGTACAGAAAATGTATTTGTGTTTTACATGTCATTTCTACCAACACAATGCCTGTCAAATGGTGTGTTCCTGAAAACTCTTTTTGGGAGGAAAACATTTGTTTGACAGTTCAATGCACATAGAAACGAACTGATAAATAGTTGATCATGCCCGGATCGAACAAATCGCTCAAACAAATAAAAATAGCCATTTAAAAAATACAATTCTGCTTTTTTATGTGTTAATTTGAACAAATTAAGTGTTATCTAGATTCAGTGACCCTTATGCTAAATATCTCATACTTTTATTATGCAGTTATTTTGCTGTGCTATGTTTAGTTACATGTAATGTATGTGGCCTCACAGAGTAAAACATGAAAAATGTATTGTGCTTAACTATAGTTTGGGGGCATTTTTGTCCATATTTCTTTTTAAAGAGGTGTAAGGCTTGTGTTAGAGTGTGCAGGCTCTATACTTAGCTTTCTAGAAACAATAGTTTCAATTTATTTGACAGGGTAAACAGGTGTGTAAGTTTACTTAGCTGTGTTTTAGTAAAATGTAACAAAATCTTCTTCCTTTTTATGTTTGAGAGTAATTGAAGCCCATGTAAGGGCTTGTCTGCCCAAAACAGTTATCCACAACACTCACCACACAGCTATAGAAGTGCCTGAATTCTTAATCTATCTTGATGTCTTCCCAGATTGAGTTTTCCCTCAAGATACCAGGTTGTATTCGCACCAGCATAAGGATCTCTGAAGGACGCCGTTGAGCAGAGTTGCATTTTTGTTGTAGACTATGTATAGTATACAACAGCCAATGCTCCACACAGAGATCTGATCTCATCATCGTCTGGAATGACATGAAGAAACAGAACTGAGACTTACTAAATACAGAAGAACTGTGGCAACGTCTCCAAGATGCTTCAAGAAACCCACCTGCAAAGCTACAGTACTGCAAAATGTTTTAGACACTTGCTGTAAAATGAAGACACCGTCAAAAATAAAGTCAAAATAGATTTTCTTTATCCATTACCTTCTATTAACTACATAAAATCAACATTTGGTTTGAGCATCATTTGTATTTAAAGCAGCTTTTGGCCTAGATGCGCTTGCGCATTGTTTTTCAGGTACTGTAGCTTTGCAGGTAGGTTTCTTGAAGCATCTTGGAGATCTTCCCACAGTTCTTCTGGATTAAGTCTTTTGCATGGACCAGCTTTGTTTACATCTTCCAAAATGGTCTGTATCACGCTGAAGAACTATTCCTTTAAGGTCTTTCAAACTTTTAAGTGTTGGCCAAATTTTGAAGCAGCAATAGAAACACTGACAGAAAAAGGTGATCTTTTATATCCATAGCACTACTGCTATAACTTATCATTGTATATACCCATCTGTAAATGTCCTGTTTATAGTAATAGCCATCTGTAGATATATCATTATTATTTTCCAAAAAAACACAAGAACATCCAACATCCAGAGTATAGGCGAGCCACCTGTGTTTTATGTTCATTGTACATACCCATATGTAAACTACTTCCATAATATTGTTTATTCCTGCACTTATGCAACCGCTATATATCCTGCACTTGCAGCCATTGCACTTCTGGTTAGACAAAACTAAATTTTGTTGCCTTGTACTTGTACATGTTATGACAATAAAGTTGAATCGAATCTAAAAATTGCTAATCACTCTGAAGTGCTGGATTGACAATGGAAACTGTTTAAACAACACTGTAAATAATGTTCTGTGAAGATGGTTTTCTGCGTTTCAGCTGCTGAGGCGTATGAGACCCTTCTGAGACCCTTAGACCTTTCTGATAGATCTTTGAGGATATTGTTTAATGTGTAGCAGAACATGCTGGAAGTAAAAAAGGTGTTTTCTGGTGCCAAAGAGCTCCTTCAAGCTACTGACTGTCGAAAAAGCTTTAAAGAAACATGGCCCACAGAAGAGGATTTGAATGCACTATATGAGATCATTTTCCATCATGAAAATATATCCGCCATTTTGAATTTTTTTGAAAGACATAATTTTTCAAACTCCTCCTAGACGGTTTGTCTGATCTGCACAAAATTTGGTGTGCAGCATCTAAAGACACTGCTGACAAAAAAAAATTCAACGATTTTGATTGTCCAATCCGTTCTTATATAGAATGTCAGCTGTAGCGATTTTAGCTGCCTGTTAAAATAAGGATGAGTTTAACTCACCAAATGATTCTCCACCAGATCTATCAAGATCGCATCCATGAAATGAGTTATTTAAAACGTCAATTTCAGTCAAGGAATTAGTTTAGCTCAAAGGCAAATATGTATAATAATCGTCATTACACATACATATTTTACAATTCTGATTAGCAGTATAGTGATAAAAATCCTATATGTATTCGTCCAGCAAATGCATCAATGATTTATAAACTAACGTTATCTCATGACCGTAAGTAACGTGACTTTACCAAACAGAATTAAGAGCAGAGGTAGCATAGATCGAAACACAGTTTAAGTGACCAAGTTTGTGAGCGTGAACACAGAGAACCAATCACAGATGCCTCAATGGGTTTTTATTAAACTCTACTCTACATGGTAAACATAATGACGACAAACAAATACATGAAACACAAACGCACATGCGCTAGGAAGCGCAGAGAGAGAGAGAGAGAGAGAGAGAGAGAGTGAGAATGAGAGAGGGGGCATGGCAACGATTTCTGAACATCATTAAAATCATCTTTAACAAAGAGGCACATGACTTAACGCAGCTATTCTATAGAAACGGAATACTTGCAAAGCTCTGTGCTGGATGTACTCGTATGCACTTGGAGTGATGGAAATGTTCAGATGATTTCAGAATGCGGTCCTGCTGGAAGTTGCATGCCTTGTTGAAAGTCGCGGGCCTCGGCCCTCGTGACCGGCAGCATGTTCCTTCTCCAGTTAGGGAAGAATTACCTCAGCCCCCCCTCCGAAAGGGGGAGGTGAGAGGAAAGGTCCAATGATGCGACTGATTCAGGAAGACGGCAAAGGAGAAGAGGGAGAAGAGCTGGACTGTGTCCTGGTCGACATTTTAACTTCACGAAGGGCATGCCCTCAGAGTTTGAGTCGGCCAATCAAAGTTGAGTGGGGGAAGAGATTCTTTGTTCACTCAACAGCTAATTTCCATCTTATGACCTGTAAGTAACTTTACAAGATACCAGTCCAAATTATAACATAATGATGGTAATGTGTTCTATGGTCACATGTATCAAGAATGAGGAATTGTAAAGAGAAACATTTGGATATCAAAAATGGACAGGTTTGAAGTCTATCAAGTTATGATTCTTTCGGATATATGAATACAAACCACGCCTGAATTAAACTTGTATATCTAAGAGTTACAGACTATTTAAGATGGCATGAGTGCCAACATATGACCAGACATTTAGTTACATTTATATGACAGGACAGTTTAAGCACAAACGTTCCTATTGTCAGAGAAGTTCTCTGGTTAGCCTCAGATGTTAAGTAAGAGATGAGACCGAGACTTATCAACAATGCTTTGAAGCTTAGGTGTCGTAAATATCCTACAGAGGAACCAAATGGTCCTCACACTTCTCGGTGAGAGTTCAAGACCTAAAACCAGACCCATGGAGCCATGCTTGCTATGGTCTTTGGTCATGGATAGTTAGAAACCAGGACAAAAGGGAGTAAGGGGGGTTTATGGCTTTCTAACCATGATCCAGTCACTACACAGCGAATTCGACTGCTAGCATGCCAAAATAGATTTGATGCTGTGTCTTCACCAAACTTTCTCTTATTGACACTTAGTAGTCAACCAGAATGCCGGAGGCAACACATTAAGAATCAAAACAAGAGTTATTCACATTAAAAGTATTTTCTGTCTTAAGAATAAACCATTGAACTGCTTGATTTGGTTTTTGCAAATAAAAGAGTTCCACAACCACAGTTTAATACGTCCCATCATCAATGATGAACAGTTATTTTATTTAAGCCTGTTGTCAGCCACAGACGTGCTGTACACAACATCTGAAAAGCAAAGATCACTGTATACAGCGGAGAATCTCCTTTCAACCACAGCGCAAACACACTGAAGTTCAAGCTTACATTTTATGATGACATTAAACAGTAAACATTTTGAACACGCAACAGCACTTTTAAAGCCCATGCGAGCACAACCTGTGCTAGCATTATTTATTTAACTACATAAGCAGTATTTGCCGTTGTTCTTTTACTAAAACTGTTAATTAGTGTGTTGAGATGTTATAAAAAGTGGGCAGCTATGACATTAAAGAAATCTCAGAAAATTAAGGATTGTACATTTTCCTTTTTAGCCAAATGGGAATTTGATTTCTTAAAATTCCAGTTTACATGAATGTTTATAGGAGGCACTTTGCCTTAACGTTAATGAATGTTACTTATTAAAATCAATAAAAGGGAAAGAAAATAATAATATAAATATTTGTATTGATTGGCTATAGATACAACACACAACATTTACTTTAAATCACTATTTGCATATATCACAGGATCTACTACAAAAACATCAAACATCATATTCTTCCATCTACAACTTTCAAATGATTCAATAAACTATTATGGTCATTTCACGATGCACGTCACATCTTTAATTTACGACTACTTTACGATATAAAGTCATTATATTTTACGTAAGTGCAGTGCATAATTAAGACTTTTTCCACTGACTCACTTTCTCCTCAACATAAAATAACGCACGATTGAACAGCACTATGGGATTGTAGGACCTGCCTGAGCTTTCTTCTTTCTCTTGTGCATGCCTTGTCCAATCCTCTGGGAGCACTTCACCACTGGAAACCTTACTCATAATCTCTGCCTTAGTCCTGACTTTCATTAAAGACTGGATGCGATCTTGAAATCCAGACTTGGCTTCTTGTTTCTCAGATTCAATCATCAGGTCGATATAGTCGGGTGTAGAAAGAGGGTTTGGTTTGAGCGCAATTTCTTGCAGTCGCTGCAATGAGTTTTGGGAATTTTCAATGAGTTGGAACACAATAATCTGCACATCCTCGAACTCCTTTTCAAGCTTTTGAAAGATCTGTTCTTTTGACATGACCTCTCCCTGTGCTTCCTCATATCGCTGTTTTAACTCTTTATATGTTCCTTTTTTCATCTCTTTTACATAGTCCCATTTATATGCTTGATTAAAGTGAACATTCCAATCACACATTCCAGGACAGACCTTACACTTTCCATCTTCCATGGCACCGCACATGTGTTTGTCCTTGTCATCTGCAAAAAGACATGCATCATGACATGTGTAATGACATATTTGGCAGTTGGTCAGGAATGAGCCTGTTTCGTTTTTGACTTGTATTGGAACAGTTACTTCTACTTCATATTCAAAGTCCTTGTTTGCATCCATATCGGCCTTGTGCTGTTCCAAAACAGCATTTGTCTTCTTTATTTCATCCAGTTTTGTCAGGCCAGCATTGATCTGGGGCTGGAGACCTTCCACAAGTATTTCTAGCTGTTGCCTTTCTTTTAGGACCTCTTTTGTCAAAGACAAGCTCTTTGTTTTCACCTGCTCAAGAGATTTGAAAAAGTTTCCCAAGCTAGAATTTCCCAACTTCCAGAACATTTGATTAAATTCCCCAAAATCGTCCTCATCAGCTTCCTCAGGTTTACTATTATTAATAAACAATGCAGAGTTATTAAACCTGAAGTAAAGTGGCTCTCCAGACTTATCAGTGGAACACGGGACCTGGGAAACTTTGATCGCCTCAAGAACAGGAGGTTGGTTCCCATCGGCAAATGTGACCAGCATAATGATGTTTTCAGCAATATCCTTCCCGAATATGGAAAGAATGGAGTCAAAGATGTATTTCTGTGTGTGCGTCAAACGGGCCAGTGAGGCCTGTACTACAAAACACACGGCATCAATGTGATCGATCCCTCCGGGTTGAGAAAAGAACTCATGAATCTGCTTTGTGATTGTCTGGTCGTGTGAAATTCCTCTGGTATCCCCGAAGCCTGGTGTGTCCACAATGGTCAGACTATATGGGACCTGGAAACCATTCATGTAATTAATTTTATATGCCGTGATGGCCGATGTCTGACTTTCAGCCTGGGATTTTTGCTTCCCTTCATCTATTAATATAAAGCGGAAGTCATCTTCCCATTTCACACCCAGAATGTAGTTGATCATACTGTTGATTAAAGTGGTTTTTCCTGCACCTGTGGCTCCGATCATCATAATGGTCTTGTTCTTCTTTGCGTTGTCTTTTCCAAATGTGCATCTTCTGCAGTATCCATCACTGTTCTGCCATGTTTCATCCAGGCGGAGTTTAAAGATGGGGATATTTGCATTGGGTGCCTCTTTCATTTTAATGCTCATATTCTTTTTAATATAACTAGCAACACTTGCTGTGGTCCCATCACTCTCCTCGCTGTGGTCATTTTGTTTTTTGTATTTTGTATTCATTTTTCCTTTTTGGCTTATGCTGCTCCTGTTTCTTTTAGACCTTGGCATATTCTCAGGGAAAACAGACTGATGAATCCCAGTTAACCTTGAAGAAACAAAACGTCTCGGGTTACTTGGCTGTAACCCTGTTCCCTGAAAAAGCGGGAACGAGATGCTGCGTTTCAAACACTATGGGAGAACAGTCTTTATTCGACCGGTTGTGAAGCACGTGTGTCAAACACGGCAAAAATTATTTTGGCTTTAAATAACCTCGGCAGGTGACGTGGCTAATTACACCCACACCTGCCGGTTATAAATATGCGTGAATGCAGACGCGTAGGTTCCAACTTTGTCTGAAAGGTCGTCCGGGCACGCCTACAGTACGGCATTGAGGCGCAGCATCTCGTTCCCGCTTTTTCAGGGAACAGGGTTACAGCCAAGTAACCCGAGACGTTCCCTATCAAAAGCTACACTTGATGCTGCGTTTCAAATGCTATGGGAATGAGAATACCAACGCCGCCACACTGGAAGTGTCTAGACCCCCCAAGGTTGTGTGACGTGTGTGCACAATCCGAGAGGAGGCCTCAGATACGACTCTGGGATGTAGACTCCAGGACACGTGAGCCGGGAGTGGCATGGACATCCAGACTATAAAATCTAACAAATGTGTGCGGAGAGGACCAGCACGCCGCATCACACACTTGCTGCAAGGGGACACCTCTTGCTAAGGCCATAGACGATGAAACACCCTCGTGGAATGAGCTCTGACTCCTAGAGGTGAAGCTTGACCACGAGCCTCATAGGCCAGAGCAATATCATACCTCACCCAATGTGATATTGTTTGCTTGGTTGCAGCCGCCCCTTTGTTGCGGCCCCCATAGCATATAAAAAGTTCCTCTGAATTACGCCACTGGCTAGTGCGGTGGACGCAAGTCTGAAGAGCACGTACTGGACACAGTAGGTGTAATCGTTCCTGCTCTGACGTGTACGGCGGAGGGCAAGAGGCCTCAAGAATAACCGGATGCACGGTGGAGAACGGAACTTTAGGTAAATAACTCTGGTGAGGATGCAGAATAGCTTTGATCATCCCAGAATGGAACTTTAGGCAAATAACTCGGGTGAGGATGCAGAATAGCTTTGACCATACCAGGGGCAAAATTTAGACAGGACGGCGAGGTCGAGAGCGCATGCAAATCTCCGATTCTCTTAAGAGAGGTGATTGCCATTAGAAAAAACATTTTAAAGGTCAGAAGCCTGACAGGCGCTGAATCCATAGGTTCGAAGGGGGCCCTAACTAGACCCTCGAGCACTGTTGCCAAGTCCCATGGAGGAACTGTATCAGCCGCCTCGCTCCACAAATAAAGCGGGCGACTAAATGGTGTTTCCCACAGAAACCCTCTCAATCAGGGCGTGGCAGGCCGAAATGGCCGAGTACCGGGGCTTGTCCCTGAGGACAGTTTATCCAGCAGGAACTCCAACACTGAAACGATCTGGCAGTGATTGGGTCTGCATGGTTTGCCATGCACCATCTGTCAACATCGCTCCATGTTTGGGCGTAGCTCCTTCTAGTGGAGGGAGGCCTAGCACTTAGAATTCACATGAGACAATAGATCTCTCCTGACTGGCCTGACAGGATCCTGACATGGCGAGTCGTCGAGGAGGGATACTAGGTCTGAGAACCAGATTCTGGTTGGCCAACGGGGAGCCATCAATAAGAGGCGCGAGCCCTGTTGACAGACCTTTGCCAGGACTCCAGGGAGCAGAGCTATCAGAAGAAATGCGTAAAGACGCTGTCTGGGCCACGTATTGGCCATCGGGTCCACACCCAGGGGAGCTGGATGAGTCAGAGAAGTAGAGGGGACATTGTGCCGTCTCCTGCGTAGCAAAGAGTTCCCTATCTGCTTCAGAAAATCTTTCCAGATTTGTTTGACTATTTCGAGGTGGAGTTTTCATTCCCTGTTTCTCACAGCTTGTCTGGACAGCAAGTCTGCTCCCTCATTCCTATGCCCCGGGATGTGAATCGCTCTGAGGGACAAGAATTTGCCCTCTTCCCAGGGCAGGATTTGCTGGGCCAGTTTGTTCAGGTGGCACGACCGCAACCTGCCCTGTTGATTTATGTACGAGACTACTGAAGGGTTGTCCCCCCGCACTAGGACATGGTAGCCTCGTAACTACCGGAGAAAGTATTTCAGTGCCAGAAATACAGCCATCATTTCGAGGCAATTGATGTGCCAATCGAGAAGATGACCTTTCCAGATCCCTTGGGCTGGACAGTCATTTACGACCGCACCCCAACCCATAAGGGATGCGTCTGTCGTTAGCACCTTGCGACGACAACACGGACCGAGAGTGGGACCTAAAGTCAGAAACCGAGGTCTGTACCACATAGAAAGGTTGAGAAGCCCCTGGCGCGTCACCCTTGTCTGCCTCTGGGGGTTGGCCCTTGAATAAAACCCCCTGGCTTTGAGCCACAACTGAAACGGTCTCTTGTGCAGGCGTCCCAGAGGTATCACCGTGGAAGCTGCCGCCATGAGACCTAGAACTCTTTGAAAGTGACGAGTAGCTTTTTGGCCAAGCCTGATGCTCAGGATGGATTCGACATGTGCAGGAGACAGTTGTGCCTGCATCGCGGTTGAGTCTCATATCATCCCTAAATACATTGTATTTTACCTAGGGGAGAGAACGCTCTTTGTGGCGTTGAGTCTTAACCCGAGAGTTTTGAGATGAGATAGGACGACATCCCGATGTCGAAGCGCTAACTCGCAAGACTGAGCTAAAATTCAGCCAGTTGTCTATGTAATTCAAATGCGGATGCCCTGGAGTCGCAGGGTGCATTTTGTGTATGTGTGGGGTGACAAGGCAAGGCCGAATGGAAGAACCCGATACTGGTAAGCTTCTCCCCCCAAAGCGAACCTCAGGAAATTCCTGTGTTGTGGCAGGATCTCTATATGAAACTATGCATCTTCGTGGGACTGATTGTAAGACATAATCATCTTGATTGTCAACATTTTGAACATGTGCGTCCTCGGACGCAATCCCCCATCCCTTTTGGGAACTAAAATATACCGGCTTTAGTAGCCTAATTCTCTGTCTGGTAGGGGAACACGTTCTGTGGCCCCTTTAACCACCAGAGCTTGTAATTCTTGTGCCAACAGATTTGCTCCCTTCGGTTGCATTGGCGTGAAGACCACGCCGTTCGCGGAGGGCAATATGCAAACTTTATCCTGTAGCCCTGGTTTACGGTTCTTTCAACCCATGGAGAGATACCTGGCAGTAGTTTCCACGCTGCCAGCTTTTCTCTGAAAGGGGTATCAATTTTGGCACTTCTCATTGGGGGGATGCCAGATGTATGGCAGCCTGAGATATGGCAGGAGACAACCAAACATCTAGCATTCTTTTTGAGCCCGCTAATCCCCGAAACGCACGGTGGCGGCGGAGATTGAAAAGCGGCCCTTTTCACGGTGCTGAAGGGGAGCCTCCAATTACTCTTGGATGTTAAGAATCCCTCCTCGGGGGGGGCACACCCCCACAGTCCCGTGCAAACATATCTTAGGATCTCTTCTTAGAAGAGATGAGGCGCCTCAGGTCCGGCCCTCCCGAGGGGGCCTGAGGGGCACGGTGGGCCGCTCCCCTGCCTCTGCGAGGGGGGGCGTGACTCGCCACACTCTGCCCGAGGACCTCACACCTCAGACTGTGTGCCTGGTTGGGACTGGGGAACTGGTCCGGAGTGGGTGGCAGACACTCCAGACGCTTGGGCACGGCGGGGTAGATATTTGACAAATGCCTCCTTGTGACGTCTCGCCTCCCGGAACCTGGTGACTACGGTATTAACTAGGGATGAGCGTGTACAGCATTATCTGTATCTGTCAACCATATGAATTATCTGTATCCGTATCTGTACTCGGACTGGGCGCGGCCTAACCCGGAGGTGGGCGGGATTTAACCCGGAAGTGGGTCGGGTTGTCTTGAGATGGGCGGGGCTTTAACCGGTATGTTATTTTAAGCATGCAATTGATATGGGTCGATCAGAAATTGTTATATTTATTGCTGATTATAAAACTATTTACATGACAGCATCAGCGTTGAGCTTCAGATCAATGGTTTTGATCATGATAACAAACAAACTATATAAAGAACAAGTTTGGCAACAATGAATACAACACATGCGGTTGCAATTATGAAGTAAAATGTAATGATCAAGAGTTTTCATCTCAACATAACTTTATTTTTTTAACTTTTAATTAAAAACTGGTTAGAGCCAGCTGACGGTTTAAAAAGAAAAATAACTCAGACAGGCGGAGACGCAACACGAGTCGCATTCTACCAAGCACCACGTCTGAACAAACCCCACGTTTATCAAAACTCTACTGGTTAGTAAGTAAGTACTACAAACCGAAGTAAAAAACTAACCTGAAGCTGAAGAAACCCTAAACGTTAACGGAAAAGACCCGCGAACCTGAGTGACTGAGGGAGAGACAGAGAGAGAGAGCTGCGGACACAGTCAGCAACACAATACATCTGTATGTGTGTAGGGGAGGGGCACTGTGACTAGCCTATCACAGAACGCAGACAAAGTCAGCTACCCAATGAGGATTTTTATTTATTCCGAGCACAGATATTGACTCGTATTACTCGTATGATACTCGTACTCGGCAAAAGTGCTTTATCCATACCGGATACTCGTTTCAGCCGAGTATCCGGCTCAACTCTAGTATTAACCGCACTACCAAACAGTCCAGAAGGCGAGATCGGGGCATCAAGGAGGAAGGCTCTGTCCCTGTCCTTGATGGCTGTGAGGTTCAACCACAGGTGCCTCTCCGCAGTAACCAAAGCAGCCATAGAACGGCCGATGGCACGGGCCGTCTGCTTGGTTGCATGGAGAGAAAAATTTGTGGCACAGTGTAGGTCTGAAAACTGTGCTTCGTCAATAACCCCGCCAGTGCTGGCATCATCCAGTAGGTCAGCCTGGCAGTGACGTGCACAGGAATTTTGAGGGGCAGTTGCTCTGACCTGAAAAAAGGGCATCCCCCAAAATAACTGAAAATAAACTTCCGAGCTATATGAAGGACTGAGAAAAACTCTGATTAATTAATCAATTTGCCTACACAGTGTCATGTCATCTTTATCAAAGTGCAAAGTCTCTGTCTCACCTGCTGGTTGGCTTTTTCGCAGCCAACCCTGCAGTGATGTCCTACGACGGCGTTTTAGTGCCACGTAAAAAAAAAAAAAGATTTTGAGAATAAAGTCGAAATGTCACGAGAATAAAGTCGAAATGTCACGAGAATAAAGTCGACATGTTATGAGATTAAATTTGAAATGTTACGAGAATAAAGTCGAAATGTTACGAGTATAAAGTCGAAATGTTACGAGAATAAACTCGTTGTAAAACGTATTTTGTTTACGTGAATGTTGTATTATTAGAGTTTAAGTTGTGTTTAAGCACGTCTTCTGAACCAGTGAGTTAGTTCAGAAGGCCTTGCAAACACCAGCAGTCATTTTAAAAAACCTCTTTAGTTCTGTGACGAGCGGGTCAATACGTGGTCAGCATCGCCATGGCAACGGAACAATCAAGCTCACACACCTGCAGATCATCAGCACCTGGTCCCAATCACCCTTTATAAACCCAGGAAGAAGAGGAAAGGGTGAGCTTGCCCTCAGTACACTGTCTATTGAACTAACGTGTTGTTGTGCTTCCTTCTAGAGACCAGTAACTGACGATCTGAGGATCTGTACACGGGATACTAAGGAGTTTGGACACTTTACACCACAAGGCACGAGCACCACCCCACAGCTACCACGGAGCACCCTGGAGTTATATTCCCCATTGTATACCTCACTGTGTGGCACTGTGTTGCGTTCACATTAAATCACCATCCGGGGCTTATTTTTTGGAATACTTGTGTCTGTGTCTTGTTCAGCCTGCCACAGTTCACATTTGTAAATTTTTTATAAATCCTTAAAGATTGTGGCTTTTATAAGCTTGATGCAACCAGATCTCGTAACATTTCGACTTTATTCTCGTAACATTTCGACTTTATTCTCGTAACATTTCGACTTTATTCTCGTAACATTTCGACTTTATTCTCGTAACATTTCGACTTTATTCTCGTAACATTTCGACTTTAATCTCGTAACATTTCGACTTTATTTCCGTAACATTTCGACTTTATTTTCGTAACATTTCGACTTTATTTTTGTAACATTTTGACGTTATGCTCGTAACATTTCGACTTTATTCTCAAAATATATATTATTTTTTACGTGATACTAAGACGCCGTCGTATAGATGTGCTGCTCTTTGCTGCCTCCCTGAATTTTCTCTCCCTCTCCTGAATCCGCCTCTTTTCAGTGGGCATCTTGGCTTCAAACAATACCCAAAATAGTGATTGCATTTAGGCCTTTAACCTTTTTGGATAAAATAATTAATGTGATGCATTACTTCCATCATTCATTCTTCTTGCTAAAACGAAATGTGAGGGAAAAAAATATAGCCTATATCTGTCTTATTATTTAGGCTAAACGTGGCAAACTCAGCGTGGATTTATGAAGATTTTATTTAATTTCACAAAACTTGATGATGATGATCTTTCTTTGTTATACATCACAAACTCACCTTTTCTGACAACGTTGAGTCGTCTCACCCGACAACCGCGACAATCTCCTTCTAGGACCGCTCATGCAGGCTCAGCTCAGGTGCTGGTCGCGTGCAGAGCTGCAGCCATGTAAACAGAGTTTGCCCTTCCCCTACTGACTTTCATTTTCGGTGACCGAATATGGAAGTGAATGAGGCTTTGCGTTGCTTTTTTATCTAGGCCTACGTGAATTTCTGCATCCATTGTACGATTCATTTTTTTATTTTTTTCCACCTCGGAAGGGCAACGTGAGTGGAGAAGGGCATATGGGCAGTTGCCCGGGCAACCTGAGCAACCCCCGTGTGCACGTCCCTGCAGCCTGGTACGCCTGCAGAACCCCCATGGTGTGCAGGGCCGCACCAGCCTGACCCACTGCCTGAAAAGCTTTCCCACCAGCGCAGATGTGACTCTGCAAGGCTTGGTGGGAAGAGGAGGCTTTTTCAGGGATGACGACGTCCTGGGGGAGAGATAGCTAGCCAGCGTCTCTTCCACCCTGGGCATCGCCATATATCCCTGTGTATTCGCACCAACGATGGTCGAGTAAATCAACGTCGAAGGCACAAAAACACGGGAGGAATGAGGTTTCTGCCATGAGTGAGATATCTTGCCGTGGAGATCCTCAAAGAAAGGGAGGGCCCGATTTTGGGTCTCCTCCCTCTGGCCATCCGACAGATATCTGTCGTCAAGCTTTGAACCCTTGGGAGCCTCTTGTTCCTGCGGCCAGTCGAGTTTGAGCCTGTCGACTGCCTTGGTTACCGCCCCAATTAGATCCTCAATCGCCTCGGTGCTAACTAGCCCCGCAGAAACAAGGAAAGCCTCGTCCTCTGCCGGCTCAGAAGAAGTGCCATGGCACGCTCCAGAAGCGGACGCGAGGACGTCACGGTTCGGCGAATGCATGAGAGAAGTGGACGGATCCCTCTCTCATGCGTCAGCAAGCTCAAACCACGAGCCCCAGGATGAGGAAGAGGTGGCTCGGTCTCATTTTGAAAACACGAGCCGAGCACGCAGAACTCTGAATTCAAAAACATTCCAGAGTTCACACTCTCCCTCAAGTCCCTGGGCGCATGGTCAGCCCCCAAGCATTCAAAGCAAAACTCATGCTTATCTAAATCGGAGAGGATCCTCTCACAGGGAGGAACACATCTCCGATCCGAGTCAGTCATGGTTTTATTAAATGTTCCTTATTCTTACACTAGGCTAAGTAACTCAGAGAGTGCTTGGTCACTGGTGTAAGAATCTAAGTAATTCCTTCCTTCCTTCCTTCCTTCCTTTTTTCTTTTTTTTCTTTTTTTTTAAAGTGAAAACAACAAAGAGGGAGACTTCTCCCTCACAACACACGCACACACAAAGCGGTCCTTGAAGACAAAAGAACCTGATGACGCATCCGCATTCACGTGTATTTATAACCGGTAATTAGCCACAACACCTGCCGAGGTTATTTAAAGCCAAAATAATTTTTGCCGTGTTTGACACACGTGCTTCACAACCGGTCGAACAAAGACTGTTCTCCCATAGCGTTTGAAACGCAGCATCGAGTGTAGCTTTAATAACAAATTCAATGTAAACTGTCTTTTTTTACACAACTTTGCACACCATTTCTTGTACAAACCTCGTTTCTTCAAATAAAATCTATTTAAAAACTCCTGTGTCGGTAATGCTTCAAGTTGCCTTCAACTATACGTAAAAATGACAACCTAGTAATACTCTGATTAATTACTGCTGACCACATTACATAATGTAACATTATGTAATGGGGTAGAAGATATTGGGACTACAAATGAGATGGACTACAAATCCCACAGGTCAGATTGTTATAAAAGGAAGTCCAATTTTAGGGACTTCCTCTTTGAAGCACCATGTGGTGTGGGAACTTAAGGCTGTGTAAGAGCCAGTGTTGGGTAAGTTACTCTGAAAAAGTAATTAATTACTAGTTACTCATTACATATTCAATAGTGTAATTAGATTACTGTCCAAATTACTCTGTCCAAAAAGTATTTAGTTACTCATTACTAATTACTTTCTATATCCTACATCGACCTTGATTAGTTAAGTGATTCAAGGATAGACATGAAACGGCATATTTAATTCATTCAAATAAATAATATTATTAACTGACCAAAGTATTACAAATGTGAGCACAGATTTTATAGTAAGACTTAGAATTTTGATGTCAATTACACTATTGCACACGCATATATTTCAAAAAGTATTTAGTTTAAGTACATCAAAAGTAACTGTAATTAAATTACAGAAAACATATGAGTAATCCCTTACTTTTCTTTTTCAAGGGAAAAGTAATTAAAATACAGTAACTAATTACTTAGTAACTAGTTACACCCAACACTGGTAAGAGCTGATGATAAGACCATCAATTAACAGAACTGAATTGGTGAGTGCCACGTCAGAAAATGTTGTTTGTTACTTCAAAGAATTAAGCAGACCTATTTTAGAGCATCAATGGTAATTTTAGTCAAATCCTTTTTGCTACTGCGAGTTTGTTTGGTTTTAATATTTATATCTGCCTTATGTTTTAGTGCCTGTTTGGATCAACATGTTTTGGGTGTCTCAGAGAATTAAGCATGTAAATACAGGTATTAATCCGTACTAAATTCTTGGATTGAGTTTAAACGTTTGATATTTTAATTTGTTTTATACTAGATTGTAAATGTTTTTAATTATAGTTACTTTTTATATGGCGATTATACATTGTGTTTCTTCTTTGCAGAGAATGCATGATTGCCGTTTACTTTTCTTTTTTTCTTTACCAGAAATTATGGTGGCTTAATGGGTATTTTCATATGATCCAAATGTTAAACCGGGTCCTTTATGGCAACGTGATTTGAGTTATTGTTGTATCTGTTTTTTCTTACTTTGTTAGTTTTGTTTGTTTGTTTGTTTTCTATCCATTGTGGACCAATGAACTGTGGGGTTCTCACTTGTATATGCCATGTTAATTACTCCGCCAATGTGAAGGAATATAGGTGTAGTGATTTTGATTTTGGGTGATTATCGTTGTATGGAATTTTAAGTGAACTTTTCCTTTCTCTTGTGATGTAGTGTGAGTGTGCACTTATTGGTGGAGTATTCGCTATGTGATAAAACCGGTGGGCCCCGTGCTCTGTAGGTGTTCAAAAGTGTCTTGTCGTTTTTGTTTTACTCAGTTTCTTTGCCCATTCCATTTATCCTTGAGTTATTCTTATTATTGTCGAATAAATACATTTGTGCAGAGAAACACACTGTAGTTTGTGCTTTGTGTTGAGTCCCCTTCATCTCTGATAAGATGTCGGGGTTACAATTATATAGCGTAAATATCTCTTTATTTTCTTGATTTTATGAAACCTTGCTACTAAAACAATAGTATGGTGACCATATGAGCCATCTCTCCCAGACGCGTCCTTGCCAGGAATTGTGTGCGTCTTCCGAGAGTCGCATTTGTCAACTGCTTACGTCTTCGAGGTTCTCGCGTTTCAGTAAAAAAAAAACATTACAAAATTCACATTTAACATTGCTTAATACGTACAATCATTGTAGTCATTCTTACCTTGAAATATAACGGCTGCCTTTATTAAATAAAACATAATATAATAATACACATCGATGACGTATGCGGTCGACAAATGCCACTCCAAAAGGACGCATGCGAATCCTTGCAAGGACTTTTTAAAAATGCTTCATAAATTTAAGGCTGTTATAAGTTTAAGCTGCCGTAGTAAATAGTGTGTTAAATATAAGTGAACATGGAATAAAACACAGAAAGGTGACTTACCTCAACTGATGTTTGCTCTTGACACTGAACTTCAGCTGTAGCTGCATAAAACCTGTTCAGTGACATCAAACCTTTGCTCCGCCCAGCGAACAGAAGCACTGATGAAAAGTTTCACTTTCCTTTCCTTGTAAATAATAATCGCTCCATGACTGCTTTGCGTTTATGGAAACGAGAGTGAAAGTCAAATTTCCAGTTTCTGTTCTGTCCCTTGAACATGAGCTAACTGCCAGTTGTTTTGATTTGTAGATGAGTTAATGTTGTTTTGTGTATAGTATTGACTAATATGGAGATTAAAACATGAATTTCACAACTAGTGATTTCAATTGGTTCGATAAATTAGGTCTGTGTTGCAACAGAGCTTTTAGAATTACTCTAAACTCTGTGGATTATGTAGACTAATTTTCTCTCTCATTTGCAGAAAGTGTCATTTGAAATACGTGGAAGTAAAGTTAGAATTTTGTTTCACATACTTGCATAAAACATAAACCAGAACCACTCGCAATTGTATCCGTTTGTGCCATTCAAAGGTGTATTTAACAACAAAAAAAAATCACTCCTGTCTGTATATCAGGGCCGGTATTCACATATCTTAAGGCTAAAAGTAGCTTCTAATTTGCCGATATAAGAGAAACTCTTAAAAATAATGGCAGTGTCAATCCTAATTTTAGAAAAGTACTTCAATGGACTTTTATTACACCTCCTGCTGCCGGTACATGAAGCAGTATAATTATTTTCAGTGTCATTGGAACACATTCAAAACTTATGGCTGAATCCTCTAATCGGTATTATTAGGCGTACCCAGCTGCTGTAATTCCAAACAAACACACCCTTTGTCATGGATCTCTCAGAGACAAGGCAGGAGAACCCAAGTGCAGGCAAGCACGAGACGGCAGGTAGGGGTAACAAGGATTTATTAAACAATATATACAAAAGGACAAAACAAAAACCCACGAGGGGGAAAACAGGACAGGATACCTTTAACAGAAAACACTGACTAACTAAGCTATAAAACAAACACTTGGAACAAACACTAAATTAAGACTTACTAGAAACAGGGGTACTGGAAACAAGAAACGAGGACACTAGAAACAAGCAACAACTGGAGACACTGGAGACACTGGAGAACATCAAACATGTACAAACAATGAACCAGCAACGAGACAGAGAAACATGAGGAATCTTTATAGGGGAGGGAACTTAAGGGGGAACAGGTGCGGGGAATAACAATCAAGGGAAAGCTAATCAACACAAACTAAGAAACAGGAGGGCAGGAACAAATGACATAGACTTGAGAAACAAAGGATCCTGTATGATTCCACCCCAAGATCTAGAATTACCTAACCAGAAGAGGTGGAATCATGACAGGACCCCCGCCTTAAGGAGCAGCATCGTGATGCTCCTCAAAGGCACAAACAGGACAAGAGAGACTGAGACAAAGACAGGACCCAGAGAGACATTGTTAACAAGACAAGGGGCAGACAAGAGATAACAACGAGAGGACTAGGGTGTGACAACAAAAACAACAAACAAGGGAGGGGGGGTGGGGGCAAACAAGAGAAAACGGGAAGTCCAGAATGGGTGGGGAAACCCTAGCCCGCGGGGGCGCGCCGGGAACTGTCCTTCCCCCCCGGATGGACTGGCGGGCTGGGACCCGGCTGGAGTGGCTCGGGTATGCCGGACGGGACCGGCTGGAGAGGCCTGGGTATGCCGGACGGGACCGGCTGGAGAGGCCTGGGAATGCCGGACGGGACCGGCTGGAGAGGCCTGGGAATGCCGGACGGGACCGGCTGGAGAGGCCTGGGAATGCCGGACGGGACCGGACTGGGAATGCCGGACGGGACCGGACTGGGAATGCCGGACGGGACCGGACTGGGAATGCCGGACGGGACCGGACTGGGAATGCCGGACGGGACCGGACTGGGAATGCCGGACGGGACCGGACTGGGAATGCCGGACGGGACCGGACTGGGAATGCCGGACGGGACCGGACTGGGAATGCCGGACGGGACCGGACTGGGAATGCCGGACGGGACCGGACTGGGAATGCCGGACGGGACCGGACTGGGAATGCCGGACGGGACCGGACTGGGAATGCCGGACGGGACCGGACTGGGAATGCCGGACGGGACCGGACTGGGAATGCCGGACGGGACCGGACTGGGAATGCCGGACTGGACCGGACTGGGAATGCCGGACTGGACGCCTGCTGCACCACCGGACTCGGGACCACCGGACTCGGGACCACCGGACTCGGGACCACCGGACTCGGGACCACCGGACTCGGGACCACCGGACTCGGGACCACCGGACTCGGGACCACCGGACTCGGGACCACCGGACTCGGGGCCACCGGACTCGGGACCACCGGACTCGGGACCACCGGACTCGGGACCACCGGACTCGGGACCACCGGACTCGGGACCACCGGACTCGGGACCACCGGACTCGGGACCACCGGACTCGGGACCACCGGACTCGGGACCACCGGACTCGGGACCACCGGACTCGGGACCACCGGACTCGGGACCACCGGACTCGGGACCACCGGACTCGGGACCACAGGACTCGGGACCACAGGGCTCGGGACCACCAGGGCTCGGGACCACAGGGCTCGGGACCACCAGGGCTCGAGCCGCCCTCCGGAGTTTCTTTCTCCCCCGCTTGCACATGGACCTGGTAGATGGTGCAGTGGCTATAGGAGGTGAGGAGGGGAACGGTGTGGGTCTCCCCAAGGTGAGGGCACCCACCACACGGTCCTCCGGAATGGACACCCACCCAGAACGAGAGGAGATCGGATGACAGCTGAGAGAGGAGCCCTTATCGAGCTGCTCTCGAAGCTGCAGCCGTTCCACTAACTGTGGGAACGGCTGATAAACCAACCCCTCCCGCTCAGGAAAAGATGGAGGGTTGTCCATCCCGGCCATGAGGTAGGCATTCACCAGCACCTCGGGGACAGATGCCCTCCTGGCCTCAACCTCCCGTGCATAGACCAGCAGAGGCCTATGGCACTGGGCCGGAAACGGACCACCTCCAGCGTGCGACTGGGAGGCGATAGCCTCCCACCAAACAGGATTGGAGGTGCATGACCATGAGTTGGTTGCTGCCTGCTGGGTTCTGTTTGGCTGGTTCATTCTGTCATGGATCTCTCAGAGACAAGGCAGGAGAACCCAAGTGCAGGCAAGCACGAGACGGCAGGTAGGGGTAACAAGGATTTATTAAACAATATATACAAAAGGACAAAACAAAAACCCACGAGGGGGAAAACAGGACAGGATACCTTTAACAGAAAACACTGACTAACTAAGCTATAAAACAAACACTTGGAACAAACACTAAATTAAGACTTACTAGAAACAGGGGTACTGGAAACAAGAAACGAGGACACTAGAAACAAGCAACAACTGGAGACACTGGAGACACTGGAGAACATCAAACATGTACAAACAATGAACCAGCAACGAGACAGAGAAACATGAGGAATCTTTATAGGGGAGGGAACTTAAGGGGGAACAGGTGCGGGGAATAACAATCAAGGGAAAGCTAATCAACACAAACTAAGAAACAGGAGGGCAGGAACAAATGACATAGACTTGAGAAACAAAGGATCCTGTATGATTCCACCCCAAGATCTAGAATTACCTAACCAGAAGAGGTGGAATCATGACACCCTTACCTCAGTTTTCACAATTTCCCGACCGAAAAAGAACTGAAGAACACATGGGTCAGACTGATACGGCAGGATAAAGGTCCGTATTTTAAAAGAATATGCAGGAGTACATTTGTGTGCAGTATGCATTTTGAAGCTGAGGATGTTTACACCTCAAAATTGGAAGGAAGAGACTAAAATACGGTAGCACCTTGCCGATTTTTATTTGAAAAATTGGGGTGAAGACCATATTCCTCGACAGTCAGCCTTTGACCAGGCTAGTAGGCTACTCGCCTTGGGGCTGATGTTCATGATGACGATATATCGTGCAATTCTTATCCTCTCAGTTTCTCAATGACTTACGGTTAAATACCGCCACATCTGAAAGGAAGAGGGTGCTCTGCGCCGAAATTCCAAATATGAGAAACAGAAGAAGAAAAATTCATTGCAGGAAATGCCAGTGGTCATATTTTATCGCTGTTCTTCAAACCTTTTCAGGTATTTTCAGGATAATAAAGCATATTTTTAGTGATGATGTTTGACTAGTGTTGCCTTTTCAATTGTACGTTATAAACGACTCAATCTTGTAGTGATTTTAGATCGAGCAGTACCTCCTACTGATCAAAGAGCTGTAGTTCAAGGAAGAGCTGTGCAAATATATTGAATCGATATCAGAATCAATTAAGACATGTATAATAAGCGTGAACCGCGATATGTATAGCTCCTAAAGCTGTGAAATGTTTCGGAGTTACGAAGAGGACTCCAAAGCCACTAAGATCAACTCACAACAATCCTAAAAAGTGAGAACTTGCAGGTCCCAGCCTGTTGTAGTCGTGCCGAGTTGTTGAGATAATGGACTTAAACACCATTGAGGTCTCCCTGCACAGGTTTAAACACTGCTGACTACGGCTTCTTTGTTCCCCTGCTTTCAGTGTCGGTTTTGATGGACGCCCCACTTACTTGGGCATTGCTTTACTTCTTTAACTCAATTTGCTACAATAAGATATATATTGAGAGAAGAAAATACAGGCCGTAATAGTCTTATGTGGAGAGTCTTGTGCAAAAGCAAGATTACTCAATTTAAAGTCTCCAACACTAGGCTCCCTCACCTGTGATCACGTAGATTGGGTGAAAGGGGTAGCCAACTTCCACAGTCTACTAGAATGACAGCGAGAGCCATCGCTCAAAAAGAATGTAGCTGATGCTAATTGACGAGCCACCCGGAGAGGTTTGGTCCAAGATGGTGCCATTTTGTAACTACGCAGAACTTTTATCTTACTTGACCTTATATCTCTTTTCAAAGATGTCCTTCATTTTTCTGTGTATTGAAGTTACAGCAGCTTTGGCTGCTGCCCAAGTGCTGGATTCCTTTGCTGGTAACAGTTCTTGTGGTCTGAATCTGTCCAATGGCAATTCCAACTCTCGGCCAAGCATGAGCAAAGCAGGAGAAGCCTGGGTGGATATGTGCTGACTAGCGCTGTTATGCATCAACGTTAGATTGAGTGCTGCCAGAAGCATGTACCCCTGGACCATGTATGCATGAATACTGTTCTTGAGACCCCGATTAAACTTTTCAACCCCGCCATTTGCCTGGGGATGGTAAAAGTTGGCTCGGATATATAATTCCTCTACTGCAGAGGAACGAGGAGAAGTCAGCGGAAGTAAACTTAACTTTACCACACTAAAGGGAAAACAAACCGACCAACTAACAAATAACAAACGCTAAACAAACACCACATGAAACGTAAAGGAATTGAAGAATTGAAAGAAATAGACAAAGCAAAGAGTGGCAGTATCACAAACAGCTATTCAAATCTGCATAAACCATTGAGGACAATCTCCTTGTTTAAATGGATGGATGGATGGGTTGAAATACTTGCACTGGCTTCCTGAGTGTGCTGGGACAAGTTCTTGTGCGCGTGGAAAAGGGTTTTCAGAGTCCTGATGGTTTCAAAGAAAGCGGTTGAGTCCGTCTAATTCTTTCTTGGAACGGGATCGGCTGACAAAGGTAGAACGAATTTAGCTGAAGCAAACTGCTGGAAGAAGATGTCTCCAAGGCACGAGACAGGTCTCGATGACGTGACTGAGCAGGAGCACGCAAACACAAGATAAGCATGGTTTCCTCCGTGCACAGATGTTTTAAGCCTGGGGGCGTCACGCCCCTCCAAGGTAGGCGATCCAATGTGATGAGATGATTTAGGGTTAAGGAGAAAGAAAGAGAAATTCAAAAGGACTGAAATTGTTGCTGCATTCCTTTTGGGCCATATGGTTCTCTCGCTTGGGGGAGCACTCTGTCTTCCCCCAAGAACCCCCTTTGAAGTCCAGGGGAGAGTATTGGAAACTGTCCTGGTCAGTGATGAAGGTGTTAAGAAGGGGCAGTTGGACCAGACTCACTGGCGCATGGTAGAGGCCCTGCTTGAGAGCCTGTGGTGTTTTACGATACCAAAAGTAGCCTTTGCTCCAACCAGATCTTACAGCTACCATGAATTTCCCAACAATGTGCTCCCATGGATAGGATGATCATGGAACAGAATGCAAAGAGGTTGGAACAGGTTGTCCTGTTTACTTCCTCAGACACACATGCTGGCCTGCCCGAGCATATATTTTTGCGGAGTGTTGTTAGTGTGGGGTCACACTCAGACTACCTTTACAGCTCCTCCAGGGAGACCCCAGAGGTGTGTGGAGCATCTACCCCCAACTATGTGCCATTTAATTTTCTGCAAACCTTCCTCCTCAAAACACACAACTGAGCCTAATAAACACAAATACTCACTAAATGATGTTTAATTAACAAAGTTCGGGAGGAGCCGGAGCATATAACCAGCAATCACTGTGTATACACAATCAGCCCTAGCGAGCTCGCTAATAAAAAGGGAAACCATCTTACCTGCTCGTTCTCCTAAGATTAAGCATCGATACGCTTCGTTCGAAGCCATGTCCGAGGATTCTCTACGAGTAGGCTAATAATCATGTCTCGAACGTCTCGCAACTGCAATGCCCATCGACGCACATGCAAAACAAAAGCTTGTTTACATTATACATTTCTTTCCGCTTTTCGACAACTATTTACAAATAAAAACCAAACTCTTAATGGGTTCATCAACACAGGAAGGACGTCATGTATTCAAGGGACCTTACGGATCTTTAAACGCTGACCAGCCACGCGACAGGCCCGATCAGCAAAGCAACATTTCCAATACGTCTTCCCCGCAGCTTCGGGATGTGATTCCGTATTCCCGCTGGAATAAGTAGCACTCGTCACCTCTTTCGTTCCCTTATGCAAGTGCTGCCGGCACGCTAGCTCGCTACTCAACGCCAGCTCGATGCTAAACGCCGGCTCGTTGTAAACGCCAGCGCTGCTAGCGAGAGCTCACTGCTTAAGGGACGGCAGGGTTTCAGACGCAGGCTGTTGGCTACCACTAAGCATTTGCTATTAAGGCTCGCAAGGTCGCCGCATTTCGAACCGATCAATACGATACGCCAATGCTAATACGATGTCGTTTCAACGGGTGTACACATTTTCTGCCAAGAGAAATAATCATCTTGGGGGAAATAATTAATTCTGTTGTTCCATGCAGTCACTCGGATCAACCCCAAATTCCACGACTCATTTCCGATAAATCACAATGTATTTATAAACTGAGTTTACTTGGGTTTGAACCGCAAGAAGCTGGGTGAGTACAATCTTTTTACACGAAAGTACATTTAGTTTTATCCACCGTCATGTCGTCGCCTCTGCTGCGCTCAAGAATGGTATATCGCTGGCCGGCACGAGCGCACTCACTCGGTTGTTGATTTTACAGGGACAATGTTTTATGTAAAAACTCTGTGCCCGTGCTGTCCAGTGAACCAGTGTTGCCAATTCCTTTCATTTGATAGTAGCTAAGCCTGCCCGAAAAGTAGCTAAATGTCGCCAGATCACGTCAAGTTCCAATTGTACATCAGTGACTTCACCACGTAATATCGGACTAGCTATGCACTTTAGTTCCGCTTCATACTCTCTCAGTGGTTGTATAGAGCTTTATTTTAAAGCAATACTGCCAAATGCAATATAAATAGGTTCTTAATGACTTATTTTCTGTATCTGTTGGGCAGACAACAAGGCTTTGTAATGAGTGGACTAAACCTCGTAAACTGTACACCAGCAGTCACTTTGGTTGAACAGCTAAAATGCGTTTGTGTTCATGTTTATGCTTCCATACAGTTATCACGTTTTAAATCGTACATGCTCGAACAAGGTAAATGCTTGCCACTGTTACCTTAAGCTAGACAAACAAGAGCACGCCTAAGCGTATTTACTAGTTGCTTCACCGCAAGATCTCCCTTGTCTCTCTACATGAACACAACCGCATCTTGGAATCAAACCCCAGCTGCTATGTTGACTCCGAAATAACGAATTGTGTTCAACCCATACAGTGTGCACAGCAATTTGAAGTTAAAACAGCAAATTTATTGGGGTGTCCGTAAAACGCTCACCCTCCACAGCTAAGCATCTCGCACACTCCGGATTAACTCCATCTGCAAGCAGAGGTATCAATTTCAGCTACTTAATCACTATCCTCCTAAGATTAAGCATCAACTTTAAGTTCGACGCTATGTCCGAGACCCCCGTCATTGACAACGCATCCACAAACCGCAATCCTTCAGGGCCGACGAGCGCGTCCCATCATTCCAGCTCGGGGTCGGATTCAGTAGTAGATTTCCCGGCTTCATCACGTGGCCGCCAGCTCCGACGTTGCGCACCTCGCAAGGCTAAAACCAGAGGTGACACTTCATCACCTGCCCCAGAGAGACATCCGCCGCCTTCACCAGCTTCTTCTTACACCTCCACGCATAACACGATCCCCGCCATCCAGAAATGGACTGTCCAGGGCCTACGACTGGCTCTTTCCAATGCGGATGTCGAGTTCCATAGGCGGATGACCAAGGCGGAGCTTTCCTGCCTCTACGCTTCTTCCCTGGGCGACACCGCCCCACCGAAGTCAGCTCCGCAAATGACCACTGACAAGCCGGGCATGGCTCGTGGTTCCCCCTATTCCCGGCCCGGGCAATCCACCAATGCGGCTCGTCGTGGGCGTCCGCTGGCAAGCCAGCACAGCAGGCCCTCCGCGAGCGCAGGTACCACCACGGATTTCCCAGATGCCACGAACCGTCCGGTCGAAGGCTTCCAGCAACTCGTCCCTCTCGCAGTAGACCAGCTTCAACCTCCAGCCAACACCCCGCCAGCAGTAAACACCGCGGGCCGCCCAAGAAACGTCGGCTCGTCAGCACCTGGAGCTCCGGTGCGTTCTCACCCCTTCCCCGCCCCTGGCTCTTGGCCCACGGCACCTCTATCGACCACTAGCGCGAGGCTGCCTCAGCTAGCGATGCAGGCAATGGTCCTCAGCCATTTCACCGCCCCCTTAGAAGCCGCCGCTAGCGCGAGCATGACTCCACTAGCCGCTCAGGTGGCTGCATTCCCCCCCTTTTCTCTCTCCCGCAGAGCAGATCAAATTTCACATTGGCCACGGCGACAGCTATGCCAGTTTCCGTTAACGCACCAGCGTTGGAACCGCCTCCAGTGTCAGGGAACATCAGATCCCAGATCTTGACAGAAGTTCAGGATGCTGGCACCCGAAGCAGACCCCTTGCCAACACCGGTACCTCCCTATTCGGAGCTGATATTCCGGTTAACCACCCCCTAAAAACCCTCCTCGATGCCTCTCTAAACTCCATCATCCAAGCCGTCTCCGTCAGGACCCTCCAATCTTATCTCACTGCATGGAAAAGCTTCAAGTCTTTTCACCTGGCATTCAACATTCCCGTTCCCGATTTTTCTGTCCTCACCATCACCTCCTTCATCTCCTTCCTAAACTCTTCAAAAAACCTCCAGGCCAGCTCAATTAAAGGCTACATGAGTGGAGTCCAGTTCTTCCACAAACTCATATTCAATTCGCCATCTGCAGCCATAGCCAGCTCCCAAACATCTATGCTTATCAAGGGCATTCAACATACCCAGCCTGCTCGCCAGGATGCAATGCAACCTATAACCCTGGATATATTAACCAGATGCATTTCCACCCTCCGTAAAGGATACCACTCCGAACACGTCGATCGCACACTCGCCACCATGTTTATCCTAGCATTCTTCGGATTTCTAAGATGTTCAGAAATTTCCACAACATCCATTTTCAACCCCCTAACCCATCCAACGGTATCCGACCTGTCAGTAGTCGATTCAGATACTATGTCATTCTCCATTAAACAGAGCTTGACGGACCGAACCAGGAGAGGACATTTCATCTACATATTCAATCTCCAATCACCAATTCAACCTTACCAGACCCTCCTAGCCTACCTCCACTTCAGGAAATCCCAGACCAAAACCACATCGGATCCTCTATTCGTCGACGAGTCTAACCGCGCATCTACACGCTTTTGGTTCCAAAAGCACCTCAAAGCTGTCCTGCTCCTATCCGGCATCTCCGCAGACCACTTTTCTGGCCACTCCTTCCGCATAGGCGCAGCAACCACAGCAGCCCAAAAAGCCCTCTCACAGTCTCAAATCCAAGCAATAGGGCGCTAGACATCGGAAGCTTTAAAGAGCTACATCAGGTCAGATCGCTCTATCATCAGGGAAGCCCATCGAACCCTCATTTCCCGAATCATCTAGAGAATCCATCCTTAACCCGCATAGGCGCGAACCTCCTCCATGTCAGCCTTAATCTCCCTAACAGGAGATCTCACTGCCGCTGCGGCCTCAAGGGCCAGTGCCCATGTCTCGGGCTCTGCAGCAGCAGAGTCGATAGCCGAAGCTATCATCACAGCAGCGACCGCCTCGGCAGAGGCCTGCACTTCCATCCCAAGCGTGGAAAGCTAGCATAGCCACAGCGACTGCCGCAGCAGAGGTCAGTACTTCCATCCCAAGCATGGAAAGCCAGCATCGCCGCAGCGACTACTCTGGCAGAGACCAGCATGTCCATTTCAAGCATAGAATCCAGCGTTGCCACAGCAAAAGCCTCAGCCAAGGCCAGCTTTCCCATATCAGGCATGGAATCGAGTACCCCAACTAAAAACAATCCGCAGCAGCCTATGCTTCCGTCACAAGCAACAAAGCCAGAGTTGCAGCAGGAATCGGCTCAGCAGACGCCCATGCTTCCATGTAAGGCGCAGAAGCCAGCGTCGCAGCAGCGATCGCCTCCGCAAAGGCCCGTGCTTCCGTCTAACGCCCAGAAGCCAGCATCATCGCTGTGACCGCCTCCGCAGAGGCCAGTGCTTCCATCTAAGGCACAGAAGCCAGCATCACCGCAGTGACCGCCTCTGCAGAGGCCAGTGCTTCCATCTAAAGTGCAGAAGCCAGCATCACCACAGTGACCGCCTCTGCAGAGGCCAGAGCTTCCATCTAAAGCGCAGAAGCCAGCGTCGCCGCAGCGACTACCCTGGCAGAGACCAGCTCTTCCATTTCAAGCAAAGAAGCCAGCGTTGCCACAGCAACAGCCTCAGCCAAGGCCAGCTTTCCCACTTCAGGCATGGAATCAAGTGCTGCAACTAAGAATCATCCGCAGCAGCCTATGCTTCCGTCACAAGCACCAAAGCCAGAGTTGCAGCAGGGATCGGCTCAGCAGACGGCCATGCTTCCATGTAAGGCGCTGAAGCCAGCGTTGCAGCAGGGATCGGCTCCGCTAACGCCCATGCGTCTATCACAAGCGCTGAAGCCAGCGTCGCAGCAGCGATCGCCTCCGCAAAGGCCGTGCTTCCGTCTAAGGCGCAGAAGCCAGCGTTGCAGCAGGGATCGGCTCCGTTAACGCCCATGCGTCTATCACAAGCGCTGAAGCCAGCGTCGCAGCAGCGATCGCCTCCGCAAAGGCCCGTGCTTCCGTCTAAGGCGCAGAAGCCAGCATCACCGCTGTGACCGCCTCCGCAGAGGCCAGTGCTTCCATCTAAGGCACAGAAGCCAGCATCACCGCAGTGACCGCCTCCGCAGAGGCCAGAGCTTCCATCTAATGCACAGAAGCCAGCGTCGCCGCAGCGATCGCCTCCGCAGAGGCCAGTGCTTCCATCTAATGCGCAGAAGCCAGCGTTTGCACAGCGATTGCCTCCGCAGAGGCCAGTGCTTCCATCTAAGGCGCCGAAGCTGGCGGCGCCGCAGCGATCGCCTCCGCAGAGGCCAGTGCTTCTGCCTCACTTTCTGCCACCTACGACTTTCCACGGAAGTAAGCATCACAGCATGATCACCCCAGCAGGAGCCTCCAGCAGGCGCTCCGCTACAGCCGGCTCCCTCCTTCAGTCACCTCTTTCCAGTATCAGTCTCAACAACAGGGACACCCATGAAGCCATGTTCATTTTGGATGGTTCCCGAAACTTCCATATCAGGAACTCTCCCTACGCACTACTATCAGCCACTCGTGGATTCAAACTTCTCATCACTGCAGCAGGCACCTTTCATCTTCTCAGTCTCAACCATCCTCGGAGAAACCCCTACCCCTTTCTTGTCTCATAACGAACCACATCTCCTAAGGAGCCCTCATCCTCTCGTCTCTACCCGAACGCAGGCCACGCCTCCGCAGCGCTCAGCATCGCGTTGGGGGGTATGCGTACTCCGGCGGCTGTCCCACTTTCTCGCTTTATGAGGGTGTGCTCTGGGCTCAGACCGGTTCCGAGCTCGGCGCACTCACCCGTACCAAGGTAGAGTGTTTCGGGCTCGGATAGATCTGGCGAGCTTGGAGCCCGCTTCCCGGACAGCACACCAAATACGCATAACCTTCATAATCAAGCTCTATCATTATCCCTATCAATATCGCTGTTATCTGTGTAAGTGAACTCGTGAAATGATGTTTAATTAACAAAGTTCGGGAGGAGCCGGAGCATATAACCAGCCGGCTGGTCCATAATCAGCAATCACCGTGTATACAGAATCAGCCCTAGCGAGCTCGCTAATAAAAAGTGTAGGAGCCGCATTTGAGTTTGTTTTTGGTTCCATAATTTACTTATAGTTATCTTTTCTATTGCTTTTTGGTAGTACATCTTCTAAAAAGCCAGGGGGTGCGCCACCCTATAAGTTGGAGCAGGTTGCGCATGATTGGGGAGAAGAAGTGCCAGCAGATACAGTCTTTGACCTCGGCCTGGATCTGCGATACCGGAAAGCTTGGCTTATACAAGAAAGCGCTACAAAGGAATATTTAAAGACATTTAAAACAGTTCTCATTTTTTGGTTTAGTCTTTTACTCTATCTATTTTACAATAAACTCCGACAAACATTCAACTACAAACACTCTTGGAATTTCTTGGATTCGGGCTGTGAGTCTGACCCTGCACTTGCATTCTCCCGGTGGTCTAAAACAGTAACAGGGGGTTATAGGAAAAACCCAACATTGTTTTTGGCATTACAAAAAGGGAAACCATCTTACCTGCTCGTTCTCCTAAGATTAAGCATCCCTCCTCCACCCCGGCTCCTCTCACAAGCTCACTATCCCGCAGGATCCCCGGGGGGTGTGCTCTGGGCTCAGACCGGTTCCGAGCTCGGCGCACTCACCCGTACCAAGGTAGAGTGTTTCGGGCTTGGATAGATCTGGCGAGCTCGGAGCCCGCTTCCCTGACAGCACGCCAAATACGCATAACCTTCATAACCAAGCTCTATCATTATCCCTATCAATATCGCTGTTATCTGAGTAGGTGAACTCGTGAATTAAATAACATACTCCAACCAGTGTCTTTGATTAAATCAGTATTAAATAAAAGTTGGAACAACTTAAAATTGTTGCTCATTATTAAAAATACATTTCATCTAAAAGAGAAAAATATAATCCGTCAGACCCAATGTAGTTTGTTGAATGAACTTAATTTTGTAAGAAGTTGTCACAATTAAAAAATATTGATGCAAACTGTTGCGTTCATTTTTTTGTTGAGTCTACACAATATTTTTTAGATTGTGATTGGGAAACTTTGGTTTAAAGCTCAATAAAAAAGGGATTCTTTGTTGCATCTAGCATTTATACGCCCTCCTTTCACTGATTAGTGTATTGAACAATAAGGGATTTGTCATTTTTGAGCTGTAACAATCTTCATGTGGATCTAGCTGTATCCTATATGGAAGTTTTTGTTCACTTGTTCATCATTATACTGTGTTCAAGATGACCATCTTCAGCTTCAAACGTCTGTTTCATAAGAATGATCTATATCAGATAAAGACATCTCCATGCATTTCAGCTCAGGTACTGTTGTTATACTGTATCCATAGAGGATTTTCTCAAACTAAGATTTCAAGTACTGTAGATAAATACCCCTGTTTACATCTGTACATTTTGTCTTAGTCTTTTTTGTTGGTTGGTGTGTTTATATAAAATTAAGATTTGTTTTGTTATATGTGGTTTAGGTCATTGCTATGAAAAAAGTTTCCCTCTTTGAATATCAGATTTATAGCAGACTCAATTTAAGTGTGTTTGGGTATGTTATAATACATGAGAAAATCATCTTAAATGAGATTATTATAATTAATGCGTGAAAGAGTTAATGCCATTTATGGGGAAACATTTGTTAGGTTTCCGTAAAACAAAGACAAAGCACTTTGCTATTTTTATATTTAATACAAAAAAAATACAAATTTCAAATGTGACTCAAAAAAAAATGTGGATGCTAGGATGCATCAGAAAAAAAAATCTGCGAAATGCAATAATGTTACAAAATCTTTGTTAAATCATTTAATGGGTAACAAATTGTCTTTCTTGAAATTGAGTTTAGAAAATGAATATTTATTTTTAGTAGCCTATTTCTCCTAAACAACCGCATCATTTTCCCATAGAGAAATGGGAAATGCTTTTCCCTAAAGCATAATCAAATAACACTTACATGTATAGAAGCAATAGATCTGCAGGCATCAGTAACATGTATGATGTTTATGTACTGCCCTCTACAGATCATTTTTAGCTTATTCAGAATGTTAGTTCATAAACTAAATCATACTGTACTGTGTGTAGAATATTGTGTAATTTTAAGCAACATACACGATTATATCCAGTTTATTTTCCCAAGTTCATTACAGATATAAAATGGATTTGACTAATGTAAGAAATAGTTGGTTTGTGGTATTTAAGACTTTATTAGATTCATACTACGATATAAAAACTGGTGTGTGTGCCTGTGTGCGTGCGTGTGTGTGCGTGTCTGTGTGTGTGTGTGTGTGTGTGTGTGTGTGTGTGCATGCGTGCATGTGCGTTGGAAAAGTATCTTAACATGTATGAATATTAGTCATAGGAAGCTTTACTAAGTTGATGATGGATGATTTATGAGATGTTGTTTGGCCATCATTTGAATAGTCTTATGGTGTTAGTTCTGTAGCCATAACAGTTCAAAGAAACAAAAACAATCAAATCCTGTCATCATTTACTCGCCCTCAGGCTGTAGCTTTTAAATCTAATTTTTGCATGCACACAATCAAAGTTCCCACCAGGTTTGACATGAAACATCATTAGTGCATGATAGTATTATGTATTGTGAACAATTATAAGCAGAACTTTCAGGCATTGTAGAACTCCTAATCTTTTTATAAAATAGAACAAATCATAATTTATTTTATCTCATTTGTATGGTAGGTTGATTTAGATAACCTTATTACCTCATTTAATATAAATCTAAGGGATTCAACTCTACACAAAAGGAATGAGAATCTGAAACACTTTACTTAAAACCTTTATGTATAATGCATTATAAAGGGTTAATAAAGGAATAACGAATTATAATTGTTCATAATGTGTGTTGTAAAAAAATATGACTAAATTAAAAATGCTAAGTGTTTGAATTGATCGATTCAATGAATTGATAATTCTTAGATGTATAAACTGTAGTTATTATTATTCATGAGACATTACAATGCATTATAAGGTGCATTACAAGGCATAATTAATACATTAAACTACATTTATTATACATTTTAAAGGTATGCTTTAGGTAAAGTGTTACAAATATTCTAATTTCGAAAGATGTTACACAAGTGTCACAGACACACCAGGCTCCACCCCACTTCCATGCCCTCATCATGCGACATGTTGACGTTTCGTGAAGTGACTCGCTCAATATTATCATAAATTTGAACGTCATTTTTAATAATATTAGCCATGCAGTACAGCCTCAACACTCCCTCTCTGCAGGTGGCGCTAAACGTACCAGACGCTGGTATGACATCGGCCACCAAACACTACAAGAAGAAGATTGCGATTGTGTGCAGAGGCTGCATATTATGACTAATATTATTAAGAATGACGTTCAGTTTTATAAAAATATCGAAGGATTCACTTCACGAAATGTCAACATGTCGCCAGGAGCCGCTTTTGTAATAATGTGCTTTAGGAACTTTCGAAAGACTGGTGGACCCCATACACTCCCATTATATGAAGCACTGAGGGCTGCGGATTTACCAAACAATCTTCATTATGGTTCTACTCAAGAAACAATGTCACCTACATCTCGGATGGCCTGAAGATTACTAAATAAACGGCAAATTGTTTATTTTTGGCTGAACTATCCCTTTAACTTGCTTTATATGGACTTTTTAAAACACCCAACCAAACATGTGTGCTACAGTAAAATCTGAAATAAAGATTTGATTATGAGTTTTTATTTTTTGGGTTAAGTTTTCCTTTAAGCATAAGCAACTGCCTTGATATGATTTCTCTTTCCTTAAAAAGTAACAAAGTTCAAATTACAGAGCAAAATTCTCCAGGTATTAATCTTACCATTTACCAGTGATGAACTCTCACAGTATCTCTGTGTTCGAGAAGAAGGAAACAAGAGCTCACATTTGTCACACTGACTGTGGCATCAACTCAATATAAGTGATATAATACTTTCAGACCCTAAGGGACTTGCTACAGTTCAATTCAGAAATGACAAATGTTCTATCAGGACACTAATTCACAAAGGTATTAATAGAATAGAATAGTATAGAATATCACATGTTTGACACAGCAAGTTTGCATAATAAGGACCACCAATGCATTGTGGGGGAAAAAGAAGACAAGACAAGAGTTACTGGTGTTCTGTGATCTTAACAGAGACAGCTCAGCTACACGTCAGAAATATTCTTCCTCATGTGGAGCACACAAATGAACTGTTAATTGTACTTTGTGTAATAAAGGTCTGCTTTATTCAACATAATGAGCAAGACTGCGTGTGTTGGTTAAAGCAGGAGTGGACATTTGGCTTTCTCTGATAAACGACTTTTTGAATTAAAGCTTGAATAAATGTCAAAACTGAGTAATATCATTGAAATAAAATGAACTAAACTTTTATAAACACATATTTTACTCTCATTGTTTCCTTGCTATGGGGAAATAATATAACGGTAAAAGGAACTAATGTACCATAAATAAAAGTTGTTCAAGGGAATGTAATTTCTGGTGTGAAATTTGTGACTCACTTGTCCTGAGGATTGTTTCAAGGAACTATGGGAGGAGTTTTTATTCCCGGAATGCTGCTCTCTGTCGGACTTGAGCCCAGTTTGATACTCTCACATCATTAAGAGAACAGCCCTGACGAACGACCTCAGAGATGGCAAGACAGACCGTGATGTGTTACAGCAATGAACAACATAAGAAATAGCTCTATGTGTATGCATAGCTGTGGATTTGTGCACTTTATGCTATCTCGTTGTGTGTGTTCGCAGACATCCAGATGTGTGAGAGAGTGTGTGTCGGTTCTTTGTGCAAAAGAATAGCTGCTGCCCTGGAAGGAATCAGCACAACATGCAGCTGTGAGACGTACAAAAGAATTATAAAAATATAAAAAGACAAGAAATCTACCTATCCACCTATGAGTGGCTCGAGCACAGTCTGTCATTGCTCTGTTTCCACAGGGCTCCTTCTGGTTTCACCCTGACCTTCACCTTGTTCCCTTTGACTCCCCGGAGCTCCTCATTCCTTCTGACTCCACCTTGGTCACTCCCACTGGCTCCGCCTCTGTCTTTAATGCCCGGCCGTGCCTCGGTCCTCTGAACTGGTGATGTCGCCCTGGTACCTCATCACTCGGTCTCTTCCATGGTCCCAACCCACCTGACGTCATGTCGGATTTCCGTTCCCTGGCTCAGCCCTGGTTCACACCCCTGAAGTCCCCAGTGTGCTGTTACATAATAACGTTCCTCCACCAAACTTTGTTATTGCAAATTAGACCCAATTCGTATGGAAGATGTAGATTTTCCCTGACAAAAGCGTATCAAACACATGATGTCATCATGACATTCCCACCCTTTCAAATTCCCTTAATACATTTTCATAGTGAGAAGACACTGGTAACAGTAGAAGGAAAAGGTGTGTAATGTGTTCCACTTCGGTATCAAAAGGATTTTTAAGGAAATGTGCATAGTGTTTACCCTGGCAAAACTAATTCTCGTATTTGCCCTGCATCCTAAACCAACGGTTTCTATGTTGCTAAATTAGTCAAAGAAGCTCATTTTTTGTCTGTACCATAAATTAATAAATCCAAGATATATGATTATAAGCAGAAATATAAAATCAACAAACTTTACTGATAGCCGTTGTCAACTACAGTACATACAATTCAATAGCATGTTGGCCTAATAAGAAAGTTATAGATTCAAATCCCAGGACATCTAGACGTAAAAAAGACAGTGTTGCCATCCTGCACCAGGGAGTTTGTGAGGCGATCCACTCAGATCATCCCTTCAGAGAGCTGCATGGGAAGACAGCTTGAACCTGAAAAACAAAGACATACAACCTATGAAAACTCATGAAGTATTTACAGCTCATCAAAATATGGAGCAAAAGTTAAAGTGCTTAGAGTGCTTGTTTTTTGAACACAAGTTTGTTTACTATTACTGTATCAATGAAATGAGTCCTATGGGGTAATATGACAGCTTTGAGTAAAAATCTAGTCCAGATTTAAATTGTTATTCACCCAGGTCATGTCAATGCTTAAAGAAACAGTTCACACATCCCATACAGTCATGCTGACAACAATTGGATGACTCTGACTAAAACCCTATTCACACGGGATTAGTATTATCTGGGGACCTTGTGTGATTTAAAAATTACCTCCCCACATCTGTACTTCATGTGGCGCATTCGCACGTGATAAGTGAAGCCTCTGATTCTACTCAAATTTATGGACTTATTTTCCGGATATGATGGCAAGGCTTTGCGTATAGTTTGAATATATTGTATGGTGTATAACGATATGAGCATTTGAAACCTGCGATCGCGTTCCGGGAAAATAACAAAACGGGAGACTCCCGGTCAAAACTGCACTGTTGGCAGGAACGGAGGAGCCAGCACACCAAATAATATAAAAAACATTTTAACATAGCCTCCATTATTCACGAACGCCATTATTAAGCGTGAAAAAATATAAATAAGGGCCAACCGAATCACAGAGAGGACAATTTGCACGGGACTAATATCATAACAGCACCACGGTGTTTCTCAAAACATGGTTGGTAATTTTTACTTTATAAATGAACAGCAAACTCAAAACTGGTGTGTGTTTTTTATTGGACAGGCCAGCTTTAATCAACACATCCAATCTCATCACATTGATTGGACCCCAGGTTGGATGACTCCTGGCTCCAATTAGCTCTTGGAGAAGTCATTAGCCTAGGGTTTCACATACTTTTTCCACCCTGCACTATGAATGTTTACATGTTGTGTTCAATAAAAACATGAAAACATATAATGTTTGTGCGGTATTAGTTTAAGCAGACTGTGTTTCTCTATTGTTCTGATTTAGATGAAGATCTGAACACATTTTAGGACCAATTTATGAAGAAATCCAAGTAAGCCCAAAGGGTTCACATACTTTTTCTTTCAACTGTATATAAGATTTGTGGAGCTGGCGTGCCACCATGAAGGATGTAGTGCTCATATCTATTCATGTTCAAATTCTTACACGAGCACGAAAAAAATGAATGGTTTTACCCCAAAATTTTGCAATTTGTTTCAGAAGACAATTAAGTATCAAACACCTGGAGTCATATGGATTACTTATATGATGGAGATATGCCCTTTTTAGAGCTTCAAAATGGAGGAGAATTCAATAGCATTACAAAGGCAGATACTGGCAGTATGACATAAGGAATTTAACAAGTTTGGTACAATAGACTTGAATTCCTGAGAGCATACTTACAGTATTAATTATAAAAAGCTGCAATTCATAACTTTCTTTTGTTAAAAATGAACAACAAACATGCAACATATCTATATAATTACAAAGTTAGTGTTTAAAACAGTCTTGTTGCCCTATCCAAGTATGTAGCCGTGATGTGTAGTAAACGTTGAGCTGTCACATACGATGTGTAAATATTAATTTGACATCATTTGACAAACGTGGGGGGCACGGTGGCTTAGTGGTTAGCACGTTCGCCTCACACCTCCAGGGTTGGGGGTTCGATTCCCGCTTCCGCTCTGTGTGTGGAGTTTGCATGTTCTCCCCGTGCCTCGGGGGTTTCCTCTGGGTACTCCGGTTTCCTCCCCTGGTCCAAAGACATGCATGGTAGGTTGATTGGCATCTCTGGAAAAATTGTCCGTAGGTTGTGAGTGCATGAGTGAGTGAATGAGTGTGTGTGCCCTGCGATGGGTTGGCACTCCATCCAGGGTGTATCCTGCCTTGATGCCCGATGACTCCTGAGATAGGCGCAGGCTCCCCGTGACCCGAGGTAGTTCGGATAAGCGGTAGAAAATGGAATGGAATTTGACAAACGAATTACATTTGTAAACCTCCTGATCAAATGAGCATCCTCTGAGATTTGTAACATGCCTGAAAGAGAATATTAGGGCAATCAGATCAATTGAGATCAAACATTAAAAACTAGGATGCAGATGAAATTTTGGGGGCCCCAAAGCCTTAAAACCAAGTCAGCTGCATACCTAAACACCTTTTCTGGCCATATGATCTGTGCTACACACCAAGGTGATGTTTTGGGCATTATAGTGTCAAAATCTACCTAGACAGCATCTTGGGCACCGTGGTCTTAAAACCTAGTCAGCTAGCCACGAAGCTAGAAAGCATATAGAGAATCATAAAATCTAACAACTCACTTACGCATTTTAGACACATATAAGATGTTTACTTGAATAGCATTTTTTTGTACTGTTACGGTCTCAGTATCACCTACCTACATTATTTTTTATTTAAGGCATTATAATCTCTGAACCAGAACATTTTTAGACAGTATCTCATCTCAAATATGTGAATTTCCTAATCTGAAAGCATTTTGAGGTCTGGCGATATAAAAATGTACATACTTCTTGAACTTCCACACTTCCAACTTCTTGTGTAAACTGCTTTTGGGCGTTATATTCAGCTGCCTGCCGGTAAGAGCAAAAAATTAGCACTTTCATGGGACTGTGTAGCCTAAATCCTTCCACAAGTGTGCATGGACTAGTTACAATAATATTTAGACACATGTTGGGGCGTTACTTATTTGTTTACCATTGCATCGAATCCCACCCACACCAATCACGTCACATAACACCAACCAATGAGCGGTGCTGTTTATACTCCCAGGCTTTATAAAAACTGTCATTGAAGCGAATACTAACGGGCACTTCATAGCGCAAGAAACCAACTGAAGTTTGCGCGTAAAACCTTTTTGTTTGTCCGGTGCTTTACACTACTTAAGCAGGTTTCAGTGAGGTTATTCGGGCTGTTGATTTTTATTGTCAAAAGAAGAAATTGGTATTACAGAATAGTTATAATGATGCTTTTATGGGTTATCTGCGCGTCTCTGATCATGGTGCCGCTGGTGTGTGACGCGCGCATCACCAAACGCTACGTGATCGGCTGTCCAGAGCGCTGCGATAAGAGTTTATGTCCGCCTGTGCCGGCCGGCTGTTTCGTCGGAGACATCTTGGATCAGTGCGACTGCTGCCCGGTGTGCGCGTCCGGAGAAGGCGAGCCCTGTGGAGGCACGGGGAAACTCGGAGACCCGGAGTGCGGAGAGCTTCTGGAGTGTGTGGTGTCTGACGGAGTCGGATCCACGGCCACGGTGAGAAGTAGAGGGAAGAGCGGCGTGTGCGTGTGTAAGAACCCGGACCCGGTTTGCGGGAGCGATGGAGAGTCCTACAGAAACATCTGCGAGCTCAAGAGAGTCAGCAACCGGGCGCAGAAACTCCAGAAGCCGCCAGTGATCTTTATTCAGAGAGGAGCCTGCGGGAAAGGTAATACAAAACGTCTCATAACGATCTGCTCGCATTGACCTTTTGCTTTCATGATGATCTTGAACTTTTAAAACAGTTTCTGCTTATATCAATACCCCATTTTACGCATCATAACTGCAACCCCGTGTCCCAATAACGTTGACAGTATTTTGGGCATCACAGTCTGAGAAAACTACTGAGCTATTAAGTAGACATTTTTAAATCTGGTGAGATGCCTATGTTGACATGCAAATTGGAGCATTGTGATCATGGTGATGATGCCCACCTGAAAGTGCCTACTGCATAAAAACAGTGAACTTCAGACTGTAGTCCGGTTTGTAAGAACTTTATTATTAAGAGTGACTAATAAAAAATATAATAAAAAAATACTGTGATAATGTGTTTGAAAGACTTTTGTTTGCAATCTATATATATTTATGGTGTCACTTGGTTTAAACTATATCTCCTTTTTAGACAGTCAACGCAATGAGATTTGCCAGTTTGTCTGAAGCTCCATTACCAGGAAATAAGCCCAAAGGTATCTGGAATTTAAGCCTGGCACTGGAAATATACTAATGCTAATGCAAAAACAATCTACACAAGAAGAGTTCAAGAAGTTTATGCCTGAACACATTCCCTGCAAAAGATGTTAACAGTAGTTTAGCCAGATTCTCCTGAAATCACAAGATGACACGTAGAATCCAAAAAAGGCAGAGAGAGCAGAGCGGACAGTGTAGTGACCATCAGTCTACAGTAGTGGATCTATGTCATCTGGCCCAACATCATTTAACAAGCTTTTTGAATTTAGTGCTCCCCACCGTCAAAAATATCTCCATTCCAAACCGATCAACATCTTTGTAAGGCATTCAGGCAATGGGCATTAAGGCAGTTGGTATGTGATAAACTCTAGGGTGTGTAATCTTCTAGTCTCAAAACACGCACTATAGTGACTGATGGTAGGGGAACGTGTTTCACCTTCTTGATAGTGTGCGGGACTTCAATGCCATCTTGACCCATGTGGATCCAGTAACAGCAACATGTCTCCTCTACCAGTTATATAACAATTCTTTTATGAGCATTTATGTCCTGAGGGTACTGTAAGTCGAATGCACTTTTGTGATTAAAACAGTATTGTTTGATGTGCCTGAACGTTACAAATGAGTAAATTATGAGTTTTTGGTTTCAGTTAGGATGCTGCCTTTGAAGACAGCTGCCCATGTAGGCAGTAGACATCAGAAAAGCTCACTAAATTAACAGACGTACAAAATAAAAACATTTCTTTCCCAAATGAATGGTCCAACAGAATCTTACTGGAATGAATAACTATTTTGCATGGTGGCTAATTCATATAAATTCGTACTATTTTATTCATAAATTTCAGTGGGATTGCAGTGACGTCAGGTTCAGGGGAGGGTTTTAAGTGTTGCGTTTTCCAAATAATTCAATGCTTTTGTATTCACATGGCGGGCACTAATTCATACAAATTATTTACCTCGTTTGTAAATAATTATTATAAATATCTATGAGATCAGGAAGTTCTTATGACTTACACAACCAATGTAATTAATAAAATTTTACCTTTGTGTAATTGGGAATAATGATGTCTAAATCAAGCCTCACAAATCTTCGTAGCTCGCATTCAACGTATTCCCTTTGGCTTATTAGGTTATCACTTCATCTTGGGTTCGGTCACAGTTTAACCGGCCAAAAATAGCGTTATACCGTCTAGAGTGTGTGAGCACAACACAGTTACGCTAAAACCTCATCGCTGTTCTGGTGCCAAAATTCTGTTTTCCCTAAGCTGAAGTCATTACACTAAGACCCCTCCCATCACATGATATAATCTCCATCTGGAGCTCAAAAAGCTGGAAGTTTTCTAACAAACCTATTCTCTTAGGATTCAGATCCAGGTCAAATTTTACAGTCCTTGAGCTCCCTTTACCTACAACCTCAAAAGAAGACATGTCAACAAAAGCCTGTGGCATACTTCGTTTTTTATGTGTACGCGAGCGTACGCGTACAGCCGAACGCACAGCCTTGCAAAGTATACTGCTTTTGACTAATACGTGTACACACGGGTTTTGACGCATGCGCATTACGACATATTGCAATACCTCTCCGGGCCTACAGGGGTCAGGTTTTCTTCAACTACATTGAATTGGTGCTCTCAGGACACGGTTGCCACCTGGTAGTTACTGCAAGACATGGAATGCGCATGCCCAATACGCGAAGTAACTAAATTCGGGTGGTGCGCGTATATTACTGATGACAAAATTTGCGTCATGCACACTGTACGCTGTCCCTCGCGTACTCGTGGAAAGGGAACTATACTCCGGGCTTTACAAGTAGAATTCTGTACTTTTTGTCATTTATTTCTATTCCTAATGTGATTTCTAAATGTGATTTCATTCAAGTCAGATATTAATAGGTCCAGTGTACAAGTTGTAAAGTAAACTGCGTTTGACTCGTACGCGTACACATGGGTATTGAAGCATGCAAATTGCGATATATTGCAATACCTCTCCTGGGCCTACAGGGGTTAGGTTTTCTACTAATACCTTGAATCGATGCTCCCAGGACACTGTTGCCACCTGTTGGTTAAACTAATTAATGCAAGAAATGGAATGCGCATTCGCGACTTTTGAATTTTGTGTCACAAGCACTCTACGCTGTCCCTCGCGTCTGCGTGAAAAGGGAACTATACTTTTTTCACTTTAAATGATTTTTTGAGCAAGAAAATTCAGCCTCACACATTTTCACTGTGCACAAGTATCATATTTAACTGTAGAAGTTGAAGCACAAAGAATCTCTGTCAGACATTAGCTGGAGAAGGAAGTCTGTTATGTTGCATTAAAGCCAACACATACGTACAAATATTCACTTTGGTTTGCCCCAAATACTGAGTTTGCAGGAGGAAATGCATACAGTAGCATCTGCCAATCCTAGCTGGTGGCATGTGGTGTTGATTGAAATGCATGGAAAGAAACTTTAAGGATCTTTCATTGAGAGAGCAAGTCTGGGATCGGGCTATGTGCCAATGATGTGGACAATTTAGCAGTGAGATTTCATTGACCAAGTGCTTTATTAGTTTCTAAATTAAAGAGAAATTTTTTGCCAGTAAGAAACAACCAACAACATCTGCACAGCAACAAGCTAAAACACCTCCATGAATAGCCTACAGTTCATTTTTTTTAAATAATTTCATGTATATTGTACTGTAAACGTCTCTATGTACAGTCTGTTGACTTTGTAACTCTTTATGCATCTTTGCTCAGCTCAAACACATAATTCAAAAAGCATAGCTGGATGTCTAAATTATGTGTCAATCGATTGGATTATAATGAAACGAAAACCAGATTTTTCACAAACGTCAGTCTAGTAATGTATTGTAATTAGGTCAACACACTTGTCTCCAGCTGTTTTCTATAACAGAATAATCAATAGAGTGCTGGGCAAGTCTCTACAGATGTTTACATGATCATGTTCAGCTGCCACAATAGAGCAGCCCTGCAGAGCCACATTATGAAAAGTCATAAGAATGACATTAAAAGCTGTAAAATGGCTTTCAAGCATAATAGGATCATTTTTCCTCATGATGACAAATCAAGAAAACATCTTATCAGAATAGCAAGACATCAGTCTCCAGTGGTTTACAAGGCTTATACCAGCATGTGGCTGCATACATGAATATTCGGGGGTCACACTCAAACGTTTTGTTACCACAGCCTTGCATTCCCCTGCTGGTAGATGCTGTTATTGCACCATCTAGATGTACATTTCTTCTTTTAAAAGGTGCAACATTTAGATTGGAAATATTGCGTTTTATTATAGTGGTGGATTACCAGTTTAGTACACACAGTTATGTACTAGTGATTTATAATGAAATGCATTTGAGTTAACATGCGAACGTGGATTTTTTGACCTGAGGGAGGAGGTCAAACAGACCAATCGCAGCGCTTGCGGTGCGCGTGGCGCTGACACATTTTTGCCTTTCTGGAGAGGTGGACGTCAGGCTACGCAGAGCAATGCATGGCCTACGGTGTAACGACCTCGTAGGTCCTATGCACGACCATAAATCGACCTTTAATGTGAGAGGTTAGGTGTTAGAGATGTAGTAAATGGGGAGCTTTATCCACCTTATTTTTGCCGTAAATGTGGGCGCCGCATCTTTGAGCGGTGTATGTTTTGACTTCCCGTGAGCCAAAATAGCTAATGGCAGTCGTATTGCAAGTGAGACGAGTGTGCTGTTTTTACTGGCTAGTTAATATTTATTATTGAACCCATAGGTACAAGCATAATGTAAAAGCTCAAAAACGCACATACTGTATATCCTTCATAAAACTAATCCATTAGTCCATTAGCCTTACAGTCTCCTGACATGAAGTTTGTGATCCACCTGCACAAGGAGTCAGGTACATTCAGCTGTGAGTTTGTCCTGTAGTAGCGGCACTGGGATAATTGTGGTATGTATGTTCCTGTAGAGTTCAAGTGCTGGAGGATGAAGTGGAGGGCAATCTTCTACAGACCTGTTGGGCATGTAGGCAAATAGAAGGGGGTCAAGAGAAGGGTCTGTGATGGATTTGAGGTAGGAGAGCACTAGGCGCTTCAATAATTTTATAACAGATGTCAAATCAATGGGTCTATAGGTATTAAGAACTATGATCCTGGGCTTTTTGGGGATGGAGATGATGGTGGAGGTTTTCGTTGATCCACGTCAACGCAGATAGTTTTGTATGTAAAACGCACATGAAACCTTTTTCTACTCCACTGTGGTCGTGTTAACGTACCATCAGACTGTTGACCAGACATGTTCCCTACTGTGTGGAGGTATGGAATACATTGCTTTAGTTAAATGAATTCCATTTACATGGAGAAATGCTGGGGAAAACTTATGATTCTGTCAGGACGTGCCTGTTAGATTCCATTATGGTTAAAAATGGGGAAGGCCGTGGGAAGGCATCTTCCTACGCAGGAAGTCATCAAGAGGGTACTGTACCACATTAGAAGCTTAGAAACAAATCTAAGAGTGAAAAAATTTCATGTTGCTCAGTGGTAAGAGCATTGCTTTAACAACGCAAGGTTGTGGGTTCGATCCCAGGGGATTGCATATGCATATAAGTATAAATGTATAGGTTACTGCGATGTAAGTCGCTTTGGATAAAAGCATCTGCCAAATGCCTAAATGTAAAGGTGAAACATGAAAAGGGGTCCAACGGTGACGTTATATCTCATAGTGCCCAATTGGTGTAAAAAATATGAAATACAAACCTCATGTTGTTGAAGAACAGATGTGACCATTTCCCGGCCCTCTTATATGCCCCCAGAGCATAGAACCATTAGTTGAACTCGAAATCCCACATTAAACACGAGTGTTGGATAATGTTCCAGCTATGACATAACAATTCAAAAGTTCTTTCACTTTAAATTTGCAAAACCCTCTACAGACTTGGAGCCATTTTAACATCAGGACGGGGAAACAATTACATAATCAAGATTCCATAATCATGATGGGATGTGTTGAAGGGAAGGGCCATCCATTATATAGACATACAAATATTTTTATCAACATGTTTCTACAATGATAAAATTCTTTTTTACGGTTTTTCAATTACATTGAGAAAGGACATTTCTCTTGGGTTTGGGGTCTGATACAGTATCATTCATAATAGGAAAAGACAGCAATGGATCTGTAGCTTGGTTGCATACCAATGTTGATGGCTATGTTTGCTTTGGTAAATGTACATTGACGTTTTAAGCATCTGTATTGCATTAAAAGTAATTGCCACCTTCTACAGACAGAATAATGTGTTGTATTTGCTAATGCATTAAAGCAAACATCCCAGAAATGAAAAGAAGGTCATTTAGGTTTTGGGGTTAAGGTGCTATTCACAGAAGATTTCAAACAGTGGGTGCATAGAGCCAGACACACAGCCGTAGGGAAGAAAGAAATAACACGCTACCCAACAAATAAAAAGATTGCAGATGTGTTTGCACGCAGAAGGATTGTTATACAAGGTAAAAGGAAGTGTTAAATTTCCAAAGTTATAAAAGCTGTTGACTCAGACCCAAGTTTTATAAGCACTTCGACTGCCTGGACACTTTAAGTGCAATTATATAAGTCTATACCACTTTCTTAAAATCCAACATGAATCTCATTCTGCTTTGTTTTTGTTGGCTAAATTTGTGTTTGTGTTAATAGGTCTAAATTGGTTATGGAGATCTTGAGAAAATTGGCTTCTGCTTTTCACAATTTGTACAGCCAGTGGGCAAATCTAAAACTGCTGAACATCCGACTGATTTATAAGCATTGGACATTGTGGCGGGTGATTTTCAGGGCATGAATATTTAAACCCAACTTGATGATTTCCCAAGATGCCTCTATTAGCATCATTTAAGGTATTCCATTGTAATGCATCTCTGATAAAACGCTTTTTGTCTTCCATATGTGCTACAGGTCAAGAGGAAAATCCAGATAGTCTCCGGAACAGATATAACTTCATCGCTGATGTGGTGGAGAAGATCGCTCCAGCTGTGGTTCACATTGAGCTGTTCCGCAAGTACGGCTTCCTGTCTCCTGAATCACACACTCCACTGAACCCATTCCTGAAGGATGTTTATATAAGATAAACCTTCAACACAACATCCAGAATTCTCTATCATTTATTTGCACATGAGAAGAGCAAAGTGACTTGACTCTTACGAATTTGTCATTAGCATGCTGTAAAGGTAATAACAGTTATTTTAATAAGCATACACATCTATATGAATCAATATTTGGTACATTTGAATAAGAATGGCCTGGTATTAAATTAATGATTTTTCTTTTAAGTTGTTTTAACTTTCACTGAAAAAGGCATCATGTGTCAAGGGTAAAGTATGGCCAATACATTTTTATGCTTTAGAAATCATCCACTGCATGCAAAACTCTGCTCATCAGGCCAAATTCATTTTTCAGATGTGAAACCAAGAACGTTAAGCTCCCATCATCGTTTGTTGTTCTGTTCTGTGGAATGCAGATAATGATATGAAAGGATTTCTCATCAAAATGATCTTCAAATCCCCTCTTCTTTCTTTCATAAGGATGGTGTTCTCCAAGCGGGAGGTGGCAGTCGCCAGTGGCTCGGGTTTCATAGTGTCTGAAGATGGTCTGATTGTAACTAACGCTCACGTTGTGGCCAACAAGCATCGGGTGAAGGTCGAGCTGAAGACCGGCGCCACCTATGATGCCAAAATTAAAGACGTGGATGAGAAAGCTGATATCGCCCTCATCAAGATAGACGCTCCAGTGAGTACTGCTGATTCATCCTCAACCGATATTCGTCCTACCAACAAATCCGAAGTGAAAGTTTTTCAGAGACAACACAAAATCAATCCCACGCTCAGTTCCACAAGCGAACGAGTTGGCACCCTAGACAAAATATAACAGAATATAAACTAAACTAAACAAGGCAGAGCCTATTGTGGCAACTCAAACGCCATCAGGTGTCAGGCTTAGTCGGTGGGCCGGTTCTCCTCTGGCCAAATAAACGAACATGGTGTGATTTATGACTAACTGTAGAAAAGGGCAGAGCTGAAATATGTTTTACTTGGCTTGCGTTTCGTGGAGCTCAGAAGATAGTGGGCCGGTTTTAGAGGGGGGTCACTTCTGCACAGGAAGAGACAGACTTTGAAAAACAGTGTTTAATGGCTCCACTAAAAAAACTCTGACTCCACATCCAGACAGATCACGAAACAAGTCAAGAGGTTCACTTAGTGGCTTTGGTATACATTACATGTGGACCTCTACATTATAATCTGCAGGTTTTAGGAAGCAGCATCAGCAAAAAGATAATACATAGGAATATACTGTTTCTCATTGACATTAAATTACACATTAAATGAAAGGGATACTTCACCCAAAAATGAAAATTCTGTCATCATTTACTCACCTTCAAGTTGTTCCAAATCTGTATACATTTATTTGTTCTGATGAACACAGAGAAAGATATTTGGAAGAATGCTTATAACCAGACAGATTTTGCCCCCCGTTGACTCCCATTGTAAGGAAAAATTCAGTGGTGGTCAAAAGTGCCCCAGAACTGTTTCCTGTCCTACAAACTTCAAAATTACATTTTTTGTGTTCAACAGAATAAAAAGAGATTATTTTTCCTACTTTGGGAGTCAATGGGGGGCAAGATCTGTTTGGTTATAAGCATTCTTCCAAATATTCAACAGAACCATCACATTTATACAGATTTGGAACAACTCGAAAGGTGAGTAATGATGACAGAATTTGCATTTTTGGGTGAAGTATCCCTTTAAGTATGTATCGATCTTATAAAGAGAATAATTGATTTTACAAGTTTATCAAACAAAAGGATATTTAACAGGTTTCATGGTTTATAACGCAGATCTCTAACAAAACATGGTTCGATCCTGCTATTTGATATCCGGGCTACTGGTTTATCATGAATTGAATTGTCCCATAAATGTGTAAATATTATAATGTAAAGCAAGGTCAGAAATTGTATTTAAGCTTAATGTGCTATCAAACATAGTCAAAGTCAACTGTGCCGAATCACTGCAAGTGAAATGCAATGCTGCCAGCACAGCTACAATACAGTTTTGTGATCTTCAAAAAAAGCTTTGTCTCTTTTAGTTTCCAATGTCATTATCATTTTAGTAGCCCAGAAAGGCCACGGCCACAAGTGACTTACTTAACAATACACATAAAGACTTACATAACAATACACATGGTGATAATGTTAAGGGTTTGGTGGTGGCATCCGTCCCTTGTGCTGGCAGTCAGAAGTGCCACGTTGCTGTAATTCAGCCCAGACGCTCAAGCACAGTTTTGCCGTCCTCTGGCTCAGGTTCTGCTGAGTCACTGCGGTACTGTGAATCATTTATATTGTGTAACCGTCTCATATTGTGTATGGCTTGTGTTTCCTGACAGACTGATTGGTGTATACTTGTGTCTGCCAGAAAAATAGATTCCAATCCTTTCTTTTATTAAATGAATAGATTCAATTCAGCAGCAGCTGTTTGGGACACAAAGTGTTTTGCAGATCATTTGTGAAGTTCTCTGGAAAAGCAAATTTCAGCACTTATTTCGGTTGATTCTCTGTTTCTTGATCTGACTCTTGTTGTAATAGCTATACCTACAAATACACATTGCATCGAAAATCATTACTTGACTACCCATGAAACAGCCTGACCAAACCTCGATCTAAGCAGATGGACAAATTAACTAAAGTGTTTTGTGAATTTGCTGCTGTTTTTAGCCCCAAAACATGTCTCATATCAAACACTAAATGCACCGACATAGTGCTGGGCTGTATTTTTCTTCTTTTTAATGAAGAATTTAATGAAGGTTTGAATTATAAGTACAAACTTTTGTAGATTTTAGTGCAAGTTTTTTAAGAACATATTCATTTGTCTCATGTATTGGTGTACAATTTGTTCATTTTCGTTTCAAATTGTATCATCTTTTCTATGGTAAATAAGTGCAGATGTGAAAAACCGGTTTAACCCTGCATGAGATAAGCATACCCTGTGGAGATGCAAAAAGAAAACAGATACCAGCGAAGCATGTCAAAGCATGTTGCGGTTTGAGTTCCAGTTAGTATCTTGTGAAAGTTTAAGACAAGTCTACACAGGCAAGTTCAAATGAGGAGAAATAATGAACTTTTGAGGATGACTAAAGCTGGGTCTCCTTCAGTCAGATCTGGGTCATGATGTTTTCTGAAGGGCAGTTTATCCGTGTGAATATTTGAAAGTGTGTTTGTCTGTTGTCTCTGGTTCAAAACACACATTGCACGGAGTCTGTGTGTGTCTGTATGCGTTTTCGCTGTAGGACTGAGTATGTTAACAGATCTTTGTTCAACAGATGTTCTTTTGACTTCCAAACATTATACTTGTTGATGAATAACACAGATCTGTTGGTCGTTGAGCTCATTCACATTCAGGAAGTGCCGTTTTTTTGTCTTTCACGAAGAAAACACTTCGAGTACATACGCAAAATTACAACCTTGTGATAAAACTAATCAACTTTACAAGCTGATGTTGATTGTAAAGGTCAGTTCTTCTACATTAGGATTTGTATCATATGACCTGTATGAAAAAAAGCATTCTTGTGTATTATTTCATTCACAAAATAAAGGCCAAAGTACTGACTATAGCCTACAGGCGGGAAAAAAGCAGTATGTGCATGTTATGGAAAATACAGATCAGGAAAGTAGAACATGTAATTCAAAGCAATGTTTGGCAGGATTATATATAACAGGATTATGGCAAACCAAATTAGCTTTAAACGCACATAAATAGCATTATTCTTTGCATCTATTATGTATTTTACGAATAACATTATTACTTGTAAAATTGTTATTAGTAACAGTCATGACTTATAGAGCTCCGAAATTACATTTGTATTAGTCATATGTCTCTTTTGACTTCCATTGTTTTTAATTACAGAGCTCTACTTAATTCTTGTCTGCACTGTGTTGGGTTGTTGTTAGTTGTTAGTATACAGTTGTGTTCAAAATTATTCAACCCCCACTGAAATTGATTGTTTTGGTCGGTTTGACATTGATTATGATCATTCAGTCATCCTGCTTACAATTAAATCAATGAGGCATGTGTAGGTCAGACAAATATAACATAACATTTATAATATATATCATAACATCATTATCAGTTTTATTCAACCCCCAAGTGACATTCAATCTTAGTACTTAGTACGACATCCTTTTACAGTTATAACAGCTTTTAAACGTGAAGCATAGCTTGACACAAGTGTCTTGCAGCGATCTACGGGTATCTTCGCCCATTCATCTTGGGCAAAAGCCTCCAGTTCAGTCACATTCTTAGGCTTGCGCACTGCAACTTCTTTCTTTAAGTCCCACCAGAGGTTCTCAATCGGATTTAAGTCTGGTGACTGCGATGGCCACTTCAAAATGTTCCAGCCTTTAATCTGCAACCATGCTCTGGTGGACTTGGAGGTATGCTTGGGATCATTGTCCTGTTGAAAGGTCCAACGTCTTCCAAGCCTCAGGTTTGTGACGGACTGCATCACATTGTCATCCAATATCTCCTGGTACTGAAGAGAATTCATGGTACCTTGCACACACTGAAGCTTCCCAGTACCTGCAGAAGCAAAACAGCCCCAAAGCATGATTGACCCCCGCCATGCTTCACAGTAGGCAAGGTGTTCTTTTCTTCATAGGCCTTGTTCTTCCTCCTCCAAACATAGCGTTGATCCATGGGCCCAAACAGTTCTAATTTTGTTTCATCAGTCCACAGAACACTATCCCAAAACTTCTGTGGTTTGTCCACATGACTTTTGGCATACTGCAGTCGACTCTTCTTATTCTTTGGGGACAGCAAGGGGGTGCGCCTTGGAGTTCTGGCATGGAGGCCTTCATTACGCAGGGTACGCCGTATTGTCTGAGCAGAAACTTCAGTACCCACATCTGACAAATCTTTTCTCAGTTCCTCAGCAGTCACACGGGGACTTTTCTCCACTCTACGCTTCAGGTAGCGCACAGCAGTCGAAGTCAGCATCTTCTTTCTGCCACGACCAGGTAGCGTTTCAACAGTGCCCTTTGCCTTGAATTTGCGAATGATGCTTCCTATGGTGTCTCTTGGTATGTTTAACATCTTTGCAATCTTCTTATAGCCATTGCCCTTCCTGTGAAGAGTAATCACCTGTTCTCTTGTCTTCCTGGACCATTCTCTTGACCTCACCATGTTTGTAACCACACCAGTAAATGTCTAGAAGGAGCTGAGTATCACAGTCATTTTAAAGCTGCCTAATTGGTGCTTATTAGGCTTTATTGCTGCTCCCTGATATCCACAGGTGTTTTCAATACCTGATTGAAAACACTTCATTGAACCTCTGTTCTTCAGAGTGGTAGTCTTTAAGGGGTTGAATAATTATGTCAATGAAGAATTCACAAAAGAAACATTTACTACTGTATTTCAAAACTAATTGATGTCATTTTAGTTGCATATGGTTCTTTAAGAAGTCCTTGTAGGATTTCATTCTGAATACAATTACAAATGTACACTAAATTCCCTAAAACCATTTACAGCATTGGGGGTTGAATAATTTTGAACACAACTGTAGCTTCATGTTATTAAAAGACTACAAAACAAAAGATCTGACAATACCGTGTGCTTTATAATTTGCTGCTTTAGGAAATCCCCTGTTATTACGATGCTGTCTCAAAACACCAGTCAACGTCTGTACTGTTTAACGCAATGGAAATGTCTCAATGCACACATTTCCTTACTGAAAACAAATCCATATTAATATATTATTTGCATCTATTTCATGTCAATGGGAATGAATAGACAAAGGAGAGTTATGAGGTTTAAAATGATCACATGCATATGGTGAATGATATTCATATAGTGTACAAAAATGCCGCCTTTTGCTGGTCTAACATTAGTGCAACATGTCTATGGTTAATGTGATTTATCATGTTATCGCAAAATTGTCTCACTAAATACAAGTTTGGTTGGACCAAAGATGCAGCAGCAACTGTTTGCTGCTAACACCTGATCGAATGCAGTGACATTAATAAAAGTGTGAATTAAAAAAATTCTCTAGAGAATTTGAGTCAAACCAATTAGTTACACCGAATCCAAGTTCATTTGTGATCAATTTATCTGTCTGGAATTTCCCTCAAAGGTAAATTGGGACAGCCTCCTGGCAACATTCCTGTCGCATAAACCTTCATTCGTACCAGGACATTGAAAGGATAGTTTAAAGCTCTTAGCTAAATTGCAAAGCCAACATATTCCAGGGGATAATATTCTGGCTCTGTCATAACTTGCCTGAAGTTCTTCACATGGCACAGTTTGCTTGAAATGGGCACAACTAATGGAAATATGCCTTTCAGTTCATAGATGTCTACGAAAATCTGGGTCAAACTTTTAAGGTTGGTGTTAGTTCAGTTCTTGCTCAGGGCCTGGACAACTCTTCTTGACTCTTCGCCAAGACAAAGAGAGCTCTTCAACATCTTGCTGTTGCTCATACAGATGAGTACTGTAAATATTATTTGGGTAAATAGCAGCTGGAGTCTTGAATCTAGTTTTTAACCATTTAATTATTTTCATGTACTTTTCCAGGGGTCAATGCAAACCATAAAGCAAGTTCACAAGCATTCATGTTGGCGTTGTTGTACTTAAAACTTATGAATTCCAGTTTGGTGACATAAAAGGAGTCTTGGAGTACTCAAGTGTGTTTGACAGAAGTCTTGGTCTTGGTTTCCAAGAGGGCAGTCTAACATTCTTTTTCCATCATGGGATAGACACAGCAAAATTGGGTCAAGCTACCTATTGCAAACACAAACCTGTTCAGCCTAAAAGTTTGTTTTTCACTATGAAAAGGATATGTTTCATGTCCTCGTGACATGATAACCCTGTTTGCCTTTCTCTTAACAATTTTTGCTTTTTGTTTTACCCCTTTTGTGCATTGTAATCTGCAAAGCACACAATCTGGCTGTCATGTGTTTTCTTGTCAGCCCTCACAATTTCATGTAAAAGTGCTTAAATTGTTGTTTTCCACTAAAAATGTATGAAAAAATCCCTTTATAAGAGACAAATGTGTGATTAAGAGTCATGTTTGAGCATATACGTTCCCCATTCTTTTAGCATTAAAAGCGATCACCTAATTTAGAAAAACAAAAAATTCATGGCAGTGATACTAAAGGCAAAAGTTTGTCAAAAACAATCCATGTCATTTTTATTTACACAGAGCCTAAACCAGATATTTCAAACAGTCAGACCGACCCCCACACCAGGGTGACTGTGTCTTTGGAAACGGTACAGTACATCTGATTTACTGTAGCTGAGAAACAGAAACAGTAAGAGTCGATGATTTCTGGTCTTTCTGGCAGAACATGGCTTTAGAGCAGATGTTGAGAGCTCAGCTTAGATTGATTTACTCTAGAAGGGGTTTTGTATACACCGCACATGTCTGTATCATCCTGAATCATCATCCTTTTCAAAACAGTATGAATTATTTACAAACAGTCTCATCCAATTTGTGTGTATGGATGAACTGTATAGAATAAAATACATATTTCTGGTGTGTGTAATTCTGCTTGTTAGAGAATTGTAGATTTTGAGGCCATGCTGAGATGACTTACATTGGAACCTGTCATCCTCCAAAAGGAAAAGAAACATAGGCTGTTTTAATGCAGCTTATTACAAAAGTTACATTTTAAAATTAAGTTCCTTACGGCCATCACAAAAGAAATTATAGTGCTGTTGTGTTGTGTTGCATCCAACCCCATAAAATGACTTTCACTGTCGCTTCAATCAAAATGCAGATTTTAATGTAATGTGTAAACTTTTTTCCTAAACTCTCTCATTAAATGGCATTTTCAGAGTTTCTTTAAAAATCACGGTCCATGTTTTGTTTATTTACAGAATCCAAAACCAAAAAGGCAAATGCAGAGCTCAACATCTTGGCATTCCGCAGTGCATTAAAAGGAAACCGGCATAGATTTATATACCCATCAACTCCCAGTATTCCCTTGATAAATGTAACATGTTGAGTTGAAACATCAGTAAATCAGATTGAAACTGCGTTGAGAATGAGTTGTAGTCTGATTGAAAGTTGTTTGAAATCATGGCGGTTGTTTGGAGCAGTGGAAACAGTGTCCTGCGATTCACCAGTTGAGATCATTTATGTCCGTGCAGCCTGACATTGGTAGTTCAATTCCTTTTATTCTATAGTTTCTATATTCACATCAATGATCCACTTGTAAAGAGATTAGAGGGATTTAGTGAAGCAAATCCTCTGCTACGTGTAACAGACGACGCAAGCCGATTAAATTGTCCTGTTTGCTTCTCAGTGGTGCTGTGTTTTATTTAGATGACTGGTGGAAATGAAATCTTCATTCCCCTTTTCTAAACAGATATTATGCATTAAACAGCAGGAGATACTTGTAATGCTTTGTCAACCAAATCAGCTACACAAAAATAAAGGTGCTTCAAAATGCCATAGAAGAACCTTTTTTGTCTAAATGGTTCCATAAAGAACCGTTATCACCCAAAGAATGTTTCTGTTTCACAAAAGGTTCATTGTGGCATTTTTTTCTTCAGATCATAAAAAGGTAAGAAAGAGATGGTTCTTTAGAGAACCTTTGACTAAATTGCTCTTATCGGAAACAAAAAAGGTTCTTCTATGGCCTCGCTGAGAACAACCTTTTAAGCACCTTCATTTTTAAGAGTGAACCTTGTTTCTACATAAAGCCCTATTTATCTGTCATCTAAAATAAGATAGACAAAGAGTTTTTCTATAAGGCAAGGTTATTAAATGATGATTAAAATAGAGAGCAAATGGAAATTTTTGGTTAAGTTTCAGACTCCTGAATCTCAAATAGTTAGAATAGAGATCTTAACAATGTCTAATTCTGAGCTCAGATTTTCCACGTCTGCAGGGAATGCATACAAAAGTTGAGTAATCGAATAAAATATACATGTTTAAGTCAATATTATTGAACTTTTGTTTGCCTTAGTTTTACATACATTTATTTTGCAGACACAAACTCTTCATGTATTTTAACAATTGTCTTATTTTATTTCTCCAAAGCAATTTTAGAACACACCTTTATACTTAAATGAAACACATCAGAGAACGAATGGGCAACATAGAGCCACAGAATTTTCCTCTGGCTTGATTTCCAAAAATAGAGGACTGGTGTCATTCACTATATAGTATTTGTGAATAAGACTCTCAGCTGGAATTTTCGGCACAAAAAATTACTGTTCTGTAATTTCTGAGAATGTTTTGTGTATTAGATTTAAGTCTGAGGCATTTAATTTCCATTCAAGAAAATTGAAGACCGCTGTAAAGTCTTAGATTATAGTCTTAAATTATACAGGAAACATTCCCCATTAAAACACATTATTATTAATCTTGTTTTGCTTCTGGCATGAGGCCTGTCTTTATTGACATGCCGCTAAATCAGAAAGTCTGCTCTTTTTAGGTTTTCCAGTGACTATGACATTGTTGTGGTGTCTGACTTTTAATTCTTCTCTACTTTTTTCCCCTTACAGTAGCTTTGTATACTGTGGTAGGCTATATGAGACCAGTTTTACTGCACTTACCGTATGCTTTTTGTTGTCCTTATGTTGTTCCAATTGCTTCTATTGTTTACCTCATTTGTAAGTCGCTTTGGATAGAAGCGTCTGCTTAACGACTAAATGAAAATGTCCAAATGCATTTAAATGCAGATGTGCTAAGTTCTAGGCGTACACCAGGAAATCTAAAAGACATGAACTGAAAGCCACAAACCTCTTAATTTCCCATCTAAAGCCGGTGCAGTGTCATATCATCTAATTGACGGTCTGTTCACATAATGCATATAGTCCTACATACAGATTAAACACATATAATTTGGAGACTAAATTAGGAATGCCTTGATTCAGCGCAGGATGTTCCCTGCTGGCTTTAAGAACGTAATTGTAGGTTGTCACATGTATTCGGGTATGGTGGGACTGAGCGTAGGCGGCCGAATGGAATAGACGTTTGTTATCTTTAGCCAAGCATCGATTGTGCATCGCAAACAAGACCGCCTGGACTGCACCGTAAAAATGTACTCCACAACTGCACTTCATAAAATATGGTCATGTCCTCCTCTGACCTCTCTTACCATCTCACATTACAAGGGCAGCTTGTTTAATTATAGATTCATATTTAATTTCATTATTTATTAAATAATAGATTCATATTTAATTTCATTATTTATTAATCGATTGATTTAAAATGAATGGGAATGGGATTGCAGTTTACGACATTGCCTCAAACGCTATATCAGTCTATTTTACAGCTACCACACAATACAAATATTAAGTACCCGTTTTAATGATTTTTTTATTATCATTATCATGAAATACCATCTTTCATTTGAAAGTCATAGTCCCTTTAGCATATGTTTTAAATGTTTTTACCCCTGATAGAGAGTTTGAGAACACACTTTACAAAGAACAGTGTGATATAAGCAACAGAATAAAGTGACTGTACATTGTGCATTTTATAAAATTACAAATCAAATGATGTCAATGACAGTCGTGTGCCACAAAGCAGCTCATGTGAAACTCTCTTCTTGATAAGGAATTATTAGATATTCCTACTAGGAATCCTGTCATATTTTCCCTGTCTGGAAATATCCTTAGGCCACAGTCTGAAAGCTGTACATGCCACAACACATAAGCACAAGCACAAACCTATCACGCCAGACATTGCTTCACACCACAAGACTGCTACAGGACAATTGGCATAAATGTATTTTAAAATGCAGTGTTTAAATTGAAGTGTTTGCAATTTTGTAGCCCATTCTTTAACTGAAATGTCTTGATTATGCAAGCAGACTCTATTTTTAGAGGATTTGTTTTCTTCAGTTTTTCTCTCTCTTCCTGTTGCTAGAAGGAGAAACGTTTTAAAACCCTCCGGAGTAAAAGATAAATCTTAAGTCTCATCGGGCTGCTATGGTGTCCACTATTTGGCTGAGGACATTGCCGGCATCTTTTGAACTTTGATTCATTTATGCCCAGCTGTTTGCTCCAAGTTTGTAGAATTCTTGGGTTGGTCATAACATGTTATTGCTTACAATTAGACTTATAAAACGTATGTGTTATATGATTGTGATATACGCTATTTCCTATATTTATCATATGTTTCCTATTTTTTATCTACTTTTATCATATATGAAGAGTATGGCACCAGAGACATACAGTATTTGCTTACCGACACATGTAGCTAAATAACCAGGGTTGTGTAAATAACTCAATCTCACAAGTTGTGTTTTGCTTTAATTTTTATTTCTTTAGAAAGTGCTGAATATGAAAGTCAAATTTTGTTTTCCATAGACAGTATTTCTACTCGTACACAGAATCGACACTGAGCTCAAAACAACAGTTTAACATAACATTTACTAAAAATGAGTCATCCAAAACTTCCCAATAGAAAAATAACTTTAAATTTGTGAAAATGTGTACAGTTATTGTTTCCAATATACCGATGTATCGTAATTAATGATATAAGCTCAAAATTGACTTCAGCTAAATATACATTAACACATTGATGTTACATGAAAATAAATACCACAATAATTAGCTCCACAGAATTGTACAAGAACTATAAAAAGGTCAAAAATGTCTTCATTGACGTTTTACATCATAAAGATTTTCATAATAACCAAAAACACAATCACTTTTGTTTTAAAGAATGGAAGACAAGTTTGTACAGTAGTTCCTATAGAGTATAAAATTTAGCCTTCCTTCATCATGACATCAAGCTTCTAACATTAGAATCAGACGGATCAAAAGACGTGCACGAGTATGGAACGTGAAGGACACATGTGTGCTGCTGAATTGTGTGGCTTCCTCAACATCTGAAAGATCATCTATGAATGAAGAACATTTAAACCACTGCACATCAAACTGACTTCAGCACATAGACTGAGCTGTTCAGCCACAATGTCAGACTTCACATGTGGTGTAAACCAACTGCTGACCCAAAGAACCTCATAGCCGCTGTGAGTCATGGTGATGAAAGCAGTTTTACAGTCTCTGAGAGCACTTCAGGAAAAGGAGACTCTTGCTTAAAAATCTAAACCATGAGATGATCTTGGAACAAGCCAGTGGGCCAAAGCACATAGAGTAATGCTATAAAAGAATGAATTAAAGAGAAGAATGAAGGTCAAGTGAAGGCTTAGATATTTACCCGAAAGATAAGAGGCATTTGAAGTGGATGTTACGTATCCAAGAAAGAAGAGATTGAATAGAGACTTTTGCCTCACAGATGTTTCTCCTCAGAAACACTTGAGAAAGCTCAGATGCCAAAGCTATAGTTATTTAATATGTGCCAAGGAATTTTATGAAAACACCTATAATTGTTGATACATATACTACCTCTCAGCATCAAAACGTGTCTTTTCAAAACTTGTTTTATTAAAAGAAACAGTATAGATGCTGCGTATTTATAGGTTGAAGATTTCAATATCTTTTATCTTGCATTGCAGATGAAACTTCCAGTGCTGATGTTGGGCAGATCAGCTGATCTGAGACCAGGCGAGTTTGTGGTGGCTATCGGCAGTCCGTTCTCTCTTCAGAACACGGTGACCACGGGCATCGTCAGTACAACCCAGAGGGGCGGCAAAGAGCTGGGACTGCGTGATTCCGATATGGAATACATCCAGACTGACGCTATTATCAATGTGAGCTAACACCATTCACATATAAGTGTAAACAGTATTTTAAAATACAATTAATTAACAAAGACTAAAGACTTACACGATAACCATGTTTTTAATAATAAATGTACTTTTTTCATAATCTTTAATAACTATGTAATAATTATTTATAATCATCTCAGTGATATTTTTTCAAGGACACAGATACAAATATAATGAAAAAAATTAAAATAATTGTATGTATTATTATGAATAACCTAAGCTGGTGATAAAGAGCACTCGACGGATTATTGACACATACTAATAACAGGAACTTTTCTCTGTTTCAGTATGGTAATTCAGGAGGACCCTTGGTGAACCTTGTAAGTTCCTCTTTTGTTTTATTTGTATTATTTCTTTCACATATGTAATCAATGAAACTAGAGTCTCACTGCAGATGGCGGTCCCGTTCTGGGGGGATTCACTGAATGCAGACCACGTGCACAATCGACAATAGTTATGGCATAGTGTTTTTATGAGCTGAATGAGCCTTAAACATGTTTTGGCAGAGGCATTCTGTGTCGAGTCAGACGTGACTGTGAACGCATGCATTTATTGCGATCACTGTCAAATTGTGACATAAAGACATCCGTGCACTGCAGATGCAAGCGGGTTTGCACTTACACTGCGACTGTTTTTGCAGGATGGTGAAGTGATCGGAATCAACACGCTGAAGGTAACAGCGGGGATTTCTTTCGCCATTCCCTCTGACAAGATCCGACAGTTCCTGGCTGAGTCCCATGACAGACAATCTAAAGGTTTGGTAAAAACAGATTAAAAACATGTAGAAGCCTGTAAATAAATAAATAAATAAAATTTAGGTTCACAGTATTGCTAAATAAATATATTTTGTCTCTAGGAAAAACATCCCCGAAGAAGAAGTACATTGGTGTGAGGATGATGACGCTGACCCCAACGTAAGTCACATGTGCTCTCTGAATAATGCTGATGACATGCGTCTTGATGACATGATTCAAACATATCAATTATTTTTAAATGTATACATTAGCAGCCGGATACCTTCAAACGTGACATTCTTGTATTTTCTTATGTATCTGGTAGACTTGCTAAGGAGCTTAAGGACAGACAGAGTGATTTCCCGGATGTGACCTCTGGAGCTTACGTCATTGAAGTTATCCCAAAAACACCCGCTGAAGTGTAAGTAGCACGCCACAGGCCTGATATCAGGGTTGCCAGATCTGCATAACTAAATGTCGCACATTTTACAGTGACTGTTATGTATAACACTCAATATTTTATAAAAAAATCATTGCATAGTAGTATTCATAAACACTGTAACTGGGTACTTTGTACATGGTCAACTTATTTACTGGTAAATGGTATCCTGAACCCTGTGACTAGGGTATTTTTACAAATGCACTGGCAGCCATAAACATTTGGTTTAAAGCACAATGAAAATTGTGAAAAGGACATTAAAGACATACATTTTAGCTATTGTTACTTTAATATACAAACCCTTTAAATGCAAATGCTTGAAAAATATTTGCTTATTTATGAAAAGCCCAAAATGATAAAACTGCTGAGGCAGCCACCCAGCTTCTCTGTAGATGTGGCTCAATTTCCATAATGATTTTTTACCCATGAACAAACGTTTGTGTTACTGAAAGTAAAAGATTGAAAACGACTACTGTGACACATACCCGTTTACTTTAGGTTTTAAGGTAAGAAAAAATTAGCTATTTGGTTTATTTATTTGTAAATATATTGTCAAATGACTTTATTTATATTTCATCTCTGTGTAATATTTAACTGTCCCTGTCAAAATGGTTTTCCGCATCCTGGTTGCCACGTGTTATTAGTTTTAACCGTTTTTTATCTGGGAAAATCTGAAGCGAGTATTCCAGAGTGCCATGTAATAAATAGTAACAAAACAACAAAAGTGTCAAACAAAAAGCAGTATGCACTGCACAGAAATGTACATTACATTTATGAATTTGGCAGATGCTTTTATCCAAAGCTATTAGCTCGAGTCAGAAATAACATAAAACGCCATCAATGGCAATTCTGTTTTGCAGGGGCGGTCTGAAAGAGAGCGATGTCATAATCAGCATCAACGGTCAGAGGATCACATCAGCCAGCGATGTCAGCACGGCCATCAAGAAAGACGAGACTCTTAGGACAGTGGTACGACGGGGCAATGAGGACGTCATGCTCACCATCATTCCTGAGGAGATTGACCCTTGACCTTCCTCACGCTCATCCATGAGCTGGCTCTCAGACTTTGACTGAGTGTGTGTGCAGAGCATCACTCATTCTTGAATCTGTAGTACATACTTTAACACCCCAACGTCACCCAGCCTGAAGCGCTTGGGACAGAAAATGACCTTTATCACTTACTTTTACCCTGATACGGAGTCATTTTCCATCTTTATGTATGTTGTACTGTTTGAAAACGAGCCCTTTGTAAATATATACAAGAGTTAAAATGTAGTACTGGGTAGTTAATTGATATACATGTATATTATTTGTTCCTCATGTATTCATCAGCAAGACAAATGTGTGCGTTCAGCTTTTTACATTAACACTTAAATCTAAAACTTGAACAGAGTGCGAAAGAAGTACATAACTAGAAGTAAATATCCCATTTGTTTCCTCCATAGAGTCAATGGTTTTTAGCAATGACCTTTTGACAGTAATTCGACCATAAACTCTGATATGTTAAATTTTGTTATTTGCCTCCGTAGAATCCACAGGACCATATGATTTCATCTTCGTTTAGAAAAATATATTTTATAGCAGAAATTGACACTATTCTTAATCCTTTAGAGACCTACCTGCACATGCACAGGATTGTGGGATATGCTGCACTTTCCTTTTTAAAAATCAAGCATGAAGGTATGTCAGGCAGAGGTGTAAAGAGTACCCGAAAACCATACTTAAGTAAGAGTACAGATACCTGGCAGCGAAAATGACTCCATTAAAAGTTACAAGTCACTGATTTCAAAACTCTTAAAGTATCTGATTTTACCAGTTCTTGAGTATTTTACTCATACTGAATGAAGGCTCAAAGAAGCACTGGTCCTCAACACTTAAGAGACATGGCAGAGAAAAACTAGAAACAGTCAATTAGTGAGGAGCGATCGCATTTATTTTCTTAAAGGAGTAGTTCACTTTCAAAATCAACTTTCATGATAATTTACTTTGCATCATGTCATCCAAGATGTTTATGTATTTGTTTCTTTAGTCGAAAAGAAATGAAGGTTTTTGACATTCCAGGATTTTTCTCCATATAGGGGACTTCAATGGACTCCAAGTTGAAAAATGTGGTCAAGTAGAGAGTAAAAGTTGCTGTTATCTTGAATTATCAGCACAAGTACAAAGTAGCCGACTTATATCTCCGACTATAAAATCTCCAACTAATACAGTATGTTTGTGTAGGCTACAGTATATCTGAATATTTTGGCACTTGCTTTGAAGATGATCTTATCTCTCAATTCCTTCTCTTCCTTCAATTCTTTTGTGTCTGTAAGACGGCAATTTCAGAAATGGAATTAAAGAAGAGACATTTTTAAAGTGTTTTTGTGTTCTGTTGTTTTACTACAAACATGAACGACACGGTAGACTACTTAAATCTTGTCTTTAAACAAAATGTTTTTAATAGGGGTCCTGTAGTGTGGCTGTGCTTGCTTGAGTCCTTTACTCATTCTTTTGCTTCTTTAAATAATTACAATTCAATTGAAGAATAATCACTTCCTTTCATGTTTGGATGTCATGCTTGCATACATATTAAAACCTTTGATCAACATTCTGTAAAAGATTTCTGGTTCATAACATGGCTCATAAATCCACTCAGATGTATCAGATTCATTACTCATGGTCTGGCTCACCTCGTAACCTCGAAACAAAATAAGCAATGAAGGAATCATAAAACTGTCACTTGTTTTTCATTATTATTGCTTTTAAACAGCTATTCTTCAAACCAGGCCAAATCTCTGAGCTCAGTGCTAACATTCTAGAACATTGTGTTGATCACAAATGATGTAAAAGAAATGTAATATGATTTCACCAAGACATGGATCAAATTGCTTGTCGGCAAATCTGATTTTTGGTGTTGGTTTAGGTTTCTAGCAGAGGTTACGGGGCTGTTATTACCTGTATTATCGGAGTATTTATTGGTTTGGCTTGGTATGAGGTCTTAGTGTAAGGTTTGGTTTATAATAGTTTTAAAGCAATCATTCCTTTATCGTCACTCAGTTGTGAAATGCTGCCCTCATTTGTCGGTTTATTGAAAGCACAGCGTGTTGCATACAGATCTACAGCAAGTACTTCAATGCAAGGCACATGTGTTAGATATGCCTAAAGTCATCTTGGAAAAATGCGTCACATTTATTTTGAAGATACATCTTCAAATTTGCCAATGGTTTTGTGGCACAGAAATAGAAAACAGTGAAAATTCCCGGTGCCATTCAGGTCCTATACCAGCTCAAGGACGGCTCTCGTCCAATCAGGACTAAAACGAGCAATGTGGCCAGATTGCGAACATATAAAGCAATCTCGTTGCACAAGACTGCACAAACGCTCATCTGTTACGTGTAAGCTTATTAGATTTAAGTGATAAAGTTGGGGATGTTTTTTCCGGACTACTTTAAAGGATGACTTCAGGCAGTAGAACTCAGGAATAACAGGCGGGTTTGCATTCATTTCCTCTCAGGAAAAGCTTCAGTTGATCTTGGAAGATGTTCAGTGGACTTGGGTCGACTCGAGTGAAGAGATGGAAGAATAATACGATCATCCAATATGAGATGCAGACAGTCAGTTCATTTACAGTAAATGGATGAATCTCATAAAAAATGTCTCATATCTCAAATTAAAAAGAATTGCATTAGGAAAATTAAGTCTTAAAGGTCCAGTGTGTCATTTTAACATAAATGAAATGTATAAAGAGGAGTATGAAAACCTTGAAGTGAAGCGTTATGTTTTCATTACCCTAGAATGAGCTTTCTCTATCTACATACACCGCAGGTCCTCTTGAAGGGAACTCGCCATGTTGTTTCTACAGTAGCCCTAAATGGACAAATCACATTTCTTAAATACTTTATCGCATTCAGCGAAGAAGCGAAAACATGAGGACATCTTAGTTCTGTGTCAGCCACCGTAGTGCTTCAAACGGTGGGTTGGAGTGAGCCGTTGGTTGTAATTCGCAACCTCACCGATAGATGTCGCTAAATTTCATACACCGGATCATTAATAAAAAGTTCCTTCTTGATTTTTGATTTCTAGAATGACTGATGCAAAATATAAATATATGATTCACTTAAATGAACATTTAGGGCTATTTTCTTTCTTTATAACGTGAGGTTTGCATAAAGGACACTATTGATTCAGTCGGGCCGTTTGACTTCTGGGACGCTAGCGTGGGTGTCTGCACAAAAACATCTGCTGTTCTTCACTGGTACCACCTCCGCAACTGACTCATTTCTCTGCTGTTACAAAACCCCTTCTGATGTGGATGTCGGACGCTCAATCTGTGTCCAGACTCACATGACAGGGCAATAGTCAGAAGGTCAACACTTCATCAAGGTGGAAAGTTATTCATAGGGCTCTTTAAAACACTAAATAAAATCTGCTAATTTGGAGCAATTTCAGTTCATTCACCGTGAATGTTTTATGCTTAATTTCATTTAGTTTGGCGTTTGTTAATTCAACAGTGTTTTTAACTGATGCTAGGTTTTCCTGAATGTGGCAAATTCCCTTCATGGGTGATGGGAGACCGCCAATAATATCCCGTGTTGATGTTCATACTGTAAATAAGAGGATAGATATGCGGCTTTCTGGAATGCAGGCTCTAAGAAACAACTCAAAGCTTTTATAACTACAACATTTTTTTATTAAATTACATTTTGATAAAATAAGATATTACTACTACTGAAGATGAATTGAATAAGACCTGTTAGCAGAAATCAACATGTAGCATTGGGATTTTCCGAACACATTCTTTATAAGTTACATTAAAAAGGTTTTTGGGGGTTTCAAAAAAGTTAAATCTAAACTGTTAGTTTACATTAAAATACTTCCTTCTTCAGCATCTTGATATGCAAAAACAAGACCATTCATAGGCAGAATTCCTGAAAGGGATATTGACATTAGGCATCTCAGGAAACAGTACGTTTATACAAACTGAGACAAGCAGGCCCAGCACTAGCCTGGAACGACTGGGGGGACAAACAGGTATTCTGGTCCAGCAGTACCCAATCATGGTTCATTGCATGCATAATTTAAAAGAAAAGTCTGTGATTATTAAGTGCTTGATACTACACATAAGTGTTTATTTGTATATTTTTATTTTTCAGCTGGATATTTTTGGAGGGGTCCACGGAATATCAGGGAGGGAAATGTCCTCTAAACCCCCCAGACCTAGAGTTGGAGAGAAGTCTTAATTTTTGTTGTGGTAATTGATAACATGTTATGAATAACTCCAACTCGAAACATTCATTTAAACAATACCATTACCCAGGCATAAAAGTTCTTTATGTAGCCTAGGTCAAAACCATATTTTAAGGTGTCACAAACTAAAGATTAATAGATATATAACTGTAATACATGGTTCGTTTTTAGTATAAATAGTATTCTTTTTTATTGTCCTTAGTTTTCCAGTACAGTCAGTGTAAACATATATTAACAAAGGCAGTTATCAATTACAGTTAATACTGAACCCTTTTCATTGCACCAAAGACCTCTGCTGTCCAATAAACAACCAGTGCAACCACTGTATTTGTCCAGATTCTATAATAACTGTGGTAACCATTTGTACCAAACTGTGAGAATGAGTACTTTATAATAGTCAGAATAGTAGAAAAATAGTTATTGTAGCAGCAATAAAATAATTGAATTAAAATACAACATTACAAATAGTATCAACAGTAAAACACATTACTCACTGTTTTTTTGTAGTTGCTGCTACAGTCTTTGTACTAAAGAACAAACTGAACAGCCCAGTAAGACAAGTCTCATGGGAAAGACTCATAGGTCAGTGATTGCCCTTCAAACCACAACTCCTTCTTGGCCAACAACAGTTACATAAATGTAAAACGTTACATAAACGTTAGAAATCTGTCATAAAGGACTTCTGGTGAATTCTTGTTACATTTTCTTTTACAGAAAAAGTCATTTAGAAGCAAAAGCTCAGCCATTTAGCTTTTCCCTTTTAAATGTTTAGGTTAATCATCTGTGAAGTTGTGTTCATTGGTGCTGCGGCATGTGTGAAAGTGCCTGCTGAAGAGTGACCTCAAGTCTCTGCTGAAGAGCATCAAGGCGCACGTCCAGATGCTCTTTTAACCTTTTCTCCATCTCCTCCATCCTCTTCTCTACAACCGACTCCAGCATCTTCTCAAATCCTCCGCAGCACATGTGACTCTCCCTTTAACAACACAAAACAAATTGACGACTGTGAATGGACAAATGTCTATAAAGGTACCCAATAAAACACATTTTTGATGTATCGGACACACCCATTAAAGGCATTGAAACACTTTACTAATAAACTTGTATGTTGAATCATGAACTTGTCACTCATTCTTTCTTGGTTCAAGACAAAGACATATGCCCCACTTAACACATTGGACCTTTCCTGAGATACATCAATGGCAATGGCTGTGATATATATACATTTTGTCCAAAATTCCTTTAAAATGTCTCCATAACATCAAGTCAAAAACATTAGGGTCACCATTCAGACACTGTTGTAGTCACACTCTTATCATGATGAACCGCTGACTCAATTTAACCGCCCACTTGATTGGCTCCCACGACTGGAGTCACTGAACTTAATTTTCCTCAAAACCGCACATGACTCACACTTACCGTTCCCCATTCTTCTTCCTCTCAGGAGATGTGGCTTCCTCCAGGCGGAGCTGCGTGACCTGGCCGCAGACGCTCTGTAGCATTGGCAGCAGCTCTGAGTTGATGGGGCCAGACATGGCACTTGGGATCTGATTCTCACTGCTGGTGGACAGAAGCTGCTCAGGACCGGTCGGTGGATGTCGGCCCTCCACAGAAGCACTGGAGCCACCAACTACTCTTGACAGACAGCTCAAAGCTCCTCCTCCCATGAGAAGAGGAATGAATCCACTCAGCATGTCTGATTTATTCTGAAGACAGAAAACAGAGGGGATGATTGTTCGTTTGCCAAGCCTCAAAGAAACATTTCAGTCCACAACACGAACCAAATCACAAAGACAAAGGGGGATTATTACCAGATCGTACAATCAAACGTATTATGTTCAATCTACAGTGTGTAATACATTAATGAGATCATCCACCTGTCATAACAGAGAGAAAACACAAATATTTGAAGAATGTACTTCGCTGAGGAATGAGAAATTAATCAAGCGTTACATTCAACTATTAAAATTAATTTTTTTATTAGGAAGTGCGAGTAAATAACTGTAACTGGGCATCGTAAATAATCACTTATGTGTTAAATGGAGCAGAACTTGGAAAACTAATTAGAAAATTTTAGAAGCTTATGTCCTGTTATAAGCACTAAGTGGAACGATTAAGCAACAAGAACGGTTTTGCGCGATGGAGGAAAAGCTCTCCATGCTTTAATAACAGACTGGATCCAGACCTTCTGCTGGCTCTGTACGAGCTCCATCAGGTTTTGAGCCCCTGGTGAAAGGGCGGTACCCATTTCTTCCATCATAGCCTGTACGCGCTGAAGGTCAATGCCTGGGTCCAGGGTCGGGCCACCCTGCCTTTCTTTAAGCGTCTCTAGTCCCACACCCACATGGGCGATAGCCACAGATGAACGCCCACCAAAAGACAGCAGCTGTATAGAGAAACTCACGATGAGCAAACAGAGACCGGTGGTTGTGCTTTTGTGATGATGACAGAGTGGATTTTATTTTGTGGTTTCCATACCTTCACCTCACATGACACAGTCGGGCTCTCTAACTCCAAAACAGTGCTGTAAAAAGGACTTCTTTCCTGAGGACTGATAGAAAATAAAATACAAACAATCAGTAGTTTGAAACATTTAGTTCAACAACACGCGATGTAAATCTATAATGTTCTTACTTCTGTGAAGTAATTAGAATTCATTCTTTACTTTAATAAAAACTAAAACATATTATATTACAAACAAAACAATTTATGTAAAAGCAGTTAAATATTATAATATTTCTAGACACTTTAGTATATGCAAACAATGAGCTTTATAAATAAAAAGTTGATTTTGTTTGTTTTAATGGGACAAAAACGCTTGTTATTTTTGCTCAACAACTTGATGGTGGTTGGTCACTGTCAGACCATTCGTCAAAATGTCAAACTAAATAAGATTATCAAACACCCATCTAACAATGATCAGAAATATATAAATTCGCTAACATGAGATAGTAAAACATTTTCCACAAATAGAAACTCCTCTAAGCATATTCTTTAAAGATGCTGATCAAGGTTTAAATGTATGTACCAATATCAGACACCCAATTTAATTAAGTGGCTTAATTATAATGTCATACATAAAGGTGATATAAATAAATACTTGTATAATTGTTATTGTATTACTTTAAATTTTTATTAGTGGTTGAGAGTATCAAAATGTGTGAAAATAAACCTTTGTGAAGTTCAAATCAGAACTTAAGTTATTTTTTATAGCTGAAGGACTTGATAGTAACGAGGAAAGATTTTTCAGAATACCCATTATTGTCGGATCTTTGAACCTCCTCTCCACGACAGGTGCCACAGTATTCTCCTGACCCTGAGTACACTTCAATGGTGCGGCCTTCACTGACAACATGAATGCTGCTGATCAAATATCCAGAGCTGGGTGGACACAATAGTGTAATGACACAAGGCGAGTCCGCTTCAGCTCTCTCCAGACAGACGGGTTCACACCTGTGAAGTCACATGTGCACAATATTTAACATCTGACGTATTTCAGTGGCAGCACCTCACATATGTGTTTGAACTTAAACCTATTTTTACATCCTTACAGTAGCTCTTCCCTTTAACCACTGACCTGTAAAAAGCATCATCAAGCCTGCAGTGATCACTGTTTGTGATCTCTTGTGTTGTAGTGAGAATGTCAGAGAGCTGCTTGTGTGATGGGCACAGCCATGAGCTGCATGCAGAGATCAGACCATCTGTGCTGGAGTTCATCCTGATCAATTCTCTTCACTGCCAGTTAGACAACATTCAATAACCATGATATGGACTAAAATATGAATATGTCATGTATGTACCTCCATAGGTCCGTGTATGGAGGGTTTTAAACGCATATTAAATACTCAAAGCACAAAATAACGCGTTATCCTTTCGTTTAAAGTAACAGTTAACATATCGACATACTCCTTCAGCGCTCTTATTTGGTTGGTTTTCGGTGAGCAGCGTTTAATTTAACAACGTGACCATTCATATCAACAACACACGCTAAAGCAATGAACGCTGAAGCGCCAGGACCCACACAGTCGCCCATTCATATGCCTGATTCAAACACCACACACTCGTCTTACATTTCGTGTGAAATAGATTTGTCATCGCCGCCTAGTACAATAATATACAAATTATAAAACAGTATGATGTCGTGTCAGTCTCATTGACGTTATTCTAAAAAAATAAATGAAAATGACGATTAAATTGGATTGTTTGAAAGACACACTTGTGATTACTGAACAATGAACGTTGATATTTAAAGGTAATTTAAAAGTAATCGGAATATGAATGTAATGAATTAGGTTCTACATTATTGAGTTCAGGTATCTTAAAAAAGTGACATTTAAATGCCTCTCAATGGATGACTTGCGTCCTCTATGGGAATAAAGCTATATTACAATAAATGTCACGTGTAGATAATGTATCGATAAATGTTTCTGCTGATGACGTCTAAAGAACATTGGTATAAATATGGGAGGAGCTATCAAAAACAACATATAACATACAATATTAGCCTACCTACAATTTAAAAAAAGTTTACATTAACAGCTAAAGTGTAGTTCAAATAAAGCATGTATGCCCAAATAAGACCTTTCTATAGAATCAAAAATAAATGCTTGATATACCAGATAAGTGCATGCGCGTAACCTGTAGGTATGATTGTTTCGGTGGAAAGAATGTCGCTCCACCTGTCTGACTGCTCGTGCACGCACCTCGCTCGAGCTGAGCTCACCTGAGCGTCTCACCTGAGCGCGAGGAGCTAGAGTAGCAGGATGACACGCTACATTCACTTGTTCATTTTCCTTATGACCAAAATCGCGATTTATCAGGGTAAGTGACCTCAACTTTAGTTCTGATACTTTCATATTTGTTAGTTTGTTTGCGCACAATGTAGTTGAGACAAAGAAGTTTCGTGTTTCTCGCACCCCAAACCACGACAATTCTACAGTAAAAGCCCCGTGGCTATAAGTAAATATAGGTAAAATATAGGGATGGGCGATATCCATATTGCGATATACATTGCAGCCTCTTGCGATAACGATATATATATTGCGATATATAAATTATAATAGAACCATTTCAGAACAGGTTACACAGACCCTTAGGAAAGCCAAACTGCTAAATTTTTTTTTTTTTAAAGAAATAAAGAAATGTTTGTCGTTTTGAGAACATTTATTGTGCAAAAGCAAAACTGTAATTATACAACAAAATGTTGCAGATGAATATAAAAGTATTTCCTTTTAAAAGTCACTATACTTAGTTTAAGTCCTTGGTTCTTAAGTTAAATGCCACCCAAGTTGCAGAGAACAGAAAAACTGATGTCTTTTTAGTTAAGGAACACACACTGTACTGAAAATACTTCCAGTATTAATTAGGCAAAGAACATTATTTTGTGTAAATGCACAGATACTTTAAATAAAAACATATTTCAAACCTGCAGCCGAGGTAACGCATTTGGTTTTAAACATTTTGAACAATATTCGTTTATATCGCATATCGTTTATATCACCCATTACTAGTCAAATATATTGGAAGTTAATGTGTTTTGGCTTGCCCTGTGTAATTACATGTATACGTCTTGTTTAGAATTTGTATAAAATCATAGTTCATAAAATACAGCCTACCATCATAATGTGTTGCTCTTCCATATTAAACTAAGTATAAACACTATACATAATAATACTAATAAAGAAACTATCTCCTTTTTGAATAAAAACGTGATCCACATCCTCCATAGCACTGTGCATTAATTAGCTTATTAATCACAATAAAAAGGCCCATAAATATCTTTCATTCTTAAGAGTCTATTTGATTTATGTACTGATTTTCTCATTTTGCCCTTAAAGCCATAGATCAGACGTCATATATTAAGAACTATAAGGTGGTAAAACCTTGGCTGGTTCATGAGCGCTGGAGGAGAAATGCAGACACATCACATACATCTGAAAAGGTACATTATTAACCACTGTTCACACCAACTGGAAACAAGTTACTGTTCTCTTCCACTGTTTTAAAATGTGTATGATTTTAGGAAAGACCTGCTGACAGTGTTACATACTCGATCAGCATTAATGGCAGCGAGCGATTACTGCATCTTACAAAGAACACGTAAGACATATGAATGAAATATTCACTTTTTAACATTACAGTTTCAAATGAAACTATATACTGTATGTATTGGTGACATTTTCTAATAAGGCTTTAAATTACATACTGTATATCAGAGGGTAAACTCAGGTGAAACATTTTTCAAGTATCGTTTTTTTATAGTATATATTAGACTTTTTACTCTGCTGTTTATTACCATTAGTTAACTCTTTAGGTGTCACAAGCTTATAATGAATTACCGTTTTTTTGTACAGAATTTATTTATCTTGGTTAACATTTGCTCTATGTTTTCTCCTTTGCCAGCGATTTTTTGTCGGAAAACTTTGTCGTGTTGTCCCAGGATGCACAGAAAGTGAAAATGCACACCAAAAAACCTGTAAGAATTTGTTTTGTTTGAAATTCTTTATCGTCCACTATCACTGAGTTAATATGTCTTGATCAGTTAATGAAGCACTGTAGGAATCTGGCAAAGTTAACATTTAAGTCATTCTTTTGATAAACTTACAGTAAACCAAATAACAAATTCATCACACATTTTAATCCAGTTTCAATGTTTTCAAATGTTCTAATGTTTTGTTGCAGGTGCTCTGTCACTATCATGGGTACGTGGAGGGTTATGAAGACTCTCTTGTAGCTCTCAGCACCTGTGACGGTCTCAGGTATGAACTTGGAAAAAATGTTCTATTCATATTAGTCTTGAGCATTGAGCTGGGTTGAGTGTAACGGAAAGCATAAACTCTTACACCATAAGTTTATCTGATCATTTATACATTTGCAGTGGTTTTGTTGTTTGCAAATATAACTCAATCAGCAGCTTGTTTCAGAGGTTGCGTCCTCCGGAGGTTGTATTTACGGGACATATTGCTTTCTCGTTTAAATAACCGTAATTAAATAGATAATTACTCCTCGTAAGTTGTAAAAGAATATATTAATCCTTTCTAAATTTGCAACGTAATAGTACTGGAAAGGGTGGAATCTGCTCTGACCCAGATCGCTTGTTTGCGTCAATATGTTGTGATTGTCGACAACTGGCATTCGAGCTGTCCAAATATACTAGTAAATTGTCAGTGGGAGGGGTCACAAGGACCAAAACAAAAACAGACTTTCAGGCACGGAACGCACATTTCAGCGTGGAGTAACTGGCTATAGCATTGTCTTTTGGACAAAGCAATATGTGAACTTATCATTTTCCTAAGTGTCTATGAAAATATTAAAGTATTGTTTTGATTTTTTACAGTCAAATTATTCCATACAGCTCCTTTAAGCATTTCATTCATTATTCATTACATTTTGCTACAGCAAGCTACTAATGGGTGTGCAAGGCAGCTCTGTTTCAAAAATCTTCTTACCACGACCGCAAAATTGTACTCAAATGATTCAAATGTAACTTTTCTACAGGACTATCGTCACCAAGCGAAATAATGAATAATGACTATTTTTTTAAATGTTTTCAAATACCCCTACTATGCGTTTTGTCTTCCTTATCTATTCTCCTGTTAACTGTTGAACATCAAGTCATCAAGGTCATGTGTACATTTATAATATGCTGAGAATGATCCTCAGATGATACAGTAATATTAGGAATTTCCTCAATCTGTACAACATATTTCTGACAATATTTACTTTTGGAAACATTACTCTAGTTTGAAATTTGACCAGGCAGGTATAAACAGTTAAATATTTGACTATGCAAACATTACGCCATAACTAGGGTGTGTTTTGTCTGCCATCTTGCAGGGGTGTGATTCTCATTGGTAATGAAAGCTATGGAGTGGAACCGGTCCTGCAGTCCAAAGCCAACGAACATCTCCTCTTTCTGCTAAAAGACAGTCAGCAAGAGCCGTTTGTATGTGGACTGGCCAATGAAATGCATCAAACCGAAGACAACCCGCATCAGCTTAGCATGCCTATGTTTTTAAGGGTTAGCAAGATGTCTCGTAAACGCTATATTCACATTCATATGTCCACACACACTCATTTCAAAGTTTATTTGCAGGAGAAACGAAGCTTGCCTCAGACCAAATATGTGGAGTTGGTATTGGTAGTTGACAACTTGAGGGTGAGTTTTCTCCATTAAATGTTTTCTTGGTATTGTTTTTAAATGATTGTGTTGTTGTTTTGACCGGCTTTTGTATGTATTATCAGTTCAACTATAAGAAACAAAATTCATCTGCAGTGGAGGGTGAAATGGTCGAACTGGCTAACATGTTAGATTCGGTGAGAATAAAAGCAACCACAAGTCTGTCTTATGCCTTTGCTGTTATGGCTAGCATGTGCAATACTGTATTTTAAGTCACAGTTTATTTTCACATTGACGTTGAATTCAATCAGATACAACTTAAAGGTCCAGTGTATTAAATTTAGCAACATCTAGCGGTGAGGTTGCGAACTGCAACCAACGGCTCACTCCACTCTTCCCTTTTGAAGCTCTACAGAAGCTGACGTATTTACAAACCGCGCTCTGTAGAGCAGTAGAAACAACACGGTGAAATCCATGCAAGGGCAATCATGGTGTATGCAGATAGAAACAGAGCCGTTGAATATGAGAGTTACGACACATGATCTTGCTGCCGTGTGGTCACTTGGTTCATGGAGCCCTGAATAGTTCCAAACAAATCCGCGCTGTCAACCTATTTAAATGCATTTTAGCGAGACAGAAAACAGCAACTATATTTGCTTTTTGCTAAATATATTAGCACACTGTCTACACTGAATACTAATTACATTTATAGCAGCAGGTTGTCTGCGGGGAGTAATATGAATATAAGTTCTATGAATATAAGATATGTCCGCCAACTTGTTAAAATGTATAAAATAAACATGCTGTTATTTCACCAACTTTAAAGCAAATGCGTCTGGGAGACATTGAAATGAATGGGCTTCAGTGCAGTGCTTGGAACTATTGAACGCTTACTTTCGCATTCTATTCTTCCAACGGACGTCTATGTGTGTGTCGTTACTCTGTTTTTCAACAGCTCTGGATAGAAATAGCTCATTCTAAGGTAATAAAAACATAACGCTTCCTTATATAAGGTCTTTATAAACCTCTTTCATCAGATCATTAGGATATTAAGTTAAGATCATGTTCCATGAAGATATTTTGTAAATGCACTACCGTAAACATTTTAAAACTTTCTTTTTGTGAGTAATATGCTATGCTAAGGACTTTATTTGGACAACTTTAATGGCGATTTTCTCAATGTTCGATTTTTGCACCCTTAGATTCCAGAGTTTTAAATAGTTGTATATCGGCCAAATATTGTCATATCCTAACAAACTTCAATGGAAAGCTTATTTTATCAAATTTAATGTGATTTATAGATCTCAATTTTGAAAACAAAAGAGTTGTCCAGGGTCAAAATTGTTTATTTAATAAAAAAAATCCACAAATTGTTTATTTCATACAATTATTATTTAATAAAATAATAGTATACATTTTATAGAAATATTTATTTTAGCCACTAAACAGGGAGGTTATCTTCGGTCCAGGCGCATGCGTCCGATGAAACCGTCTATAATGCATTTCTGTCCAAACATCCTCCAAAAAATGACACATTGGACCTTCCAAGTATTTTTTAATTGAGGAGTTAATTGTTACTTCAAAGAATTAACATACTGTATATTAGACATTTTACATTTTTTAAATACATTTTTATGTGTTTTATCTTTAATACTTCAGTAAATCAAGTACTTTCTTACTTTACTCAAGTAAATTACGACTCTGTGTGAATAGACGTACAGTACATAATAGAGTATCTGTGTGAATGTGTGTTTCAGTATTACAAACTGCTGAACATCCGGATAGCACTGATTGGTTTGAAGATCTTTGAGAAAGAAAACCCTTTTAGTGTGGAAGGCAATGCTGGAGAGGTGTTGGGCAGGTTTGTGGATTGGAGGAGGGAAGAACTTTTACCTCAACTCAGACATGACGTGGCTCAGTTCGTTGTGTAAGTACCACTGTATCATAGAGAATACTACCAAAAGATACATTTAAATGATTTCAGCACTTAGAAAATAATGAGTTGCATCACTTAAGTACTCGCAGTATAGTCATTACTGTAGATCCTGAACAAATACTATTTACATTACTGCCAAATGAGTTAAGGTCCAAATCAACCTTAGGTATGGGGTGTATCATTTCTGTGCCACCATCAGCACCAAATAAAACAAGAAAATAATTATTTCTTTCACACATATTGCCAGACACTCCCCATCTACTATTGGTCGCAAAAACAGATAGTTTGAACAAATAAGTCCAATGCACTTTTCTAGTTTTTTAGATGTTTGTAGATGTTACATGATCTTTATCTCTGTTTCTTAAAGGGGTCGCTCAAGTTCGTACCCTGGAGGTGTGCTCGGCATGGCCTTCGTAGGGGCCGTGTGCTCTGCTCACACCAGCGGAGCAATCAATGTGGTAAAAAACTTACACTGCATTAAGAGACCTTTAAGTATAATAATACTATTGGCTGTGCTAGAATAGTGTTGAGCGTGCTGTCGTCTTTGGAGGTTATTGTTTTTCTGAAGGCAGTAATCTGAACCCAGCATGTTTTATTAATGAAAAGGTGTGTCTGCAAAATGATGCTCGAAGAGAAGCCGACAATTACAGTGTACATGTTGAAATGTGACTTAATCGCAGCTTTATTTATTTGCTTGTTTTCCTTACATTTTCTGTGTTGTGACATTTATTTATTGCTATTTATTGTAGTCAATATAATGCATATCATATAAGATGTGTAACGTGTAAGATGATTGTTTTGTTTTGCTCACAGTTCAGCGGCGGTAATCTGCCGTACTTTTCTACTGTGGTGGCTCATGAGCTGGGACATAACTTGGGCATGAACCATGATGTCAGTTACTGTGATTGTAAAGGGGGGAGTTGTATCATGGCACCTTCCGCCAGGTCAGTGACTTGATCATTCCTTCACTGTACATTAAACTGTTTAAGGGTCTTAACATGTGTACAGACAATCCCTTAACATGCAGATTATGTGGGCCGTAATTCTAGCGAAGACCATTCATAATGCCACACCATTAAATAATATTCTGGAGAATTGTATAGCGGGGGGGGGGGAAACTGCACAAGCACACAATACATCATCGCATTATAACTGCCTAACTGTTGATTCATCATAAATTCTTGTTGTTTGCATTATGCACGTACACGCCGATAGCCAACAAAACACATTTTTTTACTTAGTTTGACCTACCACGTGCGCTTCATGTCTGGCATCTTTTAACGCTGGGTACCAGTTTCAAACAATCCCCAAATCCAGCGCCACATCCACCGTTTATTTAACATTCATCACCCAAATGCAGTGAGCAATCAAACGCAGCTGAACTTACGTCAGTCGAGTGAAGCGGCTTGTTGGCGCGTGGGCGTACACTTTCTCTCAGGCTCGCGCGTGGATGTGCCTTTTCGCTCGCGTGGGCGTGCTTTTCCATAGGAGAATTTTCCAATAAAGGACTAAGAACCTTTGTTATGAAATGGGAATCCATGTTCGAAAAAAACTTCCAAAAACCTATACGAACACTGGCAGAGTGAATCGAGCGCAGAAATACTCAGTCATACGTACACGTTTTTTGAAAAGTTGACCATGTCACGCATTAGAAGCCAGCATGTATAACAGTGTTAACAAAGAATCCCTTCTTTAACCAAAATTTGCATCCAGTACCACTTCACCAGAAATCTTTACACATGCAAAGCGAGTTTTATCACCAGTAAACTGACAGAAATATCTCATCATCACCAGCAGTCACAACAATGTTCTCTGTTTCTAATTTTTGCCAAATATTTCAGTTCATCCCTAAAAAATAATCTCTTATGACATGTTAATGGGATAATGTATTGTTGTTATTTTTACTTTTTATTACTTTTCAACAAATATTTGAGAACATATTATGTGAATGTTATATAATTATTGTACTTGTTATGAAATTAGCAGTAGAAAGATTAAACATTTTCAATTTTATTCCAAAATTGTTTGAATTATCTACCACAAAATGCTCTTAAACAGTTTGCAAAATTTAAGACGTGGTAGAAATGATTCTATAACAAAACCTTTTAGAAACCTCTAGAAAATATGTCACTAATGAAAGAGTTTGTGTGCGATACATGTAGTTTTCACTGTTAAACATGGTTAATAACTGACACATATCCATGATGTCCACTAGGAGTATAAGAGCATGCTGATATTCAACACAGCAGCAGCCATACTTCAAGTATGATGAATAAAATTGAATGAAACATATTTTTGATCCATATATTAATTCTTATATATATATTCAATTTAAATAATTTTAAAGTAGTGGTATAACTGTGTTTCATGCATTCTGACTGCTCGATACACTCCCCAAGGTTCATATAGGTGTTTTGTGAAGTTTTTTCGAACTTGAAATTCCATTACATAACAACTTTTCTTAGTCCCTTCTTGGACAATTCTTCCGGAAAAGCAGGCCCACACGACAACCAGTGAGAGATAGGTACACAAGATTAATATGAGATTGGTATAAACTGCGTGTGTTACATTCGCTTTAACTGAAACCAAAGCTTTGTGTTGACACAATACACAGACAGAAACTGTCAAATACAGACCTCTCATTTCTTGCTGTTGTGTGTCTTGGTGTGACAACAGTGGATCCCCTAAATTCAGTAACTGCAGTGACAAGAATTTCGAGAGACTGATTTTGAATGGTGGTGGGATGTGTTTGAAGAACCCGCCCTCTCCTGACAAGATCATGACACTGGCCATTTGTGGGAACGGCATTCTGGAAAAAGAGGAACAATGTGACTGTGGCAGCCCGGAGGTATGGTAACAGTATCTTGCCGTGTACCTCGACTACCTCAAACTATATTTTTGATGTTATAGACAATATATCTTCATCTGGAAGAACTGCATGAAGACAACCAATTCTCTATCCATTAAGTCACCCTGGACCTAATCAAAATCCTGTTTATGCTGTGGAATATTTTAGAATTATTGTACTGGCCAAAAAATCCACTTTCCACCTCACAGTATTCAGATTGTGTTTTAATGCAAAATCCTCCTAATGTCAAAATGTATTTCACTAAGACCGTGTATACACCGCGTGATGCGACGCAACAAAAGACAATATAACGTTAAAAAATTTGAACCCATTATAATTCAACATTTTGTTGACATGGCGTGACATGGACGTGGCGTGATAATTCTATTAGAACAAGCCATGTGCCGTGTCGCACCGCCCTGGTCTTTTCCGGTGTATAGACGGTGAAAGTGTGAATACGCGGTGAATCTAAACCAAGGCTCATCTTTTTATAGGTGTTTTTTAACATAAAGGTCTCATAATGTAACCTCATGTATCATAATGCACAGACCACAGCTAAGTGTTAGACTTAGCACAATGTTGAGTTCTTTATGGTCATGTTGTGTTACAGAGGTGCAAAGATAAATGTTGTGATGCCGCTACATGCACTTTAACAAAGAACTCGGCCTGTGCCACAGGACTTTGCTGTGAAAACTGCCAGGTGACGTTACACACACACTCATACATTAAGGCTTTTGCTTAAAACAAATGAACATGATTAAATGCCAGCGTGATTCCGTTTTTCTACAGATTAAAGTGTCTGGATCCCCCTGCAGACCGTCGGAGAACACCTGTGACCTTCCCGAGTTCTGTAATGGGACGTCTGAGTTCTGTCCAGGAGATTTCTACCTTATGGACGGTCTGCCGTGTGCCAGTAAAACCGCCTACTGCTTTGAGGGCCGCTGTCAGACGCTGGACTATCAGTGCAAACAGCTCTTTGGCTCAGGTAGAACATGATGTAGATAAGGCATCTGTTGGTCCGCCAATATATTCCCAAACATCAAATTCTTTACAAAGCGTATTTCGCATATATTAATTCTCCTCTGTTTCTCTCTCTATGTAGACGCGACTAAAGCCGATGACAAGTGTTTCAGTTATGTCAATTCACTAGGGAATGATTTTGGGAACTGCGGAAAATTTGGCAATCGTCCGATTCCTTGTGTTCAGGAGTGAGTCCATTTCAATTGAATCTTTTTGAGCCACTTGAACAATCATCCATACCGTATTTCAATTAAAACCAAAAATATTATTATATTACATGACTGGGTGATTCTACACTGCCACAGGAAAATGTCAAACATTGGATTATACAACATTTGTATTGCATTCGACAGTTATATGTATATCTGTACAGGAACGCTATGTGTGGGAAAATTCAGTGCCTATTTGACAGCAACAAGCCTCCGGCAGGAGCCACAGTCAGCACACAGCTAATAGAAGGAGGCACAATCAAATGCGTGAACGCTGACTTTAACATGGGTTCAGATGTGCCAGATCCAGCATATGTCAAAACTAGCACAGTCTGCGCTCCTGAAAAGGTAAGGATAGATCATTCATAGACAACAAGTCACTCGTATTCTATGCTTATTTTGTACTTATCATGCAAAATGTACAGTATGTGTACTGTTACCAGGGTTGGGGGGTACTATAAATAATTTCCGTTAAAGTTACAAATTACTTTATAAAAATGTATTCAGTAACGCAATCCAAGTATCACATTATAAGAGTAATGTAGTCCGATTACTTTAGGGTCACACATGAAAAAAAATAGAAAAGCAACATGATTTTAAAAAGTCTTTTAATTTACACAGAAGCAAAGCACCATCAGAATAGTCTTGAGGTGGCTCAAAGAAGAATATAAAGTAAAAAATGGATGTATACATTAAAAAACAGGAACTAATTAGAGAGGGCTGCAAGAATAAAATTAAAGGGGTCATATGGCACGAATACGTGTTTTTAATACTGTGTCTTTGGTGTGTTATAAGTTGCCAATGTCTGTATTAGACACCTAAAATTCCAAAAATTAAAGTATCAGAACAAAAGATGCATCATATCTCAAACCGAATGCTCACCCATTTCGTGTTATGATTTGACTAAGACCGCCCAAGTGTATACGCAAGTGAGGTGGGCCGACCTGCCAGTACAATTGCTGTTTGTAACTATTGGGGACAATATTGTTAATGGTTGATGAATAATTGACAATATTATTATATGTGTAGTATTAGCACGATAAAGATAATCATGATTTTATGTCATTGTTATTGTCAATAGCAGTTTATTGTGAAAGCTTCAATACAAATGAATAACATCTCTCTCACACACAGGCGTGTTTGGAGTTTACCTGTAAAAATTCTTCATTTCTGGATCAGAGTCAGAAGTGTGATGCCCAGAAAAACTGTAACAGTAAAGGAGTAAGTTATCAACAATGTGGCAATTCAACAGTGACTATTTACATGAGGGTCAAAAATGTACTCTGAGGTCCATCTCAAGAAGAAAAACAACTCATTTTCAAGAGCTCTGCTTTGGATTTCAAGAACAAAGAAAGTCACAAGGGGTGTGAATCACACAATGGCGACTACGTTTTCATTTGGCTGAAATCTTTAAGGCTCGTTCTTGGTGTTATTGTGAATGATTCATCTCTTTATGCCATTCCAAAAAATATATTTTATTTATGCACCTTAGATCACCTTAAAATAAAAATGTTGTCCTCAGTTATCCAATCTCAAACATTTCAGACTTACAGATTTCGGCAGAACGCAACAGGAGATATTTTGCAGAATGTCCGAGCCAAAGGGAATGTTTATGTCCAAAAAGGACATACATCTATCTTAAAATCAGTTAATATATGTAAATTATTTCAAGGCAATATAATCGCTTTAAAAGAACATCCTTATTTATTCTCAAATCAAATCCTTTATGAACTGTATACAGAGTCAAAGTCAACTACTGTGACATCTGAATAATATCACAGCTCATTGGTTCAGTATGTCAGTATCTCAGAAGACCACTTGAGTAAAACAGATTAATTTTACGGTAAAGACATTGTTCAGAGTATTTTCTGTTTTGTTATACACAAGTCATGAATTTCTGTCATAAGATGACGAAATGGTGAAAGAATTTCAATCCGTAGCATTTTAAAATAATTCCACAAGAATCAAGTTTCAACACTTGATTTAAACCAGATTTATGATGTTTGTTTTCACAGGTGTGTAATGATCAATTTAACTGCCATTGTAATGATGGCTGGGCCCCACCCAACTGTGACAAAGGAGGTAGAGGTGGAAGCATTAACAGCGGCCCTGCACAGATCGGTAAGATCCCGCTCTCTCTGATGAATGAACGCATCACACAGTCACATGACTTTAATGGTTGTATTGTATCTTTCTTTTAGATTATTCGCTCAGAGATGGTCTTCTGATCTTCTTTCTTCTGGTTGTCCCAATTCTGGTGGTCTTGATCATTGTTTTGCTCTACGTGTTTAAACGGGACGCCCTTAACCGTTGTGTCAAGTGCCGCACCTCTAAAAGAAACAGGTCCATCAATCAACAATGACATTTCAATATTAAAACTTAAGGCTTGAATTGTAAGAAAACAACATGGAAAGTCTGGAAATGTCATTTAATAATGTCTTACAACAGGTCATCTTATGAGGCAAAAGGTCCAACGAATGCCCAGGCAAATGCACGATCTAATGGAAATGCGACAAGAACATCCACCCCACAGTCAATGACGCAGGTACAAACAGAAATCACATTTATACATAATACATAGGCTATTAGCTTTGTGTATGAAATTAATCTGCAGATGTGCCAGAAATGACTTGCGACTGTGAATATGTTCTACTTGTAAAACCGATCGATTCTCTTTTGTAACTTTCCATGTCAATGTCAATAGCAGTATATCATCATTTCTTCTTTCAGCCAAACACCCCATCACATCTAGTGAATACCTCAGCATCTCAACCGAGGTAACTCCAAATGTCTACACATATTTATTGCAGTACTTTGACCCATTTTTTAAATGATTATGAACATTTCTTTTGATTATGTTATCAAACTTCCCTGTTGCTACTTCTCATTGTGTTGCGTCAGAGATTAAACATACTGAACTTCTAATGTGCGCAGGACATGAATTATTCTTTGAGCTCTTTAAAAGGCCATCGCCATTGTATTATGAATGACCCTACCTGCTTCTCTACCTTTTAGACAAGGACCAGGAGTGCCCAGACCAATCCCACCCAGACCGACGCAAGTCCCAATGTGAAGGCATGACAGGGAGGAAATTCTCTTTGTCTGTCGTATCTTTTTAAACCAACATTCCTAAACAGATGAAGGATTAACGTTGTTTTTAACTAATTATGACTAAAGTATTTGCTGCTTAAAATTATTTAAAATGTTTACAAAGTTTTGTATCCATGTTTTTTTCTATTGTAAAGATTGTTCTCTGAACACACATTAAGATTTTCATCTGCATTGTGTTAAACAGCACTTTAAAAATGTAGATAATTTGTTTCACAACATTCAAAATGAGGTTGACTGGTTACTTTTATGGACTGTGGTCGTTGTTTTGTTAGCCCTGCTATCACATTTCCACAGTGTTAAATTGTAATTTTATATAATAATGAATAATAAAAGACATTGTTTTATTGATTAAAATATATTATGCCAACTTCCTTTGTATTTTGAGTGTCTGTTCAAAATCTACACGCTTCAAGTCTTGTTCTTTATGTCATAATGACTTATTAATATCATCTTTGCTTGAATCACTATTTTGAAAGACATTTTAATAAATAAATAAAATAAATTGTATAGTTTGGACGTACAATGATTATTTTATTTTCAACATATTTATTTTCATAGTGTGAAAAGCAATTCATATTAATTAAACAATTGTATTGCATTATATTTAAAAATATATGATAAAAGCATTAAAAGAGCAACATTGGTTTGATAAATGAGCTGAGGGTATATAGGTGAGTGTGCGTACGGCGCGTCGGACGGTTCAGTCAGTCACACAACCGCGTTTGGTTGCAAGAGCAGTCATGTCGGAGCAGGAGTCTCTAAAGAGCTCCAGCGCGAGGAACCGTGGAGGAGTGCAGCGGGTGGAGGGCAAGCTGAGAGCAAGTGTGGAGAGAGGGGATTATTATGAGGCCCATCAGATGTACCGCACGTTATTCTTCAGGTAAAAGAAAGCGTTTAATACAGTAACAATGATGAGCAGCCCGGGCCCTTTCCCTTCCAGATCTTTCTTGTCGTCAACCGTGCCCGCTCCTTGCTTGTGCTGATTGGTTAGCCGCGTAGTCTGTCCCTGCCCCTTCGGCCATATGTCCTCTCTGATTGGCCAGCGTAGACGTCAGTCAACAGAAACGATCAGCGCTTGTCCCTGTTAGCTACATGCTAATGTAAAGCACTTTACAATTGCGGAAGCTCGGCAACTCCCGATCAGTTCAAATAATAATTACGTAGAAGGAAACAATACTTTGTTTTGTGACATTTTTATTATTTCGGACGTTTCGTAGAATTTAGGCATTCTAACAGTTAAGCTAGTTCTTCATTACAAGCAAGTGACATTTTTAATGTACTCGTAACAGTTGTCAGTTCTTACTGTGATAATCACACACATGTAAGTGAGTGTGATATTAAACAAGCAAAAACACTAACATCCTCCCCATATGCTTGTCATCTATTACACCTGCTGCATCTTGTAGGTGTTCAACATTAGCAATGTAGTCTATATATACACAATATATGATCAGTTCATAACATGATTTGATGCATCATAGCTTTCAAAGCAAGTGTGGGTTCTGCCTGGAGAGAAAAATCGTCTTTCACTAGGGATAGTTCACCCAAAAACTGTCTAAGGGTGAATAAATGATGACAGAATGTTACTTTACTGGTGAACTATCCATCAAAGGGATCTAACTATGTGATGTTTCTCATTATCAAAGACTGAACACCTTGTTACATCATTGGGCCACACAGTTTAAAAACCTGGACCGCTTCCTTCCAAAAATGCATTTTGGGGCATCTTAGGGCACTGTGATACTCAATGGTGTGGTCTGGAGGTTGACGGGCATCAGAGATTCTACAGATCAGAAAGATACAGTATGATTGTGATATCTTGGTAGGGAACAAAAAACAATCTTGCCGCCATAGATTGGTGGGAAGTGGTCTAGTTGATTTAACATCAGTTCTTCTTATTAGCCTCCTTTGTACATTGATATGGTAATATTGTTTTGTTTTTAATGAAAAAATGCGTATTAATGTATTCACATGTTGTTTTGGGTGCAGGTATATGTCACAAGCGAAGCACGCAGAAGCCAGAGAGTTGATGTACAATGGAGCACTACTCTTCTTTAGTTATAATCAGGTATGTTTTGCTTTAAAATGTAGCTCAGGTCAAAGGCGTTTTTTCATTATTAACTGGAATCGAACATCTTTGTTTCTGAAACATTATTTTCAGTTTAGGCTCCAGGTCTTATCTTGAAAGTCATTTATTTATAATTGCCTCATAGGAATTTCTTATATATGTCGAAAATTGCCTTCAAGCCCATGTGGGTCAAAGTGTCCTCGAGATTGAAATGATTGCATAATCGGCCACAAACGTTAGTAAAATGTCGGAAATGTTCTAGATACTATGGGAATTATGAAAGGCTTAAAGTAAAAAATCAGCCAGATATGAAAATGTGCTCATAATTTACTCATGTCATACCAGATGTTGACCTTTTTCTTGACTTTTTTTTCAATTTTTTCCTGTCATGTAAATGGGTCATTCTCGTGAAACCACTGAAACATCACGGCAGTATAGATTTTAATGATAAAACTATTCGGTAACTCAAAAAATGATCATAATAAACACAATTTTGTTCTCTACCTTGCACAAAGCAACATTTTAACACATGAATGAATTATTTTGGTATTTTATCGCTTTTTTCTATGGAATTCTCATCATCGAAATGTGTCCCGATTTGTGCATTATATGTTGTAATTTAAATGTAAGCGAAAAATCTAAATTCGCATGTCCCAAAAGTGGATGCCAAATGACAAAAAACTCATTGACAGAATATAATTCTATAATGAAAATGAAGAAGCAATGGAAAAAAGAAGTGTGTCCAATCCATGACTGAGATTCTCATCCTCCGTAACATCTTAAAGGACGTTTTACACACACGCACTCAAATATATTTACATTAAATTTGATTTCATGTGAAGGAACACATCTACCAGTACCTTTAAAATGGCTAACAAGTACCAAATAGTTAACTGATTACCTCATATTTTTTCCGTTAAAACCTTAGTAGTCTCTTGTCATGATGTGGACATTCATTCTCATTACTGAAACTTGTTGTTTTCCACATTAAAAAGAAATGTTGAACAAATTTTCCATTAAAATAAACTTGTCAATTGTTAATGTGTTGTAATGTATGATTTATAAAAACCAGGCATCATGGCTCCTTTCTTTAGAAAAAATGCTTTGGAATTGACTGTTTTAAATGGTTACGGTAATGAGAATTTTTAAGACCTTGTATTTTTTTTTATATTGCGTTAAACTGTCAAGTTTTGAAATGAATGCATTAAAAGTCCCAGTGAAATGAAAAATTCCAATGCCTATTTTTTCATGAAATTGTAGCGTTTATTGGAAATTGTTTATCAATGTGGGTCATTCTCTTTTTAAAGTGTGCGTGCCCTCATAATCTTTATTTCAAATCTAAAAATGCACTGTAATGACTATTCATCTTAAATTACGTATGTTAGACGGCTTGGGCGGAGCATCCCTTAACTCCTCCCCTTCAACTTTCAGTCTGCTGACAGTTCCATTTCAAAATTCAACGGCTTATTTTACACATCCAATTAAATCGCAGAGAAAGACGAAAACGGCGCCCGCTACTTTTCTCATTAGAAACTCCATTTCACTCGGAAATGCGTCAAAATACGGAAGGATAAACGATCGCAACTTGGGGTTCACAGGATTTCATACCTTGTTTTTGATGAATTCAAAGGAAATGTGTTGATGCAAGTGTTTTAACAAAAAAAATATGTTTCAACCAAATGTGTATATTAATATAATAGTAATATTTTAGTGAGGTAGTCAACATTGTCAATTGAGGTAGACGGTCTTTATGAGCCCTGTTCCCATCAAAAAGACAAAAGATTGGCGTCTGCTAGGCTAAATTTGAATAAGAACATCATTGCCTTTTTGCATGGGAACAGGCCTCATGTGTTACTGGGAAAGTTTACTGCATTGGTGCTAAGATCTCTGCACCGATATCTGTGTTTTAAACAGCAAAACAGTGCTGCAGATCTGTCCATGCTGGTACTAGAGTCACTGGAGAAATCTGAGGAGAAAGTAGATGATGACAGATTAGGTGAGTTTAACTGTTGAGTCATGCCCTGGTGTTGTTCATTTGTCAATGTCAGTTAGATATGAAATTCAAATGGTTTTATGGCTGTGGCTCAATATGGCCATCACTATCTAGAAACTTAAAAAAAGAGATTTAAGAGCTGGTCTGGAGCGGCTTACCCAAGTGTAAAGTGAGAGAGCTTCTATTTCTGTAATAATATCTCTGTGTTTTATTCCAGAACATTTGGCTAAACTTTACAGCTTGATGGACCCAAACTCCCCCGAGCGAGTGGCATTTGTCTCCAGAGCCATCAAGTGGTCCTCGGGGGGCTCTGGAAAGCTGGGCCACCCCAAACTACACCAGCTACTGGCACTCACATTATGGAAAGGTGCGACAGACACATAACACCGACCTTCAGTCACTAAAAATACATTTTAATGTTTTTTTATTTACTCCAATGTTTGATGACTGTGTCCAGAGCAAAACTACAGTGAATCGCGCTATCATTTCCTGCGCTCGTCAGACGGAGAGGGCTGCGCGCAGATGCTGGTGGAATATTCGTCGGCGCGAGGATTTCACGGGGAGGTGGACATGTTTGTAACACAGGCCGTTTTACAGTAAGTGATGCTTCTGAAAAGCAAAGTCTTTAAATGTGGCGTCATTATTCTTGAGATTCAAACTCAAGGATTATCATGATATCGAAACTGAACTTGTTAACGTTCTCGAAACAAATCCCAGTTTTTATTGAGCATAATTTCTGTGCATGTTGTGGATGTAAGATTAAGTCAGTTCATGTTGGTTTTGAAATGACCTGTATAACCATGCACAATTCTGACTGCAGGTTCCTCTGTCTAAAGAACAAAACGAGCGCATCAGTGGTGTTCACCACATACACACAGAAGCATCCGTCTTTAGAGAAGAGTCCTCCGTTTGTTCAACCTCTGCTTAACTTCCTCTGGTTCCTGCTGCTGGCTGTGGACGGGTGAGATGATGCTCTGGGTGTCTGTGTGTCAGGCCTTCTGGATGCTCTTTGTCATTTGATGTTGTGTATATGTGTGTGCTTGTTTTCAGTGGGAAGTTAACTGTCTTCACGGTGTTATGTGAACAGTATCAGCCTTCACTCAAGAGAGACCCCATGTACAACGAGGTTAGAAAAATGACACCGTTTTAATGGATTTCATTTGGAATCGTAGTGATCAGTTACTGTTGTCTTGTAGAACACTACATTAGCAACATAAAGGTTGTGGGTTTCATTTCCAGTAAAGCATAGAAACTGATCAAATGTATTTCTGGACTGTGCTGCAAATATATGGATAAGAGTGTCTTGAGCTTGGATAAAGCAAATTGTGTTTCACTTTAAAATACTTGACATGTGGTGCTGCATGTGTATGAGTTGTTGAACTGTTTATTGTTTATAACAGTATGTTCTTGTCTTGACCTCTGACCCCAGTACCTGGACAGAATAGGGCAGCTGTTTTTTGGAGTGCCACCCAAACAGTCATCATCATATGGCGGTTTGCTAGGTAAGACACTCGGTCATCAGTATATTAGGTTACATTTAAATAACTGTTTGAAAATGGTCATTTTTGCATTTAAAGTTGATGACACTAGTGGTAAAAAATCATATTTAAAAACTATGCGTGTCAGCATTAGACTAATCTGGTCCTTGATTAGTCATTTTGAAGTGGTCGATACTTCTCCCGGACTTCATTTTTTTGATACAATTGACCCTGACCGATTAATCTTGGTTTAAAAAAACCCGATGATATATACCCATCAAAGAGTACAGGAAAATTCTGTGAATTTGTATAGAAAATGTTAAAAAACATCACCTGTTTGATTTTCAATATTAATGGTCAATATATGAATAATAACATTCAGAAAGTTAAGAAACATGATTCCTCTTTAATGTGCCTGTAATAGGAAACCTATTGAATAGTCTCATGGGCTCAGGAGAGGAAGAGGACGGTGAGGAAGCTCTGGAGGACAGCAGCCCCATTGAGCTGGACTGAAACATCGGTGACCAGAGACACGCTGGTCCCCACATCACAGATCAGCCCCGTACAAACAAGTTCTACTGAACTGAACAATGACCAATCACATATCCGTTCGGGCGATCTTTTTCAACTCCTTCCTGTTATTGTTGAACTTTGTTCTATGAATATTTTTTAAAGAATGAAGCTGCAACAATATGGAACTTTCTGGAGTTTTACTGAACAAAATTGATAAAAGGAAGATGCACTTCAGATTCAGTCATTGTGACGTCCGCTATTTGTAGTTCCACAGAGCTGTTGGTGTCAGGGACCTTTGATTTATGGGAGGGGCCACGCTCCTACGTTCCTGTCCCGCCGCTGAGGGTGGAGCTAGCTCATTGTATTAATGAAAGTAATTCATTTACTCTTTAACTTATAATCCATTCTAGTGTACTTTGATCAGTTTTACAGGATGATAGCTCACTTCACAGCGTGACTTGGTTTTGTGTGTCTGTGCACGGCTGGGTCATACCGGGTATGTTACGGCATCCAAAATCTTCACCACTTCTTCTGTTACATTGTGTGTGTGGGGATGAGAAAAGCACAGATCTTAAACGCGTGTGTGAACTGTAGATGAATGCATGGTTAGTGACGATCAAGTGTGATCAATGTATCGGTCACCAGCGGGCCGCTTCAGTCTCTCTTGAGGTGCGATTGAGCTTAATAAAAGAATGAAATGGATGTTACATGAATAAATTTGTCCTGTTTTTCGATTTCAGTTCACCTTTTTGTGGAGCGCAAAATTCATAGTTATTTGTAGTAATTCGAAGCTGTTCATTTCTGACTTGCTAGTTTTAATGTAGTGCATGAAGTACTTTTAATCATGTTTTAATGATGCTTTTAATGATTTAACGATGCAATCCCAGTCCCTATCCACTTCCACTGTATGAAAAACATTAAACATGCAAAACGCACAGTGTGATCCACAGAAGTTGATAAAGAGTTTGAAATGATATTTTCAAATGGCATTTTTGGCTAAACTCTTCCTGTCTTACTGATTTTTGAATGATAATGTTCGAAGAATATCTGGTTATACTGCAAGATGACATGTCAGTTGTGTTTGTATCTGGGAACCTGCTTATCACGCTTTTTCTACATTAGTGACTTGGTTGGATCAGTCATGTGCTGAAGAATACACAACACATCTCATGTTGACATTCCATTATGTAGCACTGTTCTTTGGCAACCAGCTGTGCATATTGGGGTAACTTGACAATTTCAATGATTTCCTTGTCTTATTATTTTTACAAATATGAGTCACTGCGTTTATGCTGGTTATTTGAGACAACAACGTTGATATTTTAAGACTGATTGATTTAATAATTCATTGCTCATTATTAGTCAGGTCATATACATGTTTTTATATACTGGTAATTGAACAACTTGAAATGTATTTGGTGTGACACAAATTTATTTTACCTAAAAGTAGAATATTTAAATTGACACATAAAAAAAAGAAATGGAAACATTGGCATTTGAGGTTGACAGAGACGGGTGTTTATAAACTTTATTGCACTGCCATTGAAGTAATAGTTCACACCCCACACAAAAATCTTTGATAACGTACGTCACTCTTTCTGTCATTCCAAACCTGTATGACTTCTGCTGCGGCACACAAAAGATATTTTAAAGAACGTTGGTAACCAAACCCTGGCCCTCGTTGACGTCCGTTGTATGAACACAAAACTAGAGACATTTCTCAAACTATATTTTGTGTTTCACAGAAGAAAAAGTCATACAGGTTGATGACAAAAAGTTAAAGGGGTAATCACCAAAAAATAACAGTGTGATTTAAACACAACACAAAGTGCTGTGTAGCATTTGAAAATTATGATGGCTTCAACATTGTTGATCAAAGAAATGAAATTTAGAAAGATATGATGTAATATCTAATAACATAAAAACATGAATAACATTTGTGGCTCTGATTTGATCAGACTTTTTTACTAAAACAATGCCTCAAACTCTTGCAATAAGGAATGTAAAGATATTTTCCCCACTCCTCGTAGTTCTATCTTTTCTAACAAAGTCTTTCTGGGCTACAAGTAGAAAAAAAACTGAACCCAGTCTGTTGTCGATCTTATAATCAGAGTGTTTTATATAACACTTATACACAGACACCAACGGTACAAAAGAAGTGCAAACTGACATTGTAGCATAATTATCAGAAGGTTAGTACTGAATGAATGTATTATTTCGATCAATAATCTATTTTATTATTGTCAAAAAACTTTAATGGTGCATTCTGTGCATTACACAGTGTCAAACGGCATTATATCTGCACCGTAAAGCACCACTAAATAAAACATTTCAATTTCTGAACGTGAAATGTCTGAACGGTCTTCAACCATAGAGCACCTGCTCATGACATCTTCCTGATGTGGTATAAAGTCTGATGCGTTCTGTGCCTCAGTGTCTTAAGCTACGGCCTGCAGTGACAGACGTGTGGTCAGATCCGAGAGATGACTCATTTCGGACTGCTGAGCCTGCTGTCTGATGTGCTCCAGTGTCCGAACCTACAGGAGGGAGAGACAGGTTAACACTTCACATTTACCATTCAGAGCAGGTGTGTGCGAGACTAACCGAAGTGCGTGTGTCTAAGAAGCCGTGCTTGTGACTCAGATTCCAGAGGTTGGCGGCTAACTGATTGAGTTTGTTATTGCGTACATCACCGTGAGCCAACAGACAGCCAAAAAGAGAGAATGCCAGACCACCCTGCCGGCGCACCCCCTGAAAAAACAGAAAGGATTACGCTTCAGGATGGGCATCCCACTATATTCTGTTCAAATCCCTTATTTATGCTCAACTTTCCTTAGGAAAGGTTTTGAGAGTGAGGAATCATGGCCGGATCTCTACTTACATCATCTCGCCCCAGACCCTTTAAATGATCCAGAACCTGACCGATCAGAGTCTCACACAACTTGTTGATCTCAGCTATAAACTTAGGATCTCCTCCATAGAGCGTTTCATTTGAATCCACTGAAACAGAAACACAGAGGCAGGATTTCAGATGAGTCCGTTATGTCCGAAAGAAGCTTTGCAGCCGGGTAATAGAGCTTGTGTTACCTTTAGGAATGGTGTAAAGGTAGTTTTCCTGGCTCATGGCCGCTAGTAACGGCAGAGCGCTGATGTAGACACGGACTTTAGCGTCGCTGTTGTCCTCCCAGGTGTAATCCTGCACCATGTTCAACAGTCCTCGCACCAGATACAGCACACCCTGCTCGGGGTGATCCTAAAGAGCAGAACATCAAACTCACGAACACACGGACCTGAAGTATTTCTGCAAACATTTACAGTGATGATGTGTTACCGGCACCACCAGGAGCATGGAGAGAAAGTTGTTGATGAAGTCGAGCAGAAAGGGTTCGGAAGAACGCTGTTTACCCTCAATACTGATGGTACGTGGCACCTCTGGCAAAATACTGACGGCTGCTTTTAGAAAAGCATCAGCTGAGAAACAGAAATATTTTCATTTCAGAAAAAAATAAAAGAGCTCAGTTTTGTGTTTTTACTTATTCATTATTCGGTAACGCTTTACAAGTAAAGTGCTATTTGGTAACAATTAGTTAATGCATACGCTAACATGAACAAACAATGAGCAATACTTCTACAGCATTAATTAATAATAATTCATGTTAATTACAGCACTTACTAACACATATTTAAATCACTGTTAACATAAGTTAATGCAGCATTACTCTATTGACATGAACTAACATTGACAAGGATTAATAAATGCTAAAAAAACGGAATTGTTAGCTAATGTTCGCTTATCTATTTACTAATGTTAACAAGTATCACCAAGTGTTACCAATGATTCTACTACATTATTTCTATGTATGGGAGATGAATCGCTCACCCTGAGACAGACATTGGTTGGCCAGCGTTACCTGCCCTGAGAGCAGATAGAGATTCAGGCGGCTGAAGATGCTCGTAAGGGAGGGAATCGTGATGAAACTGTACGCAGCACATGCCTGAAACAAAAAACACCACATATAATAAAAATGTATACAACCGCAAACATTATTCAGGGCTCTCACACTTTTTTAACCAATAAAACTGGATTTCCTGACCAATCCAGTCACGTGTGTTTTGTTGATATGGATTTGATAAAATCAATGAAATTTGATTTCGTTAAAATAAGCATTTTAACCTTGTTTCTCCAATGACAAACAATTATCCCCCCTACTGTAATCTTAATATGAACTATAATTTAAGAAATTATACTGCACATGACTGTAATAGGTTTTGCACTCTCACATTTATGCTATTTTAAATCATTTGAAGAGTTTATTTCTAAAATGAGATAACAAAAAGTTTTTTATTGTGGATTCCAATTAATATTAATCAAACTGCAGTTGGTTTGTTTTGATTTAAGCCATAATAACTAAAACAAATACAGCTAACTAACATGATAAAAAACATGATTTTTGAACATTTTTAATGTTCTCTCATTTTGGAAACAAACTCTTCATGTGCTGTTATTGTGACTGTATTACAGTAGCCATGTAAAGAGAATTAAATGTTAGACAATTCTCAACCCATACAATTTTTCTTAATGCACATAAAATGGGTGAAACATGAACATTGGGCCTCATTCATGAAACACGAGCAGAACGATTTTTGGTGTAAATCGTTCGTAAAGTCGTTTTGACGTAAATTTTCGGATTCATGATCATGTTCGTATTTTCAAAATGTTAGTTGGTACGAAAGAAATGTACATCTGCTCCATACCACGTGTAAATAGTGAGTAAAACCACACATAACGTTCTGTTTACTTTTAGACAAACTGAAGACACTGCATTTTCATGCACTTTGTATCATAATGATATTTCACGAGTTCTTTTGCCCCGTCTTAAATCATTTTTTACTTTTCTGTAAAACCCAGACTCGTCACTGTCCTTTTTCACACAGCCACCCAATCAGAGTGAAGAAGAGGCGGGACAAACACTACATTAACCAACCATCACACAAAACAATGAAGAAATTAATATGAATGGTTACTGCATTTTCATTTTAAGCAATATTCCGGAAAATAAGATGCTAGTTTAGCATCTTACTTTTTTTAAAGTCTCCAAGCGTTCTCAGGCGCCACCAGCTGGTCGTTTTCAGAAGAGCACCAGGTATTATTATTTTAGCTTTCTAAAATGCTTTGGTGGACACAGTTTAATTGATGAAATAATTGGTAAGCATACAGCCTATTAGTCTTTTGTGTATTTATGCAATATAATTTAGCCAAACCAGAGAATGAGGTCTAACACACACATTTTACTATCGTATCTGACTCAAGTATTTGTGAATCCGAAGGAGAGTTTTCGGGAAAGTCTGTTTTACGTGCACATTACTCTGAATTTACACATATATTACCATATTATATTACCATTATATATTAACATATTACCAATGTTTCATGAATGAGGCCCATTGTGTTTAGGAGTGAGAGTAAAACTAACCCTGACAAAAGCAGCTGTCTTACGGGAGTGACTTCCCTTCATCACACGGTTGGTCTCCATGGCTAACTGATTGACCGTCTGTAAGAGACACATGATGAACATCATCAGCACAACAAACAAAGAACTCAAATATCTTCTTGCTATTTTAAAGCATGTATAATAATGTTCATAAACAGTCTTAGTCAGCGCTGTTATGACTGTAGACCCTGAAGACTGAAGTGCTGAACTCACAGTGTTCATAGATAACACGCATGCAGTGAAACACTCACATGTATCAGATGAACGATGACAGGCTCAAGGTTACAGAAGGTCGCACGGGCTTCCACGCAGAAACTCAGCTGCTGCTCAAAATCTCTCCCGAATGACACCTGATCAAAAAAAGAACATTTCTCAAATCAAAATACACAATTTTTGTTATATAACATTTGCTCTTTAACCTTAATTGTTTAAATCCCACAATTTTCCCCTCTGCAGCTGTTCCGACATCTCTTTTGTATTTCTGGAACACTCAAACCGATCAGTCACATATAACAAAACAAGATATTTCGAGAAATGTCCACACAATGGAAGTCAGTGGGGTTCAGTGTTTGGTTACCAACGCTCCTCGAAATAGAAAAGAAAGAAAGTCATTTCAAACTTCGAAATGAGATTATGAGTAATTCATTGAGATGATTTTCATTCTTTCATCTCTTACCCGATTTCCCGCAGGGATCAATAAAGTTCAATCACATCTTATCCCGATGACATTCCGTGCCATCCTTTCTATTGCATGCATTTCACTCTCTCTTTTTCATCTCTATCCAATCATATAACAATTCAACCCTGTCCCATTCTATCTCAACCCAATCCTATCATAGGAGACAAAGAGATGCTCAAAAAACCATCTCACCATCCGTATAAATCCATTGATGAGCAGAGCCAGAGCTCTCTTCTCATCATCTAGAGTTAAAGCGCTGAAACACACACAAACATCGGTCAGTGCAACTCTCTGCGTTCATGCTACAACAGCTGGAACGTCCGACACACAGCTCACTCACTTGACCGAGTCGTGCATGGTCTTACAGATGTGCAGCAGAGCGTTGAGTATGACGGGGTCTCTCGTCGGCTCCTGCTGGTGTCTGAATGCAGGAGAAAGACTAACATTAGTAGAACTGTAACCACGGAGACACACAGAAGAAAGAGAAGCTGTAGTTATCAATGTGACAAACGTACTTGATGAATACTTCCATGATGCATTTACACACCTCCACCCTGACACTGTCCTTCTGAAACATGTCCAGAAAGGGCAGGAACTTCTCCTGCAATGACCAAAACACATGACGCATAAACTAAACGTTACTTCATAATTTAAGATGTGCAACAATAAAAAAAGAATGACTTCATTAACATAGACTAATTATGCCTGTTTGTTTTATGATATGCAAGTAATACAATTTTTGTTATACGAAAATTTTTCTCTAAATCTGTCAAAACACGACCATCAAAATTGTTTATTTGGGCCATGAAAAATCACAAAATGTCCTTTGTCTTTAAGCTTCTAAAAATATACTGAGCATTCTGGGGAAAAATGTGCTCCTACAATGATATATAAACATAATATAGACAAACGTTATGTGGCCCAAATTTATCTTCCGGTAAACATCCGCAATAAATCAATAACTGTTCATTTATTTAATACAACAAATATACAACACTATCTAAATATAAATTAATATTCTTACAAATTAAATATAAAATCAATTGTTGTATTATAACTAAAAAAAGTTAACTTTGGGTCAGGCGTGTGCATCCAATGAAACTATAGATGAAATACTAATAAATAGAATAATTAAATAGAAAATAGAAATTAAACAATTGTTACTAAATAATAATGACCACATAGCAATCACGGTTTATGAATGTAATGTATCTGGAATTTGTCTATATGATGTCATAAAATTAAATAATATAATCCTTTTTTATCTTGGTACCATTTATTGGTCTATAAATATTTAACACTGTTTTCTTAAATTACAATTACAAATTCACTCTATTTTCTACCTCTGTTCAAATGTAACAATGTATATCATCGTTGTCCTTGTAAAACCTCAGATGTCCAAATTTTGTCCACTTTTTAAATGATCAAATACTTTTTAATACTTTAGACTTGTTAGATATTTGCAAAACCCAGTGACAAACATAAAGGGTGAATAATAATAATGATTTTTGGCAAAAATAAATCATGGAATATGGAGATATGAGTTTTCAGAAGGACGGCAGCGATATGTCATTTCAATTTTAGATCTGTTTGTTCATACCATAGAGAAGAGCACAGAGAAATCATGAAAGTATGTGACGATCTTCTTTATCACCGACTCCAGCTGAGAGCACAAAACAAAACCACATCATCAGCACTGTTACCTGAAATCGTCACAACATCAGTTCACTCAAAGCATCTTTGTCTCGTGTACCTGTGGATAAGCGTCCTCGAAAGCTCTGTCTGGAGTCATGTGCTTGATGATGTCAGCGAGAACCGTGTTCACCTCCCGTTTCTGTGACACGTCAAGTGACACGAGCAACAGTGAGGGTCAGATCGTCCAAAATAAAGCGTAACACAGAGCGGATACTCACAGAGAAGTTACGGCAGGTGAACTCCACCCAGATCTCTGCACAGCTCATATAATCCTGATTTACAAACATAACCAGGATAGAAGTTTGTTTCGTACAAATCACTATGCAATTCACAATCATGCAAAAATTGGCAATATAAACTTTCAACAATGAGATGTTTACCCGTGGACTGCGCACTTTAGTTATGACCTTCCAGGCTTCATTGAGCACAGAGAGTCTCTCGCTCTCTGGAGGATCGGCACAGGACACACTGCGGCCAAGAGACGCAAACAACAGATGCTGAGGAGAACAGACGGCATTAACACTCATGTTCACTGGAAGGTGACGAGCGGCTTTGAGCTGTCTGTAATGTACGTCTGACCTTGGGAAATCCTGCTTCATCACAGTCTTTGATCATGCCGATGAAGTCTGTTGCTCTAGTAGCCACAAATTCAGCCCGAAACGCCCACATGACAGAGTTCAGCAGAAGAGCGCTATGTGAAATAAAACAAAGCAGAACTCAGGATTCATTGTTATAAGTTGCCCATGCATGTATTCGACACGTAAAATTGCTCATATTTAAGTGTGGGAAAACAAAAGATGTATTTTATCTAGAAGCGAATGCCTGAAACACCTCTTGTAACCACACCCCGGTGAACCTATGTCAGTTCATAACACGATTTGACTAAGACCGCAGAAATCTAAACGCACGTAAGGTGGACGGTCTTGTAAATCTCATTGTACCGTCGCATCCTGATGTTCAGAATATGGTAAGAGGCGTTACATTTCAGTGCAGTATACGATCAATCATTACGCACTAGTGACCTCGCCAATCATAGCACACCTCGCTTTTCAGATCGATGAGCTTTGTAAAATATCAGCGTGTTTCAGAGAGGCGGAGCAAAGAGGAGATACAAACATACACGTTATGTGGAAAATACAGCGTTTTTTAACCTTAAATCATGAATACATCTAAAGCAAACAATAATATTTGTTTATTACCGCGTCAAATGACCTCTTTAAACATTAGACATTTAATTATTATTTACTGAAACGGGAAATCAGGGTATATACAGGAATTATGGAGCTAAATGTTATACTTATTAGGACCTTTTTATGATCCTTTTCATACATTTTAAGACCTCATTGCCGCTTCAAACGAGTATTAATCGTACAGGTACATCTCAAAAAAATTGAATATCACAAAAAGGTCAATATTTTTTGTCACTCATTTCAGAAAGTGAAACCCATATATTATATAGATTCATTACACATAGAGTGAAATATTTAAAGCCTTAATTTCTTGAAATTTTGATGATTATGGCTTAAACCCAAAATTCAGTATCTCAGAAAATTTGAATTTGACATAAGATCATTAAAAAAAAAGGATATTTAAAACAGAAATGTCAGGCTTCTCAAAAGTATCTTCATTTCTAGAGATTTCAAGAAATAAAGGCTTGAAATATTTCACTCTATGTGTAATGAATCTATATAATATATGGGTTTCACTTTCTGAAATGAGTGACACATTTGTTTTGCAAATCTTTTGCATGATATTATATTTTTTTTATCTACCTATACTCACCTAAAGGATTATTAGGAACAACATACTAATACTGTGTTTGACCCCCTTTCGCCTTCAGAACTGCCTTAATTCTACGTGGCATTGATTCAACAAGGTGCTAAAAAGCATTCTTTAGAAATGTTGGCCCATATTGATAGGAAAGCATCTTGCAGTTGATGGAGATTTGTGGGATGCACGAAGCTCCCGTTCCACCACATCCCAAAGATGCTCTATTGGGTTGAGATCTGGTGACTATGGGGGCCATTTTAGTACAGTGAACTCATTGTCATGTTCAAGAAACCAATTTGAAATGATTGGAGCTTTGTGACATGGTGCATTATCCTGCTGGAAGTAGCCATCAGAGGATGGCTAATCATGGCATGTCTTTGTATGACTGACACCATACTAATTAATTACGTATTACTAGATGGCTAATTTCTGCGAATCCCATGAAATCAGGCTGAAATGTCCCGTAGTAAAAAGATCTTACTTGTTTCCTAACTTCTTGCATCTCTCCATCATCTCTGTCAATAGAACCTTTAAAAGACAAGCAGGTTCAAGACATGTCATATTAAAATAAGCTCGCAATGATTTTTCATTTCTTACTGAAGAATCGACACAGTTAAGGTACAGAAATCTTTCTCAACAAACAGGAATATAAAAATGGAGGGATAATTCACCCAAAAATAAAAACTCTGTCATCATTTACTCACCTTCGCGTTCTTCCAAATGTGTATAAATGTCTTTGTTCTGATGAATACAGAGAAAGATATTTAGAAGAATGCTCATAACAGATCTTGCTTGATCTTGACTCCCATAGTAGGAAAAATTACATAAAAAAAAAAATTATTCTGTTGAACACAAAAGAAGACATTTTGAAGAATGTAGGACAGCAAGCAGTTCTGGGGCACATTTGACTACCACTGAATGTTTTCCTACTATGGGAGTCAACGGGGGGCAGAATCTGTTTGGTTATAAGCATTCTTCCAAATATCTTTCTCTGTGTTCATCAAAAAAAACATTTATACACATTTGGAACAACTCGAAGGTGACTAAATGAAGACAGAATTTTCATTTTGGGTGAAGTATCCGTCTAAATGAGATCTGAAGGATTTCCTCCGGGTGGATGTGTGGTTTGTGTACCTCTGGTGCTCTGTACGCCACACACTGCAGGATCCAGTGTATGGCAGGAGAATAGAGCGTCAGATAGACGGGAATCTCCACCCGCTGCAGCGCCAGTTGATTCTGAACACTGTCGCCGTGAATTTGACGGAAGGAGGCCAGCAGGTCGAAGAAGTTCTTATTCAGACTGTCCTTCAGGTGCGGAGCAACCTCCATCCCCACCTGACAGAGGAACACCATGCCTCCATCAGACGTTTGGGTTGGAATGTTTAATATGTTGCTAGGGTGATCTATAGACATGTCCATAGTACAAATAGTGATGCCTGCCTTAGCAAACAGCACTTAGTGGAGCAGAAAACAGAGCTTTATACGGTAACACGATGAGAGATGGTGACTCGTCTCACCCTGCATAAGTACGCTCGTGCATATACGGCCACCAGCGGGTCTCCTATCCCTCTGATCATCGCTGTTAATCTCTGCAGTGTCTCCTGAATCCCCCTGACACACAGATAGAGAGACGCAATAAACCAAACACAATTCATACTTTACTAAACACTGGAGAAGTGCGACATTAATGCCAAACTTACGTTTTGGTTAAAAAGCGGTTGCACTTTAAAAGTGCAGCTTCAACATATCTGTGGCAGAGTCAAGGGCCAATGTAACATTCTGAGCTTATCATTCATATTCTAAATGGTTAAACATGATGTGTGTATTTTTTCTTGAATCCCATTTTAATATGCAGAGATGCTAAAAGTATGTTAAGTTGTTCAGGAAACCATTAGAAAACTTTACCGCAATTGCAAGTTTTTTTGTTTTTAGCGTGTAATGGAATGAAAATGACTATGCAGAGAGGATACAGTCGAGAGATGAGCTCTCTGATGGAGGCGATCTTAAAGAACCAGTTGAGACATGTTTCTTTAGCCGTGTCATTCACATCATCCGCACTAAATGAGTCTAAATGCATAAACAACAACAGAGAAAGAATGTCAATATACACAGCTTGTACTGTTTGGATGTTCTAATCTCTAAGCCGTGTTTTGCGATGATGTATAATATTGTACCTGGTAGAGGATGATGCTCGGCACACATGGACCAGATCCGGTCATACACCAGACCACCTGCACAAACACATTTTATAGGGACATGATCATTTATAATATACAGACTGTATATTGCAGCCTTAACCAACCCTTACACAAACCTTTCAGCATTTTCTGTTTTCAAATCATTTAGTAAAATGTCCAGTATTACAGACGGTTTCATCTTGACAACATAAACAAACATTACTGCGCATGTGCACTTTTGTGACCCCAACTGAACTTCCGGCACACATTCACAAACAGTGCTGTAGATTATTTCTGATAACAATCAAAAGAAACCGAGTAGAACGGTTACTTGGCTAAACTTGTCTTGTTTGAATTTAGACTGCGATACCAAGAACAGCCGCTAAATGTCAAAGTACAATACGGTTTGTTTAAATGTGACCGAACTACAGGACCCATTCACCAAATGTTTATTTTATAAAATGAACATACAACAAAATTCCACAAATACAATACAGAATACAATTGTTATAAAGTAAAATAATAATACAAATTAATATGAACCAAAAATTTAAATAAATAGTTATTTTATTAGACACTATCTTAAAAACTGGAAGCTAACTGGGGTCAGGTGCGCGTGTCCCATGAAACGGTCTATACAGTGTTGCTCATCTTTGTAGGGACATTTGGTCACAATATTGTGAGGTTTACCACAAATACACATAATTACTATATGGGCCATTCTACAGAATTTGCTCAAACTGCCGTCTCACATCAAAACAACACATTTATAAAGCATTCAAGTACTCAAATCTTAGTGGTTTACTAGGATTCTTCTATCATCTTTCTAAACCCACAACAATATTTATAATATATCAGTAAGCTTAATATATATAAAATCATAATTTTTTGGGGTCCTTTCAATTGGGAGATGGGTCTCCAGAACCCAAACCCCTAAATTTCAATTTATGAAAATGATATTAAAAAATATATTTTTCTATTATTATAGATTTTTTTTCCATGGTTGTTCTTCAAAATAAATTTTTGATTTTTTTTAAAAAGGGGTTAAAAAAATATATATTTTATTTTTACATTAAATATTTTAATGACAAAAATGTAAAAAAAATGTTTTTGTTTTAGTCCATTGACTGAGATTCTAGCCACACCACTTCATTTTTTATCAAGAAACATTACTGTGTCCCTCTTTCTAACAGCTACATGGTGAGGTGATGGGTCTTATCATTTTGAACTAAATGTGTTCAAAAGTCTGAAAATCTGTTTGCAATTTTAAGGAACGTCTCTACCAAACATCTTTTTGCTGCAATTAAGCCTGTACATTTGTTCAGAACCGTGCTTTCAACCCTTGTGCTGATTAGCATCTTTGAGCTACACTCAAAGTGTCCCTACCAAAACAGTCACAACCGTAACGCATCACTGGGTACTGTGACAAAATTTGATTTGGTGGTGAGACATCCTTTATTTGGGCAAATAAACAAAACTCTGTTATGAAAATCATTAGTATTTTAATATGTTTGAGTAGTGATATAGTATATAAGCAGTAGGTTTTGTGTGTTTTGATGTGTGTTTGGTACATCTGCTGGCTGCGTATGTGCAACATATTTAGTTATTTGTATCAACATAACAAGACATAATCATTTTAAATATTAAATATTGTGATCACTACCAAAACATTACCATCACAACCAAATGTGGGTGTCACGACCGAAACATGGGATGTTTTGTCAGAAATAAAGTATATTAAATTATCAACTAAAATGTTATGATAGTGTTTGGTTCAATGTATATATAAACTTATGAACCCTTAACTTTGAAATCGAAATATAAGGAATTTTATGCTTTTACAAAGAATGATTAGATTCAAAATACAACAAATCTCATAAATTGCACTTGAAATATGGTTAAAATTATGTAGATTTATATTTTTTAAAAAGCAAAAAATTTATTTCAAACAAAATCTTAATATGTCAATTTAATACTTCATATTAAATTATATATTATTGTGTTTCACTAGTAACAAAATTTGGGGAGAGGAACATTTTACAATACAACAATTAACTGCACAATTACAAGAAATGTGTACCTTTGATATTATACAATTTGCTGGAAAATTCAGGGATTTTTTCTTTTTGAAATAAATTTCCAACTGAGATTTTGCACCAATTCTATAAAACTACCGCTGTAAAACTACCAAAAATGATTATAGCTGTAAGTACACTTCACAATTTATATAATTGATCATATTTTTTTACATATTACAGTAATGGGAATTACATTTTTACATAATATCTTGCATAGAAATAGGCTTAACTTCTTTCAAATGAAGTTAAATATAATCGTTCTTTTTGAAATATAAATAAATAACTTTGGCGATACTATCACATGTCTATTTTGTATTATAATGATCAAGTTAAGAAACTATTACTGCAGAAAAGGGTGAGAATAACATAGTGAGCGGCTCTTACCAAACGTGTCCAGGATATCTGTGATGAGGACAAACTTGCTGGGATAAAACTGAATGACTGACGTATCGGACAGCAGCTTAGAGCACTGACAAAACAAAATACAAGTCATTCACTTCAGTGGAGTTACTTCAAAAATAAAAAATAAAATATTATTTTTAATAACCTTTTTTTATTCTTTGAATAAGAGAGCTTGTACACACAAAGGAAATAGTCACTTTTAGGCTAACTGTGGTTTTATTTTGTGCATCTGTTGGATGTCATCGTGTGCATTTACGCTCTCATACCTGGATGACAATTTTCAGGGCTTTGACCTTCTGGTCTGAACCCCAGGCCTCTTTCAGAGACTGATTGAGTTCTTCAATGCGGTTCACATAGTCCTGCTGGGACAGATTCAGCAGCTCCCTCTGAGAGCCCTGCCAACACACACAGACACATTCATTCACACTTCAACACAACACACGTAACTAGCTATAAAACAACAGTAGAGACACACCTCCTCCAGATCATCCAGCTCCTCCAGACGTGTTCGCACCTTCTCTGACACGGCTGAGCTAGGGCTGGATGCTTTACCTTCATCAAGGTCAAACAGATCAGCGTTTCAACATACAGAAAAACACGCGTAACCAAAAGACAAATACAACAGACTCACTCTTGTCTGAGCCCATGAAGAGGTTCTGTGGAGGGAAATCAAATGTGTCATAAAGTCTTTGAGAAATTCACAACAGAAATGAGCGATGAGCACATACGATCGAGAGCTTCTCTGTGGTGGTGAATCTGGACAGGATCTCTCCACGCTTGCATGACCACGGCTCAAAGTCCGAGCCCACCTCCTCCTCCTCTTTATCTTGACGTTTTCTGCCCAACTCCTACGGCGAAAAAACACACGTGAAAGACTGGTCAGACCAGATCAGTTATCTCCATTCACGGCCAGATTACCCCGGCAGAGACGCTGTGTGAGATGATGGTTGGGATCTCAGACGCCGCAGCAAAGAGGGACAGTGGGTCGGTCCCATCCAGCAAAGAGCTGAGCGGATCTAGAGCCACGGAGCTGGAGGACGACGAGGTGGATGATGTGCTGCCTTTCCGTACACTACGCCGAGATTTTGAATCTGTCACCTGAAGAGACGTCAATAGCAAAAAATGACAGTACTGTCTGTCTACAAATAACTTCATGACTTCAGACGTGTAAGGAGTCAGGTAATAGATTGAATTTGATTGGAGTAAGTGGCAAACTGGTCCCTTTAACAGCATCTATGGTATGAAACCATTTCAATACTAACAAATCATCATGAACTGTGGGCATTGGACGTGTTATACATCTACAGTATAATATAGCTTTAAATAAAGCTCAGTATACTCATGATGTACCGTGATGGCTTTGAGTGGATGGTAGTCACTGATGTCCAAAGGTGAAGCCTCCAGACGACACATCTGCTTCTCATATTCATATTTACGACAGCGAGAGTGCCTGTCCATCAGAAACACATACATATATAATACAGCATACGTCATGTTTTCATCTTCTAATGCCAATCTGTCGCTGCACTACGGTCATGTTTGTATGATCATAAATGTACAGCTCCATCAACAGCACAATTATCCACTAGTACTGTCTCCATTGTTTATCAATTTTATGAATATCAAAGTCTGTCTTCAGGTGTCAGAAATGTTGATAAAATGTCAATTCTTACCATTGAACAGAAGCCATGTTTAATCAGTATCATGTGATTCGGTAGAGCAGAAGATAAAAGTCCAAGTGTCATAATAAAAGTCACCACTTTTTTTATTCCGCCTTCGTTTTTTCTTCAAATGCTATTGTGATTTTCACACGTCGAATGTCAAATTTAAAAAACTTAAAAGGAATAAGAAATGTGTTGATGTAACATTTGTCACTGCAGTGTTGAAGCATGACTGCTGGACATCAAAAAGTATAAAAAGTAAAGTTCTGTTTATGTATTATTTTGACATGTTATATATTTTCTATTTGATATTTTAACATTTATTTAATAGTATTTAAAGTTAATTGTATGTTAATTTGTGGGTATCCATAAAACAAGTTTTTAACACAAGGGGTACATGCTGCTAGGAAGATAACATTTGCCTTTGTGTGTCTATAAAGTGAAATTATTTAATAGTAAAGTACGTGTGGCATATCAGCAAATGTGTTTTTAATCAAATAATCTACATTTACAGATGAATTTGACGCATTTATAGGTTGTCTTATAACTTGAACAATACCTTCCCTTAGAGGAGCAAAGCAAGCTCCTCTCTGTTCATCGTGCATTTTTGACTTGTGTGTTACTATTGTTAGTCCGTCAAAAAGCGCTTATTTAAAAAGTACATAGAATATAAAATAAAGTTCTGTCCAAAAGTTCTCCTGTTCTACACGTTTATATATATATTTGCATTATTGTTTTCTATGAATAATGGTTTTATTTACTTATGTAAGTTTAGGACACTATACACATTAATATGCATCCATGCATTTACAATCTATAGTGTGAGTACTAGCGAACCTTCCACCTTCAAAGCTCATACGTCAGTCATTTCACTGTGACCTTGAAGGAAAATTTAGGAAAAAACTGTTGTGTTGCAGTTATTATTATAAATGATTAATCTTTGACTAATCTTTGAACAATCTAATTACTAATCTAATAATTAATTATAAAATTAAGATCCAACAGGCGGATGACATCAAAATACAGCGAGAGTGATTCGAAAAACCATAAAAAGTTCGCTTTTGAGGTACTTTGTTGTCATCCGCCTGGTGGATCTTGCGGACCCGCATCAAGTCGAACAAGCCTAACAACTCTTCACCGCATGACGTAAGCAACAAAAAAGAGGTAGGACTATACTGACTGTCCAATGGCCAGGCCAGGTCCCTCCAGGCCTGACTTATAACAAACCAATCAAAAAGGGAAGGGCAAACCCAACATTTTCTTTCTTATTTCAGGAGCTGTTTCATTTGTTTATACGTCACGGTACAGAAAAGAAGTCAATCGCAACTTCCGTTTCATGGTGACTTTAAACTAGCTGTATAATCAAAGTCAGGACAGTGTGTCCTGTCTAACACTATGCGACAAATGCTCCGAATACATGTTATTAAGTACGCCACAGACACAGATTGCCTTGAATGAGAGGCAATGTCATAGTGCTGATAGAGAACTTTACTGTTTACTGTGTTACAGCTATACTGCTCATTGGATGTCATCGCAGAATAAATACTTACACACGTTTTGCCTCCTTTTTACCCCAGAAGCCTTTGAAAAACAGCCCAAACTATGTAATTGCTAGCTTAGATTTAACATTTTCAAATAAATGACAGAGGCTTAGATGCATCTTTTGAACAAGCAATGGCAATATCATGATTGTGATCAATACCCGAAGCCGAACCACAGCCGTGTTGCGATTACACATGAAGCTACTACATTAAAGGCAGGGTGGGTGATCCGTCCAGAAAAAAAACATTGTCATGTTGGCTGGAATTCTCCTTACATCATGATAGCAATCAAGAAGTATAGTGGCCAAATAATATTTTTATAATTATATATCATCGTAGGAGCAAAAAACGCTCGCCCAATCAAAACGTTCTGGCGAATGCTGTGACTGGTCTTGTGTGAATTTTCAGCCAAAATATTTTGAATACCACTGTGCACCCTGTTCACGCAGACACCATACGTCATCAGCACGCTCACGTCCGCAGTGTCAATGTTAGGTGAATGGCGGACAATTAGCAACAATCAAACTTTCCTGAGGAACCAACAAAAATCTATAAAACAAAAGCCTGTTTTTGAAAGGCATTGACTTTCTTTTGGACAGGTTTGTACATGTTTCCAGAAAAATGGAATGGAATTAGTTTGTACTTCGTTACGTGGCTTTACGAAATACATTCATATGTTTGGAGGAGGCGTGGCTTTGGACGGCAAATCACATAGAGGGTGGGATGATCATTTCAGTGCTAGCAGGCTAAAGTATGGTTTCTCTTACAACAAGGTCAAACACGCATTGTGCCGACTGTGGCAAAAAATTGGCTATACAGAGCATTAAAATTCAACTAAAATTGGGAAAAAACGAATTATGATTATATATTTCCTTCCATCCATCCATTTTCTACCGCTTATCCGAACTACCTCGGGTCACGGGGAGCCTGCGCCTATCTCAGGAGTCATCGGGCATCAAGGCAGGATACACCCTGGATGGAGTGCCAACCCATCGCAGGGCACACACACTCACTCATTCACTCACGCACTCACACACTCACACCCTACGGACAATTTTTCCAGATATGCCAATCAACCTACCATGCATGTCTTTGGACCAGGGGAGGAAACCGGAGTACCCGGAGGAAACCCCCGAGGCACGGGGAGAACATGCAAACTCCACACACACAGGTCAGAAGCGGGAATCGAACCCCCAACCCTGGAGGTGTGAGGCGAACGTGCTAACCACTAAGCCACCGTGCCCCCCTATATTTCCTTTGTACAAAAAATAAATCTGTGATCGGATTAACACTTACCAAGCAGTACAATATTATTACTGTAATTTGTAGTCTTGTCATATCTGCCCCGATAATTGTCCTCTCATAAAACACAACGACTTATATTAAAGAGTTCATAACAAAAAAATCACATTTGCCTAGATTGTTTTTTGATATCAAATGCATTCTTGTATTATAAAAACAGTGAAATGTAGAATGAAAAAGAATCTGGTAAAACCGATCTGCAATGGAAGCTCATTCTGAATGTTTGTACATCTGTAATGTATAGATCAACACGTGACCGGAAGAAGTACCAACTATTTTAAGTTTTTTCACGAAGTGTGTGAAGTTTTATGCTTTTTACCTGGCTGTCTGTTGCACCTGTATTCTACAAAACCATTTAAAGGCCACCGATGTTAATTATGATGTTAAGTGGTTGAAGTTTGTTTTTACGATAGCTCTTGATTCTTTCCCTGCCAGCCTTTAAAAAAAGGTTTTATAACATTTTCGCCAAACTTTGATGGTTTACCGTACATTTTCTGAAATGAATATATGGACAAACAATACATCAAATGAAAGAACAGAGTCTCATCTTCAATCTTCATTTGTTACTTTTTTATCACCTCTTGCTCTTAGATGTGGGTGGGTTTCTTAAAAATGCATCACTTTGATTCAACATCTGAGAAAATTAGCTTTTTTGTCAAAGACTCCGCCCAGACTAGACTCAAAACAGATCAAATATATACGGTCTAGGTTCAGAGATTCTGTGATTTTCCAAAGGTGTGTAACAGCACCTCCTGCTGTACAAGAGTACAAACACGGATTGCCGTAATGCCTCGTCTTTGGCTGAACGGCTGATTTTTAAATGATGAGATAACTCTTCAATGGCAGGGAAAGAGTTAACAGTCTATGCAACATATTTATTCATCCTCGCAGATATAAGTAAAAATGTATGATATACGGTATCCCCTTCAATGGACTGTAACTGTGTTTAATCCATACCTATGCTTTATGCTAAAAGCTTGTATACTCCTACTATTGACATTAAGGAAACAAACACATTAAAAAAAATTACAGTTCTTTCTTCTGGAAAAGCAGACCCTCTATGTTTTTCAAAGCTATTCTGTAATTAAATCATATCTAGAATAAAAATGACCCCCTATAAAGGCCGCAAGAACCCTTCAAGCCAAACACATTTCATAAAAAAAGGTATTTGAAGGTTTAAGGTTTGATCAAGAAGAACACATTACACCAAAAACTGTTTCTGCAACCGATTTTATATCTTCTGTGCACATTTTTGTGAGTGTAAATTAATATTCTTTTCGATGTTAATTTTTCTCCATGAAAAACATCAGTCTGAAACAAGTCACTCTCTTTTTCCTTTCACAGGCATGAAGAGAAAAAAGAGGAAGTACATTAGCATCTTTACATCAAGTCCATATCTCATTCAGTTCAGTCACAATCATGTTTTCTTTTTATATATTTATATATATTTTACTTGTATGAAATCAGTGTCTGTTTGGAAACAGAAGTTCATAAGAACGAGAACAGAAGAAAGGTCCAATCCTGTCATTCCTTTTATACGTTTGTCCATGATTTCCTGCACGCAGTCTTTACTCCTCCAGCGGCATTCTGTTTTGTAATGGAGTGTAAACGTGGAGCGATTAAATCACAGTCTCATCTCTCCGAGGAGAATCTGCGGAAGGAGTGAAGAAAAACTGCCAAATCCCAGCTATGCATCTCCTCGGTTAGTGTGTGAGGAGCACAGGCAGAGCAGCGGGAACATGAGAGTGTGCTTTTGAACACACGTCTGCTGTCGTGTCGGGGAGGGCACGCGTGGATGTCCGTGGTGAGTGGCTATTAATGCCGATTGTCAGGGTGACTGTGTGGCAGGGCTGCTCTGGGCGGAGCTTGGAGAAAGGGAGGGGCTACAGCTGCCCGAAGGAGCGCTTGCGGCCCGCGAGCTGACTCCGCCTGCAGAACTCTCTAAACCCTCGGAGTTCTCCAACATCTCCTGGATGAGAGGAGGCATGGAGCCGGGAATCTCCATCTTGAGGGTGATCACACGCTCCGCGCCTAAAAGAAAGATGAGATTACACGTAAACATTTGTGTTGTGACCTATTACTAAAAAGCACCTCTCTCAGTCTGAAATTCACATTTTCTTTATTTGATCTAAATGAACCGGCATTAAATTCTAACGTTATCTACTGGCGACAGGAGTCTGAAACACTGCCTAACTCACCCTTGGCACTGATGCTCCTCAGGTCTGTGATCTTCATCAGCATCTTGGGGAACATGTGAGGTTTGTGTGGCCTCCTGTTCCTCACGTAGTTCTTCAGTGCTTCCAGCAGCGGCTCTTGCAGAACATCAACCTTGTCTGCCTCCTCCAGGTCCTGACGATCTGCAAACAACCCCAAATATCACAGAACATTACATTCAGTGTACACGTCCTCCCATGATCTCTGGCCTTCTGCTTGTGATAGGTGTGTTCCACAGTAATACGTTAACAAACAACCTGGGAAACTGTTGGAGATGCTTTTTGGTTTCATCTCATGAAGCATGTCAGGGTCATAGTTCGCAAAGGGGAAATTATTTTTTGCATTACGGAATGCTTTTCATGACAAATAATCTCAAATTACTCCAATGCGGCTGCATATATAATATGGAAGTTTATAAAATAATAGTTTTGCTTCAGATTTTACACTATAGTTCCCTTTCGAGAGCGGTCTCTCGACATTGCGTAGCTACGCTAGGAGGGATTACCCAATAGCGTCACTACGCAATGTCTCGTTCCCGCCTCTTTCCGGTAACGATATTAGCCTTTTTGTATTTTTTTCCACTGGTTGTGAGACATGTCATGCAAACTGTTCCGTTTTTAAATATTACATTTAAAAGTGTATTTATTTTGCCATCCAAACCTACACAATAATGTGGTCAATACAATAACAAATGAAGAGTCTGGTTCAATAATGAGATAAAAATCATGTTTTTATTGTGTTAGTTAGCTGTATTTTTTTAAACCTGCAGTTTTATTGATATTAATTGCACAATAAAAAACAACATTTAAATAAACGGAGTTATCTCAATTTGGAACCAAACTCTTCAGATATACTTATATTACACATAGCATTAGTATTGAAAGATCTTGTAGCATGATCATATGTAGAAAACAGTAAATCACATCCAAGAACTTGAGCTTGATTCACATATGTATCATTTCCGGAGATTCTTTTTTTTATTACCAGTTTAATTTGAAAATTCTCTTTGATTCTATTAATTAATTTTATTTTTATTTTGAACTGAAACATCACCTTCCCGTGTTTCAATGTGATTCACCCCATCAAACATCATCTCTATTTCATTTCTCTCAGACCTTCATAAATTCAACATCACCGCCACAGGGTGGCACAAGAGATCCATAGAACAGACTATGACACCATCCAGAGTCCGTGCACATCAAATGTCTAGTCACTGTACTGTAGTCTTCAATAACCAGAGGAGTGTGTGCACGTACCTCCACACAGCAGGCAGATAGCACTGAGCAGTCCCGTCTCGGCGTCATCCATCTCCAGCGGCAGCAGCTGATTGGCGAAGGCAAACACCAGGTCTGTTAACGGACCAAAGCCGGCGTTGTGCATCTGCGTTCGGTTAAGCGTTAAACCGTCAGAGAACGTCATGGTGTCCTGCTCCGGCGTGTAGCGCGTACAGATCCGCAGGATCTAGAGACATGAAACCAACATGTTTGACTTCATCTTATGTGTTTGGTAAACAGCGTAGAGCACACAAATGCCTTAAGTGCATGAAAGTCAGCACTCTTCTAAAACGACACATAGACGGACACATGCAAACATGACATTGAGAACAGATCCATCAGGGATGCATGATTGGGCGTGTTCTCACCAGTATGTCGAGGCAGGCGGCCTTCAGCAGCGTGATCTGGTCTGCGATGGAAAGCGTGGTAAATCCCGGCAGCTGCTTGGCAAACTCCACCGTCTTGATGATGCACTTTGTGGAGAGCTCGCTGAACTTATCCCACAAATTCACGTCCAGAGACACGCGCCGCTCCGAGCTGTTACTCTATACACAGACCAACAGAGACTATATTTAGATACACTACTGTAAATGTTTTATAGTTCCATCAATAATGGCTGAAAGAGGGAACGCTGGGCATCAGCTTTCATGAAGACACATGCAGGGGGTTCTGGGATAGCTATTACTCACAAACTGAGACACGTTTTGGATTAAACTCGATTCGAGAGTTTAAAAACTTTCCAAAGATTTTAAGAGTAATTTTCCCCCAAACTGAGATTTTCTTCTACACTCACCGTGGTGTACTTGCCGAGTTGGCAGAGTGATGGGAAGGTTTCTTGGTGGGCTTTCCTGATCCTTTCAATCATCTGCTCGGTGTCCGGGCTCAGCGTGTGGATCTCTGTACATTCCTGCTTCTTCTCCTCCTTCTTTTTCTTGTTCCTGTCGTTTCTCACTGCTGGAGAGAAAAAGAGAGTCCATGCATGCTGATTCTGCATATTCCACTCTTTCACTTTGCTTCTGTTGTGCACGGGTACACTGAATTAAGAATGTACATTTAAATGCTTTTAGTCTAATTGACCAATTGTTTTACTTAGAACGTTCTTTTGAACAAACGTGAATATTACAGCACCCGCGGTACAGTTATACCGTCTTTAAGAAAAAAAATTCAACAAAAAAAGTCATAATAGTATGTTTTTCAAAATTGTTTTTTTAGGCAGAAATAAACGAGGTGAAAATAGATTTCAGCACGTACACTGTAAATTCTTCACTGAGATGCCATAAAAGAACCATTTTGGGTTACACAAAGAAGCATTCAGTCAAAGAACCATCTCTTTCTTACCTTTTTATAATCTGAAGGACTTTTTTGTCAAGAAGAACCTTTTGTGAAACAGAAAGGTGCTTCGGATGTAAAAGGCTCATATGGCAACATTTATACATGAAAGGTTATCCTATGTCATTCCGAAGCAACTTTATCTTTAAGAGTGGAAGACAGGATATAATGAAAGCGTGACAGATGAGAGAAAACTGAGTCTGTGAGTAGATGTTGTGTGAGAGAGAGAGGTAAATGTGTTAGAGCCAATAGAGCACATCTGTGAAGAAAAGCCAAGAGGGGAGAAAAGGCGAGAAAAAAAGGTGTTAAATGGAGAATTGAAAGACAGGAAGTAGAATATGCCATCACACCCTGTCCATCGGCAACATCTCAAAACTCTCTCTCTCTTTCTCGATCTGCAGGGGGTGTGTTTGTATTGTGATGAATAGTGCTGGAGGATAGAACTGTACATAATGCTGATAAATCACCACAGGTTTCATTAGACCCACAGCTAATCACATTATATCACACACACACAGTAATGTCACAGCATTATTTCCTCTCAGATCTCTGCCAGCATTCGGACCCTCTCTGTGTTCTGCTCTCAAGCCTCTGGAGATGTGGAATTAATTCCTAAATAAAAGTGGCTCATCGTAATGTGCATGCATTAGCCTCAATGATAGATCGCCATGGCGATCATAAGCCGCAAAACACAATTTAATGAAGTCATTAAAGAACTATTAGCCTGCTGCACCATCACTCATACACAAGCTGTACTGCAGAGAGAGAGAGAGAGAGAGAGAGACTGCCGGAACCAAAGGGCTTTCTCCAGGTGCACAAGGGCTGTTTTGTGTGAATGGGATTGTTACTGTGTCAACGCAAAAGCACACACCTTGAAGACGCTCGGAATGGACTGCATGGAGTTATTAAGAGCCAAAACAATACTTCACAAATAAATGGGGATTGACTAAACTAGTCTTTGAGGGAACTACACTTTTCACTGTAGCCTTTATATCTTCCTTTATATTTTTAATTTAAGAACTAAAGTAAACCCATCAAAACTATGAAATAACACATCTGTAACTGTGGGAATTATGTTGTGACTAAACGCATCCAAAATAAATGAACTCGGTTATATTTTAAATAACAGACTCGACAAATCCGAGATCAGTTTGTGACATTTTTCATTTCTAAACCAGCGGTTCTCAAACTGAGGTACGCTAGTACAGGGGTTTTCCAACTTTATGATGTCAAGGACCCCCAAATATGATTAATCTTTTGTGAGGGACCCCCCTTTCTAAAATTATATCAATCTATATATTTCTTCTGTGTAAAGAAACGTTTCAAATTTGTTCGATAATTAGTTAATATGATATTATAAAGACAACAACTTGTTTCTAAACCTAAATAGTTGGCAAAAATTTCACTTTTTTAGTCCAAAAAAGGAAACTGTAGTGAGACAAACTCACTAGATAGATTCAAATATAAACAATTCTGGACATTACATATAGCAAAAAAAGAGATAAACATTGTGGACTTTTATAATTTTTTGCTCAATCGTTTATCATAGAAAATTTCTGGGGGACCCCTTTCAACGTTCTGGGGCCCCCTGAAAACCCCTGCGCTAGTGCACTAGGTGGTACGTGATACGACAGAAAATTTAAAACTCTAATATTCATTTAAATTTCGTGTTTTAACTACAATTTCAAATGTTTAATGCATGATAGAAAAATATGGAATTCATCTGCTGTCCTCTTAACCCCAGTGATGTATTGAGATTTCCAATCTTTTCTTCCTATGGGCAAGATAACTTGATCAAAAACATCCACGACTTGTTTTGTTTGTATGTCCGCTAACAGTCTCATGGAAGAGTCATTCCTCAAAGGGACTCGGTCGCTCTCTCTTCAGTTTAAAATGACCCGATAAGTAGCGTCTTCCTCCCGCAGTGCTCTTCAAGGGCAAAAAACAATGTTTGAAATTCCCCCCGTGTGTTGAATTAAGACGTGCACCTCTCGGCATTAGTCTGCCTTGAAAGCGCAGATATTCTCTTCAGAAAATGTAAATCTGCTTAAGTTATGTAACAGATGCGCTGATCTGTATTGTCAAAGCGATGCATCAGTGCATTTTTAAACCCATAATTCCCCACACATGTCTGTTTCAGTGTGTGGCTCTTGGCGGGGATAATTTGAGAGGAGAAAATTAAAGGGCTGGCAGATCGTCCATCACAAAGATGAAATTCAATGAAATGATAAAAATGTCAATGTTTCCTCCCCCCTCGCTCTCTACCGCTCTTTTTTCACAATCTCTCCTCCCCAGCAGCGGGCGGATGAGTTGTGAATGCGTTTGTGCCGGAGAAAAGCGTGCGTGTTTCGCTGAAAATCGATGCGTGCGTTTTATCACGGATGCTTTGTGCATTGGCATGCGTGCGGATAGTGAAGGGTGAAAGTGGTGCTGTGCATCATTTTGTAAATGTGCTATGAGTCAAGGGGTATGAATTTATATGAAGTCACATTAATGAATCGTGTGGGGGGATGCAGTGCATCTAGTGATGGAAGAGATCAGACGGGCAGACGCTATCTGCTGACTGTTTTGCATTTTCTGCGCAGCTACGGTAAAAATATGTAATCGAAGATGTATGGGTGCATGTCTTGACCTTCAATAATACAATTCAGTAATTCAATTCTACGGGAATGTAATGAACCTAGACCTGTTTTCATGAGATTCAACCAGTTTTATACACATCTGAGTACTGAGCGTTTGTCTCCAGCTGTCTTGGGCTGATGCATCACACACCCATAGCTCTACATCTGCTCTACACCTGCATATACAGTACAGTTATGCTGTGTGAGTGTGTGTGTGCATCTCTCGCCTCTCCCAATTAACTTCTCAAATCTGACAGAACCTAGCCGTGGAGAGCTGTGTGCTAACATAGCCGGAGGGGAACACTCAGTCTGTGTGTGAGAATATGTCTGTGTATATCTTTGCTCTGCACCCTGGCAGGATGATTTTTCACAGCGGATGCAATATTTTCGATGCCTCACTCACATTCTTTGGACATTCCTACTTCCAGGCACTTCTGCAGCCGGCAGTACTGGCAGCGGTTGCGCGTCACTTTGTTAATGATGCAGTTCTTCTCCCTGTGGCAGGTGTACACCATGTTCTTCTGGATACTTCTCCTGAAGAAACCCTGCAAACGGACAAACATGCGATGAGCGGCGCAACACGCAACTCCTGTCTTGTGTCATTTTAAAATCAGCAAAAGTGTTTTTTTGTCGGAGGCAAAGGGCTTCAGAGATCCCCTCCACCTAAAAAAGCCATGAATCTATCAATAAAACCCACAGCGTTTGAATGCACGTTACAGATATTGAAGGTGGAGTTGGGGAGATGGAGGGATGACGCAATGAAGGGGCTGCACAATTCATTCGAATTTTTGGTGGTATAGAGTTGATGTTCTGGACCGGTTTAACAATATTCTTTCATATATATATGTGGGTCAACGACGAAAAACGGTTTAAGCATTAAAACAATAAGTGTTGTACGGCTTAAATAGTTGTTGTTAAAAAAAGATTTCAGTTTAATTTGATTGCACTTTTTATTTGCCACTATCCTCAGTTTGCTCATTTGTCAATAAGAATTTTTTACTAATTTAAAGCAAAAAAAATTACATGCTCCCTTATTTTTTGTATATTTTAATATATACAAGTAAGAATAAGCATATTGATTGAATTTGTACAAAAATATTGTGTTGCACTGAATGACAATTTAACATTATTTCAACCGGATTTTGACATTTTGTTCTCCAGCAACTTAGTCAAAAATGTAAAGTGGGCTTTCTATGGACATAAAATCACTTTTGTAAATTTTGGTAACACTTTCCTTGAAGCAAGAATGTATAATGCATCATAAAAGTAGTTTTAAAGCATTGTAATTTCTAATAAATAATTGTTATTACAGTTAATACATAATAACACTTCATTGTTGCACTACACATTTGAAATTGGTTATAGTTCTTTACAACTACATATATTGCATTACAACACACATTATGAAGAATCATAATGCATTTACCCTTTAATAACTCTTTATAATGCATTATACATACATGCTTCAAAGAAAGTGTTGCCTAGATGTCTTTTGATGGGACATCATCCATGTGTAAGTCTGTGTGTCTCTCACCTTGCATCCTTCACAGGCACTGACGCCATAGTGGTACCCTGAAGACTTGTCCTGACACACAAAGCAGGGCTTATAAACGCGAGGAGGAGGGGGTGGAGAGGGCGGGCTGGGGACGATCTCCTCTGAACTCGTACTCTGGGTTTCGATAGCTGTAAGAGAGAGAGAAAGAGGTCTAACATTTATATGGAAACAATTACAGTCCAATAGCTGCTGTTTCGCTCCCAAAACTCCATTTCAACATGTTTGACAAACATTTGTATTTGTCAAAGAGGCATTTTCTCTAAATGATCCCGATGCATTCAGTGCTCACACCTGCAGCGACACAAATACAGAGCAGCTGGTGTGTGATGGAGAACATTACAAGCAAGATCGAGGATGCAGACGATCCGAACGACCTCCTCTGGAGGAACTAAGTTCCCATCGTAAAGAACAGACAATCTGAGCAAGCTCATCTGGAGGAAATATGTTTCCATCTCAGAAAGAAAATCTGTTCCCATCACAGAGAGCAGATGATCTGAACATCATTCAAGAAACACGCACAACACATCTGTGCTGTTCATAATTATGTTATCATCACACATCAAAACAACAGATCAGCGTTCTTTAACACGACTGGAACCAGTGGCAGCACAGTGCTGATGTGAGATGAACAGACGTCGCTCTGATCGCTCGGTGTTTTCCTACTGTTCCTGCAATAGGCAAATACAAACATCTATTACTTTAAAGGGATACTTCACCCAAAAATGTAAATTCTTTCATGATTTACTCACTTTCGAGTTCTTCCAAATCAGTATACATTTCTTTGTTCTGATAGACACAGAGAAAGGGAGTCAATGGTGGCAAAATCTGTCTGGCTATAAGCATTCTTCCAAATATCTTTCTCCGTGTTTATCAGAACAAAGAAATGTATACAGATTTGGAAGAACTCGAAGGTGAGTAAATCTTGAGAGAATTTTCATTTTGAAGTATCGCTTTAAGGGCTGTTCCTTGATTAATCGTGATCAGAATAAAAGTTTGGGTTTACATAATATTTGACTGTGTATATTAATTTTGTATTTAAAAATATGCACATACATGTATATACTTAAGATAAATATAAAAATGTAATTAACATTATACTGTATATGGATGAAGAGTTTGGTTTCAAAATGAGATCTAAATTTAAAATCATCTTTTTTATGTTGAATTCCAATTAATATTAATCAAACTGCAGTTTGTTTGTTTTGATTTAGGCCATAATAACAAAAAAAAAATACAGCTAACTAACACAACAAAACACAATAAAAGCATGATAACTTAATAAAAAACATGATATTTTATTTTTTATAAAGCGGACTCTTCTGAAACACTCTTCAAATAGTAATATATGCATGCAAATATTTCCTTTATCCACGTATATAACAATGTATACGGACACTTTTATTCTGATCACAATTAATCATGATTAATTGTTAAACAGCTCTTCAACAACTGACGTCTGATTCCATGGTGTTAGCAGCATGTTCATTAGTAGATACAGATGTTTCAATGCATTTTTAACAGCCAAGGGTTTAATGATTTCAGCAATGACCTTCTGGATTAAGCAATTTTTTTTGCTTGTTTTACAGTGCTAACACTTATTCAGAAGTGATGTGAAATACGGACAAAGATGATCCAAAATTAAATTATTCCAAAATGGCCCTCTGCATTAAAACTCTAACAAATCTTCATATATTTAGACCAGTGGTTCTCAACCAGGGGGGGGGCGCAGAGATACTGCAGGTGGGGGGTGATTGTTCCCCGAAAACAAACGGAGGAACGCCATTGCAAATTGACTCATTGTAGATCCTGCGCAGTGCAATTTTAGGCTGTGATCAGGCAGATTAATGCTTTTGGAATAATGCCCAAAACACTAGAATTTTGTAATGGTTTAAATGCAAAAAGCTAATGTTTCACAATAATATTTTAATGGAAACCGTTCATTTCTCTGATGGTTTCTTTTGATTTTATCAGCAGGGTTGTTACATTTATAATCGATCTCTTGGGATCAATCTGTGATATACAGGTATTTTTTGCTTCTTTATACATAGTTTATAGTGCTAACATATTTTACACTTTATCTTATCTATCCTCAATGTACAGTATTGGGGGGGCGACAGTTCTTAAAATGAGTTTATAGGGGGGCGCGACCATGAAAAGGAACCGCCGATTTAGACTATTAACTTTTATAATAACTTTTAATTTATTGCATGTTCCGCCTCATTTTAGCTCTTGCTAGAGCATCATAGCTGTAGTTTCACTGATAAAAGCTTGCCATGATGACATCATCAGCATGTCACCGTCTGAATGAATGTGATCCATTTCCTGCCCTAAAAAAATCGCAGGCAGAAAAAGAAGGTCAGAACATAAAACATAGTGAAGGACATATGGAGGTTACAAAAGACGACCTAACAAATAGAGCAAATGATATCGGTGAGTTCTGTGTGTGTCTAACAGGCCGTATTTAAGGTGAACCTGTAGGTGTTTGTTAGCTTCTTTGGTTAATTAAGCTGTCATGTGTGAGTATGTATGTGTGCGTGTCAGCTGAAGCGGAGGGCAACTGAACTTGCGAGCGCAAGTTAAATTTAGATCTTTTATTTACACACCACTGCAGTTCGGCCCTGCCGGGCACATCACACACGCGATGACTACAGATCTGGATTGTAACAGCACACACACACACACACAAAGACCAACAGCACACACACACTCAGTCAACGCGCATGTTCCCGTCTGTCTCTCTCCGGGCCGGAATACTCAGAAAGACGTCCAGGTGAGGTGATGAAGTGAAGCAACAGAGAGAGATCGAGACCAGAACAAAACAAAACCAGAGCAAGAGCAGGAATGAATTGAGCGAATAAAACCGCCTGAAACATGTGACAGGCGAGAAAAGCACATGCACACATGAGGCAAAACATCCGGGACATATAAAAGACAACATTTGTTTTGAGCTCATCTTGTGTGGTGAAACACGAGGTAGAGAAAGTCAACATGGCATCAAAAGCCTATTTGCCATCTTTGTAAGTTTCTTGTTTCTTTTTGTGCACACTTTTCCAGTTATTCCAAAGAAGCATGTTCACTTTCATCAAAATGTAATAACTTGCTCTGCCTCAAAGATAACATTGCTTTAGCTGATATACGCAAAAGGGCCAGACAAAAATATTATTAACCAACTAAATAAACTTTAAGTGATATTTGGCTGTTCTGGTCTGTTAGTGAAGCAAAAGGTCATGGGTTGAAATCCCAGGAAACATGCAGTTATAAATGTATAGATTGAATGCACTTTAAGCCGCTTTGGATAAAGGCAAAAAGCTTTGCCAAATACATACATCTAAACTGGGATATTAAATATTTTAATATCCATAAAATGACACACCAATAACCCACAAACACACAGATGCTCACATACATCCACAGCACGATGAACTGGAGAGACAGACATGCAGAGATGAATGAAGTGAGACAGAAATAAACAAGACAGATAACTGTGTGTGCGTATGTGTCATGTCAACCGAATTACACACAGAACACTTATGTAACTCACCAGATTGCCCATTAACAACAAACCTCTCTCTCTCTCTTGCTAGGTCTCTCTCTGGTGGGCATCTATGGCTTAAAGGTAAAGTTATTTTGCAGCACTAGTTTCATTAGATGGAATTGCAAAAATAATGATTGTTTTCAAATAGATATTCTCTTAACCACCCCTCCCCATCTGCCATTGGTCGTTTTTTGCCATTGACCAGAATGCCTTTTTACAAGTTTTTATACATGGTACTTTTTAATCTGTAAAACCTTTAAAAACCCTGTAAAACCTTTAATCTAAACCCGTTTAGTGCTGCAATTCTACAACTGAATAAAAAAAGCACATATATGAAGGAGCATTTGCGTGCATTTTCATTTGGAGTTTTCGTTTTCAAAATGCTCTTTGTCCACACTAGCATTTTCAAGCGTTTCCCAAACGCTGCCCATCCACACTGAAACATCGGAAAACGCACATACATGTACAGCGCATGCGTAAAAACCAAGACACGTCAGCATGTGTCCTTTCTGTCAGGAGTTTATTTACTTTCTGCGTTATTATGTTGCGGCAATGTGGAGCAAAGACACCGATTAAATAGAGATGAGTCTCCTTCAACATCCTTTTTAACATAAGACTTTAAAGCTGCAAAATTGAAACTTAACTCGAGCTCCGCTGCCAAACAATAACTGCGAGTAATTCAATATTCTGTCACCTAAAATGCAATCTAAACTATGCTCAAACTGACATCAATGCTATCAAACGGGAGATCAGCGGAAACAACTACATCACATGACTAAAAACGCGCCATTGTTTTTAAACCCCTCCGTTTTCATCATCCACACTACAAAGTGAAAACGGCATTGTCAAATGTATCCACATTTGAGTGCGTTTTCGGAAAGCTACGTTTTCGGTGACAAAAACGTCGTCTCAGTGTGGACGAAAGGCCAAACCGGTTTTCAAACGAAAATGCATTGGTGTGGATAGGGTCTTAGTTATTGAAGCTATAGCTATATAAAAATATATGTATTACTCCTTTAAAGGGGTGATTTCATGAAAAACCGACCGTAAATGTGTCCTAGAAAATGTGTCCTTGTTTTCTGATATCACACCATAGGATGCACATGTACAGTGCATTTTTCAACATATTCACGTATAAATTGTGATGCCAGGTTACGCGTTTAATGATAATGCATTTAATGATTAAGCCTGCTTTACACATTTTAATATATTTTAATGTGTCATGGTCTTTAATGTGTATAATATTTATTTATCGCAGAAGAAGATCCACTGAATGTCCACTGATCTTAGAATCACCACAGTCTCTCTCTTTCTCTCTCTCTCTCTAGGTTCAAGCAGAGGTTACGTTCCAAATGTTCTGGCGACCAACAAACAATGTAACTCAACCTCTGTTCTCCTCGCCTCTTCATCTTTAGGAGCTTTAAACTCCTCCTTCCTGACAGACAATTTGTCTCCCTTTCTGTCTGTTGGAGCCGTAATCACTGGGTTATTTATCCGGGGGTTCAGGTCTGGGTCTGGGCTTGTTTAGCTCTCATTACCAGCGGTCCAAAGAGCTCTGGGAGAAGACGGGAGGGGTATTAATCAGATTTGGGTTAGTTAAGCCCAGCTTAAGTGTGTTAGCGGGCCAGAGACAGGCCCGATGGGAGAGCCGTCTCAAACACACATACACTTATCTTGCTATTAGATTATACGCTGCCTTACAGTGAGAGAGTGTTTTGTGCTTATGAACCCAAGGCATTTCTTGTTTATGACATGATCAGACTGTAATATCGTCCAAGACAAAGGGAGCTGACCTTCCTGCGTCAACAAACGGAACTTCTGCTCCATGCTATGACCAACAAAAGCTAATTAACTATTGGCCTAAAAATTAATAGGCCAAACATCACGTAAAAAGAGTTGCCACTTGACATAGTAACAATGTGACTATTAAGGGGTGAGTATAGTCCGGCCAGTTTTCGTCATCAGGTGGGAAACGCGTACAATAGCGCATGGCAAAAAAAATATTGAACCGAGTCCACTCCGTGACGTACTGCACATTTGTCGAACTTGTAAATCTACACTTATCCGCGATTGAATATGCTCAAGAAGCTGTGCAGACGCGTTTGTGCATGAGACGGACGCTGAAAGTCAAGTATACCCGGCCCTTCAGAAACACACCATTAGTTAAATAACAGTGTACAGAATCTGATAGATGGTCTGGTTAAAACGGTAAATGATTTAGATGCAGTGTTTCCTTGACGGCTAGTCTTTAGTGTAGTGTTGTTTATAACTTGACCCGATTATGTGTGTAATGCAGATTTTGCTTGTTTGATTGTGGGGTTTTTTAAACGCCATGCCAGTTTTGTATGATGCAGATATAAAATAATCAATCACAGAGATAAATGTACCACACTTTCTTTTTTACATTGCATTTGATAATTAACTGATAATTAATTGATTTTTAACAAATTGTAAGTTTTTTTTAATAAGCTACTGACTATTTGAAACATTCCCTGACTTCCCTGAAGTCTAAATTTAAAGAAGGAATATTGAACTTGATAGAAGATATAGACCACTTCAGAACACATAAACAACGCTGGTCCAGAAGATGTTCCTGTTTCAGTTTTTAAGACTATACGAACATATGAACAAAATACAACAACGGAACATTTATAACCAGCCAACATCTAAACGAACCAATTTCTTTATACAGCACGTTACCTAGATCTTTCTAAAATTGACTGTATTTCAGTGTTTAACGTAGCTTTCCTTCAATTTTAAAGATCTGCAAAGTTGTTTATCAAAAAAGTCCATAATAAATAAGGAGTCCACTCCGAGCCGGCCTAACGAGTGGTTTCATTTTCGAGTCTTTTGAGTGTAACCTTTACTCGTCACGAATGAACTAATCTGCATAATCCCTGCCTGCCCGCGAAACACGAACACTCTGACCTGCCCATAAACATTTCTGATAGTTTGAATGTTTACATCCTGTGGCAGAGACGTTGTGTTCTGTGCTGCAAAATCAAGCATGTAGTTGGTTTTACTTTCAAATTCAAAGGATGAAGTCAGCATGACCAATAAAAATTTCTGAATCTCAACCTGTAAGTGTAATTAGTATTTACTATTTGGCAGACACTTTTATCCAAAGGAACTTACATTGCATTGTACTATACATTTCTATCTGGGTATGTGCAATCCCCTGAGATCGAACCCATGTCCTTAGCGTTACTAGCGCCATGCTCTAACCACTGAGCCATAAAAAAGCTGTGATAAGAAAATATTTTTCTTATAACTGTGGGTCCATTGCTTACATCCGTGTAAAAATGTGTCATTTAATGTAGGGTGTCTATAGTTTTTATTAATTGGATTCGTGATGGATGATATATTATGTTGAAATGCTGTAATGTTTCATAAGTCAGTCACGTTAGCATTGCAGCTAAAGAATTAACGTGGTTTTACTGTTACTGTTTTGCTGTGGGTCCTTTCGCTTACATACTGGTCATCATCTTTATAACACAAATCGATGCCATTTTTGTAACCTTAGTATCTCTGTGTACTAATAATCTTTGTGTAAGTTAATAATAAGCCTCTAAGAGCTGAAATGTAGCTGTGCATCTATGCAGAAAGACCATAGACTGTATAAAATATGAACGTAGTGTCTGTGACGTCACTCATAGGTTTCTGATGAGCTGTTTTGAAGCTTAAAGTGGGCAGAGCCGGCCGTAGCCATCTTAGCAGTGCGTTACTCCAGGATAATCGAAAATGGGCAAAGAGGCGGGACGTGGTTGTAGTTTAGGCTCCTGGTTGCTGAAACCAATCGTCACTTAAGTGGCCACGCACTTAATTTTAAGGCTTAATATTAGTTTAACGGGGGACTTATAAAAACATATTTTGAGAAAAGGACAGCGTTTTTTGACCTTGGATGCATTTAATCCTGTTGTTGGGGACTCAAATACAATATTAGGACTTTAAGATTTAATTATTAATGTACAAGAATGATAAATATAAAAAAGCAGGAACTGGAAGGGCTTTTAAACCACTGTTTAAATCTTTTGAAGTGGTCTATACGTTGAATTTTCAATGCTTGTTTAGTTAAAATCATCATATATATAAAAATATAAAAAATTAAAAGGACGAAAAATGACATCATATTTTAGCTAAATGGCCTAGTTCTGATGGTAATGTCACAGTTGTCTCTCTCTCTCTCTCTCTCTCTCTCTCTGGTGAGGGCATGTGTTCATGCTGAGCAGAGGAGATTAGGAGACTCCCTACCTATACACACCTCCTGTTTATATTAATCACACACTCACACACACACACCTGTTTTCAAGGATTCTGTAGTCAGTATTCATCTCTGTTTCACTACAACACCATGATCTCAAATCTTTTAATATGTTTTGACACACAGGCTCAAATTTATTCAGTGCACGTCAAATTCTGCATAAACATTATTAATGATTGGAACTTGCCTTTCTGCTTCTAGCAAAACTGTTCTGCTAGAACCCCATCCATCAAGAATGAATTACAGCAATGACTGATATTTAGCCCGGCTGATTTATTGGCCACTTTGTGAACTTTTCCTTTTTTTCAGAATGCGTGTGTAAATACAGTGCTGTCAACAGATGAGCTCATGTCACCTCAAATTCATTCTCTGACCCTTTTTTGAAGCATTGCTTTTTTAGCACCAGCACACTGATCCACGTGTATTCTTTTAATATACAATTATTTACTATACAACAATTATATATTTGTCCACATACTGTAGTTTACTATTTTATTATTTACAATGGTGAACTGCAGTAAAATTCCTCCTTTTGCAGATATAGTGCTTTCGAATATATTATTGTATAAATATATATATATTAAATGTTAGTAAATATAAGTATGCTCTAGTGTTAATAATAGAATATACATTTTCAGCTAGAAAACTACAATTTACTATAGTAAACAATATAATACAATATAGACTTTTTTACCAGACTTTTATTTTGACGGGTCGTCACAAAGAGTGTGTGGTTGATGATATCTTTTCTCTAGCAGTGAAAAGCTTTGTGAATAAACTCTCAGATCAGCTCTGGAGATCAAACAGTTTCCTCATACAGAGATGCAGACAAATGCACGAGCGCCACACGCGCATACATGTGTATATGCATATAAACATTCAAGCAAAACAAGTAGGTGACATATTTAAAGAGAATGTTAGCGCCTCCACTGTTCCTTGCCTATTTCCACATCGTGGGCATCACGGGGCTCTAAATATGGACTCAGTACAGCAAGAAACCACTAAAATAGCGGTGCACCATTGATTTACATCACACACAAAACCAGCTCTTCAACCCTTTACTGTCCTCAGTTATTTCCCATTAATTCTCTCCAACAGAGACTCATCTTTCTACTCAATGAAAATGTGGACAAACACAACCGGGATGTGTCATATGGGTTCAAATGTGGTTGTGATGGCGTTTAAAGAAAGGCTGTGGGAATTACTTATTACGAGAGCCGACAACTATACACTCTTAAAAAGAAAGGTGCATGAAAAGGTTCTTCGATGCAGAAGAACCCTTTTTGTCTAAATGGATCCATGAAGAACCTTTAACATCACAATAAACTTTCTGCTTCACAAAAGTTTATTTGTGGCGAAAAAAGGTTCTCCGGATTACAAAAAGTAAAGAAAGACACGGTTCCTTAAAGAACCTTTGACTGAATGGTTCTTTGTGGAAGCAAAAATGGTTATTCTATTGCATCTCTGTGAAGAACCTTTTAAGCACCTTTATTTGTGGAGTATGAATAGCGCATTAGAAATGGCCAACATCATTGTAACATCGTCAAGTACTTCTGTAACCAACAGTGGTGTCTAAAGAGCAAGAATATATTGGAACACCCTAAAAAAGGCTTATTTGTGTAAATCAACCATTTTACGATCCACAATCTTTATATTCATATTTCGGTAATAGTCCATTTGTTGCTGTCCTGCAGCACATCAGATAGCAGACAATGAAGACAAGCAATTTTCCGGTAATGACGACTGCTGGCATGGTTCATTGGGGGCAGAGAGAGGGGTTGAATGAAAACAGACAGAGGCCCCTCGCTCTTTCTCTCGTTCGTCCTCAATAATTAAATAAAGCAAATGAAGACTGACCCCATTCAGTCTTCCATGTTTGGCACATCTGAACCATATATCCCATTATGCAAATCTCTCAAGGGTAGAATGACTGAACACATGCCCACTGTCTCCGAGGTCATGGGTTTGTCAGCAAAGTAAACAAAGTTGAATGTTTTCATGTGTGTGTGCAGTCATTGGGATTTGTGAGGATCAGACGATCCCGTTCCCTCTTCAGACATCAATTTCCTGTACTAATCGAAGGTCTTTGGACAGCCCCCTGCACATCTGAAGTCAGAGATCAGCCCTTCCTGAGAAAAGGGTCACCATATTTGCTGCCCAAGTCAACGTGTGATTCTAACAAACTGATTCGTGACGGCCTGCTATTTAATTATCATATGCGAAATCAATTGAGTAAAATGTATCAATGCGTTAATCGAAGTAGAAATAACACCAATCTCACCGTAAAAAAACACATGAATGAGAAAACAACATTCAATCAAAATTAATACATTGTTATTATTTTTTTATATAACTCTCATTTTGTTTATTGATCCACATAACCATAATTTACTGCTTAAAGGGACAGTTCACCCAAAAATGAAAAATCTGTCATCAGTTACTCACCCTCAGCTTGTTCCAAACCTGTATGAATATCTTTGTTCTGATGAACACAAAGAAAGATATTTGAAAGAATGTCAGTAACCAAATAGATCTCAACCCTCATTTACTGCCATAGTAGGGACAATAAATAGTGGGAGTCAATGGGGGTCTGTTTGGTTGCTGACATTCTGGGCGAGTAAATAATGAATTTTCATTTTTGGGGGTGAACTATCCCTTTACCTAATTGAGAGCCTTGTTGTTGCCTTAGTAAAGACTACTTCACCGAAAACTGTGGTGACATATACATCATATAAAATTTAGCTAAAATTACTATAAAAAAGAATAGTTTTTTTTAAATGTTATGTACTACATCAACAAATAGACATGTGTGGTAATATTTACGCCCACAGAAATTGAGCAAAACAGATATGCAGGTCATGCGCAAAGTTCTACAAGTGTCTCGACCGTGTCTCACATGTGTTTGTCGAAATATTAATACCTGCTGCTACCAATAAAAGTAGTGTATTCTCTGCTTTATCTAATACAGGCCATGCGACTCAACTATTTAGCAAACAACGCAAACATAACACCCTAGACTGCACGTGAAAAGCGTGTCGCTTCAACCCCCCTCATATCTTAACACAGATCTCAGGAATGTGACGTTGGGAACTTGATTCCTTCACGTTCAGAAATAAAAACACAAACAAACACGTACGTGAAAAATTCTGAACATTTCTGGAATGATATAAGATTAGTGTTAATGTTAAGACAGCATGCTGTTTGATAAACGAAGTGAAAAGCCTGTTATTGTCCATACAGCTGTATGAAAACAAACTCACAAACTTAAATGCCCATTTGTTAGTGACTGAATGCATCCAGACTGAATTTTTGTCACATTTGGTAAACGTTTTAATGTTGATAAAAGTGTAAAATGTTCTAAATTCAGTCACACGCATTCTAAATGACTAAAAATGTAAATGTACGTACACAAATATTTAGGGATGGGTATTGTTAAGATTTTATCGATATCGGTACTTATCAATTATGTTATCGATAATCCGCTCTATAATTTGATGCAAAAACACATGATGTGAAAAGATGTTAAATGTTAAAACATAAGCTGTTATGTTTAGAACTGCAGTTTACAAATGCTTCTGAGCAAACAGAAAATGTCACATAACAAAATGTGTGTGTGTTGTTAAGCATAAAATAAAATAATTTTACACCTACGGCACTTAGCATGTGTATAGGAGCACATCATAAATTAATTCAACGTATTTACTTTACATCACTATGGTTATTTGGATGGTATTTATTTTTGGTTTTAGGTCTACATAATACCAATACAAGTACTATTTAATATTTTTTTAATTATATGTACTATTTACATTATTTTACAAGCACATTTACGTCAATTTACTAAAGTAAGTTAATACATCCTGTGACCGAATTATTAAAAACGATGTTACTTCCCAAATAAATGACTTTTATTTTGACGGGTTGCCGAAAAGAGACTGAATCTTTCTTCGCCGACGCTGAAAGCTCCACAACGCAATGCCACTCTTCCCTTGTAAACATGCAAAAGAAGCAGATTACAAATACATCATGGATCATATCCCTAGATATCACACATAGTCGAGCAAACTTCGGCCATTCAGAGAAAATGCTTGTTGTTGAAAGGCCTCATGATTTCACTTGTATAAACACTTTGATAGTGCAGACATTTTAGTTTGCTTCTGCACGATAAACAATTCTGATGTGTTGGGTTACCACTTAATGTTCCAATGCTAAAAATTTAACTGAGTGCGATGAAAAAAAATCCTTTCAAGTACACACGACAGTTTTATCAAAACGATCTGCATTTACACAGATCTAAGAAAATTTATAAAAACGCTGTGTTGGGCATGCCAGGCCAGTGGATGGCGATGTTGTGCTGTAAAGAATCACCAAGGTTATGAATGCATATAAACCGCATGTGTATGACATCATCGTATTTGGAAACGCAGCCTCAGAGTTAACACAGAGACGATAACGCCATCGTTTTCAAATACTTGCACTTTGAGACCCGTTTTCAAAAGTTTGCGTTTTCGGTACCCCAAAATGCTGTTCATTGCGTAAATACAAGGTTTTGCGTTCATTGCGTAATATAAAAAGTTTATATTTTTAGTTAAAAACGGTCTCGTGTAAAGACATGTGAAGGTCACTCTATCACAGGTTTGAGCACTGAGGATTGTCATCACAGAAATGCAAAAATGCACATTATGCATGTACAGCAGGCCATGCATATGCATGATTTTGACCTCAGACAACACAGCACTAACAATATGAAGATAAATTTAATGGAGTGGAGTTAAAACTGGAGGATATTATGGAGAACTGTACATGTAAAGTGGATTATGTATAAAGATCTGCGAGTGCAGCGTGTGTGTGTGACTGTCATGTGAATAAGAGGCAGCAACATTCCTTCATACTGAGGCGTGTAATCTCTCTGGAAACATCCACCTTAGCACAGAGACAAGCTGACTATTAAAGATCAAGCGTGTTTGATCCTGATCAACCCCCGCTAAGACCCTGATGCATCAGTCTGATGACTAACAACTTACTGACACCCTCACCTCCCTCGCATAAAGCTTCTACAGACGTGCTCAAATTTGTTGGTACCCCTCCACAAAAAACGAAGGCGCCACAATTTTCTCTGGAATAACTTGAAACTGACAAAAGTAATTGGCATCCACCATCATTTATTCCATATTTAATAGAAATCAGACTTTGCTTTTGATTTTTTATTCAACATAATATTGCAAATAAAACGTCACTGACAAAAATGATGGGACCCCTAATCTCATATTTCTTTGCACAACTTTTAGAGGCAACAATGCAAGCAAACGTTTTCTGTAGCTCTCAATGAGACTTCTGCACCTGTAAACAGGTAGTTTGGACCTCTCTTGCGGAGCAAACTGCTCAGGAACAGCTGTGTGTTTTGGGTCATTATCCTGTCGGAGGACCCATGACCTGCAACTGAGATGGAGCTTTCTGACGCTGGACGGTACGTTTCGCCCCATAATGCTTCATTGTGCCCTGCATATATTCAAGGCACCTTATGCCAGATGCAGCAAAGCAGCCCCAAAACCTAACCGAGCCTCCTCCATCTTTCACTGTAGGTATGGCGTTCACTTCTTTGAAAGCTTTTTTTCCTCTGTGAATAGAGCTGATGTGACTCACCCAAAATAGCCAGTTTTGACTCAAGTGTCCAAAGGACATTCTCTCAAAAGGATTGTGGCTTGTCAATATGAATTTTCAATATCCTTCTGTTCAATCTGGGGTTGATTTTTCTCTTGCAGCCACGCCAGGGGGTAGGCTACAATTCCATGGACCTTAAACTTCTTAATAATATTTGCAACAGTTTTGTAGCCTTTACCTTTACCATGCTTGTCTATTATTTTCTTTCCGAGCTCCTCAGACAACTCTATCCTTTGCTTTCTCTGGTCCATGTTCAGTGTGGCGCACACAATGATACCAAACAGCACAGTGACTCCTTTTCTCCGTTTAAATAGGCTGAATGACTGATTACAAGATTGGATACATGTGTGATACTAATTAAAGAAACTAATTAGTTTGAAATATCACTATAATCCAATTATGTATTATCTTTTCTAAGGGGTGCCAACAAATGTGTCCAGGGCATTTTAGAATATCTTTGTAGAATAAGCAATAATTCATCTCCTTCCACATCTTATTTGCTTTATTCTATAACGTACCGAAGGCATGCAAGTATACATGATACAATAGCTTTTAATTTCATCACTCTTCAGGAGGAATGAAGCAATATTTCAACGAGCTGTAAGGGTACCAACAAATTTGAGCACGTCTGTATATGCATTCCTGCAGGATACTGTAAAACATTTTTCTACTAGAAAATGAATGTGCGTAGAGCCTCCGTGTTTACACCTTTTAGAGAACCGACCTTCAAATAGCAAAGGAGGAAGTATTTTGGCATCGAAAAAAACACTCATCAGCTTTACACACTGTGGTAACATGTAAGGAAGAAACATGAATTTGCAGCAAAATGGACGTATCTGATGCATTCCACTTGTATGTACAATATGAAGAGTTTGGTTCGAAAATGATATGACTCAAATAAAAAAATAAATAAAAAAATCATGTTTTTTATTGTGCATTGCAATTAATGTCAATCAAAATGCAATTGGTTTGATTTAAGCCACAATAACTAAAAAAATACAGCTAACTAACACAATAAAAACATGATAAAATAATAACATAATACTTTTTTTTTAACCTAAAATTCTGAAAACGGGGTCAAACCAAACTCTTCATATATAGACACACATCAGCTGCTCTTTTAGATAACTCTTTGATAAGGCTGGGGATGTACTTTAGACAAGAGTTAGGATCTCCTGACAGCTCAAAGTACATAAACATAAAGCATGTCCTATGCATACACCTCAAACTATGCCTGAGAAAAGCACTATATTGACTAGTTTATCTTTACTGCACTATGGAAAAGTTTTATTCTTTCAACGTTTCATTTAGTTTATACCCGGTGTGTTGTTTTTCAAGTCTGTGGACCCCTGGGGGTCTGTGAAGTTGCTGCAGGGGCCTATAGAAATATAAGACAATGTTTAAAACGTCATGTGTGGAAAATAATTTCTATTTAAAAACAATATCTTTTTTTCAAACACACATTTTAAATGTGATTTTGTGTTTTTTTATATGAGCGTAACACCATCAACCGTTCGTGATATCTGCAGTTTGCCTCCATCGTGTGTATGTGTAAAGCTTACTGTAGGCCTATTGCAACAGCATTACAAACTGAACCAGGCACAGGAACTGACACAATGGAGACGCACAAGATAAAACACATATACCGAAAGGTAAGGAGTGTTATTATGCGCCTATGGCTTTGTGGGAAAGTCCAGCTTTTTAATATTTTGTGTCTCTCAGGTCAAATATGTCTATGCTTAAGGGTCAGGGCTAGTTTAAACAAATAACAATTGTAGGATACAACAGTGTGAGTATTTTGGATAAACATAAGCAGACTGCTGCTTCCGACACTTGGTTAGAAAGATTGTGCAGTGTCAGAGGTCACGGGTTCCCTGACCCCGCGTGACCCTAAGCGCCCTCCGGTCACCGACCACAAACCGCTCAAGGAAAGCATCAACAACATCACTCACATACAACCTTTAGCTTAAACGAGTGCACAATTCTGCGACATAATGAACCGGAAATCGTACTATAATCATATTCTGTGGATTTTAGTTGATGTTGTCTGATTCCCCGTAAAACATGCATCATAAACAGCTCTTATAGAACAGTGCTTTCAGTGCGTTTAACATCCAGAAATAACTAGATCTCAATGCAACTATCCTATAGCGTCTTGCAACAAAACTCGTAAAGAACTTGTGAAAAGCTCATATTTGTAGATAATAAACCACATGTCAAATCAAGAGTCGCGCTCTGATCCATCCAGTAGTCATTCAGTGTAAGCGTGCGCGCGCGCGCGTTAGTGGGTCAACCAGCTGGATTTAAATGTCCGCAAATAAATGACTGACACATACAAATCAGATTTAGTACCTAAAGACTGTGAGTTAGTTAAACTCAGAGGCAAAAACACACCGACATCCGCACAGACCCATGCGCGTGAAAAGAAAGGTTGAATAAAAGTGCACGTACAGTGGTTGGATCCGCTCCAGTGCTGATGTCTGATCGAAGAGCTGAACGGATGAGGCATCTTGTCTGGGATCAGACATCCTCTGCTCTGATTATAGTAATCCATCATGAGGAACGGGTTCACATCGACACTCTCGTACATGATCGGATCGGACTTAATTCCTCAGGACGACACCGCGGCTGTACGTTACTTCTCGCATAGAGGTTCAACAGAGGGACTGGTCCATCCCAAACGTTCCCAGATATTCCCAGAGGAGACGACGAGCTGCGAAATCACGTCAAACTGACGATAAAGCGCGCGTGCATGATCCGGATCGACCCGAGGGGTGTCTGTCGAAATGCAACTTTCTTTTGCCAAATATTATATTCACACAAGACGTCCTTGATTTTAAAAGTGCAAATTCAATATAGATCTTATTAAGTCTGTATAATATAACGTAGACCGTATTCCAAAGCCTCGGATCTTTATACAACTTAGAAATAAAACACTGAGTAGACGAGACAGGACTTCATCCGTTAAATGTCCAGCGTTGAGAGATGAGTCCGGGATTATGTGCAGTTTGATCCGGTTCGGTGATTATTTTGTCCGGTCTATTGATCTGCTCCGTGCTCTGGTCAAACTCTTGCGCCAACGTTAAAAAGGTTTCTTCTAAAGTGTTTATAATCGGCTCGTGTGCGTCGTTAATCCGCGCGACCGCCGTGTGTCCGCGAGCTCGGAGCAACAGAGAGTACGAGCGGACCGTGACGAGAGCGAGCAGCTTTTTGTAAGCCCTGCCCACTCGCGGTGACGAGGGAAGAGGCTGGTTTTAGCCACGCCCCCTCCCACCTTTCTCCCTTATCTCCGCCTTAGTGAAGTCGAAGTCTGCTCACGTTGTGTCGAAAAGTCACTGAAATAGCGTGTTTTTCTGTCTCTGGATTTACGATATATAACGATGTCATTTATCTATAATTTCCAAATGTATATAGTTTTAAAAGTGGATGTTGATTAATTAAAAAAACGTTATAATTGTGTAGCATTTGACGTCTGGGAGACCAAAACAATAAGAATCAGGGTGTGTGGTATTCCTAAATGTAATTATTTTAGAACTACACGCATAAAGTTCCAGGATTTCATATTTAATTTAATTCCAGGTGAAGAAAATGACTTGATATCTTAAACATTCACTAAACTCTCAAAATGTTTTTATGGTTTATAGGCCTAGACAGCATGTGGTCTAAGTTTTCATTCCTCGGACCATCTTTAAGTTTCTCCCACCCAACTAGTTTGGCCCCTAACTGGTTCTCTCATCGCTCATTTACTCTCCTCTCACTCCATCGCTGTCTCACTAATTTGCCTAATGTTATGCGGCTGAACTTTCTCTGAACCCGTGGAAAAAGGCAGTCTCACCTCTCAATGACCCATTCCATGACACAGATTCGCTCCCATGCCTTTCTCATCTGACATCACACAAAGACGGTCCACCTTGTTCACCGTCCACACACAACCGCGCTCGGTGACAAGAGAGCTTTCCTTTGAAAGACCCGCTGGTAGTTTCTGCAGAAAAACACCTTGAATGAGTTGCGCGACGGGCAGCCGCTTCGTCTGGACCTGACTGAGCACTTCACTCCTTTCAAATATCCAAATTGATTTGAGAGTTTCAGGAAGGAAGTAAAGTTTGTTCAAAGTTATCGTGTGGGAGGTGGAAACTAGAGCAGCATTTTCAAACCCTGAAGTCTGGATTTGAAGAGATTTTACACAATTTTTCCACGTTACGAAGTTCTTCAGACACGAAAACCCAAGCTTCAAAACGTACCCTTGAATCAAATGTTGAAGGGGTGAAAATAACTTGGTGTGGGTGTTATAATGCAGTACCCGATCTGTTTGTACCAGCTGATAAGATAACCCCGCATTCCTGCACATTACTGTCCCTCCTCTATTCTCTCTGTCGATTGAACATTTCTGCAGTTTATTATCACATTAGTTTGAAGCATGTACGTCTAAACACAATCTAAATTTGATCAATCCATTAAATAGGAGCCATTTTGAAAATGTAAACCTCTTCTGCAACTGAGATTTAATTCTGAATAATGAAGTATCAGAGCAAGATTAATTAAGATAGTTTGATTTACAGTCAAATTAGAAACGAGATCAAGTGATGTTTTCCTCAGTATGTACATAAAAAGTGAGAATGTATGATTCAGGAACAACATCCGGGATGGGAGAAAAATGGCAGAAAGATGAAACAATGTATGAGTTCTTGTGATTTAATAGTGATGACTGGGAAAGAGTGAGAAACACCGATAGTCCTCTTTCAGCACATGTGCATTTATCTTCATTCGACCTCTTGACCTAAACATAATGGTGGATTACACAACACGCACCAAAAACAGAAAGCAACCCCGAAAAACAGTGCCACCCCACCCCCGTGCCAGGGAGCTCGTTTTTGAGTGGGGTGATAAAAGGGGTTGAGGGGGTAAATTTGGGTTTATGAGCCAGGCTTAGGGCAGTTATAGTGGACGGTACCTTTAAGGGTGTTAAACTTTTTTTATAACCCACACTAAAATGTATCATTTCCAGGAAGTTAAGAGAGGTGCCCTAAAACAGGACAATAGTGTTTGGCCTTTCACATGACACATAGATTGTCACCAGCCTCATGTGCATTAGTTTGGTGTATTCAAGGTTGCTTTTATGACTAAAAAATCGTTCTCTTTTTGAATAATTAGGTGATCAAACTGATTGGGGGCTTGTCCGGGGTCTTCTGTTAGAGTATCAGTAGTTGTAAAACAGATTGTAATAGATACACATAAAACCAAGCAAAACAGTCTCTGAATTAATCATTAATCTGGATAATCTAAAGCAGCAACAGCGTGAGCCATGTGTGTTGAAGACCAACTGGACCGCCGCAGTATTCTTCCCTGACACTTACTTTCCTACGCACCACACTGTTTGTGTTGTTCTTATACCAATTATTCCTTCCCCAAAGCAAGCACGGCTTTTCATCTTTTAGTGCACGGCCAAAAGGAGTCAGGACTTTGAGTTATGAAAGGCTGGAAACTCTAGTCAAGAACCGTGTCCATAGGGACGAGCTCCAAGTTAGTCTGTTCTTGGATCATTGAGCTTGAGCATTAGATGTTAAGACGTGGTTTAACTAGGCAGGATGAAATCAGGAATCTGGAATTGAGAGTGTGGGAACACCTTTCAGCCCCTGAAGAACATTGAGAAGAAAACTAAAGAATGTGAAGAGATTGAAAGAATGACATATCATGGGCTAATATGGCATATATTGTAGGACATAAGTAGAAAGTACAATTACAACCATTGTTCTTGTTACTTTTGTAAGATTAAAACAAATCTCTCTCGAACAACGTACAGAGCTTTCCGAATCTTGAGTTTTTCTGTGACCGTGGTGGCTTAAATAGTTTCCATAGCTTTGCCATAGTTACAATAACTGTGGTATTTTGGCAAGATTTTTGGTTGTTGTTGCACATTTTTTCCAAGGGTTAGAAAAGGAGTATAATGGACAAATATCTCTATATATGACAGAAAACTTTAATCTTCAAGCTATTTCCACTGCATTCACACACTACACACATTGATTAAACCTGTGACTTTGGTGATGTTAACTCTACCGGCTGAGCTGTTAGCGCTGGGATGTTAGCTGTATTCCAGAGTTTTCCAGAGCTCCGCCAAGTAAATCAAAGCTTTAAGTCTAACAGGGTGGTGTGTTTCATAAATCTAGACACACAACAGACCTCCACAAGACGTTGCATTGTAGTTTTATTCTCTCTGACCTATCATTCTTCAAACACATAGAGACATGGCCCCTTTAATGCGCCCTACAGAGCACACTCAGGCATTTATGGCACACTCTGGAGCTGCGGCGAGAGGTCTTTATAGCACATGGCTGATGTACGGCAGCCATAACCTGCTATAGTGCTCAATCTACACATTCAGCCGAGCAGAATCCATTCTTACAGAGAAAAGCTCCGGGAGGTAAAAGGGGTCTTAATACGGTACGGGCGGGTCATTTCAAAAGTTCTTTTGTATTATGGTAATGATATATCTAATTTTCACTAAAATGTTTGAGGTTATATCATTTAGAAATTATATAATTTTTATTTTGAGAAAATGTAAATATAGGCTAGGAGAAAAATAACTTGACTTCACTTTGCATGAATCGCTGCCCCTTATACTGAGGCATTCATGTTTTAGATGGCAAAATCTGTTTATACTGCCATACCAGCCAGCTGTGAACCAGACATTAACATTTACACATTTGTCAAATGTAAAACAAGGCATACAAAAATAAATAAAAAGTGTGTTCCATATGAATACAACCTCTGCAGCGTGCAACCAATTGAGCTACAAGAACAGATTTAAGAAAACTTAATTAAAGGAACAGTTCACCTAAAAAATCAATTCTGTCATCGTTTACTCGCTCTCTTATTATTTCAAACCTGTTTGACTTTCTGTTTTTCTACAGAATACGAAAGAAGATATTTTATTGAAAGTTGGCATCCAAACAGTAACAGCAACCATTCACTTCTGTTGCATTGACACAAAGCCAATGCAAGTGAATGGGTGGCAGTTAATAACATTCATCTAAATATCTTCTTTTGCGTTCTGTCCAAGAAAGAAGGTCAAACTAGTTTGAAAAAACATGAGGATGAATTTGTTAAGAGACAAAATAACCTTCACTACTGTAAAAGCTGGACAATAACCGTGAGAAAGCAAAAGAAAGAACAAGATTTCAGTTTCATTGGTCTGTCAGATGATCTGATTGTTGATGCACACATACATATGCACTGCACTCAATGTCTCCATCCATCCATCGCAAAGTGCCTGTAAAAGCCCATCCTTGTGATGTTGAGCTCGGGTAAGCCAGCACGCAGCCAAGAGCAAAGGGAGAGAGACACTTTTGGGTTGAGAGGTGTTGAAGAGGATTAGTCCGTTCTGAGTGTTGAACTGTTGGACGTGGGACGGGGGGTTTACTTTCTCCTGTGCTGGCGCTGTAGGCATTACGACACCCGTATGACATGCACTTGAGACTTGCACCGGGCCACCAAAACACACCTGATCCAGCACGCAGAGAGCAAGTGTGGAGTGGGATTGTGTGTTTGTAAGACTCGGATACTGAAACAAAGTCTGAAGAGAATTCTGAAACAAGTGAGCAACAGGACGGCTTGGAAATATTTGGATGTTAAATGTTTGCATTCAAGCAGTAGGAGATGCAGGCCACACAAACTGATGTATTCAGATGTACGATAAAAGAAAATGTTCTACAAACTGAAAAACTTGTTGTTTTACCATGAATTTATCCAAAATGATTCTGGAGACAGTGCCGGGACTGACTAATAAAAGAGTAAAATGCTTCAAAGTGTGTCCCTGATATCTTTGTTGTGAGTAGTGTGTTGTCAATAGGAGTGAGATGTAGAGATGTGCCCGTCAGAGGCAGTTCAGATGCTAATAGCATATCAGAAATACGGCAAACAAAGGCCCATCACGGCCCCATGACAAATAGCCCTGAGCCCGGGGGGTGTTTGTGGGGGACAGGCTGTGGGTAATGAAATGGATAACTTCCAAACCTCTTCATTAAAGAGAATAGAAAGAAGATCAGCATATCAAAGAAGAGAGAAAGAGAGAGAGAGAGAGAGAGAGAGAGGAGGGTGTGTGTGTGTTTGGGTTAGATAGGGATTGTGGGAGATCTGAGAGCATATAAGAACAGACCCTATATCAACTATGACATTATATATTATAGTATTACTACAGATGTACTATTCAATTATTTACACTGACAGAGACTTTATAATATCAAGTTGAATATGAGCCCGGGTACTGGTGTGAGTGTAAAAGAGGGCAATATATTACAGTATTTCATACGTTTAACTGTTATCTTTCTCCGCTTGAAATTGGCTAAGCTACTTAGCATCAGATTTTCACTAAATTATTATCGTGACCAAGAGACTTTAGGGTAACAATATACATATATTTTTCTAAATGAACAAGTAATGCTTTCAGTCAAATTTTTAGTTTTCTCCTTTTTTAGGCTAATAGATCACACTTAAAATTCAAGTGTAAAAACTAGAGACACAGTTTGTGACCATTGTGGCTCTTGAGGCAAAACTTTAAACGGGTGCTGAATTATTTACGATATTATGGCATGTGTATAATTAACACGATATCAATAACCCTGTGTTTTCGTTGTTTGTACCAGTATATTGTGACACCCCTACTATATAATTTACCGTAATATTTATTGAACATTTTAAAGACTCATAGCCAAAATAAATCTTTCTACAGTAGCTACATACAGCAGGCTGAGCTTCTGTCATCCACGTGAGCCTTTTAAAATCAAAGGCATCAAAACTTTATACGGCCAAAATGAAATCATTTTCATTCAAAAAAATCTCACGAAGCAACCGAGAAATGTTACTGAGCATGTGCAGAGTATGGACTCATCGCTCTCGCTTGTTTGTAATTGAACGAAATTACAATTGCGTCTCGTTACAATTGCGGTCTAGTGAATTCATTTGCATATATTTGACATGACTCTGGCATGTGACACACACTGCAGGACACTTCAGATAACAGCCCCCATCACAGCATTATGTTGGGGGTCACCGCGGCCCTTGATTAGCATTTAAATGTCTTTGATAAGAGCTGAGAGGACACAGGACGCTATATCAGCAGATTTGAGCCACTCCAAACACACTACAGTATTCATTAGCTCATTCTACTCACAGTAAAGCTGATCATTAGAGCAAATAAAACCAGCACACACACAGAGAGGCCAGCTGATCACAGTCACTGATAGAAAGCTAACTTAAATAAAGAGGGGACAGTGGGTATACCAAGTACATTATATAGCGAAGTACATCTTATTAAAGGACATATTTGTTTCCGAAAAAAATTCAACCTCACGTTGTGTCAATCACATTTACACTGCCTCCGATATTTTCGTCCATCATAAAAAAATTCAGACGGGGTAAGATTTTATGCGTTTTCCGCATCCGTAGCAAGCATTTTGAGAGGCATTTGACAATTCAGAGACACCGAACAAATTCAAAAATTTCTGACCGTATGTGCAAAGACCTTTAACCTTTTTATACAGATAGTGTGGGAAAAACTGACCAAGAGTGATTTTTGTTTATTTGCAAACACAGTCACGGCTCAAGATGACTGAATTCAGCAGAAAGCAGAAGTCATACATTCATCTTTTCTAGAATTTTACAACAAAATAAATTCTAATTTCCTGAATTTTATTTACTGTGTGAAACATCCAGAACTAACTTATTCTTTATCACCAGTTGTCCAATTTTTTCACTATTGTATAAAAGAAAATAAATAGTCTAGCTAACAATCTCATTATATATATTTATATATATATATATATATATATTATTATATTTGTAAATAAGTGAATAAATACGACAATTAATGTAAACGACAGTGAAACATTTTATGAGCATCATCAGGTTTAATGGTGAGAACTTTCAAGAGCTTTTTTGCGGATACCAAGAGAACTTAAAATGAATGTATGCTAAATTATACAACCCATCTCATTTTTTTAAGTAAGACGGAAAATAATATCATTAATCAGAATGCCAGCTAAATTCATTTGAGTTTTATTTAAATGTGTACATTTGAAGAGCTCTTTTCCAAAACGGTGAAAATGACATTTTTTTACCTAGACCCATACATTTTGTTAATATTCAATTTATCCTGTTAAAATGGTTTGTTGGCTCAGTCTGAACATGTTAAACAATGATTGTTAAATGAAACAACAATATTGTCGATTATAAATTCAAAGTTTATATTTATTTATTTATTTCCAAAAGTTGTTGGTTTATTTCTTTTTAAAAACAAACAAACAAGAGAACATGAAACATATGACATCAGGGACTCATACTATAAATTTATATAAATGTAAATGCATGAAATAAATAACAGCCATATAAAATAAATAGTAACAAACTAAATAGTCAAATAAAATAAATATTTTCAATTTCATGTTTCAATATTTTCCACCACATACAACAAATAATTTCAAAAATAACGCATACAAATAGCACTAACAAGCGAATTCTGATTGGTCGAGAGGACATATCGCATTTAGGCTAAAAACAGGATCGGCACTTATAGCGTTTTGGAAAGAAACTGCATCTTTCAGAACATTTAAACAAGGAAATATAGCGATTTGGCATGAAACATTGATGGAGCAGTGAATAGGTTTAATACACAGCAAACTCATTTTTTTTTATTTGGCCTTTAATGCGTTTTGGAAAAGAGCTCTTCATTTGTTATTTGAACTAGGATGTAGGGTTTATTTATTGCTTGATTATTTTACATTAATGATAATCAGACTGTACATGATCCCTTGTGCATTTCAAAAACGCTTTCGTAAGAATGTAGCGTTCCTCACATTTCACTGTTTTTTAAATTCAATCTACATGATTTTGCAGATTTCCCCCCACATCATCCCAGAAGGACGAATCGCTGTGGATGAACAGACCCCTGTCACAGTGAGTGATCCATGAGCACGCACACTGATAATGTTTAACCAGCACACACACACACCCTTTCAATATACATTCCCCTGGGCGTGACTGTTGTTTCTCTTTCAATGGATTTCTCTGATATTTCAGACCTTTAGAAGTTACATTAGTGCAGCACGACGTGTTAGAGTTGCAACATAAGCAGATATTCAGCCAGGGCTTACAAAGCTTTGGACAAAAAACCTTTGACAACACATACCACTGACCTCTCTCCAGTATAGACACAAAAGCAGATCATTTATCTACTCATCTCCATGAAAACACTGCTCTGCGTTCCCACACGCACACACGCACGAACACACACGCACACACGCACACACACATGCAGTCTGCTCGGACAACATAACATTAGAAACGCATTTCAGTTCTTTTCATTATGTTGTGAAGTATTTGTCGTGTCGTTGTGCAAATTAATATCTAATGGATGAATGAAATATCATGACAATGCTGATGCTTTAATACAACTTTAATACATTTAATACAAACACTCCTCTCATTCTGCAACGGCATGGTAGTGTTTGAAAGTCATGTCGTGATAAATTTAGGCTCGGTCACAGATGCTGATGTTTACAAGAGACAATAATTGTGACTCATTCCTCTGTTTGTTAAAACAGACAAAGAGTGTACAGTAACACGTGGCTTGTGTCTAATGAAGTTAATAAATGTTCATTCATTTTTGTGAATTTTTCTTTTTGTAATACGCATTTTATGCAATATTCAATATGTCATATTTTGTGTTTTACGCAAAGTGTATTAAATGAAGTCTGAAATCACATAAGTAAACAATGGCGACACATGCGCACACGCATGCACTCGCAAACAGTGAAAAATCGACAGCATCAGCCATGAGATCATTCTAGCACCGTGAGAACAATACAGCGGTCTATTGTGCACATGTGTGTCTGTGCGTGTGTTAATACAGCTGAGCTGCATACGCTTGTATGTGTTTTATTCTGCAGTATAAACAAAGTAAATTAAAAGTTCCTGAAAATAATACTGTGATGCATCAATGTTTGTGCACATCCTCCACACACACACACACGTTAAGTCTGACATCAGTGCAAAAACAGCTTCACATTATGTAACACTATGGTCAAAAAACAAAAGAAACAAAAACTTAAAGACATTTAAACTAATTTTATTCAACAACTAGTTTCACAATACTAAACAGTATTCGTATTGTGACTGATGCACGACAGTTGCAGATAGAACTGAAAGATGCTTGGCAACCATAAACAACTCAAGTCTCCTTTCTGTGTTGTCTTACAATACCTGTTAATAAAGACTCAGATGCGACAAACGACCACGAACACGGCTATTGTGATTTGTTGGATTGGTGTTAACACTGCTGGTGTTTGTAGAGTCAGTGTGAAAATGAGAGCTATGTTTCCCAACATTCTACATTCAACATCCTTCAAAATGTTTCAAATGATGGCAGCTGAAAGGTCAGTGGGTTCAAGTTTAATCTCATCTTCACTTTACTGATGTATAAAAGGAGCAGTAACATCTTTAGTTAACACATTGTGACTGTCATAGTGCCCAGCCCCACTATTCTAAGTATCGTGGTGTGTGTGCTGTATGGGAACATTAAATCATGATAAGATGAATGTGTGCTGTTCTCCAGAGATCTGCTGGAAAAATCCGCCACACTAAATCACAGTAGCACAATAATTGTGTGTTAATCACTTTTTTAACCCGCCTTCTGTTTTCCGTTTCCCTTATTCCCTCTCTCTCCCTCTGTGATCTCTAATTCATCCCGTTTGGCTGGAGAGCGAGAAAGATCTCAGTTTGGATCAATTATTTCTTAGCTGGAAAACTCAAGGCCACTGAATGTGCGTGTGTCCATTTTTAATGCTAGTCAATGTTTGTTCATATATTCATTTAAATTTAAAAATGCAACGCTGTAATGTTTATTCGTTTATTCCAGTTTTCAGGTACATTGAGCTTCAACAGCGTCACCATATTCTGAGCAAGTCTTCCCTCTAAACATAACCTATAAACTTATAAATTGCTTTTTTGATTTTAGTTCTTATTAAGAGCACAACAACGTTCACATTTCTCAACCAATTTATTCATTTATTATCTACATGGAATAAATATTTTAAGTCCAGATTATCTCGATATTTGGGTGTAGAAAGTTATTAATTGCTCATAAGGGATTGTGAAAACTCATGCTTGGCGAACATTCTTTTTTCATCGATTATTAACTCCCAATATGCCAGCAAAATATGAATTTAAATATTTATTAAGACATTATTCAGGTTTTTTATTGAGCCATTTTGTGATTTCCACCAAGTTCACAAATAATCACGCAAACCTTTCTGCATTTTTTTATTTTCAATAAATATCCTTCTGTATGATTTATAAGCGGTTTTCCCTCATGGCGATCTAAGAAACATTAGGTCCCCACACAGTGATGAATACCAGTACACACACATTTAGTGGTGAGGCCCATTGCAAGCTGCTTCCTGCCTTTAATTTATTTACAGCGAGAATTCCCTCTCTACTCTCCTTCGGACTTCCACCATAATCCCCAATCCCCTTTTCATCCAAACATACTGCTCATCTGTCTCTGTGTGTCTGCAGCTGGTCTTTCTCTCACTAATACTGCTCATTTACTGGATTTGTTACACTTTACACCTTTTCAACATTTCATTCCACTTTAGTCCACTTTTAATATTTTATATGATAACTCTTTGAAAAATTATCTTACGCATTTGTTTGATGGTCTTATCCAATGTGTAGTTTCTAATGTATAACATGTAGCATTTAAGTTATACCTTTTTTAAGCTCTAATGAAGGAAAAGACAAAAACTTAATCATTGAGATTTTTTTTATTTTCTAGGTTTTGTGGGTTTAATCTTAAACACACAAACACAATTTAGCCGTCGAAGAACAACACAGGTCTGCACCTGTTACTAATTTAACTTCTTTCCTGTTTAAAGGAGGAAGGAAGAATGTTGAATTGATTTGTGGTTTCATTTTTCAATCTAATAAATCACAGGTTTACGGAAAATAAATTCTGCTTTCTAACATTGGTTACGATGTCCCACAAGTTACGTTGAAGTGCTTTAAAGGAATAGTTCACCTTCAAAATAAATATTCTGCCATCATTTACTTAACCTGTTGTCATTTCAAACCTGTGTGATTTTCTTCTGCAAAACACAAAAGAAGATATTTTGAAAAATGATGTTAACCAACAACCCTTGGGCCGCATTGACTTCTATTGCACGGACACAAAACCAATGCAAGTCAATGGGGACCAATGTTTTTGTTATCAATATTTTTCGAAATATCTTATTTTGTGTTCCGCAGAAGAAAGAAAGTCATACAGGTTTGAAATGACAAAGTTTTCATTTTGAAGGTGAACTATCACTTTAAGACAAAAATAGGGGGAAAATGGGAAACAATATATCAAATGTTTAATCCCCTTAATACCATTGTCCACCTGGAATCTATACAGCATATAACTACAGCTAAAATGGTAACACATTTCTTTGAAAAAGACAGCCAAACATAGTTTTGCACACAAACCTTTACACATCTCTATAACACAACTTTACAACACAAACACACCACATGTCTATGCTTCTACAAGACAGTCAGTGGTAACTGCAACACACCATCATGCTTCCAAAAAGCATCTCTTTCCACTGATGGCTGTTTGAGAGTAGTTGTGTTTTCAGATGAAGTCAAATATAGAGTTTCCAGGGGGCTCCTAAAAGCCTGCAATAGTCTTTGAATATTGGATAATGGACTTTTAGAAAACGGCTATTTTCTCTATCTGCTGCCTTTGATATCACAGCTCATTTAGCAGCGGAATAGTATGTAGTGAAGAATACTCTACGGCACTATATATGTTCCTCTGGCTACATCAGCCATCAGTGTTATCATCATGTCATTTCCAGCAGCTCAATGCCCGTGATGGCACAAAAATCAGTGTTCATGAAGCAAGATGACAGCAAACCAGACGTAGCCACTCAAACCTGCATGATATACAAACACCTCTACGGTATGAGATGGGGGAGAGACAGGAATTTAGAGGAGGAGCTGAAGGACGGAGAGATGCCAATGGGGAGCAGAGGGTCAATTAGATCCAGCAGTGAACAGTCTCAAACGGACGGAGGAAAATTAGCCATGTCTGCCCCGTCTGTGCGTCCACGTACAAACATCCTTCAGCGCTCACACACTAAAAGCTGCTTTCAATTAGAAAGACATATAGCATGTGGAGAACAGAGCGAGGGAAACGGGAAGAAATATAAATGCGGACGACTGCAAGCCATAAAAAAGAGAACTCCATTGTTCCTGGTTCGAAGAAGAAGTCCAAACAGAGCTTTACCAATATGATGGATTTGTCCGTTCACATGCAGTTGTCTTCGGCAGAAATCAAATCCTTCTGGGTAAAACCAAGATATGTTCTAAAGAAATCGCACGAAGAAACACAATTGTAAACCAAAGTCCTAACTATCCAGACCAGTCAACACAATATAACGTCTATCTGTGCTATCCATCCACGCACACACACACACAAACTCACACACACTCACTAATTAAAACAATATTGGCATAAATCAAAGCAGATGGCTGGTTTTGCTCCCACACTGTGTTAATGCCGCAATTATCCAATCAGTTTGGAATAACACACTTTACACACACACACACACACATAAAACTACACACTTATGCATATTTTCATCGCTGCCTTCTGCTATGTCTACTTTCTAAGATATTTACACACTGTAGGCCTAATAAAATGTGACCCTGGACGTCTTATAGGTCAATTTATTTAAATGTACTTTTAACATCACATGAAAGCTGACTAAACAAGCTTATTATTGATCTATGGTTTGTTATGATGGGACATTATCTGGCGGAGAAACAACCGTTTTAAAATAATAAATAAAAAATGCCTTTGAAATTGTTAATCCAATGTAGCAGGCCATCTACTCTAATAAAGTTTTTATATATTTAGAGTAGGAAATTTACAAAATATCTTAACGGAACATGATCTCTACTTAATATCCTAATGGTTTTTGGCAAAGAAGGAAAATCAATCATTTTGACCCATACAATGTAGTTTTGTTTTTAACTAATAAAAAATAGTTTTACAGTTTTTTAAATGTGGTAAAATCCATCAAATTATAGAAAAAGACCACACATAACACAGTACTGTGAAAATTAGATGATCCACAAATGAAGCAAGTGCATCCAAAATCCGCGTTCAAAACTCTTACCTTACCATGATTCTCAATGATTAGCTTAATGGTTATAATTAGAGGTACAGGTTATCAGGTACAGTTCTACCAGGAAAAATGTATGCAAAGCAAAACTTTTTGCTATCACATATGTTTCACAAATTTAATTTTGGATTTTATAAAATTCTCTATTTTGTAAAATAAAGTATTCCATTCTATTCTAAAATATTTTAAAATCAACATGAAACAGAAGTTGCAAAGGAGTTTTCTTCCGAGTTAAACGGCTTCAGGTATGATGCAAAATTGTAGGGCGGCGTGTGTTTTCAAACTTTGGGAACTGATTGGATCATTGGGAATTGGAAGCAATCTAGTTCCACCCTCACACCAAGACATACGTCATGCAGGAGGAGTGGTAGTGATATTTTCAAGGCCACATTCATAAAAAATATGATTTATTTATACTAAACACTGACATATTCAGACTCCTGGTCTATAGAATATCAGAATGGCATATATGCTTGTTTCTGTGCAGATGTTTTTTTATTTTAAAAATCACAGAGAAGTATTCCCAGCATTCCACACCAGCCACGACTGCTGTTTGCTTTGGCCTCTTCCGACTTCATCTCTCGTTCTCATTTTTCAGGACTTCCCTGCTCCTCAGGAAGCGTTGGACAACACAGCAAGTGAGAAGGAAGATGCAGCTGACAGTGAGAATTCCCTCCTCTGGGGCGATTCTTCAGTGAAGGGCGGCGGAGATTTACAGCACCTGGAGCCCTCGTCTCCCTCTCCTCCCGCGTCTCACTGCCTGTCTCTGAAGGGAAGGGCAGAATGATGGATGGGAGGAGAGACGCAGAAAAAGACGAGAGTTTTGGCTGGTCTACAGGTTTATGAGTATCGGTGTCATAGACCTCCAGCTCTGAAGACATGAGCTCACCTGATCTCCACTAATAAGGAGAGGCTGTATAACTGTACAGGGCGGAAAACTTGGACCCGGAGCCAATGAAGACGAATTGAACAAATCGACAAGGAGGACAAATTTACGAGAGAACCGGAAGCCTGCTGGACATTTAGCCGTTTGTTCAGAGAGTCACTTTGTGATTCTTCAGAGACACCACCACTCTGAGGCAGTCCTCGCTTTTATGTGCTTTATGTTCTCCTGGTTCCTAGTCGTGTGATTTCCCTAGTAGGCTAATTCATTAATGTGAAGTTTGTCATTTTTCAGAATGTATGCATTAGAGTACTTAGAGTCCTACATGTAGGTATTATGTACTTTTTATGAAACACAAGACTGTAATTTCTGTTCAGATATTGATAATTTTTAGACAACGGCACTGTCCCAAACTACTCCGATCAGCATTCACGTTTACAGTCTGTACGTGATGTGGTGTAAACTATATTACAAACTCCTATAAGGCCTGTGTGTGTTTGTGGATATCTCAGCACAGAATAGAGCCGTCCAGCATTACAGACAGACATTTCATTCGTTCACAAAGAGGATAAGCACAGTCACATTTGCATAATCGGTGGAAAAGCCTGTAGAGACAAAACTGTGGTTGTGTGTGTAGCTACCGTCAACCTGCTCAAGATAAACACATCAGAGATTTAGAGGTTTTTTCTTAAAGGTCCAGTGTATGAAATTAAGCACCATCTAGTGGTGTAACGAGACCACAAAATCATAAAACAACAAGGTTGAGATTCAATCATTCATAAATCAGACTTTAAATTTTACATCATTTCTTTCTTGAATTTTCTTTTAAAGCAACACTATATAACTTTTGCTCACAGGTTCCCAATGTGGTTGATAAGCACAATTTTCTCTTACCAGTGTTGTAAATAATGTCCCTGTATAAGCTTCCCCTTGCGCAACGCAATACATGTGAATTAGTTTGCTCTGCTGATAGAACCGGCAAATGCAGAAACGTTGTTCGGAAACCAAACAATGGGCAGGGATGTGTGTACAGACCCCAACACAGAACTTACAGAGTGTGGTTGTAGCTGCTATGAGGCTGTTCATGTCGCAGCAGTAGTAGAATATGTCCGTTTAAGAATTGTTCTACCACTGAAATAATTTTAGAGATATTATTTTAAGGTCGAAAAACTACAAAGTGTAGCTTTAAAGGTAAATCTCCGAATCCTTTTCAAAAGGTTTTTTTCTTTATTTTTAATGCAAAATCTAAGTTCTTATTTTTCTTTTGATACTATGGTGTAATGCTTCTGTTTTATACCAGCTTTGTTTGATTTTGGGGTTTTCACCTGCTATCTGTCTTCTGTCATTAATTCTTGACATTTCCCACATGCACAGCCGGGTTGAAGTTACAGTAATGTGTTCTGTGGTACGCCAGCTGCAGTTTGACAGCAAGCCTATCATCCGTTTCTTTTTGTTTCTGCATATAAACGTAAACCACATGACCAGCAGCTGTTAACCTGCACACTGCTGTCAAGAAAGTTTATAAATAAACTACCCAACAAAAAAGCTAGAATTCCTTTTCCGTTGTGCTCAAAATTAAACAGAAAACCCCATATATAATAAAAACAGAAAGGTGCTGTAACAGGCATTCGTCTATTTAAATATTCAACCACCATGGCTCTTAGTATACGTTCAACCACCAACATGGACCCCCTGCATCAGGGACCACCAAGTCAAAAGCAAAGAAGCTCCACACACACTTTAATGTGACCACATTCACCAAAGCCACCTCAGCACCATCTACACACTATATTTACCCACAGAAACCTTCAGCCAAAGACACCATACAACACACATCTAAGATCTCGTTGCTGTTCTTCTGAAACTTAGGATTGTCAAATTTAAAAGTTTTCAGGAAATGGAAAACAACTGTACTTTTTAAATAAATGATAATACTTTTTACTGGTTACATATTTGAAAAACCCAGCCACAACCATAAAGGGTGATTATAATAATGATTTATGGCTAAAATTTAAATCACAAAATATGAAGACACAAGATTTCAGAAGGACAGCAGCGATGTGTATTTTTTTAAATAACAACTTTTAGTTATTAACCTCTGGTATACTTTACAACTACTAAAGAATTGTATAGTATATTCACTAAAACAATCTCATTTGACATGACAACATTCAGTGATAAGTGACAATTTACAAATAATGAAAGTGATTCAAAGATATTAAAGGGGTCATTTGACGCGGCTAAAACCAATATTATTGTTTGCTTTAGCTGTAATACAATGTGTATACTGTACATGATTTAAGGTTAAAAATCGCTGTATTTTCCACATACTGTGTATGTTTGTATGTCCTCTTTGCTCCGCCTCTCTCAAACATGCTGATATTTTACAAAGGTCGTCGCTATGAAAAGTGAGGTGTGCTATGATTGGCGAGGTCACTAGTGCGTAGTGATTGGTCGAATACTGCACGGAAATCTAACGCCTCTTACCATATTCTGAACATCAGGCTGTGCCGGTGACGGTACAATGAGATTTACAAGACCGTCCACCTTACTGGCGTATACATTTGGGCGGTCTTAGTCAAATCATAACACAAGGTGACGTACATGCGTGGGGGTGTGGTTACACGCGGCGTTTCAGGCAGGTCTGGGTTCGCATTCGCTTTTAGATAGAATGCATCTTTTGTTCCCTAACTTAAATTTTTGCAATTTTATATGTTTAATACATGAATGGGCAACTTATAACACTCCAAAGACACAGAAAAACACGTATTTCCGCCATATGACCCTTTTAAAGTGATTCTGTAATCATTTACCCTCATTTCAAACATTTAGGATTTTCTTTCTTCCGCAGAACACTAAAAAAGATTTTGAAGAAAGTTAGTAACCAACCATTCACTTCTATTATATTGGCACAGAACCGATGCAAATGAATGGGCGCCAGTTAACAACATTCTTCAAAATATCTTCTTCTGTATTCTGCGGAAGAAAGAGTGTTAAACAGGTTGAAATGACAAGAGTATAGGATGACAGAATTAAAATTTTTAGGCGAACTATTACTTGATGATAATGATTTTTAATTCAATGTTTATTTCACTTTACTGATAAACGTTGGCATAAAATGCAATTCAGGATTTCATTATTAATCCATGAAAGGAAACCAATGTGCATAAATGAACATCCTGACATTTGAAATAATCAAGGGTGGTAAAGCGATAACATCAGGTAAAGAGAGCTGTAAAGTGATTGAACCACGAGAGTAAAAGAGTAGATCAGAAATCAGCGTAACATGCGCACAGGAAGAGCTTGTGTCGTATGACTATGAGCTCCTTACACACAGGAAATGTTTGTTCTGCAGGAGGGAAGGAACCACCTCTCTTAGTAAACGACACACACCGCCTCAAAACATTTACACATTCTTTTGCCTGAAAGAGGAAATGATTTGTGTCACACTCGCGTTTGCTGTTTAGAGTTCTCACTAAAAGTCAAATTTGCATGCATTCAATAACCTCAATAATCACAATTCACATCACTTCTGTTCTGAGCCATCAGCCATCGCAAACATTCACAGGATGTGGTGGTTTTAACTTCCTCTTATCCATTACAGGATATAGGATTGCACCCTGAGCTAAACTAAACCATCACTGTCCAAATCCAATTTAATCAATCACGCATAATCCCGTTAAATAAAAAGCTTTGATCTCATACTCACTGGCTGGTGAAGGTGTGCTGTATCCACTGAGGGGCAGAGAGGGGGGAGACAGCCCCCCCAACATGTGCGGGAAGAAGTAGGAATAGTGGGCCATGGGGAAGCCATTGAGGTGCGGGCTGGGGTTGCCCTTACTAGACATGGCCGCCTGGAGTCCGCCCACGGTCACACGCAAGAATCCAAAACGCCTCTTAGTGTGAATGCTTTGGAGGGATTACTCCCCCATAGAGGTGTCCAGAGTTGGTGTGTATATAAGGGGGTTATTCCATGCGCCCTTTATAGATAAAGGCTGATGTTGATGTCTTGGAGATGTTGAGTCCAAGACCAAATTCTTCTGGTAATTTTCGTCTGGTTGAGTGATGGATCTTTGCCTTAGCTGTTGTGTTTATTTCCAAAGGGAATGTGTTAAACATTCAGTTTAATTAATCCTGTAGTTTAGGACTTGCGTTCTTAAAAGAAGTCCTCCTCATTATTTCTTTGTAGTACCTAGAGGTTAAAGAAGAGTGCGAGAGATTAATAATTTTACTCTTTAAACCAAAATCAATGGTTTTAGTACCAGTGTTGGGTGTAACTATTACTAACTCTAATTTCATTACTTTCCCTTGAAAAAGTAAAGGATTACTCTTATTTTTTCTGTAATTTAATTAGTTACTTCTGATGTAATTAAACTAAATTCTTTGTGTAATATACGTATGTGTGTGTGATAGTGATATTGACAAAAAAATTCAAAGTCTAACTTGAAAATCTGTGCTTTAATGTATAATTTTCACATTTGTAATATTTTGGTCAGTTAATAATTCTACTTTATGTACTTTTATATTATTGATTTGAATGAGTTAAAAGAGTCGTTTCATGTCTATACTTGAATCACTTAACTAGTCAAGGTTGATATAGGCTGTAGAAAGCAATTAGTTATAAGTTATTAAATACTTTTGGGAGAAAGTAATTTGTATATTATCTAATTACACTATTGAATATGTAATTAGTAACTAGTATTTCATTACTTTTTCAGAGTAACTTGGTCAAAACTGTTTAGTACACACTACTGGTATCAAGAGAGCTGTGTGGGGTATGACATGAATATGTAGACAATACCACAGCTAAAGAGAATATTATCATTGTTAGTTTGAAGTTGCTGTTACAAATTCTTCTCTCCTTCCACTTTCACCTTCATCCGTCATTCTTTTCACCAATACAGTAACACTACTTAGCCCAGCTTGCCACTTGACATTAAAACTAAAAAAATTCTTTATTCCTTTTTACACCCAAGGCAAGTCTCAAAGATTTTTCTAGTTTATGCTATAGCCTGAATCCAAATATAAATCAGCTTTTAAGTTTGCTGTGTAGTGACAGGTGCGTTTAAGTCCGTCAGATATGTGCAACCGCTGAACAATTTGGCTGTACTTAATATACAGTTGTGTTCAAAATTATTCAACCCCCACTGAAATTGATTGTTTTGGTCGGTTTGACATTGATTATGATCATTCAGTCATCCTGCTTACAATTAAATCAAAGAGGCACGTGTAGGTCAGACAAATATAACATAACATTTATAATGAAATAACCACAAATGTCTTTTCTGAGCTCACATCATTATCAGTTTTATTCAACCCCCAAGTGACATTCAATCTTAGTACTTAGTACAACATCCTTTTACAGTTATAACAGCTTTTGAACGTGAAGCATAGCTTGACACAAGTGTCTTGCAGCGATCTACGGGTATCTTCGCCCATTCATCTTGGGCAAAAGCCTCCAGTTCAGTCACATTCTTAGGCTTGCGCACTGCAACTGCTTTCTTTAAGTCCCACCAGAGGTTCTCAATCGGATTTAAGTCTGGTGACTGCGATGGCCACTTCAAAATGTTCCAGCCTTTAATCTGCAACCATGCTCTAGTGGACTTGGAGGTATGCTTGGGATCATTGTCCTGTTGAAAGGTCCAACGTCTTCCAAGCCTCAGGTTTGTGACGGACTGCATCACATTGTCATCCAATATCTCCTGGTACTGAAGAGAATTCATGGTACCTTGCACACACTGAAGCTTCCCAGTACCTGCAGAAGCAAAACAGCCCCAAAGCAAGATTGACCCCCCACCATGCTTCACAGTAGGCAAGGTGTTCTTTTCTTCATAGGCCTTGTTCTTCCTCCTCCAAACATAGCGTTGATCCATGGGCCCAAACAGTTCTAATTTTGTTTCATCAGTCCACAGAACACTATTCCAAAACTTCTGTGGTTTGTCGACATGACTTTTGGCATACTGCAGTCGACTCTTCTTATTCTTTGGGGACAGCCAGGGGGTGCGCCAGGGAGTTCTGGCATGGAGGCCTTCATTACGCAGGGTGCGCCGTATTGTCTGAGCAGAAACTTCAGTACCCACATCTGACAAATCTTTTCTCAGTTCCTCAGCAGTCACACGGGGACTTTTCTCCACTCTACGCTTCAGGTAGCGCACAGCAGTCGAAGTCAGCATCTTCTTTCTGCCACGACCAGGTAGCGTTTCAACAGCGCCCTTTGCCTTGAATTTGCGAATGATGCTTCCTATGGTGTCTCTTGGTATGTTTAACATCTTTGCAATCTTCTTATAGCCATTGCCCTTCCTGTGAAGAGTAATCACCTGTTCTCTTGTCTTCCTGGACCAGTAAATGTCTAGAAGGAGCTGAGTATCACAGTCATTTTAAAGCTGCCTAATTGGTGCTTATTAGGCTTTATTGCTGCTCCCTGATATCCACAGGTGTTTTCAATACCTGATTGAAAACACTTCATTGAACCTCTGTTCTTCAGAGTGGTAGTCTTTAAGGGGTTGAATAATTATGTCAATGAAGAATTCACAAAAAGAAACTTTTACTACTGTATTACAAAACTAATTGATGTCATTTTAGTTGCATATGGTTCTTTAAGAAGTCCTTGTAGGATTTCATTCTGAATACAATTACAAATGTACACTAAATTCCCTAAAACCATTTACAGCATTGGGGGTTGAATAATTTTGAACACAACTGTATCTTATCACACAGTTTGTTGGAATGCTTGATTCTGATTAGCCAGTCGCGTCATTTACAAGTTTGTTATTCGCAGAGCCATTGAGAGAGAGTTGCGCATACATAAATTAAAAATTTCTGCGCGTCACCTGATTCATGGAGCCTTCAGATAGTTTCATGAAGTTATGTTTTCTCTTTTAATGCTTTGTTTCATTTTTGTATTCATTAAATGACTTGCGTCTTTAAATGGGTTCAAAGTTTACCTCAGTTGGTCTGTTTAGCCGCAGCTCCATGCCTTACTAGTAACTTCTGGGAACTATTGAGAGCCTCGTGAACCGCCATTGCTGTGAAAAAACTGTTCCATTTGAACATAGTACTATAAGAGACTCTCTCTCTCTCAATGGCTCTGGTTATTCCCAGATAACAAATGCTCAAAACTAATATCACACGGTAACCATGCAAACCATTTTTTTAACCAATTTAATATAAATATGTTATATAACATATAACAAATGTGACATTATGTTCACAAAATAATAAACCAAATTGCCTGTTCGAGACATTTGAATGTCGTTCCTCTGTAATCTGTAATTGCAACCGGTCTACGGATACATCACTGATGTTCTCTTACCAATTTACAATAATGTTGCTCTATGATGTATGGACAATCAGTTTTAGATACTCTAAATAACCAAAGATAGCTTAGATTCTTAGTCATTTTCGTAAAAAAAAAAACTTTTACATGAATATTATACCATGCACTCTTTTAGATTGTGTTATTTATCAACACATTATTTGTGTAATGCTATTTTACACATTATGTGTTTATTTTGAGTGAAATAAATGGAAAATACAAGACAAATCGTGTTAAAAGTATCACGGAATGTGTTGTCCCAGAAATAACACAGAGATGCGTTGAGTTAAGGACGACACATGTTGTGTGTTTTTAGAGTGTGGTGTGACTGTGTGCTGCTAACATCGAATGAAAGTTCTTTCTGTAACAGTAATCCCTTCTATTGTTTTGAGTGGGAGTGAATAACTGCGTGTAGTGACCTGAGATGACGTAAGTGCCCTTAGCATTGCGTCACGTTGCAATGACTGTGATTCTGTCCAGCTAACCACATCATTTCATAAGACGGCTTACGGGAATGTGTCCCATTCACACAACATGTCAAAACCGACATCAAATAATCTCTTCCTCTTTCTACGTAAAACAGGCGTGGAGAGAGCGTGCATGTGTGTGTGAGAGAGCGGTTTCATCATCTGAGCATTTTTATAAGGTCAGGTCACTGTTAAGAGTTATGTAAAACTTACACACGGATCGTGAAATCATGTTCTCCTGCCCCATCTTGTACAGATTTGATTGGATGTTAGCATGGAGTTGTGCTAAAGAACTTCACAACAGCACAAACTATAGATCAGTTATGATGGAGGGCAATTGTGAGATGTAAGTGTGTCCTAAATTCATGTGCGGTGAAGGTTGCCCATGTAGTCTAGTCAGTTAAAAGCAATCCACTAGGCCACCAAAAAGTATCTTGATATTTCACCATATACATACATTTCAGGCCCTCAACAACAAATATTAGGTGTAAGTAAATAAGAGGTGTTTTGTAAACAAATGATGTTCTATCATTTCTCAGAACTAACTTCTGAAAATACCTGAGCCATTTGTGCACTGACTTTTTTGTTTCTGCATTCAAAACATGTGTTTTTCTATGCATGTTGATATATTCACACACTAGATGTGTGTGTAAGGGTCCAAGTGCAAATACAGGACAGTGGGCTCTATCGTACACTTTTGACGCAAGTGTGTTTTGCTAAATTCAGCCTGACGCAGTTTTCATTTTCACATCCTGAGCCATGTTGTTTAAATCGCTAATGCACTTGCGCCTATTTGTGCGTCCATTGGCGTCCTGGTCTGAAAACGAGTTGTGTTCAAGCGAATTGTTGGCGCGTTGCTATTTTGAGGCAACTGAAATTGACCAACTGAAGCCTGGTCTAAAGTCAATGGCGCGGTATGTTTTGGTTAAAGAGCGCGTTGTTTATAGGCGGCTATAGGCGGGCGCACAGTGTGCGTACATTCTACTTATTAACACGCTGTTACATTTTTGGAGAGATGCGCGTCAGGCTACTCAGTCTGAAATAAAGTAAAAATCCCCCTTGAGGACAGGGAAAACGGTCAGTGCGTCAGGTGCATGGTCTAAAAGGGTTGTCCCTGTTCTCTTAAAGCGAGAATCCCATCTGCAGGACAAGATGTATTTAATATTTGGCATGTTTGGATTCGGACACACCCAAAGTGCACTTGCGCCCTGCACTTTAGACCATGCGCTTAAATGGTTAAAATAGAGCCCAGTGTGTAAAACTCTCATGCTCTGCCAACATCTACTCACGGATGCACGCACACACACACCCAACATGCACCCCTGCTTGTCAGACAAGAAGGACCCTTTGACATTTGCTCCTCCATTAGAAAGGTCAGCCTTTAATTAGGTGAAATGCCAGCGAGCACGCACCTGCAGAAATACACCCGGCGTGATCTGTGACGCCCATGTGGGTGTGTGTGAGATGGATGAACCGTGTAACAGTGAGAACCTCTGGATTAATACATTAAAAAAAAACATTTTGTTTAACGTCCCTCTATGAATTAATATCTGTCTGATTAAATTCAGGAATTATGTCCAATTTGCATCATCAAGCAAAATTCATAACACAAACACAATAGACACTGGGCTTGTCTGGTAAATTCTACAGCACTACGCTGAATTCAGCAGCTCTGGACTTTATGATTTAGAAGTACTGTGTGTAATTTTTGGGAGGATTTTTGGGCGTAATCTTCTTCGTCAAAGAATCGAAAATGTGACGACATCTTACACTGGGCTCGCACCAAACGCGAATTAAGCGTTTTGCACGAGTAAATTACAAACAATACAGACGCAATGCAGAGACGCGTATAGACGCGAACTCGTGACAGGCGGTACAACACGCTTGAATCTCGTCTTCCGCAAATATTTGTCAGATCGCGTCACTCACACAAAAATAACGAGCTTATCCTGCAAGTAATAAAGAGCGTTAGTCCAGTGTCAGCCACCGTAGTGCTTCGAAAGGGAGGGCTAGAGTAAGACATTGGTTGCAATTCTTAACCTCACCGCTAGATGCCACTAAAATCTCCACATTGCTTATCTGACATTATGATATTAAATCATTCATAAATTAGAACCTAAAATCTCACACCACAGAAAATGACTAAAAATAAGTAACTTCAAGCACAAAAACAAATATGTAAAGATCTTCATGTATTGGATGTATTCACATACCTGTGTCTTATAATTGCGTCAAATTTAAAATGTTATTACTGTGTGTTATGGGCTTGTGGTCAAATATGTTTCAACACTTTTTATGCAAATTGAAAGAGTGTACACACATGCACGCACAATGAACGTTCTGTGGATGGATTGCACAATTGCGCTGATACACTAACATAACATGTAGGTCAGTTTGACTGAGCGTATCTTTGTTTTTCTTGCTGTCTCCGTCATCATTGTTTGAAATGCATTATTGAAACAGTGTACTGTTAAGCAGCTTAAAAAAACACTGTCTGTCACTGTATACACAATGACACAGACGCCTTTTGACCAGATCACACATTGCATTCATTTGAAAAGGTCAATGTTTGTGATCGAGGCGGGAAATGTAATCACACACACAGAACGACGAACAGGGTGTCAAACACTTTCTGCAATTTAGCCCTCCGCCCCTTGTGTGTGAAAAAGCACTAGTTTGGCGTGGCTATTGACACAGCTGGCTGAAGGGAAAATATTGCTAAACACGAGATCTTAGGAAATCTGTGCGGTGAAAATGGGGAAAGAAAACTGAGATAAAGAATAAAGAGCAAACAGTGTGTTTCTTTAATAGATACACAGGCTCCGTATGGTGTGAATTCACTTTTAAAGCACATCAAATATGACCCCTGGCTTACACCACCGGCAGAAGTTCAGATTCGAATATGTCTTCGTGGGCTGTGGTTGTTTGGCAGGGTCATTGCTAGAGTTCTGGATTTGTGGGTACCACAACCTATGGTTGCTAAAACTGCTTTGAGTGGTTGCTAGGGTGTTGCTAGGGTTTTCTGGGTGGTTAAGAGCCCACACTTCCAGATCTCCCAGTTTAAGTTAAATTCATCTACACTGAATTCAGAAGTTCTGGACGAATATCTGAACCAGGGGATCGAATTCAGAAGCACAGGACTGAATTCTGCAGCACAAATAAAAATACACACACATAAACATGTGGTCTGTGGATGAAAAAGAGTTGTGGATATGATAAAGATGAGGTTTGTCAGCTGAGGCCACTGACCAGCGGTACAAACTCTCTCTATTCCACTAAAAGACGCTCTGTCATAACCTTTAGATGAGGCCCCTTTGTAAATGAGAAACATATTTCAGTAAAACATCGTCTAATCATACACACAGAAGAACTGCTTTTAAACAATAATGTACGGATTCATATATAATCTTTCTAATATGTTTCATACAAAACACAATTTATATCTTCAAATGCATCATCATCGATACTAATTAATGTATTAATAATTTACACATGTAAATATGAAGGGCAAACATTGTAATTGTTGTGACTGTTCCCAGGACACACCTTGATCCGCTTCAACTAAACATGTTTTCAGTTTAAGGCTTCGGAACCAAATGTGTGCGTTTTCGAGTTTTCTCTTAGTGTTTCCTAAGTCCCCGGGGCTCTAAAAAAAGAAGTATTGATCAATGGAAGCATTGATTCCACTGGTAAGATTTTTGCAACATGCTAGACGTTACAGACTAGACAGTTTACACCTGTTATTAAATGCATCCAATGCGAAAAAGTCAATATGTAAAACATAAAAATGACACAACACTGCGCAGATGGTCTGTGCAACAGGAGAGACTCAATACAAGTAATGATTACATTTGTTCACTAAATGAAGGAACTAATGGGAACTAGCACCCCAACTGTGCAACTGAAAATGTTTTGTGAGTACCACCAGAGTACATCTTTAGTACCAGTGAGTAGCTGCAGCTGTTTATTATTGTAGCTTAACTCATGAAAGCCAGTTTCACCGTGTTCTTATCGTATCTGTCCCTTATGCTTTACCAACAAAACCTGCGTTTGTCTGCCAATTTATCCCAAGACAAGCATCTATGAGAAGTACATCGAGTATGTTATGAGGTAATAAGTCTCAGAAGATGCAAATTACAAATCATTAATTCAATTGTTGTGGATTTTCATAGGTTAATGCATAAACACCAGCAAAGGTGTCTCATCAATTCAACACACAACAAGTACTGAACCAAGTACAGGGTATTATCCATATTACCAAGTGACAGACAACTTATGGTATAATTAAGAAACAAAATATGTTGAGCCTATCCTCTCCTTCACAAACAAATGAGCCTATTCAATTATTATTCCTTCCTAACAATTAACAGTTCGATAGCACTTTACTATTTGCGTCGTCCCTGTTGTCTGTGAAGCATTTCTAAAAACCTATTTAAAAAACAAACATTTTAATTTATGCAATCTTAAAGGGATAGTTCACCCAAATCTGCGTACATTTCTATGTTCGGTTGAACACAAAGAAAGATATTTGGAAGAATGTTAGCAATCGACAATTCCGAGGCACCAAATGTTTTGTAAAGAATTAATTTAGGAAAGAAACACCTTTGACTATCATTTCAATTGTTCCTTCTATGGTATTCAACGGTGCCTCAAAACTCGGTTGCTAACATTCTAATATCTAAAATTGCTTTTTGTGTTTTTTTTTACACAGGTTTGGAACAACAAAAGGGTGAGTATTCCATGAAAGAATTTTCATTTTTGGGTAAACTGTCCCTTTAAATAATACATTCAAGGCTATATGTTATATAGCGCCATTAAACAATCAGTTGGACACTAAAATATAAGTGTCTTATAATCCAAAAGATCACTGTACCATGTATTGTCCCTTAAGGTTACAATGTGATTTAGGATCGCACCCAGAAAGGATTGCCAGGCATTACTTCTACTTCCTGTCCTCCTCAGGCTCCTCCATCCCTTAATCTGATTGGTCCACAATGACCTTTAAGGCATGGCCCCTCCCCCAGCATGGACAGCAGTGTTACGTCTCTCTGATTAAATCAATCAATCAACGGAAGCGTCTCGATTCAGTTCTCACCCATCGGGCGTGCTCATCTGTATGGTGCGGTGATAACGCCCATTACAGCAGATTGCAGGTCAAACTCCTCCGGCGATGGCAGCGTCTCATTAGACGCTCACGCTCTATGAGAAATGAGATCGAATGTGATGCTCGCAGCTCAAAGGCCGTGACTTACACCCGAGTTCACGCGTGTAAGCGTTTGTTAAGGTTTCGTATTTTGACACACATTCGGGTGAGAGGTTGGGTTCGACCTTGACACCTGACCTTTGACCTCTTATGAAAAAAGAATTCATTTATATGGTTAAAGATAGTAGTGCACCTGGGCCCCTTTGACACTTCATATATAAACACATTTACATTTCATAAGGCAGCATCTCACCCTGGGATTCTTTTGAAACAATATCGAAAGAAAATGTCATCTTAATTAATAATGGCCTCTTATTGGCTACTTTTTCTTGGTGTGTGTGTGTGTGGCTTAACACGATTCACTCAAATTGAACGAAACAGAGAGGATGAGAAAGAATGACCTCATTTCTGCAGTATATCAAATATAGTGTGTGTGTGTAGGACATGAGGAATCGCACAGTTGGGAGGGGGAGCGCCGTGCTGTCTTTGGAAGAGATTGCATGACCTGAATAACAGATGTATGCATGTGATTTCACATCTATATATGTTCATTTGCTATGAGATCATGCATTGTCACATGACTGAAGGGTTTGCACTCGTGGCAGCGAATGAAACGAGTATGTATGTACTGTACGTGTGATGACATCATGGAGGACGCTATGTAAGGCCTAAGGACGAATGTCTTGTCCTGATGTACACGCCGCAAAACGCTTTTGAGCACGGCACTCTTACTGCATGAGTGATTAGAACACAGCAGGCTGCTCGAAAATCTCTCTCTTTCCTTTTCTCCTAATCCGACTCCTCCACTTCAAATCTGAGCACTTTTTCCTAATTCTCTCTTTTTCTCTTTATTTTTCAATCCGGATTATTTTTGAAAGGACTGTGGTTGGGTTCGTTGCCATTCAGAGGTGAATCGAGAACGCTTGTACATTTCGGTTCCTTTCGTGAGTTTGATGAGGAATTGTGATTCCATTTTAATTTGAATAATATGTGTTTTTTTAGTATCATTTACCCATAACCAAGCCAACGGGACAGAATTCTACAGAACACAAACCCACCTTATGTAAAATGTTCCACCTTATGTGTAGTTGTTTAATAAATATTTGATGTATTTCATTTATAAACAATTGCATTGAACAAACAACATTTTCATGTTAATAAAGTACATGCATTGCATATTCTATGCAAAACATTGCATCTTATTCTTTACCCACCTGCAGTCCGTCTTATATTATGTGCATTGGCTTATGCATGCATGCATATTTAAATTCAATTATTGTCAACAGAATTGATGCTTTTGTACTTTACGAGTACTTAAATTTGTTAATAAATTATGAATAAACTCTGAATTTTGCACAACCCCGGCCCGTAGTAGGCATGCCCCAAAACCGCAGGAACGAGGAAATAGATTTAACGAGAAAGACAGAACAAAAGAATAAAGAGAGTGAAAGAGAGAGTGAGGAAGTAAATGAAAAATAATGGGGAAAGTGTGGGCGAGATAAAGCAGAGGGATGTGCCGTCGCTTTATTGCCTCTAACTGCGTTTCTGCGGGTCTCTATCTGGATTGTATTGTGCAGAGGGGGTGACGGCTAAGATGCAAATCGCTTTTCGCCGCAAACAATATTGCGTTTCTGCGAGCTCCATCCATCCTAGAGAGCGCGGAGGAGAAGAGATGGATGGAGCTCTGAACTTTAATCAGGAGGAAGCCCGGAGCGATGGAGGCTTGCTTTCGTCTGTGTATTTTTCTGTGTGGGATACAGATTAATCAATCATGCGCACACATACACGCACGGGTACTCATCATGTGACTGCCACTGACACCGTGATGACAATCCATCTCTTTCCCATCAGCCCTGTTGACGTTTGACTCCCCCACACATCCCAAAATCACACGCAAGCGCACAGTTCGAGAAAAAATAAGACTCCGCTGTAAGAACTTAAAGCTCAAACTAAACACCGACATTCTGGTCCACCCTTTTCCATATCAGACACGCCTGCTCTCACACCTCGTCCAACTAACTTTTTACTGAGGAATCGACACATCCCCCAATTAAACGTGCCGCGCTCTATCCAGTGTGATTTATGTGTTTAGTTTGTTTCCAGGAAAATGATCAAAGCATCTTTAAGAGAAGACTTGCAAAAATTGCACAAGATATCAAGGCAGCTGGCACGATCACAGTTCTTGCACTGACTTGGCAACAGCGTGTCAAATTTATTCCCTCTTCTCTCTGGACTTCAGAGGTGCCCTCCAGTGGACTAAGCTGAAACTTCTCTAAGAACTGAAGACAATGTGGTCTGTAGTGTTGGATTTGAGAGTATATTATGACTACTTAAAATAAGTTTTATGAGGATGATGTTTGCTCATGTGTTGTGCAGTGCATCGTGGGAAGGTGTGTATGCGTTAAACTGTAGTTCCAGTTTCAGCCACCGGAGACAGTTTGTAGGGCATACATTTATTTAAAGGAACACTTTACTAAGAATAAAATATTCCTTATAACTGAACGGCCCTGAAATTAGAATTGACACCTTTTGAAAACCGTTTGTAATCTCTGTTTACGACAGAGGAGGATAAAAATCAAACGATTAATCGAGATTAATCGCATCCAGAAATAAAGTTTGTGTTTACATAATATATGGCTGTGTACATATTTATTTTGTATTTATAAACACACACACACACACACACACACACATGCATGCATATATTAATATATTTGTTTGTGTGAGAAATAAAAAAATTACAATGCCTATTTGTTTATGAAAACTTGCAAAGTTTATTGTAAATAGTTTATTAATGTGGGTCATTCTCTTTTTAAAATTCATAATCTTGGCCTCATAATCTTCAGTTAAAATCTAAAATTGCACTTAACATTAACGCATTTGTCAGACACTTTTATCCAAAGCGACTTACATTGCATTATACTATACAATTGTTTCTAAGTATGTGCAATCCCTGGGTTCGAACCCATGACCTTTGCATTTTCAGCACCATGCTCAAACCACCGAGCTACAGGAAAGCTTATTGTACTGACTATCTATCTTAAATTAAGTATGTAAGACGGCTTGGGCGGAACATCCGTGAACTCCTCCCCTACAACTGTCAGTCTGCTGATTTTTTATACATCCAATCAAATCGCAGGGAAAGACAAAAGCCACGGCCACTATTTTTCTCATTTGAAATTCCATTTCACTCAGAAATATGTCAAAATAAAGAACTTAAAACAATCGCAACCTTCGGGTACACGGGGACCTTAAGAAAATATGCAAATTAATAAACATTTATATTTAAATTATTGGTACATATACATGTAAATATGTGTACATGTATGTGTTAATAAATTCAAAATGAATACGCACAGTACAGAGACATATATTATGTTAACACAAACCTTTATTCAGGATGCGATTAATCGCGATTAATCGCTTGACAGCCACAATTTGTTTTAGGCTTGATTGCTACGAGTTTACTCACTTTCCTCTCTGCTTTCATGTTCGTCAATTTTTGCATGAGCTTTACAATACAGTTGTGAAAGGTCAAAGGTAACGCTTACGCCATAACCTGACTTATACAATGTTATACATACGACTGAAGACAATGTTTATTAATATTTTCCTATAGATACCCATCCTTTCGCTTTTGTAGACATTTATTACCACATCGGAGTACTGTGTTAGTTTTATGATGGATGAATTTAGAGCTTAAAACCATAGTATTACAAAAACAATGAGCGCAAGGATATTATTCATATAAACTCAGGTTGTATTCAGCTGGAGAGAGAAGATCATACACCTGGAGTGACAAATGATGAGAGAATTTTCATTTTGGAGCGAACTTTTCTTTAAGGAGACACAAAATGCAACCCGCTGTTGCAGATTTCCAGTGAGATCAATCTACTTTATTACAAAATTAAAAATGTATGCAATATACGCTCTAAAAAGTTGTATTAGTCTTTATTATCTTTTGTTCGATTTACCTTAAAATTGTATGTTTCTAGATGACTAACTGAATAAATAATTAATATTTAACTATATTTTAGATTAAAACCATAAAATGAAAAACTAAAATCGTGCTTCTGGACCGGTGTTTCATCTTGTGAAAGTGGTTGATACAAAATTGATTGACAAAGTAATTTTTCACTGAGAACCTTCCCTCTCAACTTCAGAAAAACAGTGAATATCTGATTTCCATTCAAGTAAATACCTATACAATACAACATCACACAGAAAAAAATCAATTTAGTTTTCACAACCAGATGTGAAAGTGAGTAAAAAAGTGTCCCTCAGATACTGGCTACTACTAATTCTACTACTAGAGCTCTGTCTGATCAGATGTCATCACGTCATCACCACTGCCAAAGATCACATTTATAAACCAATTCCATGAAAGACTTGGTTAGCAACTAACTACATTAAAGTTGATTATTGACGTGCTAATTTGGAACAGTTTTGCAACAGGAAGTGATCAGAGACTAGATTTTAAGGACTTTTGGCTGCAAACACGCTGTCTTTGATTCTACATGCGAGTGAAAACAAACATTCACAGTACATTAGGACGTTAGAGTAATGACAGACTCACATTAAAGCTGAAGAATGAATGAATGTGAAACAGAGAGTGTGAATTATAGAGAAGTGATGCCGGGCTGGTAGAAGCGACAGCTCTGTCGTTCTCTTTTACATTTGCACAAAACTTTCATTAGTGTGGATGGCAGGGTGCGAGAGCAGCCATATCTTTTCCATTAACGTCGCTCGCCATAAATCAGACTAATCTCTCCTTCAGGGCGCACGCTAATGACACAGCCACCGCTAGCCTTAACTCACACGCGCCGGCGTCTGTCATTACGGCCGCCGCCCCCGCGCCAACCCAGATGAGCTTGATGATTGGTCGGGAGACAAACAGACTGCCGCACACATGCCACGCCCACCAAAGGAGGGGAAATACATACAATCCATTTTATGATCCCTGAAAAACAATTAAAGAAAACCAAAGTTGTTATTTTTATTTATTTAAATGTATTTATTTATATTTACAAATAATTTAAATGATATAGATACATTTTTATATTTTGTGTTATTGTTTGTGCATGTGGTTTATAAATACAAAATGAATATGCACAGTACACTGACTTTATTATTTATAAGTATTTATCAGTATTATGTAAACACAAAACTGTTTCGCATGATTTATCGTAAATATTTCATATAAAACAGATTTTACCTAAATGATCTGGTTTTGGGTAATTTTGTTAACAAATCGTTGAGATTATGACATTTTGGAGGAAACTTACGATCTCTGTGTATTTTTCTCAAAATCAATCATTCAAGCAATCAATCAATCAATCAAAATCTGAGACACTAAAAACTTAAGTTTTCATTTCCTTTCAATTCAATAACTCTGCAATCTAGAAGAAACAATTGTGAAATTAAAGAGATCACATCTGTGATTTTTCTTTCTAATGGGGACAATTTCATCATTAATCGTCGTTAAGGATGATACGTTCTTTCTTGAACACATACACAGCATATTTCACACAAAAGCACACACAAAAACACAAAAATTACCACCGAGACACTCACAGGAAACCCAACCGGAAACATCTTTGTCTCTCTCTCTTTCCAATACACACACACACACACAGAGAGCTAATATTACTTATGATGGATAGCTCAATAGCGCCCAGCACTGGGTAATTTGCGTGTGTTTTGATTGGGTGCAGAGTGGGCGAGTGATTAGCTTTCAGGATTTATGATTATGGCTTATCAAACAATACACACAGCATGAGACTGCTACACACACACGCACACATGCGGTATCATGGGCAATCAAACAGCGTGGCTGACCCTTTGGGAAATATACACAGCATCACGCACAAAAGCTTCCAGCATAGGCCGACACACAACACTCACATGTGCTGTATGATCGCATAACAAATAACACATTTTTACAACTGTATCAGCGTTACAGAATTCAACATTATGGATGTATTAAAAATATTTAAAAGCGATCAGAAACAGATGTATCGCAATATATGTATTTATTCATATTATTATTTTTGGAAGGAGAAATAGTACTTTAGCAGCAGTGTGAAATTCCAAAAATATCCCATTTCGGCTACAACACCATGGTAAGTATTCACTTATGACTTATATACATGGTCCAATGCTATGTTTAAAACTTTCCGTGATAAAAATCGGTGCCATAAAACTGTAGGTGTGACCGGGGCTGTTTCAGGGATTTGGCATTGGGTTACTCTTTCTCTTTGGGGTAACAAATCACAGGAGTTAAAGTGGGATTTAGAAGTGAGCATAAGCTTGAGCAGCCCGACAGACATAGCAAAATGTCTGCCATGACAAGATTAAATCTTTCATATTAACAAGTGTGAACACTTCTTCACAAACCTTAAAGCAACTTTAGAAAGTGGATTTTTAAACTTCATAGGGTCAGACTTCGTTCCTACTCTCAAAAATATCAGAGTTAATTAAAAATATGAATGGAAAACGTTGAAAACGAAGTCATAATCGTGATGGAAATGTTAATTCTTACAGCAATTTTTGGATTGCTTGTTATTAAACCGTTATAACAATGCTGTTTGATTCCTTAGAACAGTGGTTCTCAAAAATGTTCATTGTAGGACTCCCTTCGTGTAGGGTGCCACGCTTTGCTGACCCCCCAAATAAAGACTTATAATCTTAAACTTTTCATTTTAATTCAACCAAAAAAATATTCAGTTATCCAATGATAGAACATCAATTCTTTCAGTTGGTGATCTTAATTTTCTGATGTTTGGTTGCATAAAATCTATAATACATTTCTATATTACATAAAATGCCACAAAATCTGTGGCCCCCCCTGGATTCCTCTTGAGCCCCCAGTTTGACCACCACTGCCTTAGAAAAATTTGCAATGGTTTTAGTATACGAAAATGTACAACACAGTTACAACACAATCTAACAGGAATTTGTAACGTATTTATGATGGGGCTAATTCACATATCTAATTTTTTAGTTTTAGTAGGATCTGAATTTCAGGTGTGGCTGAAAGGGGTGGCCTTCATTATTTCTTTTTCTAATAGGTTGTATGATTCACATCAAAATAGTGACAAATTCCGGTGAAATCAAGGTGGTAATCACTTAGGTTTTTTGGCAAATTGATTATCATTTTATGACAATAGTTGTACTACAAATACCACAGCAAGCAAACTTTGGCTATTGTGGTATGACCATAACAATTTTGTGGTTATGGTTTTACTAGTCTCAGTCTCACGCCAATGGACCGTTGGCTAAACGTCTGAACTAAATAATACAGAGGTGCACAGTAAGAAAGTATATTTACCCGAATCAGGAGCGCAACTGCACATTTTCTGAGTTGTATGCGAGATAAGTATTGGTGCCCCCCATCGGCCACCCCAATATAGGAAACACACGACAAATAAAAATTCTGCAAACAAGTTGTACTATATTACATTTGGAGTCATTCTAGTCACTGTATATGTTACATCATGTGAAGGTGACAATTAGATTTGCATCTATAACAGAAGCATAAAGGTTTTCTTTTACAGAAACACTTTTCCAACTGCTTCACAGTTTAAGAGATACAAAATTCGGAAAAGATAAATAACTATCTGAAAACTAATGAAACAACGGAGCAAAATGTAGTAAAAGTACATAAAGTTTATGTTCAGACATACACAATAAATTAGGGCTGAATCTAACAATTATTTTAATAATCGTATAATCGGACAATTGTTTTTTAATTAATCGAATAACAGGCTTTTATTTGATCTTTTGCTTATAATAACTAAAAAAAAAAAATAAGGCTATGTATTGTATTCTTTGAAAAGTGAGTTTCACTTATGTAGTCTAGAAATTTTGACATTTAAAACCTTTACCATAAAGCTTGTCCAGTTTTAGACAATAAAACTTCTTTAAATATCCCACATATAGTTAGGCTAACAATGGAGTTGTAGCCCATAAGAGATGTGCTGATGAGGAAATAAACTTATTTTGATTTTCAAAGTTATACATTTAGATTATTCCCTTTCCTTCAACAAAAAGTATTATCAAACATTATTTACTATTACCAGAATAAGACAAATAAGACGTAGGCTATAGCAAGTGGTTGATATCCTTGGGACAACATCATGTTGACCCTGGGACAACATTTAAATCAACCAATCAAATTTCAGAAATAAGTTTACAGTTTATTTTAAGTTTAATCTTCCAACCAGGATTAGGTGCTTCTAGACCATTGTTCTTCACTTATCATTTCCCTCTGATTTAAGGGGTTAGTTATGGTTGGGGTTTGGTTTGGGTTTAGGTTTTATTTATAAAAATGTTGTCCTTAGGTCAACAAAATCACGTTGTATAACGCAAATATACAAACGGCCTTGTATATTCCCATTTAAGCCTATTTTAAAACAAATGCTTAGTTTGTGTTTCATTAATATTTAATAAAAACACAACAATAACATAGCCTATGTTAAACATACCTTTACTGTGCATATATGATTCAAATATTATTGAAAAGTGTAATAAGATGGATAACTGAAATCATATCGCAAATTAAAAAAAATCTTTGGATTTTCCCCTTTCTGTAAAACATTTTTAGTTTGTGGTTCACATTTTATGTCTTCTGTTGCGCTCTTGTCTCTGTCATCCAGTCAATCATTACGCTGTTTCAGTGTCCACACACAATCTCTCCGGTGCACTGTGCTGAGCGCTGTTTACAGAAGAGGTATCTGCTCGCGTTATGTGAAGAACACGGACCTGACATTTAAAATGCAAAATGGGTCCTCATATGGGGGAAAATCATCCGATGTTTGATGAAGAATCCGATAACTAGCTTATATGCGTGATAGTGGGAGACTTAACCGCTTTATCAACCATCTCAGACTCTACCGAATGTGATTATAAAGCTCCTTCACAACATAGATTTATTTTAGAAGCGCCAAAGATGAAGCCTAGGCCTAGAGGTGAACTGATATTGTATTATGATATGAACTACCACTCAGGCAACGTTATAAAAAAAAGATTTACAGAGATGAAATGATAATCGATATTTATCCACTTGGACATTGTTTTTACTTGTCAATTTACTTGTTTTTCATGTTCTGTTCTGCACTTAGGGAAGTTTCTTTGCTCGATCCATTTGGTCATTTGCCTTTCAAAGAGTGATTGGGTGACCTAATAATTTGATTAAATAAAATATATATTTATTGAACTCGTTTAAAATGAACTAATTTAAATGAAACTAAAACGTTTTAGATAATGACTTTTTCGTTCCCTTTCGTTTTATAAAAAAAACTTGAAATAATATTTTGGTACCGTGGCGCCCCTTGTGCGGCGCCCCTATTCACTGCATATACTGCATACCCCCTTTTTGAGCCACTGACCTGAGTACTGTCCTTAAGTACACTTTTTGAGCATCTGTATTATTTTTTCCGAATACTTGTACTTTAACTTCATTACATTCGAAAGACAAATATCATACTTTTTACTCCACTACATTAATAAAAAGGTCCAAATGTAGAAACTCTTTTCTATGTTGCAGTTTTTCCTGTGTGGGCAATTTATGAGGCTTGCGATCTGCCAGGACTTTCACTGTCAATATTTCAATTTTTCTAAGCTAGCGGTTTTCCGGCTTTAGCTGCAACCGCCGCTAAACAAACGTAAACATTGGAGCTAATACACAGCTGAAAGCGCTCTTAAAAGGCAAATAGAACAATAAAAAACCAAAAAGGCACATGCTAAAGTGTGATGTAATCATCTGTGGGTTCAACTATGTGTGATGCATTGTTAAGAACGAGCGCTACAATCAGTCAAAGATCATAGAAACATTGTCATGAAAATTATCGGCATAACGGCTAAACGGTAAATAAACATTATACATTTTCAAGTGAACTACTTCTTTATAACAACTGATACTGTGAGCTATTCATTGTATTCAATAGGTTGCTTCAGAGGCATAAGGTATACGACAATAAAACAATGCACCACTGACATAAAGGACATTTACTTTTAAAACTTGAGTACTTTAAAAAGCACGTACTTCTGTACTTTTACTTAAGCAAGAATCTGTCTTTAAAACTTTTACATGTAGTGGAGTAATATTTGACCAGTAGTATCTGTAATTTCACTCAAAGTAGTTGTGTACTTCTTCCACCTCTAAGTAAGCTGTCATGTTTACAACAGTAGCTATAAGAATTAATCACGATCGACTAAAAGCTTAATTCTTAAAAGTATGCGAGGTTCACTTTTTAAATTTATAATAATTTTGTTGCTGTTAACTTTTGACACGTTCGTGAATGTGAACCGGTCTGTTACTACAGGGACATTTCCATGCCTCTAAACATGACACGGCACCAAACGAAACATTATTGGTTGCTTACCCTGTCAGTCATATGGCCTCTTGGGCAGGCCTTGGCCAAAGAAAGCAGCGATAAGTTCCAGACCTTCAATATGAAGGTATGGCTACGCAAGACTATAGATTTACTATAGCTAAAAAAACAAAATAAAAACTACTAGGGTTATAAAATAATCACATTAATATTTTATTCAGTACAGACAAGTTGTCCTATGTAATAAAAAATCCCTGAATCCCTGTATATGCCGAGTATTTACTTCTTATTAAAGTACTAGGCTACGTTGTTAGCTTGGCAGCATGTTAAGTCCCGGCTCTACTACTGGATACAACGGTGAGACCACCAAGCAACTTCTGAAAGTTTTATGAAACATAAAACTTTTTAAGAGCTTGAAGAAACTGTGATGACAGCAGTATACGCACACCTCATAAATCTGCAGCGAGCTGCAGGAAGTGTGTATCATGCTTTGGGGACGCATCTCTGTCACAGACTCCAGACAGGATTGCAGCGTTCTTGCCAACTGTCACATGTTCCTCCTCTAACACAATGCAAATGACTTGAAACATACAGCAAAAGGCACTGGCTTACGACCAAAAAACCATCATTTCCCAATGAGGTCCAGAGCTCATAGTGAGCTTTTACATTTTTGATTCCTTTTCTTAAGGAAAGCATCACTGTTTCTGCTCATATGTTATGTATTCAAAGAAATAATAATTAGGTAACATCCAAAATAGTCGTGTCATGATCCTGCCCCATCTTGTCTCGCTTTTCTAATCTTGTGGCAGGGTCATGACAGTCCCACGTCTTTTGTGTGGAAGCGCATGATCATTGTTTGTTTATGATGGCCATGTGCTCTCCTGTCTCATCTCCTAAACCTGCCCCATCGTTTAGCTTCCCGCCAAATTTCCAGTTTCATTCCCGACACCTGCCAAGTGCAATTATCCCTTGTTAGTTCCCCTATTTAATGCCCTTGTGTTTGGTTTAGTTTACTTTAGTTTAGTTATCCAGTCTCTCTTGTTTTTTGCCCTCTCGTGGGAAGTCTTTGTTTGAAGCTCTTTGTATTGTTATGTTTCCCCCCATCATGGGTCGTTATGTTTTGTTAATAAAAGTTAGTTTTCTTACCTGCCGTGTGCACTTGGGTTTTCTCTCCTTGGCGTTTGTGACAATTCTAAAGTACAGAAAATTAAATATTAGACAAACTAATATAGACCTAATAGTGTACAAAAGTCATAATGTGTGTGAAAAAGTCTTCAAACCTGTATCCTTAACTTTATCCTGTGCTGTGCCACAAAGATGCGGGTGCTGCTAGTGAACAAAAGAGATCCCATGTTAGATACATGAACCTTTGAGAAGAAAACGCATTCTTCTAAATGTCTCTTCGGGGTCTCTTATGTCTAAATATGAACTCATTTTAAATTCTTCCACAACCAAATGACCAAAACTTCACAACCAACAAAGCTCTTTTACTTTATGCCAATATCTGTCTAATTTATGTCCCTTATGGATTCTGAGGAATTCATGACAAAAAAGACAAAGAAATGCAGATATTTTAAGAAATATCTAATCAATGGGACCCATGTTGTTGGTTCCAGACATTCTTCAAAATATCTTCTTTTGTGTTCCACAGGTTTTGAATGACATGAGAATGTAAAAATGTGTATTTTCATTTATTGGGTGAGCTATCCCTTTTAATGCTCCTGAGATACATAAGACAACCCTCAACGCAACAAGTGTTTCTAATGGATTGTAAATATTTCAGAATCTCAAGCTTCAAGACATAAGTTAGAGGAAACAAGGTGCTCAACCGCTCATTCCAAACCATACAGTAGAATAACTCACTGTTCCAAAACCTAATGACCTCTCCACTTAGGTAGCATTTCAGAATCTAATGTTATATATATATATAAAACATGAATGGGTTTGTACACGCATGAGAAAAGAATGTTTCAAAGAAAAAAGGACAAAAGACGAGAGAGACAGGAAGGGGGTGGGGTAAATGAAAAACAGGACAAGATTCATTTTTCATCCCTCCTCCCCACAACATCCATTCATCCATCCCCTCCAGTCTGAGACAAACTGAGAGTCTAATGTCCATTGTGTCTGTGTGTGTGTTAGTCTAGCACACTATGCATTGCTGTGCGGTTGCTAGGATGTTCTGGGTTGTTACTAGGGATGTGCTATGTGCTTGGTACAGTGTTCTAGATAGTTGTTATTCAGTTGCTAGGAATTTTTGATGGATGCATGGAAAAAAAAAACCCCAACTCTCTTTATTTTGGTTCCAACATTTGACTCCGTTCCATGTTATTTTCAAATTAATTTAATCTTATAGAGTTTATCATTACGGTATCCTTGAGGTGCATATCACAAACGTACACTCTTAAAAATAAAGGTGCTCAAAGAATAAAAAAAATGGTGCTTCAAAGGTACTTCGATGTCAAACATAAAGGCTCTTCAGATGTTAAAGGTTCTTTATGGAGCCAAAAGTTACTTCTATGGCATCGAAGTGCCGTTTGAAGCACCTTTTTTTAAGAGTGTACAGGTTGAGTTCAATGATCAAAACTTAGGATACGATATCTAGGTTATCTGTGGTGTTAGGTAAGCATGTGTGTGCTCAGATTGAGAAATCTAGACATCTGAAACAAAATATAGCTGTATCTGCATAAACCTGGTTTGGCTTGTAAATGAGATGAGCTGCATTCTAAGCAGCAGTGCAATACAGATGGTGTTGAAGGAAGAGTGTCAGAAGAGAAAAGATGGGTTTGAGACGGTACTTTTTCTCTGGAGAGACGCCTGCAGTGCAACCAGCTGACTGAATCTAAACCACATGGCCTTACTGACTGGCATCATACACACATGCGCACACACACACTTTTGAGCACACGTTCAGTTCCTGCTGTCCACCCACACATACAAACCCTCAGCAGTATATAAACTCTCTCGCTCGCTCTCTCTCTGACACACACACACTTTTAAAGCTCTATCCTTGATGGCTTTTGATAGATGTAATGATTTTTGTATTTTTCAAGATAATGATATTTAGTGTATCCTACACCTGAATCTACCCCCACCTGTTGATATTATTAGATTCAAAGCAAAATATTATTTATGAGCCTTTCACACAGTGATGACAAATATTTCTTTATATCGGTGAGGATATTTTCAAATGTAAAAACTTGGCCCTCGCAAGCAAACCCAGTTGTGTGTAATTCACTGGTGAGGTGATGTATTGTTCTGACCTACATCACTCAGTGTGTGTGATGGGTTTGATGGACTTGGTTTTACTGAGTGCTGTATAACGCCTGAACACGCAGTCAATCACTCATTGTTTGCTGCACAAACACTCTTCCCTCTGTTTCGCACAAACAGTTTTTTTCCAGTCTATACTTTTCCAACTGAAATCCAAATCTTCTTTTTGCAAAAAGTAAACTAAGTAAAGCAATAAAATCCACTCTCTCACGGTTTAAAACGCCACCAATGGCATTATGATGAAAGAGCAAAACTTTATTAAACTATAACAAAGTAGGCTTGCCATGAAATGTAGCCCATTATGAATGTGTGGTCACGGTTGTATGTTTACATTCATTTTCAATGACTGTGGCTCATCCAAACAGAAATGAAAGCCAGAACGATCCGTCAGGATTATAATATTCTGTGGTCGTTCACTCAACCTTATGTTGTTCAAAACTTTCTTTTAGCAAGCCATCAATGTCTACTTTAATCGGCTTTCAGACTGACTGACACTCAGACAGTTAACAAATAGGGATAGAGTATAGAAACCTCAAGACCTACCACCTTTCCCAAATCAACTGGAGGTGACATAAACCAAGATTTTTCCAACCTATGAGGTATTCAATTGGTATTAACACTTAAAAATAAAGATGCTTCACGATGCCATAGAAGAACCTTTTTTGTCTAAATGGTTACATAAAGAAACTTTCGCATTCGAAGAACCTTTCTGTTTCACAAAGGGTTCTTTGTGGCGAAAAGGGGTGCTTCAGATGATAAAAATGAAGAGATGGTTCTTTAAGGAGCTTTGACTGGTTCTTTGCGGAACCAAAGTGGTTCTTCTTTACCATCCCTGTGAAGAACCTTTTAAGCACCTTTATTTTTAAGAGTGAACATAGCTTAGACAGTTAACTTGTATTGAAACACATAGAAGAAACTGGAATGCCCAATACAGCTCTTGTTACGGAAGTCTCACCGTCCAAATGAATAGACAAGTTTTTGCTTGGCCTTTCTGAGAGTTCTAGCTGAAGTGAAAGCTAATTTTGGTTGGTGACAATGGAAGTAAATCTAAGAAAATTTCAGTATTTATAAGATAGAAAAATTTTCTACATTTACTACAGAAAAGATTATTTTTTAAGTTTCAAAATCCTTTAGTCCCTAAATTGTCCCAATACAGGACAAAATTTGACCATCAGAGTGATATACTAAAGATAATCATTTAGATGACAAGGTACGATAGCATGTCTATTAAAATGTATTCACTGCACAATATTCTTTGGCTGTCTAGTAGCAGACAGAAAGAGAGATTAAAAAACACTTGTGTTTGGTGATGCTAGATGTGCAAAAATGATACACTTCAGTCACTGACGGTCTGCACAAAGCAGCCGCCGAAAGATCAGGAGACAGTCATCTCCTCGAATCCCCTCCACCCTAGAGCCGAACAAAACCCCCTCCATCACACACATTGACATCCCTATCAGATTAATGATGCTGGGGTTAACGTCCCTATTTGTGTTTGTGTGTGGTGGGGGGGCACCATTCAGAATAATAGTTACTCACTCTGGTTTATTTCATTATGGCCAAGAGAGTCTTTACATTAATAGATGTGTGTGTCTGTGCATGTCTGATTTCGAAAGCCTCTGACACCTGTGTTGTATGTGAATGTACGGCCATTTATCGTTCTGTGTGTGTGCGAGTCAGATGACCGGCCCACACTCATGGTGTCAGGGTTCGAGGTGAGGTCCTAGCACTGATGAGCAGAAGCTGCCCTGCACACTGCCTAAACATTAGTCCTGTCTTAAAGAGTAAATATTACAATGTCCTAAAAATGACATTTTTGGTGTGTAATATTTCGGTGTGTGAATGTAAGCAGTCTGCCAAGTTACAAAGCTGAAAGTGAACAAGTAACAAAGTTATTGGCTTGGGGAAAAATGAGTCGACTCTGAATCACGCGAATGAGTCATCTGTCGTTCAAATTTCAGTTCCGAATCACATCTGCGTCATTCTGCGTAATGCCCGCCTACGTTCCATTTGCAACACTGCGATGCTGTACGCAGTAGACCAATCACAGCAGAGACCATCTGACCAATCGCATCAGAGTATGCTGACTGAAAGCAAGCGAGTTTAGACAGATGAATCGCCGAATGAATCATTTGAGTGTCAGTCAAGAAGTAAGGCAAAAATAACTGCCTATTATTAGAAATTGAAAATGATTTTAGACCTTGTGTGTATGTAAACTTGTCATTGGAAACTCCATAAAGCAAAGTAGGACCTTAAAAATCACAAAATATTTACTCTTTAAACGCCACATCAAGGAGACCTCCCTTTACAACATACACACACAAACAAAGCAACTAGCTTTCCTGTAGCTCAGTGGTAAGAGCATTGCGTTAACAACAAAAGGTTGTGGGTTCGATCGCAGGGGATTGCAAATACATGTGTAAAATGTATAAGATAAAGCAATGCAAGTTGCTTTGGATAAATCGTCTGCCAAATGCCTAAATATAACTACATTTAACGAATTTTTACTTCAGCCTCGGACCTACGCAGTAGGCAATGGGCCAGTTTTTGTTAATACTTATGCGTTGTTGTCTGCGTTGACAGGCAATAACCACTAGGCATCAGTGTCTACAGGCGTGTTGCTTGTGTAACCAAGACAAGAGCCGAAGAAGAAGTCATATGACCCCTTTAAAATGCTGTTATATTTTTGGAGAGGTGCGCGTCAGGCTAGGATAGGATAGGCGTCTCTGCGTAGGCTACGGCGTAGGTCTGACGCAGAAGTAAAAATCCCCCTTTATGAGGAAGATATTAAACTTTTTAACAAAAGTGAGTGAGTATATTTATACAGTCACAGGACATTTTTTCACATTTTTTCACTACCAAAAATCTTCCATGATCATATTAATTTGTAAACAGGCAGTAAAATGATCGGAATGGTTACGTAACTGTAACTGTAGAACATTAAATGAAATCAACCAGGTCCACAACCCGCCAGAACCAAAACATTATCTACAAGAACTACACAACTAAGAATTACCTCTCAGCGTGTTCGATTACATGACTTCCCGAATTCTATGAATCTTTAATTTCGCGTTTGGTTGTTTTATTTCGCAGAAAGAATGCCGAGTGGTATTTGCAGACGACATTAAAATGTCTGGAATGGAACAGAACGCAGAACATTCAAATCAATCCTTTCATGGTATTGTGTGAGTATTGACAGAGCGCATTAGGCAGATGAATGGATGTTGGAGACAATGTAGTGATGTGTGGAAAACCGCGCAGGAGCTGAGCTCCGGGGAAAGACTGTTGGTTGGATTGATAGGTCAATAACCACTGCCACACTCCGAGGCATCATTAGTTGCAATTTTACGTGCTGCAGCGTTCTCGCGGGCCATTCGTTAAGATAAACCAATCAGCTATCAGCTCTGTGCATGGCTCTCATCCATTAGCGACTCCTAAAGTCACAAAGCTGAAACCAAAGCTGAATATATTTGTATGGCCTTCTTCATTAAATGCATTTAACGGATAGCTATTGTATTTTGACCACTGTCTCAACTAAGTTACTTTTGCATTCTCACCGCTACTTTTGCAGAATGAGACCGCAGTAGTTCAAAGCCGCCTGGAGGTGTTAATGGATCGGATGCATTTCTCCGAGTGTGAAGGAGTTCTGGCTAAAGCAGGTGGGCTATGACCAATGACCTACTAGAAGACAAATGCGTTTAGCAGGAGGGCTGCTGACGTTTATGTTTCATGTGGTAATGGACGATGACCCTCAGGGGTCAAGGGTCAACCACGCTGAGACTCATTCCAGCACAGTGGACAGCGGCTGAAACTTAAGCCAATCAAAACAGAGAGTGCTAAAATCCCACACACGATTCAGAACAAACTTGCAGATGACTCAAAGTTCTGCAGTAAACAGAATATTGATTGGATTGTTTGGTACTGTGGGTCAACATTTTTTTGGGAGGTTACGAAAGAAACGTCTACTAGATTTTGCCACAAATTAATTCATCACCTGGTAGGAGCTCGCAAAATTCAGCAGATTCCAACCAGGACAAGTTTCTTGACATGTCCTCATCTATTTTTTTAACCACATTTTCTACTGATTGAGGGAGCAAATAGGGCTGTTGATTGACTTAAAATGCCATGTTATACAGTCATTTGACAGTGAGAGTATCCCCTTAAAGTTTAGACTTCTTTAAGAACTGAAGAGCATGCAAAGGTAACTTGCATACATAATATTTAAGCAAATAAATAGAGACCAGGACTCGAAATTCAGGGCTTTTTTCTGTGGAAATACAGGTGATCCCAACTTCAAGAGTTAGGAAACCCATCCAGAAATGAATAGTTGAAAACAAAATCAGAAAAGGTTTAATTCAGAAGAACAGAATAGTAACAATTGTAGCATTAAAACATGCATGTGAAGTCTGTTGTGTTTTACATAGTCACAATGGCTTCATGATTTCCTTAAATCATATTCTTTAAAGGCGTAAATAAAATACGTGGGAGGAAAGCGATCGGATCTTGCTGTCAATCCTCCTCACTGACCCTCATTTCTTCTCATAGCAGAAAAAAAGGTTCAAACAAAAAACACATCATATTATATGCCTATATTGAGCAGATATGACGGGAACACGTTTGTTTTTTGAAAATGTTTGTTTGTTAATATAGTTAATATAACGTAAAGCCGCGAGGTGCGCGCTCCCATTGCATTGGTAAAGAAATATGTAACGTTACCGCTCATGCTGGAGACGCACACAAACATCCAAACGCCTCCGAAAAAAATTATGATAAAGTAGTGCCGCGGCATACAAAGAGGCATTCCGTGTGAATGGCCGGTCACAGTGCAACATTGAAAAGGGACCCCACTGAAACAGTGTCGCGTTGCACCGCCTTCCGCACGTTGTTTTAGCGACATACACCGATAATGCGGTATAATAAAAAATCATATCATAACAAAAATACACAGCGGTATTCGGTATGAACCGGTATATCGCTCAGCTCTAAGCTAGACTACATGAAATAAAGACACGTTTATTCTATTTCATGTAGCTTTATTGCACCGCAATTCCTGAGGTCAATCCTCACATTCTGATCAAATATATAACTTATAATATAATGAACGGTGAGTCACTTTGGATAAACGTGTCTGCCAAATGGAAACCTGTACATTTTAAAAACCAATAATAAAACTACAAATGGATTTTAATGTTTGATTTTTAATATTTGAAGGGCATTTTCATTTAATATTGTAGGATAAATACACATCCATTACTGGTAAAATGGGTTGGAGAGCGCAAAAATGCAGTGGTTTGCGAAAATGATGTTACATCATGCAACGGGAATTTATTGGTGCAAGAAAAAAAAATATTTCATTTACTAGTAAAAATAACAGGTAGGTCTTAACGTGCTTTTCTAGTTTCTCCAATGTGCTGTATTCCTGCATGAATTCACACTGTCCTGAACCTTTCCACACCCACAAAACAAACACATTCCAGCTATCAACTGAAGATCAGTGATTTCTCCGCTGTGTGGACTTCATGTTGAGGTTTTCTGCTTCTCAGAGTGTTCTCCTGAGAGAAAGGCCTCAGTCATCATCTCACACGTGTCTCCTCTCAAATTTCAGAAGAGATCTCAGGATCTCAAACTGTGCCCTGTTTTGCCACGATACTGAAGTCTGCAGTCGAGTCGGATATCTCAATATGAATTCTATTGTATGAAACTCTCCACGCTACCTACATTCATTTTACAGCACTTGTACTGTACGTTAAAAACATCACATCTGTGCGTCTTATATTTCTTTGAAAAGAAACATCTGGTACGAATATAATACTTTCATTACAAACGATACGCAAAATTCTCCAAAAATATGAAAGAGCAACATCTGGGGAAAAAAATTGCCACATAATACAAAAAACAAATACTGTACATGCAGGCTAATGTTCTTCCGTTCTGTTTTAAACTGTCTGATGTAATTTGGTCAGCAGTGTTTTTAGTATTCACGTACGATTTGCAATGCCTCATACATACTGCAGAATAAAACGACTCTGACTTCAATAAAACAACACAAAACAAGTTTCCAGACCATTAAAGTTTCCCAGTCTGTTACTGCCCCAGAGATGATTCACATCTTGGATATAAAGCATAAAGTTTCGACACCAATGCAAGGTCTGATATTTCAAGTCTTGCGCAAAGCACTGTGTGTTTACAGTATGCCTCCCGTCCTTAATGACAGCAGTTAAAAAGCAATAGAAGACTATAAACAATACCATTTTCCAATATACATTAATGATGCAGTGTGCCCACATATATATTGTAGTTTCAGATTTAATGGTGATGGTTTTCTAGAAAACATGCAAGAAAGCTATTATTCTTCCAAAAAAGTGTAAACACAGTCTCGGTGGTGCTTTCAAAATGTTTCTCTGTTTATGTTCTGATGTTTTTTTAAACTCTAGCTCAAATATTGGTGTGAGTTTGGAATGGAACTATCTTTTCTATTGAACCAATGGCAGATAAAAGGAGGGTCTGGGGAAACTTTTTCCTAAAAATGTTGTGAAAATTGTTTCCAAAAAACTCAATTTCTAAAGCTGTTTGGTGCTTCGCATAGATGAACTTCATGTTATGTTTGGTGACAACATTTTGCTTTTGGAGCTGTGGTGTGCCAACTTTTTCCCTTTTTGTGGTTGAACACCCACATATAGTCTTTTGCTTGCCTGCACGTACAGTATTTGAAAGTTGTGTTCACTGAAAATGTATCTTTGTTCTAACTCTTATTTGTACTTCAGCATATTCAAAGGTGTCACATGGCAAACAATGATGTCCGCAACATCTCATGTACTGACAAGTTAAAATATGCTAAAGCTCAAAACATAATTTGTAATATTTTCCTCACACAAATTTGTGACCCTGGACCACAAAACCAGGCATAAAACATAATTGACTGAAATTGAGATTTGTACATTATCTGAAAGCTAAATAAATACATTTTCCATTAATGTGTGGTTTGTAAGGATAGGACAAAATTTTGCCGAGATACAACTATTTGAATATCCAGAATCTGAGGGTGTAATAAGAATCTAAATATTGAGAAAATTGACTTAAATGTCATGCAGCAGATTGTTGCTAAGAAGAAACAGGTTTGTTCTAACGCTCTCTATTGACTTACCGCTGCATTTCTGTTGTGGAGAGTAGATGAACCAGAAAGCAGAAGTTCTAAGGTAATCATAGACACCAAACGGTCAGCAGCGAAGTTTGTAAACATGTTTTCTGCCTTTTTTTCTGTGCTTTTTCTGCATCCAGGGGCAGACTAGCCATCTGGCACATCGGGACTTTTCCCGGTGGGCCGAATCTAAACATGGGCCACCCATTCCCTCACGTATGGACAAGCCGGCTACCACACAACTGAGGACCGTTCTTGGCCAAGAAGTCCAGGCCGTTTTTTAGTCCCATTCCAGCCCTGGCTGCATCCACGTAAAAAAATATATTTGTGGTAGGAAAGTTACAAAATATCTTCACGGATCACAATCTTTATTTAATATCTTAATGATTATTTTGATAAAAGAAAAATCTTGACTTGGAATGAACAAGTACTGTGTGACAAGCACTTTTATTTCTCTTTATTGTTCATATGGTGTATTTGCGAAACCCACTTACTTACATATAGGTTGACAAAAAAAATCATGAAATATGGAAAGACAAGGTTTCAGAAGGATAGCAGCGAAATGGTAATGTGGACTTTTTTATTGTGCTTTCACCATATTTGTATGCCTTTTCTGGTTCTTTTTAGAGGTAGACAACATGGTATTTTTACATTGTTAAGAAAACAGCAGCAGAAAGAAAAAGTCACACTGTACAGACCTGTAATGACAACTGTATTGTTGGGAGAACTGTTCTTTTATTAAAATCGATGAGTCAGCAACCCTGCACATATACACTCACACAAACACACACAGAGCTCAGAGGTCACACGCTTTAAATCACTGCAGGCTTACAGAACAGTGAAATGTGTGTTACGACTAATTTGAGCCCGATTTATTTGTGCTCCGCTCGAAGTGCTTGCATGCAGCATTACAAGCCCAACCGAACGATCGCGTGTGGCTGCAAAAAAGATGAAGATAGTGCTTGCTCAGTCCCTGATGAGTCCTGTCTCAACCACATGTGTTTTTGTTTACTGACAATCTTCAGACAGACCTCTTTGTCTCGGGAGTAATCAATCAAACGTCTTCTAATCCAAACAGAGAAGCAGATGAGAGACAAAGGGAGGAGATGGGGGTGGGCGGAAGGAGGGGTCGGGAGTTGACCTGGGACCAAAACCCTCGATAAATCAGGACCAAACAATAACAAGCGCGGCTTAATGTTGCCGAGATAATTCATCAACTCAGCACGAGCTGAGAGCGGCCCACTCTGAGACACTGTGGGAAGATGGGATATCGCTTATCTGAGATCAGTGTGTGTGCGTGCACTCGTAAAAATAAAGTTTCTTTGGCGCCCATTAGGGGATTTTACATTGACTCCTCGTAAGAAACAAGCATTCACCTCTTTATAAGGACCGGAAACTGTCAACTCTTTTTGATCCACTTAGTTTAGTTTTCAATTTTTATTTTGAACTTAAGAGTGCAGCTTGGACTGTCCGACATAAATGCATTAACTCACATTTCTTTTAAAATTAACAACACACACACACCCAACTGGGTAAAGCTTTAAGTGTGGACACGGAGCCAGTAAAAAATAGAAACCCATTACAAAAGGTGTGTGTGAGTGTGTGTGAAAAGTGCTTACAATCTCTGAGTCCACATCAATATTTTTCATCCCTCCTCAATCTCCTGTCCCCCTCTCTCTCTCCGTGACTCTTTCTCTTTATGTTCTCTTGGATAGTTCTCCTCTGACTCATGTGACGGATCATATTTTTCCTTCCTCTGTGTTTCACTCTTCTCTTCTTACCTCGTTTGTCCTCTTACTCTCTACATTTTCTCCCGCCATGCCAATCTCAGGTTATTTGCCTGTGGATTTGGTTCTCGTGAATAACCCTTGCCAACTTTATTGAGCAAAGTTTGGCACCTAGGATAAGCCCACCAAACCGTTGCCAATGGGCAGAAATGTTGCTTCTCGATTTCAAAGTCATATTAATAATAATAACAGAGGACATTCTCAAATAAGTAAATACAGTAAATACAATTAAGAGTTTCTAAAGCCTAACCGGTCCTCACAAACTGTCCAAACATTAGCATGTTTTCTATAAAGAGGCTAATACTGTTATTGTGTTGAGATATCCCTTGATCTGTGGGACTTTTACCTTGTTCCCTGGTATCTGACTCAATATGATCATTTCAGAGACTGTGGTGCACTGTCAAATATAAAGACTTAAAATTATACTTTCTGTCACTTAAAACATAATATAATGTTGTTTAGGTACATTATTTTACTCTAAGTGTCTTGATTCTGCCTCATTATGTCACGTCTTTCTTGGTCTTGTGGCAGAATCATGGCACGGCCTCTTGTTTTATGTGGAGAGAAACATTTTGACCCTTTCGGTCTTCCATATGCTCTCTCTGGTCTCGTCTGAGTTCCCGCCCTTTCGTCTCTTTAGTTTGATTGTTAATTAGTTCATGCCCGGCACCTGTCCCTTCTTGATTTTCCCCCCTTTAATTAGCCCTCGTGTTCATTGTCTTGTGCTCGTGCGTTGTATTCATTGTGCCTTCATGTACTTACCTGTGTGCCCTATGCTATCGGTCACTGTGGATGTTCCGTCAAGTCTAGTAAGTGTTCAGTTTAGTTTAGTTTATGTCTAGTGTTTTGTTAGTCTAGTGTTTAGTTAGTCTTCGTCTCTGTTTCCCTGATATTATTGTCTTTACCCCATCGCAGGTTTTTGTTTTGTGTTTTATACAATAAACCCTTTTTATTAAACTCAACACTGGTTTGAAGGTAAGGTGCACATTTATATTGCTCAGACCAAACTGACTTGAACGCACTTGATGATATAATTACGACATCGCAACCTGTAAGAATCATAAGAAGCACAAAGGACAGACGGAGACGAGCTGGCGGCCAGCGCGAGGGAGTCACTGTGGATATTTACCGTAAATTCAACAAGGGACATGTATTCAGGCTCACGGTGACATTTCCAGCACAATGTGAGATTGTGCAGAGTCTGTGAAAGAGCTGGTCAAGATATCCACTAATCCAGTCATTTTACTCCTTGACAAGACGCCTGGAAATTTCCTCCATAACAAATTTTATAAAGGTCTGAAAAGTGGCAGCACAACAATCAGCCCGGTCTCTTGCCTAAGAGAAGCAGAACTGAAGAACAGGAGAAACAAACAAGAACCTTTTTCCCCAAAAGCGCAGAGCAGTTGTTTGATCTTCTGCTTGAAACCTCAGAGGTTTACTGCGGCTTTATTTAATTGCAAAGCACTTAGGGGGAATTCACCGAGCATGAAGTGCACCCACAGATCGCAAAGTTTATTTACATCTGCTGCCTGTGTTGTTGTTCTACCATTCGGTTTACCAAAAGAATTATGCAAATTTGCTAAACTCGATGTGAGCGGTGAGATCTCCTCTCTTGCAGCCCAGCTCTGAGTAATACATTGTGGAATATTCAACAGACCACCGAGGCAAACTTTACTGAGAATGTCAAGATTCACCTCAATTGTTTCTTTAGAGGTCATCTCACATCTGGATACATGGCCATTCTAACAGCTTTTCTCTATCATTTGATGAATTAACGCTGCCATGAACGCTAGAAAAGCAAACAAACGTCTCTGTTCAAGAGAACTCCATTAACAGCTCGTTTTCCGAAAGAAGTTTACATTGACGTTAGACACAACTGACTGTATTTACATACTGTAAAATACAAAACGTTTCTGTCTGGAGCACAATCTGGCATGTGGAATTGAGGACCTTTTTAGTTAAAGGAGCCAGTCTTTTCCTGTTTTTGAGGCTTTGATTATGTTTTTTGGGTGTAAAACAATGGATGTTCATGTTTCTAATAAAAAAAAACTTTTATTTTTCAAGTCTATTGTTCACCGCTGTCCCTCTTCTCCTTCCCTCCCCTCCGAAACGCTCTGATTGGTAAAGCTGGCCAGGTTTGTCGTGATTGGTTCCCCGCTGTGAAGATGTCCCACCCATACCATACCATATCAGCGAGCTTCCGCTTATCAGGCTGTGGTGATTGGTCAAGCCCCTCTCAGTGAACGTGTATTCATAAACTTTGGCTTTGAGCAAAAAACAGTAACAATGGCGTAAACTTCACTTCAGCAGTCAACTCTTTCACTGCCTTTGACGAGTTATCTCGTCATAGAAAAAAAACGTTCCTCGCCAAAGACGAGTTACTACGGCAATAGGTGTTTGTACTGTTGTTCAGCAGGTGGCTCTGTTACACACCTTTGGGAAAAAGTACAGAATCCCTGAACCTAGAACGTCTATATCTTATCGGTTTTTATTTTATCGGATTGTAATCTGGGCGGAGTCTTTCACAAAAAAAATAATTTTCTCAGCTGTTTAATCTGTGAGCCATTCAAATTTGGTGAAAATTAAAAAAAAATGCTGGCGTAGGCTGGCAACTTTTTTTAAAATAGGCTGGCGGGGAAAGAGTTAAAAACATGCGGACTGATCAAAGTGTAACGGAGGTCTGCTAGTGCATGTCCAAACGTCAATTTTTGTTAGAGATCGCAGATTTTTTTCATACTATGGAGAGGGAAATGACACCGGACGGAATGGAGTTAGACCTGTTATATTAATTAACAATAATGACAGAAACGTTAGTTTCGCCTTTTTATATTGGACCCGAGTAAAACAAGCAGATTGACCAGGAGACTTTAAATGACGTTTCATAGAAGTGTTTAAGAGATATGCGCGCACATACTCACACACACAATATAAGTGTATTACACACAACAGCTTTCACAGTCGATGTTAAAGTCATGGAAGCTGTTATTTGACCGTTGATTATCTTAGAATGTGTGTCACTTAATTTCTAATTACCAGCTCTAGGACTGTGATGAAAGTCAAAGTAGTTTAGCTCGGAGCTCAGTCAAATGTTTACAATCTCTGATAACCAAACACTACTCCAGTGGCTCTTCCTCTTCTCTAAGGAAGACCTCGCCCCTTTTTTGGCGTATTCCTTTGGGCAGAGGTTATCAAAAGCATTAGGAATAGTGACATCACGTACCCGGGATGTAGAGGGCTGTAGTTCGAATCCAGCCGTTCTCTGTAGTCCTTGAAATTCGAATAATCCTAAAATATTAGTGTTCAAAATGGTTACCTCAACTAAAATTGTAATGGTAACACTGTGTCTACACCTGACGCCACACGACAAAAGACATTAGAAACGCATTAGAACCCATTATAATTTTGTCCACACTGGATGCGGTTTTAAGTTTGATACTGCCACTGTTTGTGACATCATAGCTCTGTAACCAATCATGTAAACAGATTTAAGCCATAAGGATGGAGCTGAAACTCGGCACTGAAACGATCGCTTACGATTCAGCTCTGTTTCTCTAACACAAGCATGCACTGCCCCGAATGTCGAATGAGGACACCTATGTACCTATAATCAATGGTTTCAGCTCATGGAGGCGGGCATTAATTTGCATATTCATGAATCCACGTATACTAAAGGAAACAAGGGTGTAGAGTTACATTTAAGTCATTTAAAGGCATGAAGAAATTATAATCACAGGATTTGATCATTTTAATGATAAAAGATTAGCTTTAAGTGATTAAATTGACGAATGCAGCGGGAACCTTATCTAAATGCTATAGGATGATTGACACTATAGACTTATATCTTACTATTCATTGTTGGCAAAACAATTAAATATTAAAGGAGAATAAAATAGGCAAGTTTGTTTAGATGAACAGCAGATGTGACCAGATGATAAGACATGCATCAGATTTAGAAACACAAGTGATTGAGAAATCACACACGCAATGAAATCTGTGCAGAATATTTGGAAAGTGATTTGGAAAGGAGCAGTGTAAATATAGCTAAACATCAAATCTCATTTACACAAGTACGGCTAAATAAAATCTCTCATTTTCACTGTCGACAGACACAGGCCCTCTCGTCATTTTATGAAAAATTGTGTGGTGAGATGATTCTGTGTGGAGACAAATGCCAGTTCTTACGAAACAGCGCCGAGGATCCAAAACTGCTCTGTATCACTCTGTCTTAAATAAAAATCGAATTTAAAAGAAATAATTCAAAGGTTCTCCAGCCTATCGAACGAGGCTTTTGCAGCACAAAGTCCCCACAGCGCTGGGATAAACACTTAACTGCCTCTCTAGCCACAGTCCTTCAGTAGTGGGTCCTCTGCTAGAGCGATTAGGTTTCTATGGGTTTGGCGCGGCACCAGGGGAATATTCACAATAAGAGCAGTGTGCTGGGGACAGAGAGCTCTTCCCAGTGTTCTAAGCTTACAGAAAGAGCGATGAACAACATGAACACATACAAAGAATAGAGAAAAACAAAGACACGTCAAGGATAGATTACACGGATACAGTCACGGCGGAGGACAAGCTTTTGCGAAGTTTCCGCTAATAAAAGAAAAACAGCAAACAAGTTTTTAAAGGCGCTACAGGATTTCTTTTGTCTTATATGATGTACGGACGAAAGAAATCTCCATAACTTTCCTTCCACTTTTTGAAACTTTGTGACATCACACGATACATCAACACACGACCGCCCGCATTTACACATCAATGACGTCCACTGGGTGAATATCATTATTCTAGAACATCTTTAAATAGAATCTGAAGATCTTACAATAGTGCTTGTGAATGTACCACCTGCTGATCTGCATATTCTTAAAAAGAAGAGTTATATGAAGTTTCAGTATGATAAGTTTGCGTTCAACTTCTTGAGTCTCTTGAAGTCTCACATTTAGACGAGCTTGGAAATGTACAGTATAAAGGGACAACTTTTTACAGATTTTTATATCCTTTTGCAATAACTGTATAATATTAAATGTATTATATACTAAGTGAATATAAAAAAAGTAAAGGTATAAAAGCGCCCAAACCTCTGACACTTTATGTAGACTTTAAAACAGCGAAATGACTTTCCCCTCTCATCGACTGGACCGTTTACACCTCTGTTTTGCCTACAGAAAATGAATTGGTAATGCCAGCCCGTTCACTTCCCGCCACTGGACACGTCCCGTAAGGATCTGAGACAACTTGGAAAACGGTCATAAAAGCTAAATTACAACTGTTTTGGCCCAGACAACTTTACTAACATTATAAGTGGACCTCATGGAAATGCATGAAGTAATAAAAAACGTACGATACGAGCACTTAAAGCAAGAGGAACAGGCACAATAGAGAGTTTGTCATGTTGCTCAGTAACAGATGGATCTCTGGCCTTTGTGAGCTCTTTCCTCAGCTGGACTCAAAAGCGTAGCCACATTCTGTCCTCATTTTCCATTTCTACAAGCGTTTTATATGTACGCGGATACTTTTGTGCCTCTATTCCAGTGCACGGCTGTAAATGCAGAACGCGTAAATCACTGTAAGACGGGCGTTTTCATTCACAATGTGATGAATTGGACAGCTGGACGAGTTTGTTCTGACTTATGGTTTCACTTTTTACTTATGCGTCCCCTTTAAAACACATCTAGGAAGTGAACACTTAAGTGTGCACTTAATCAAACAGTGAAAGTGTGCGGGCGTCAGGGACTTTAGAGTTAATGAAGGCAGTGTTACTTTAAGAGCACACAGCTGGATGTGCGTGTACATGTGTGTGTGCGTGTACGTTGTTACGGGGGAGACTGGCTGCTCAGGAATGGCACAGAAATGTGTTTACATATGCTGCTGCCAAAATCCTGTCAGGAGGCGACCCAGAACTCCAACAGCACATTACATTAAACCACATTACGCTACATTATACACTACACTATATACTACACTACACTATATCACACATGTAAGAGTGCTGATGTGCGGAATATCAAATAAACACAGATTTGTGCCAATCCTTACCAGTGACAGTCACTTTATAATACACACACCATTTCTGTAATCTAGGCGCTGTGGCATACAACTATATCACTCTGTACTTGGTGTATTACATTACACTATACTGCACTGTATTTTAAACACTATGTTAAACACGGCAAATCAGGAAACAAACGTGTTGAGAAGCAAAATGAGGCATTTGCATAATGGCATTATAGGAAACACTTTATTGTCAAACCTAAACCAAAAAACAAATCTCCTTCATCAGTCGATCAGTTGTGTAGTTGCATGCCTCATGATTCTGGTGTGCCATCCTAAGATTTCTGTTGGCCCCATCTGGGCACCCTATTAAAAGTATCCTGAGGGCAGCGTTGGTAATAACAACCTCACAACACACACAACAGTTGTGCAAGGAAGACAGTGTTACAATTCCAGCCACACTAAGCCGGGTGTTAGACGGATACTGTCAACTGTACTAAAGCCAAACCCACACATTTGACTTTACCAGACCACAGAACACATGTCTTACGCCTCACATGATAATAATAGATCTTATTGACAGGGTGGGCACATGCCATCACTATTAAGCTGATCTGATTTATTCACATTTACTTCTGCTACAAACCGCAACTCAATATTTAATTTTTGTTGACAACGGGGCTTAACAGTCTCGGGGCAAAAATGTATCTTTATTACACAATTCGGACTGAATCGCTGACAAAACACGTTATGTCTGTATTACAAAGTCAAGTACAGAATATTTGATTCTGATTCAGGACAAAACTCGATTCTAGTCCCTTGTGACGCTCTGTGGCTAAAATGTTTTTGATAACATTCTCATGCTCATGAGGCCATAGAAAGTTATGTTCACACTTGTTGTAAACAGGTTCAAATTTGACAATCATCATTAAACACTGTTCCAACTTATTAAATGGCATGTTTGAAATCAGCATTTAAAATGATTTTCTGACTCACTTGTGAAGGGAAGCGTAAGACCAGAGAACAGACAGCAACGGCGAAAAAGACAGGAAGAGAGATCCTGAGAAAGAAAAATGAGCAGGAAAAGACGAGGAAAGACTGTTGAAAGTGCGTGAACATAAAAAACAGGAAACAATCACCGACAGCAGTGAGGTTTTGATGGACTGTGTCGCTGTGAGGAAGTGCACAGTGCATTAATATATACAGCACCTTAAAAAGCTCTGATAGCCAATTTGGATCTCCTTTCTCATATTCTTGTGATGTAAACCAGCTGTTGACTTTAACAATGAGAGCTTTCAATTTAGGAAAGCTAGGCATCCTTGACTACCTGAAATGTCTGAAATGTCAGATGCGGCGCGACACGACAAACCGGTGGTTCGAATGGGTTAGTTGCGTCGCATCGAGTGTGGACAAAATTTTAAATAATAATGGGTTCTAATATGTTTCTAATGTCTCTTGCCGTGTCGCATCACGCCGGTCGCGTCCGGTGTAGCCACGGTGGACCATTCTTCAAAATATCTTTCTTTGTGTTCAGGAGAACAAAGAAATGTCTACATGTCTGGAAAAAAAATGAGTCAATGATGACATTCATTTTTGGGTGGAGCATCTCTTTGAGAGCCATTGAATTGAGTATCAATTTCTTAATAACCAGTCCACAGACAGACACGTTTGGCCACTGCATTGCATGAAAATAGTTCAAGACCGTTCAGTTGCGCTCTCCATCTTGTTTTTTAACACAAGGACCCATTTTGCATCCTGTCCGAAATGACTGTCTGATAAACCTGACTGCACGGAACTGGCGAAAAAACACTGTAATCAATCACAGAATTACCAACGAGACCCTTGTTACTTGATTTCATGGTGGGTTAAAAACTCTGGAAACCGAAAAACACGTGTTGTCGTAATCGACCATTGCTGTAACTTCCTGACCCTAATCCTTACAAAACAGCAACACCTTTGACACCAATTACTGTACAGCTGGAGTCTTTATCGATGTACCGCATCTTTAAACTGGAATTTTCATCCACTCTGCTCGGCCTGATTGCTCAAGATGGATCAAGCTGGACGGGAACCAGGAACTGTAAACAGGAACAAGTCATTCTTCACAAACTGAGAGAAGATCTGGCTGTTATATTTTACACAGAAAAACGTTTCCCCTTCATTGTCAATATCGCAGCATTTAATGGTCTTATTTTGAATTCGGGGTGAAATATGAGCTGGACAGAATACAAAAAAGGATGAGAATGTTATGGTGGTAGAGTCGACTCAAAACTCTTGATTATGAATGAGGTGATGAAGGTTTCCAAGAAAAATGGAGGAACCACATATTTTCTGACCAAAGCAGCAGATGTGTCTCGAAATGCCAAACAATCTCTATTTAGAGGCGATCACTATTAGTATTACAGCAGATGTCTTTACACGGGATAAGACATGACAGTAGAAATCAGATGGGCGTGCAGTCTATTGTAACTGATCTATTGGAAAATGCATTTTGTTCTGATTATGCAAGAAATATAAAACATGACAATATATCTGGAGTTATTAAAAGACATCAATATTTTTTTGGCTAAGTCTCACAAAGCTGCTAAACATTAGTGAGCTCTACTATTAAATCTGTTCACGTATTGTAATGTTGTAGAAAAAACGCAGGCCAGAAAGAGCTCCACAAACAACACACACAAACACCAACAAAACTTCCAAGTTTACTCTAATCAGTAAATTAAAGCCTTGTGTACCGTTCTCATTTTACTGACCTAAAGAACACACAAACCCGTTTTCAGTTTCACATGGGTGAAAGTCCCAGTGAAATGAAAAAATGCTATGCCTATTTTTCTTGAAATATTACAGATATTAAAAAAATATATTTTCACAAATTGTGTGCCCTCATAAAGTTCAGTTAAAATCTGAAAATGCACTTCCGTCCTGTAATGACTATCCATTTTAGATGAGGTATGTTAGGTGGCTTTAGCGGAGCATCTGTTAACTCCTCCCCTTCAACTGTCAGTCTGCTGCCAGTTCCATTTCAATTAAATCGCAGAGAAAGACGAAAGCCCCTCCCACAATTTTTCTCATTCAAAAATCCAAAAATCCATTTCACTCGGAAATGCGGAAAAATAAGCAGGTAAAAACGATCGCAACTTTAAAGGGATTATTTGTATTACAATACATAAAAAATGTGTATAGTTATATATATATATATATATATATATATATATATATATATATATATATATATATATATATATATATATATATATATAATTCTTTCAACAAAAAGACTTAGAGTGACTCTATCCACCTTATTTTTGAACGCGGAAGTAAACGATGTGATGCACTTCCTTTTTGTGTTAAGTCTTCCGTATTGTTTGCCGGCCGGTGGAAAACAATGGAAGTGTGTCGCCACGGGAGCACGCTCAAATCACTTTTAAAACAGATCTGATAAATATTTTTCACATCCCCGATGTACAACACAGTGGGAGGATGAAGGCCTGATATATTATATGAGGATTTATTAAATTACTTCATATTTTCTCTGGGAGTTAACGCCTCTTCGGTGTGCAACCACAAAAGCACAGAGACAAACCAGTTACGCTACACGCACAGTGGGAAAGTCCGTCGAAATGTATACATGACAGACCACGAATTTGTGTGAATACCAGTCAAAGTGGACTAAACATTACTGGATCCTTACAACTAATAACTGAAAAATGGAGACGGCTGGTTGCTCTTGTATCGCAGGTCTCCACCGAGCTGCATCATCCATCACAACTTTCTAAAAACAACTCAAAACATCCTAACCAATATCTGTCAGTCTAAACACAAAGAGCTCAAAGATGGCGCCGCCCACATCTACACCAAAAATAAGGTGGATAACAAAGCTTTAGACAGTATTCTCTCACAAGTGTCTTCTTATCACTCCTCTCAAGACCCACGTCCTCTTCACACACTTGACAGACACTTGTGGCGCTCGATGCAAAATCACTGGCTTATGCCGGGACCATCACCGAGTCCCCCCAGTGAGGTTTCCAGAATTTTTGTTTTTTAAATTAGGAATAGAGTATTTAATCAATAAGTGTAACAAAATATAAAATATTACTTAAGTTAAAAATAAAACCATGCAAATAAAAAGCCATCAGCCTTAGGAATTTCCTCCCCCTCGACCGTGACCCCGGAGGTGATTACGTCACATGAGGTTGGGTGCAGCAATTCCCATATGTGCAGGCAGATTATTGTTCAGGCTTTAAATTTTGGATATTTTTATTTGTTGAAATGAAACGTTTGTTAATATCTACCAAAGACAATGCAGGGAGGGGGTCGAGGGGTAAAAAGTTTGGGAAGCCCTGATTTAGCGGACGCTTTTATCCAAATCAGCTCACAGTGCACTGTGTGGTATACTTTTAATCAGTATATGAGTTTCCTGGGGAGCTCAAATTATTCTTCCCAAGAGATTTAATTGGAGGTAAAAAATGCTGTAATCTTTAATAGCACGGAAACATGCAGTCAGTAAAAAACTCAACAAAAAATGACGGATGAATGAATGTACAGATTAAAATCGCAAACACATAAATGAAAAGGGGTTGTACTTTCATAGCTCAATTGTTTTTCATTTATGTATAAAACTTACAGACATGGCAAATCTGAGCTCAGTTTGTGACAATTTTGAAATCTCTACTCAAACTCTAATGACAGAGACATTTGTGGGATTTCTGACTCTTTTCCAAGGAGAAACATCTGAGATGTTATATAGATAAGCTCTCTGTTTCATCTCATTGATGTCTCGGAGTAATAATTGAGATAATTTAAAAGCTTCTCTATGTTATTGTCAATTTGATGTTCAGCCTTAAATTCCTGTTTCAGTGGAAATGACGTCAGGGCAGTGAACAAAGCGGCACATCTAAATCTTGTTCTTTTCTTCCGACCATCTTCAATGTGACAGCTACTTTGTTTGTAGGCCCGTGTGACCTTTGCCATTGCGTCCTGTTACTGGTGAATTTCCTATTTGCACATTTGGATTCCTGTCCTCTCTGTCTCTACCTTCAAACGTCTTCAAACGTTTCAAGAGGGAGTGGAGGAAGAGGAATTGTGCAGAACATTTCCAAGCTTTGAGTAATAATCTCTATTTATTAATAGAACGGCTTCTCCACTTGCTCACACAAACACATGCGTGTCTTTGATCGGAGCCCCTTATTACCCTGAACTGACCGTGTGAACTGACCATACACGTGTGCAAGGTAACCATGCGTCCACTTCAAAAACCTCTCCAGACCTGGTGTTTATTTCATTTCATTCATCCAAAACTGTTTAGACTCATTGTAGGCAACGCAGTGTGCACTACTGTAAATAATTCTTTCAGTATGTGGGAACAATATTTCATCCTGGTTCTTCTAAGCCAGTGATCATGTGTCATCTGCTTCCCATCATGCTTTTAGTCAACAGAGTGGAGAACAACTACGGCACCTAAACAGGTGCAAACACAAACATATAATCCAAGCATCCAAGTTTAATCTACACCATACTATAGTTCCAAATCACGTGTTATGATAGTACTTTCAAAGCAGCACTGTATCGCTATTTCAAGAGCATTTGGGATTTATTAGATGTAATTAAAACAAATGATGATTCATAACCCAACACTTTTTCCCAATTAGTACTTTAACACTTTCTGACAGTCTCCCACTGTGCATCAACTCAAATCAAGTATAAATAGATATGAGTGTGTGTGAGGGGATGAGTTTGAGTACAAGTGGGTGATCTAAAAATGCCAGGGCAATGGCCAGATTCACACTCAAGACAACACTCCTGTTGGCTGCTATTGACACTTTTCCCCTCCCGGTATTACCAAGCAAAGAGTGGATGGGGTAAAGGGCCTTCGTGAGCATCCTGACATCCATCAGAATAAAACCTCTGATGAACAACAGCAAGCATCCGTCTAAAGACCCCTGAGGAAGTGTTTGAATATACACTTGAGTGCAAGAAAGAAGAATTCACACTCGGAAGGAAAGTGTAAATACTTCATGGCGTGACATGTTATGATGTAAAACAGTCCATGTGTTTGTGTGTCAGGGAGGAATTATTTTAATTTTGTTTCATGCAGTATGCAACCGTTTTCAAATTGTGAATGAAAATTATGGGCTGGTGCATCAAATGAAGACATAAGCATGTGTTTCGCTGGTTATGAAAAATGGTTTGTCATTTGTTTATAATGCTTTATCACATCAAAGCTTTAAATAAATGCCTATTCAAGTCATTCTCCACTGAAACATCTTTCTGATCAACCTGGACAATATAATCCTGATTAAAATACAAAAAACTGTATACGTACCATATAGGTTGGGGGTTGCATTTAAGGAGCAGTTAAGCCATACAGTATATAAACATTTTCTCATCCTCATGCCCTCCCAGATGTATAGGAAGGACTTTCTTTCCTCAATTGAACCCATACAAGTATGGCTTAACTGTATAATGCTGTCATGTTTTCTTCTCATTATGATGCAAATCATCCCAAACCATGCTGGGTTATTTTCAATACACCGATGGGCCAAAAAGGGATAAACCCAACCGTTGGGTTAAATTAAGACAATTTAAACCTAACTCAACAATGGGTTAAATCAACCCAGCATTTTGGGTCGAATGAACTCAACAGAGGTTAATTTACACCCAACGTGTTGGGTTCATCTTTTGTTCGCCCCAACGCTGGGTGGATAAAAATGTAAAATGTATAATGTAAAAACCAATGAGATTTGATGTTGTCAACTTTATAAAAAGGCAAAACTAACGTTTCTGTTATTGGTGTTCATTAATATAACAGGTCTGACACCATTCATTTCCTTCACCATAGTAGGAATAAAATGTGCGATGTCTAACAAAGATTGACATTTGCACTTGCACTAGCAGACCTCCGTTACATTTTGATTGATTCCGCATCTTTTTAACTTATGAAGTGAAGTTTACGCCATTGCTACTGTATATTGCTAAAAGCCAAAGTTTATGAATACACCTTCACTGAGAGGGTCACCTACCAATAACAACACCCTGAGAAGCAGAAGCTCGCTGATATGGTATGGGTGGGACATCCTCACACACTCTAAGCGGGGAACCAATCACGACTAGGGTGACCACCCGTCCCGCGTAGCGCGTGCGCGCACAGCGTTTGAAGCCCAATTCATGCGTCCCGCAAATTGAGAACGTGTCACGCATAATCAATGTTTGCTCAAAAAAAAGTTGGTCGCTTTATATCCTCGAGCCCCAGGCAGCCAAACGAACATTACTTGACAGTTCAGCACGCTACTGTTGCCACACCCACCCATCAGTTGAACTGCTGACTAGGTTGTTCCGTTGTTGTCATGACAGCGCGCGCACATGCACACACTGGGAAGGAACTTTTAGATGCGCGCTCCAATTTGAAAAATGGAGAAAGAGACTGAGTCTGAGCCAGGGGCGATTCTATGTTTATAATATTAGGGGGCTCAGCCTCCAATGAGGATATATATATATAGAGAGAGAGAGAGAAAGCCACACTCTAATCACTAAATAATTAATAAATATTTAAGAAAGAATATGCAGAAAAGCATAAATACAAGTTATTGTTATTCAAATGAATATCACATTAATCGGTCAATCTGCAACATTTATATTTCAAAGTGACAACAACAGCCACAAATCCATGAAATAAATGTCACAATCAACTGCTGAGTCTTGGGAAGTGATTCGTTCAGTCGCGCATGCGCATAGCGCAACACGCTCCGGACGTTTAACAAATGCAATCAGAGCCGGAAGGAGAATTGATTAGTTCACCTTTCGAGTCTTCGGGTTCGAGTCGTTCGTTCATCACGTGACATCCCTGCACGCTTAACAAATGCAGTCAGAGCCGGAAAGAGAATTGATTAGTTCACCTTTCGAGTCTTCGGGTTCGAGTCGTTCGTTCATCACGTGACATCCCTGCACGCTTAACAAATGCAGTCAGAGCCGGAAGGAGAATTGATTAGTTCATCTCCCGAGTCTTCGGGTTCGAGTCGTTCGGTCTTTTGTAATGTGATGTGACAGTTTTGGACAGAGAAATTAGCTAATTTACAACCTTCCTAACAAACGGGTGAATAGCCTGGTATTAGTGTTTGTTTATTGATAGACAAAGACAGTGAAATGACAAATTATTCAAGATAAGAGGTGAGGTGAGCTAATCATAGACCAAATACCCAGGTAAACAAGTAATCAATCTTTTCTGTTTATTGTAGCATTATATTTTTGTATTTGTTGTGATGTGAGCAACGTTTGCATAGATCTGTTAGGAAAGTGACATGTAACATTTTAATTATACTTTGCTTAAATGAACGAAAGGAACGATATGACTCGAAAAAAGATTCGTTCATTTCGATGAACGAGACTCAAAGGTCCGAGTCAAAAAAATGATCCGAACTTCCCATCACTATTTTCAATTAATGATAAAAATACTGAAGCGTGTGAAGAACGACATAGAGCTTCCGTACACTTTTATTTCCTCGGAACTCGAACAATGAATAACACTGCCGCACCGGGCTGAACTACAGTAACTCTTATCTGCGCGTCCTCTATCCGGAGCTGTCAAAACTACCGTCGACTCTCTATAACTATCGCACATCATCATTAATGACACTTTCTGTGAGCTACAATATCATCTTGATCGTTGAAGTATGCCGTCATTGGTGTTTAGTGCTTTTATTTTGCTTGAGGTAACGTTAACAAATATTTAACGAGGGGTGAACGCACATAAAACTTTTAAACAGTGAATGGGAAAGGGTCTTGTATCGCTTCCACATCATATTAAGATGCACTTATAACAAAGAATGGAAAAAATGTAGATGTCATGTTAATGAACACACCTTGTAAAGTTACTCTGCTAACGACGTCAACTCCAACGTGCTGCTGTGTGAACTGAAGAATGCGCTAAATAACGCAGCCTAACGCCGTTTTCATAATAAGAGTTTTAAAGGGGGCTATAAAGCGATCTCGAATTCTTGTACAGATTACATTACACACAATATTTTAGGGGGGGGGGGGTGAGCTAGAACTTTAGGGGGGGGGGGGCTTTAGCTCCCCTAAAAACGGCCTAGCAACGCCACTGGTCTGAGCCATTTATTAAAAAGAGAAGGTGTGGGTACAAGAAAGACTGGGAAAATTAAATAGCTAAAGTAAATCGTAAGTGGAAGTGCATTTGTCAATTCATTGAATGTTCAAAATATTGTGAATCTTTATTTAAAAAAATATACATTGGCTGGCCTATTCATGAGCATACATCAGCAATTACACATGTTTAGGGGAATAGGGCATTATTAATATACCATGTAAGGTGGTATGTGCTAGAAATGGGTAAACCACTATCAGTGAGTCTGTCCGGGGGGTGGGGGCACCACCGCGCCAGGCAGTGTCCCACATTGTCCCTCAGAAACATACCCCTTGTCCCCCCTTGGGCTTATTAGCAGGTGGTCACCCTAATCACGACAGACCTGGTCAGTTTTACCAACCAGAGCCTTTCAGAAGGAGGGACTTTATATAGACTGGAAGAAATCCAGTCGTTTTGTTAGAAGAGGGACAGCAGTGAACAATAGACTTGAAATATGAGAAATATAAAGCGATTTTTTAAATTATAAACATAACCATCCATTGTTAAACACACCAAAAACATAATCAAAGCCTCAAGAACAGCAAAAGAATGGCTTCTTTAAAAAAAAGTGTTTAAGCATATGCAAAGTATTGGTGACTATTAATCCTTAAAAAAAAATTCTCTCATGCAATTATTGTTTTGCTTTAGATAACATATATTATTAACCCACTGGAGTCATTTGGATTCATTTAATGATGCATGTCTGTGGTTTTTTGAGCTTCACCATGTTGTCTTCAAAATGAGATAACTTTGCAACATTTTAATATAAAATAATTAGTTTGTGTTCAACTGAAGAAACAAAGTCATACATCTTGCATGACTTGAAGTTGAAAAGACAATTTTTATATCTGGATAAACCATTCCTTTAAAAACGTGGTCAAAAAAAGTGAAAACTCAAAAGAAAGAAAAGAAGACAAACACATACTCAAGGACCAAGACAGACAGTCAGTCAAACAGCCAGACAGATCCCCAATCCAGTGCAGATATCAGGTGGGCCCATTGTATTCTTTTGAGAGGGTTCAGATGAGCTGTTGACATGTGTAGAGACTGAGCTGTAAGAAATCATTCCATCCATCTGCAATAGTCTTCATGGCTCCAGGCCTTCACAGGAGAGAGCAGCTTGTGTTATATTTTGCTAACTTTCCTGCTGACTCGCAGGTCTGGAAGTGAAGCAAAGCACTGCGGGATCTTGCTGTGTATTCCAGCGGCGCAGCTGATCAGAAGGAGATCTGTTTCGGAACGGCACAAGAGACACAGCGGAGAAACAGACCCTGGCAGAACTGAAGAACGTTCGTCTTTAAATATTCCATGTTCTGGCACATTCAGGAGAAAACACTAGACAAAGACCTGCGCAGCATTGGGATGACAGGGAGTGAATCTATTACACAACTATAAAACCCAATTTAGGGACATCTGCTGTACGTTATTCGTCCTAACAAGACCCTCATACCCACACCCCTCGATCCTCAGTGCACGCCATGTTTTCACACTTTAAATGATTGAGAACAGACTCCAAAAGAGCTAGAAAGTGAGCAACACTACAATAGAGGCAAATGTCCAAACCCCCCTTTGCTGAATGGACATTGAGGCGGCAGATTTGTCAAGCTCTGATTCCTTCATCACGGGGCGGGGCAGTTGAGGCGGCTTAACCGCGTGATATAGCTCAATCTACCTCTTGTGACACTGGCTGCCGAGCTGCAAGGGGATTTAGTAGTCTTGGCCACATACCCGCTGCAGCTAAATATGGTTGTCACTCCCCTTTTTAGGACATAATCCAAATCTGTTCACACTGAGGAGGGATTCGCTAAGAATGCATGAGCTGTGTTGTTTTAGCTAATTTAGTAAAGGAATTATGCAAATCTGGTAACGGTTCAGACGAGCCATAACGGTTATATTAAACAGAATCAGCTAGCCGCAGTTTCCCATTGAAGGAGCAAATATATACATCAATTACCAAGAGTTTCTATGGGCTGCCATACCGTTAGTCTTCGGCCATGTTGGAAGAGTCAAACACCAAAAAGTTCTCATCCATTTTTACAAAGAAATGTTTCTGGTTTATTCAACTAAATATATCTCCTCTGTGAGAAACCAAACCATCAGGAGAACAAAGGCGAACCAAAGATATTATGTGAGATATTTGAACAAACCAAAATACAAATCCAAAAAGAGAATGCACCAAACTGAATTAAGAAAATTAAATCTAGATGATAAAGGGGTGCTTGCCCAAGTGTCATGATTCCACTATCATGTCATGTTTATTCGTGTTGTTTGAGTGGAGTCATGGCATAACCTATGGTTTCATGTGAGATTGAAAGATTCTTTCTCGTGTCTCGTCATTGTTCCCTACATCTCGTTCCTCGTCAGCCTCTCCTTAGTGCTAATCCCCAGCACCTGTTACTCGTTATGATCCTTTGTCTTTTCTCCCTATAAAGAGTCCTCACGTTTCTTTGTCCAGTGCTCGTGCATTGTACCTGTGTTCTATGTTCCTGAGCTGTTCAGTGTTCCTGCTCTCCTCAGTCTTGTACATTGTTCCTGTTCCTTGTCTAGTAAATCTTAGTTTAGTGTTGTACCTAGTGTTTGTTTTATAGTTTAATTAGTCAGTGTTTATTGTTAAAGGTACCCTGTTCTGTTTTCCCCCTCGTGGGTTTTTGTTTTGCTGTTGTTTTAGTCTTGTTTATTGTTATTGTTTAATAAAAGATCAGTGTTACCATCTATACCGTCTGTGTCTGCCTGCACTTGGGTTCCCACGCCATGTCTCCACCTGAGATTCATGACACCCAAGAAATCGCCTGCATGCTAAAGTTCCTAACTCAGACTTCTATGTCTCTGGATGTGGCTCACGTTTCTTCTTCAAAGTAACTTTTCACCTGATTTATCATCCGCCTGTTAAAAACCATCAATCAAAATGCTCAGAATCTAACGGTGCACCTCTCCTCATGACTTGAGGTATCATTTATGTCCGTCACACAAACGCGGCTGGATGAGTTATGCCCTGAAGTTGAATACATGGGGTTTGGGATTCGTCCATGTCCCGGAGCAATAAAACTTGCGATACTTGCTTTAGTTCCTTCTTTAGAAGATACAAATGCTTTTGTGAAAAGGCAAAAATGACATTGGTGGCGAGAGCTGCCTGTTGTCTTTCTAAAGAGAAAAGCAGGGGTCACAGGGCAGTGTCAGAGGTCAGAGAGTTAACCTTTTTTAAACGTTTATTAAACCTCCCAACAAACCTCTCGACAAGACTTCAGCCGCATTATAACGTCAACACTGGGTGCTAATGAAGAGCTTTTACCGTCAGATTCCTTCAGTTGTGTTTATATATGCGGCATGGAAAAATATGAATAAGAACCTGCGGGGAGCTCATCAGTCTCCAGTGAAAGATAATGATCCACTTGTATTATACACGGAATCAAGAGCTGCGTCACTGAATGTTAATTTCAATGATTGCGGTTTGGATTCAAAACACTTGTCAATTACAAAACGCTTAACATATACACAGCGGTTTAATCACACACAGTTCAACGTGAACTCGAAAAGAATGCTGAAAGTTACATGACGGGGCATCGAGTATGTCCAAATAAACTAAAAAAACGCCAGCGAACGAAAAGTTTGTTTATATGAAAACGCATACAAAAGAGTCACTGAACACTCGCTTGTGTAACACAGAGATTCACATAACCGCGGTGCAATAACCAAGTTGGCGAAAGAACATTTTTGCGATGAAAGGAGGCAAACCTCACCCTCTCAACCGAACATCTCCAAAAACATTTCCTTCAAAGATCCGTTTGTCTCGATGGTACGGTTGCGAAATGTTCCCCTGCAGCTTCCATACTCGCAAATTTGTTATGGTATCAATTACAAATGACTGAAATAATTGTGGTTTCCTAGAGTTGATTTGTAGATTGTATTAAGAACATGAGCGTGAGTGGACAGAAATGTTTGTGGTTTTATCATGTGTCAAATGCGCGATGAGATATGACGTGGGTTTTATGTTCAGGAGCTACTACATAAGATGCCGTTGTGCCCGCGCATCAGATAAGCGGTTTGGGACAAGAAACACTCAAACCACAGCTAACGTTGCAGAGGAAGTTGAAGGAAACCTCGCAAAACGCCATGGAAACAACAAACACGGAGCACTGCTGGAGAACGTCAGCCTGAGACAAGGACTGAGAGAAAAAGAACACTTCTTCTATTGTGCCAAACTTCAAACAGCAATTTGTCAGGATTGATTTGCGAGGCTTCACGTAGGTTCCTGTGGTTTCTTTTGGAAATGTGCATCAGGCGGCAGAGTTAATGGGAGTTTAAAAATGAATTATGGCAGGGAATTTGATGAAGGCACTATTGAAATGTGTGTGGTGGGAGTACCAAACATCAGGGAGTGATAAATTTTCTGACACATTTTCACATGAGTGAGTTGGAGCTGGAGCTGGCTTTCCCCTGCATTGATTTTGCTCCATTAAAAGGAAGTCATTTTTTAAACAGCTCCCAGTGAAGGGCAAAATGACTTGCTCTCTATTTCTGTCCTCGTCTCCTTCGCTTGGAATTTTCAGTGGTTTATTCAGTTCGATGGTGACAAATGTCAGCAATATGAGTGGCTTATTATGTCCTTTACAACTTGAGAAAACAGCAACAACAGTTATTTTTTCTTTCTTCATTTCTATAATATTATGCTTCAATTAGTTGGGTTGAAAATGAAGAGGTGTGATAAGCATTGACATACTCGGCATCATTGAATCATAGCACCTGAGACAATGTAACCATGGTGATGACGATATATTCTGCTCCTGAAATGAGTGCTTTGACACTTTAATAGAAAGCTTGATATATCTGTTTTTATAACACAGGGGGAACGTAACGTCTGAATTATACTTTAAACTGAACTTTAGCCAACTTTCCACATCCCACGGCATCCAATCTATTGTTTTGGTCTGACTTTTAGATTTCTCTTGCAGGAGGATGAAAATCAAGAAACCGGGATGGTCTGTATCAAATTTTGTCATGGAAAGCAGACAGAGCAATGCCAAAATCATGGTCCATAAAGAACACCAGTTTCATAATATACCATTCAGGCTGGATGTTGAATCCTGTCCACAGGTGACAATAAATCTTTAAGTGATAGTTCACCCAAAAAAAGAAAAGATTTTTTCCTCATTTATTTATTTATCGCGTCATCTTAAACCTGTGTGTGAGTCTTTCTTCTGCAAAACCCAAAAGAAGATATTTTGAAGAATGTTGGTAACTGAACAACAGAGGTACGCATCCTGTGCATTGGTTTTGTATCTATAAAATAGAGGTGAATTTGGTTACCGACATTCTTCAAAATATCTTCTTTTTTCATATGCAGGTTCGAAATGAAACAAGGGTGAGTAAACGATGTAAGAATTTTCATTTTTGGGCAACACTTTAAGTACTATCACTTTAAGTCCACTATTAGTAATGCAAAGGCACTTAATGTGACTCTGGCGTGTAGATTGAATATTTTAGTGTTTGAAAACCGTTAAAGAAACGGTTAATTAACTTTTTATTAAAAAAGACCACATTAATCGTTCTGCGTTAAGCTTCACCCCTTTCATTATGTTCTGGATGTGGCCAGGCCCTGCGGGGTCTCTGTTCATCTGCGGGCTCCAGTGAAGAGGAGGGGCAGCGCATGGGCGTGTTCTAATCACTGCTGTGCCGACACCAAGAGGAGTGCGGTGCTTGAGTCATTTACAGCACCACATCTATCTTGTTCTGGTCAATTTACTCATGCAATTTCAGTGAGAGAGCGGTGCTGGTATTCATTAATATGTTTGGAGGTGTCTATGGACCGAGTTTTGTTTTCATTGGTTTCCTCACCATCCCAGCGCAATTAATCAATCAGAGCGCAAGGTCCTGATGCATCTGCGCGGCAACCTATGAACCGCCACAGGTTTGACAAGAACAACCGGCAGCTTGAAAAATGACGACAGACATCTCGATAGCTCATGTGTATTGGTAATTATAGGGAAATATGATTGGCCTGTGGCCAGACAGCTTTATGTGTTGTTTGTTTACTGAAATTTGCATATTACGTGCATCTTCGCTGAACGGGCACGCCTGATTAATGTTGACTCGTAATTGGCACGATATTAGAGTTCCATTTGCATAGACAATAAAGAAGAGGCCATACGCCCAAATGCAAATGAAATTACCACGTTGACAACATCAAACACAAAATGAATAATATAAGCGTATACATCCTTGCAAGTACCATTGAAAAGTAAAATATTTTAAACATTTTGGGTGTGGCAACTCCTGAAGTTAATACTCGACACCTTATAACAATATCAATATAATGATTCATAAGTTGCTAATTTGAACACCAAAGGTAAATCAAATGAATGTTAAATACACAAGTGTCAAAATATGACTCACTGTGTATAATAAGGATTATGCTATTAAGTTTAATTGTTTCCCCTGCTGAAGAAAAACTTAGCTCACCATTTGGTACATATCTCAATGCCGGGTTCACGATACGATACGCACATAAAAACGTTTGTGATTGCCTTTGTAATGAGTTTCGGGGTGACTCGCCACAAGTCACGCTTCAAGTTTGCTGTGTTTTACAGGCGATTGTGAAGGAAAATAAGACGCTTTGTAAACCACGTGGAGACACAGATTGTGTCTTGTGCTTCCTTCTCCCAGAGACTTCTCTGGTACACATCGTAACATTTTTGCAACGCAAAATATAGTACTATGAAATATCGTACTTAGAGGTATCGTTACACCCCTAACTGAATCCGTTGCAAAATTTATTTTTGTAGTGTGTTCTGGCCATTATTCCAATAGGATCAGTCTTCCATTTAACACCCCGCCAGTAGAATCAATCACATACCAGAAGACACCGTTATAGTTTCCATGAAAACCAATACAATTGCCATTATACCCATTAAATCCATTAACTTTCTAATGTGGTTTGGGCAGGCCTCTGTTGTTTTTAAGCAGGGTGTTTTTTGTATTCCATTTTATATTTGTTTATACATTTGAAAGATAATATACATTTTGATGATCAAACTAAATAATTCAACTATACTGGGTACGTCTCACTTCATTCTGTAACTCACTAGTTTTTACGGTGAATTCTGGGAATTTCTAAAGAACAAAGACTGGACTGCAATGAATCTAAGAATGGAAAAGCCCTAGAAAGGGATGACTTCCTGCTCAGTGCCCCATCTACTTAACTAGGGAACTTGACGACACTGAATGAGTCCGTCTGTAAGTGCTCAAATAGTATAAAAGTGGACTTTAGATCGAAGCTTGATGGCATGACTAGAACAAACATGCGACCGGAACCTAAAGGGGCATTACTGAAGTTGTTTAATAGAAATTCAAGTCCTGATCGCCCTGTCATGTTCTATTTTGTGACAAAAACCAGCTAAATGGTTATTAGTGAACACAAATAAACACCTGCTCACTCTAAACAAACATGGCACAATTGAATTCCACTGTGAGGGTATTGTGTAACTTTTTTGCTATAAAAAATGTCAAGGAAATAAAATTAGGTAGAACAAGAAATGATTATCTCTGGATTTCCACATTATGCAACCAACGCTCTTGATAGCAGGTGTTCCTGTAGCTCAACTGGTAGTGCGCGATGTTGGCTACACAAAGGTCTTAAGTTTAATTTCCAGGAAACACATAGGCAGACTATACTTTAAATGCTTTGGATAAAAGCGTGTATGATAGCATTTAACTGGAACGTACCTTTAAAAATAGAACGTACAAAAACCCAACCAGAGGCCCCGGTACAACAACACATCCACCATGACCTCTTAAGTGGGCGGCAGTTGTCCTGCCTGACAGTAAAGTTAAGAGGAGCGGTGAGGGCCCATGTGTTTTTAACCGAGTGTGACTCCATACGTCTGCCCATCCCATTGGAGAACACCACAAGACTGACCACAAGAATGCAGCCACGCTCCCTCCGCGACCGAAGCTCAACACGTGGAGCGTGCTGGAATTCAGCAGGGCAGATAACAGCAAACATCTTCAACATCCTGCGGGCTGTTTTAAAGAGAGTCTGGCGAAATAGCATCAAATTGTCAGGAAAGATTCTCTGTTTGAGGCTGGAGAGGGCAGGAAGGGGTAAACCATACAGTGGAGCTGTACAGTACCGCCGGCTCTACTCCAACTCAAATATCAACAGCATGTCCCAAAGTGCCGAGCGATGAGGGCGAGAGAGGAAAACAAAGAAAGTCGGAGCAGTGTAATGGAAACAGTCAACAGATATCTGGAACGTGGACTTGAGAAGATCTGATACATCTACGCAAGCATGATCCATATCCAGATGTACTGTATCTACCATACAGCATGCACAGATCTCAGATCACAGTGTGTCAGATTATAGAGCATGCCGAGATTATGTCAGGGCTGAGGGGATAATATTAGACCAGACCAGAAGGGCACATGGGGTTAAGGCCTGGTGTGGGTCTGAGCTCTGGAGACACCGCCGGAGAAACTGATACCAGCGGCTCAGGGGGAGGGGAGGGGAATTTTTTGCTGATCACAATAAGGCCTCTTTTCTCTGAAAATGTTATCAGGTTCAATTAGGGAAAGGACAGGCTTGGCTTTCTTTTTATAGCGAAGCGCCCAGGGCTGTGTGACATGTAATTACATCGTAATGCAACCTGAGAGCTTGTCTGCAGTTTACGGTCTGCTGGTTAATTACAGTGTGTATGATGTTAGCGTACTGTAACAGTCGTTTACTGTATTGTTCTGCACTGATATGAGCGATTTTAATGTATTGTGGTGCTATACTTTACCAGCTAAATTACACATTGGATCTATATGGCGGCTAAGTGATATCTTAAAGGGGAGTTCATCTTGCATTTGGGACAGACTTTACGCTTTAGAAACGACTCTCATCAGATGACGATTTCATGTTGATGTTGGAGGCCGTAGTTTTTTCTCACAATGTTATTTTAGTTAAAGACCACCGATGATTTAAAAAGAGAAATTCCCAAGGCTCTGTGACAAACTTTCCAAATCAGTATGTCTCAATTTTTGCACCTGTTTTAACCATAAAATGATATTGTATGATTTACATATTTTACAACCTATTATGTGCTATTATTGCAGCCCCCCTAAATGATTTACTTGAAGTTCCCCCTGAGATCTAACTTCATGGCACATTGGCATGTTTGATTTCAAAAACATTTATTTAGTTTTGTTATTAGTAGTATTTTACAAAACTATTGTTATTATTAAACTTGTAACATTCCTTTGCCATTTAAAGTAAGGGAGACCATATGAAATACCAACACACGGAAACTGTACTGTAGAAACAGCAAGGTGAATTCCATGGAAGAGGACAAGAGGAACCGTGGTGTATGTAGATAGAAATAGCCCATTCTAAGGTAATGAAAACCTAACGCTTCATTATGGATATATACACCTCTGAACACATAGTTATGTAGATTATTGCATTTCTGTCAATAGATCCTCAAAAAAAATTACACACAGCATCTTTCAAGTCATAACAAGACCAAAGTCCAATCTACTTGAATGGGGAAGACATAAATTACATATTTCCAACCAAAATATTTCCAACCGCACTAAAAACCTTTTTAAATGTATTTTCAGCTAATGTGTGGCAAGCATCTCTCCACAGATTATCAGATTGGCTCTTTGTACTGGAAGGCAGAACGTCCTCCATACAGCAGCCTGTGTTATTTTCTCTTTGCTTCGCCACATTTCCATGCATGTTCTGCTCCACCCTATTATATAAGATTTGACTGCCTTCCAAAGTCACTTTTTTCCTGTAGGTCCAATAAAATCTTTGGGAAACACCAATAATAGAAATTCCATATGAAGATTTCTCCTAAACACACACACACATACTGTTCCTAAACTTAAAGACACATTATTGGACTTCTGCTCACAGGTTCCCCCATGTGGCTGATAAGCACAATTGTCCGCAACAAGTGTCGTAAATAATGTCGCTGTATAAGCTTCCCTGTGGGCAGCGCAATACACATGGATTTGTTGACTAAAGTGCTCAAACCTGCGAATGGAGAAATATTGTTTGGAAACCATTCTGCACTCTTCCGTAGGCAGGCGATGGGCGGGGCTGTGTGTACCGACCCGAAAACAGAACTTACAGAGTTTGGTTGTAGCCGGCATGAGGCTGCTCAGGAAGCAGCGTAAGTAGAATTCGTCCAGTTAAAAGTTGTTCTGCCACTGTAATAATTTTAGAGACATTATTTTTATCTCGAAAAAACTACAAAGTGTTGCTTTAAATACAGGCTTTCTAAACATCACACAGAAACTCCCAAAGGTCAGCACCAAAATGATGCCGTATGATAAGATCCCATAGGGACGCATTGCATGTGTCCATTACATCACCACATTTTTAACCTAATATTTGTATTTGCTGTGTAGTTTTATGCTCTGCAGGCTCTTATTGCTATAAGTTGCCTCCGGTACAAGAAGGCAGATCAGTTGAGCTCAATACTCAAGCACAAAGTTGACTTTCTGTCACATCACTAATGTTGCTCTTGTTCACACCAACTTTCGTCTTTCTAACATCGCCTTAGAAGGAAACTGTCTAACACGGCTATTATATATAGACACAACTGCATGCATCTCCACTGTTCTGTGACAAAGTTCCCTCTAAAAGCATGTCATGTGAAAAATAAAGTCTTCTCATACCTTACTGTCTTCTCTCTCTTTTCCAAGCTAGCTTTTCATTTTACCCCTCACTAACTCTTTCTTGCTCCCATGAGCACACAGCTTGGCCCCGTCTGACACGTGGAGATTATCTAATACCATCAAAGCAAGAAGAAAGATAAAACGCTGGTGTGTTAAAGAAAAATACGTTTTCTCAGGATGTGTGTGCGATCCTCAGTATTCGCTCAGTAACCTGCACAGAGCAGTCTGTGCCTTTATCTGCTCCAGGCATCATGATGGTTTAACTTTACAATCCCTGCTCCGATTCCCGCTTTTTCTCCATCTTCTCCGTCTTTTCCCACACTCTCGTGCTCTCCGGAGGCATTGAGCGCTGCGTCAAAGCTTCAGGCAATAAAATCACTCCAGCATTACCCACTGTTGCTTCACATAGAAACGATTCCTAGCCTACAGCTTAATGCATACTGCATTGCACACATTAAACACCGCTTATTTTCAAACAAGCATGTGCAATGGTACGCATTATAAAACAACAAACACTTCACACAAATAGCTCTGAATATGTCTGCAGATACCACAGATCTTTTACATAATACTATACTGTGAATTCAGCATCCTATTCATGCTTGGTTATAAAATATTTAAGTGGAAAATTGCAAGCAGAGAGGATCTTTCTTCATCTAAAAGCAATCAAAAGTAACCATGTAGTGGCTTTTTAACGCACTTTGGGTCTTTGACCTAAATATTATGGAGGGTCCTGTTTCATTTATAAAACATTTATTTGACTTTACTCAGTCATCTTCATTAATGATGTACAGCTGCTGTACAGTTGCAAACTAATTTGAAGCAAAAATCATATGGTTTGGCGCATTTTAAATAACAAAGAATATTTGTTTTTAAATGGAGGAAGGGAAATTGCCTGGCCAGGTCAGTCACCTCATCTGAACAGACTGGAGCATGATTTCGATATGCTGAAGAAAAGATTCCCTTATGAAAATTAGCCATGCGTTTTTGTGGTCAAAGTGTAGCCACCATGTTTTTCGGTGCATTGATTACTATTGGCAAAATCATGGTTTAACTATAGCAACCATGTTACTATATGGTGTTTGAATTTTTTGGTAACCATGGTTTTACTATTATAACTAGGGCGGTTTTCAAAATATAGATATGGCGATACATCGTCATGAGCTCCTGACGATACACCTGCCTCCGTATCGATTCAGCAACAATTTTGAAATTAGCCAATTATTATCCAAAACATTTTGTTTAACAATTTTTAGTGGTGTAAAGGATCTGATCGGAGTTAATTCGTGTTCCTTATGGAGGTCCCCTCACGATTCTATGTGACCTGTGAATTTAAGGCGGGGTGTACAATTTCCGAATTACGCTTGTTTAGACAAAGTCGGGCCGAGTACAAAAACAACCTTGTAGCCAATCAACAGTAAGGTGCAGTGCACAGGACGGACATTAGTCGAGACGAGCGTTGACAAAAAAATGGGGGTAGGGGTGTGTTTGTTTTGGTGATTTGAACATCAACAACGGCTAAGAGAAATTGAACAACCCGCCTTTAACTGCAAAGCTTCACCATCATTAAGTGAAAGTTTAAGAGCGTGCTCTCTTACCTTCTCTCTGCATCAGTGAGAGCAGTTTACATGAAAACCCATTCTCGTATAATTCGCAAAAATGTTTAATGCAAAGTGTAAAGTAAGTGTCGTGTAGGTCCTAATTCAACACACACATGACGCAGAATTGCTTCTGCCTTAACCAGTAAAAAACAATTAAATCAAATTAAAATCAATGAAACTCCCGCTGCTCGAGGGATGTAGTCACGTGCCGGTCGCTCCTAATACAGTAGGTGGGCTCTTCAACATTATGTGCGTGTAATAGAAAGTGAAGAGCAAACAATTTGTAAAACACTTCCATACATATAATGTAGCCTTGATCTTATGCAAGTTTAGACTCATTCTCAAAGCTACTTTATGCATTGATTTGTCAGATTAACTGAAAAGTTTTTATATCAAAAAAATTCTGCAAGTTTATTTTGCTCTAAATCTATTCTGTTATTTGAGAAATGTAATAAAAGATTGACCAGTATGGCATCATGGCCATGTATCGGGATGCGTATCGTGAAGTTGAGGGTGATAAACTGCCCTAATAGTAACCGTTTTTGGTTTCAACTGTAGTAAAGCCATTGCACATGAAACAAGCATCACCAAAGAAGATACCCAGCACCTGCTGATGTCTAAACTGTAGGTTGGGAATTTAAGCATGTATTGTCTGCAAATGACATGCAACAAAGTACTCAATGTGACTAGTTTCATTTATGTATCATTGCTGTTTCCCATCGTGATGGACTGGCCACATGTCCAGGGTGCTTCTCTGCCTCATCAGCACTACTTGTCAATGATTTAAATACAAATCTAAAGCTGTGGGGTACATCTGAAAAAAATCGAATGTATTGTACGGATCATTTTGAAGGGTACTGTACAATGCATCCCTACCTTACAATATGAATTGCAATTGAGATATGCAACACATTTCAAAAGGCAATGAAACGTGAAATTATGTTTGCGTAGCTAGAAGGCGTTGTGTTTACATACTTGAGTATATTTGAGGGAAGTCAACATACGCATGGCTTACTTTAAGCGGTTTCTGCACAGTAAACTGTGGGAAAAGAATGTAAGAAGTAGATAAAAAATAGACATTTTAAATGGTACCTTTACACTACGGTAATACAAAGAAATAATCTCTGCTGACAGTAGAAGACACATGCTGATCGAGCATATAACAAGATATTTCACAATCTCAGAACTAATCACGTTCACACGCAGTTGAATTAAATGTGTGTCACAGGAAGAAAGGAAGCCACAGGAGTTTGAAACCATGAGAATGAGTACATGACATAATTTCTATTTCTCAATTCTCACAAGTTTTAAAACAAAAAAGCGAAACCTTTCAGTAAATGTCAAATAACACGTCATCATCCTTTTTCATCATCCTAAGATCTTTGATGAGGTATATGATGTTCACAATGATAACCGCGACACCCTAAAATAACAGAAACCATATTCAAATCCACCGTAGCCGACAATTCTGTAATTTCAATTGCAAAACAATCCACATATGGTCTTGCTATGCAAAAATAAGTAAAACAATATCTCCAAAACGAAGCAGTTGAAAATAATGAAATATAATTTGCCAGGAGATGTTGAGTCACTATCAAGTTCTTAATGCCAGGACGCTTTTTCCATGCCGTGCTGACATGGCCTTACTCATCAGCAAGAGGTCTCCTCTCATCAAGAAGCAAAGAAAGAGCTGATCGTGCGTCATTTTGGAACATCAAGTAACGACACACAAACACAGCTAAATATTATATTACGCTATTACAATGCTGGGCCATGTTTCCCGTTACCTGTGTGTTGTACTGAACATTGTTTGTGTTGTTGCGTGTCAACAAACACAAAGCATTACAGCTGTTAAACATTGAAACACCGGCCAAAACATCAAGGAGACATGAGTTATTTGAAACGAGGGAACGTTTTGCAAGTAAATACAATAGATCTGAACTCTCACACATACACACATGCAGTACAGTGTGTTGGAAAAGTGTGTTGGCCCTTGAATTAATGACCTGCAGCAGAAACCAAGTTTTCATGAATACCACTTTCCTTCTGCAAAACCTCTGCAGAATAACTGCTAATTGTGTTTCACAAAATTCAGCTATAGTGATTTCAACAAACGTCCAGTTTACTCAACAGAACAAATAATCTGATAGTCATTCAAAAATAGCCAGAGCCTACAGTAAAGCTTTGTTATAGATTAGTGTTAGTGAGAGAGACTGCGTTTGAATACACCAGGCGGAATTGAAAACTGAAAAAAAACCTAAACGATTATTAGGAACACCGTTTCAATTTCTCATTAATGCAATTATGGTGGTGGTGTTATGGTGTGGGGGATGAATGCCACGGCCTACCTGAGCTTTGTTTCTGACCATGCCCATCCCTTTATGACCACCATGTACCCATCCTCTGATGGCTACTTCCAGCAGGATAATGCACCATGTCACAAAGCTCGAATCATTTCAAATTGGTTTCTTGAACATGACAATGAGTTCACTGTACTAAAATGGCCCCCACAGTCACCAGATCTCAACCCAATAGAGCATCTTTGGGATGTGGTGGAACGGGAGCTTCGTGCATCCCACAAATCTCCATCACCTGCAAGATGCTTTCCTATCAATATGGGCCAACATTTCTAAAGAATGCTTTCAGCACCTTGTTGAATCAATGCCACGTAGAATTAAGGCAGTTCTGAAGGCGAAAGGGGGTCAAACACAGTATTAGTATGGTGTTCCTAATAATCCTTTAGGTGAGTGTATATCTTTTTGTAGTGGAGTAGGCGGGGCTAGACCGTGGTTCCAGCTGTGCACGGACCGGTCTCGAATCACGTAGGAGATCGGGAGCATATAAGAGATCGAGCGGCCGGACCGTCGAAGAGAGAGGACCGGGCACGAACATGTTTTACGTTTGTATTTGTATTTATGTTTTATTCGCCGGCCGTCGACCGTGAGGGGCGGCCGGCTGTCATTTTACTTCCGTGTTTTTGTTTGTGATTTGTTTTGTTCGCCGCCGGTCGGCCGTGAGGGGCCGCAGGCTGTTAATATTTATATTAAACCTTTATTTTAACCTGCCTCCTGTCTTCCTTGCAAACAAACTTTGCAACACTTTTATTTTTATAGTGTTGTACAGTAAAGGAAAATAAATGGGTTTGTGTTAATATGTTCTTATGATTAATCGTTTGTTTTATATTTTTTCTAGTCATTGTCAGAAAGCTAGAAACGTGCTTTCTAGCATTTGTGATGCGGTCAGGGATCTTACTGCCTCCAAGTTCTTCCACAAAAACGCACCACAATGTATACTAATAGTAAAGGCGTCTAAAGTTCCCCACATATCTTATTTCTGAATGAAGTAATTTTTAAAATGCAAAGGAATACATTTTTATCGCTCACCAGGCAGGTGTCAATCCTCAGAATGGTCGTAGCTTTTAGAAGCAGTGAGGACTGATGTGATTCGCAAACGTGGCATCTAAAATGAAAAACGAATCAAAAGCGTCAGAATAGCATTCCATTCTCTACCGCTTATCCGAACTACCTCGGGTCACGGGGAGCCTGACTCAGGAGTCATCGGGCATCAAGGCAGGATACACCCTGGATGGAGTGCCAACCCATCGCAGGGCACACACTCACTCATTCACTCACGCACGCACTCACACCCTACGGACAATTTTTCCAGGGATGCCAATCAACCTACCATGCATGTCTTTGGACACAATGGCCTTGGCAGGAGGCATACAGAAAATATTCAGATGTAATGCCCTCATTAAAGGGAATTCAGGGTATAGAGAGATGTATGATTTAATATGTTGTTATAGCCTTACAGTACTAGCATTTGTCGTTAGAAACACATACAATATTTTCATTTCTTTAAATAAACTAAATGTAATGCTTATTTTAACTTGAGGAGGCCGCAATGTTCTTTTTCAATGACGCAAATTGGTTGAAGAAAATAAATACGCTATTTTGTGTATTTTCATACATTTTAATATTGTTGGTCAGAAAAGAAAACAACATATTATTAATAACCAAAATCTGTCATGATTCTGCCCAATCATCTCATGTCTTTCTTGGTCTTGTGGCAGAGTCACGGCAAAGCCTTATGTTTTGTGTGTAGAGAGGCATCTTGGCCCTGTTGGCCTTCCATATGTTCTCTCCGACGTCGTCTTTGGCCCCACCCCTCTTGTTCTCTCGTTAGCTTCCCTTCAGTGTTTTATTACCTACACCTGCCCATTGTTAATTATCCTTTGTTAGTTCCCCTATTTAATGTCCTTGTGTTTGATGTCCTATGTTGTTTCGTTTTGGTTCTTGCAAGGCATGTTATGCTAACCTCAGTCTAGATTCTTGCAGTCCCAGTCAAGCCTTGTTCCTGTTTAGTGTTTTATTTTGATATCCTGTCTCTTGTTTTTGCCCCCTCATGGGAAGTACTTGTTTTGAAATTTGGATTGTCCCGTTACCGTTTTCCCCCATCGTGGGTCTTTTTGTTTTGTTTAAATAAATGTTGAGTTATTGAGTTATTGCACTGCTGCCTGCTCTTGGGTTCTCCTTCTGTGTCCAAACCGTGACAAAAATCATTGCAAATGTATTATATACACAAGATTTTTAGCCATAATAAAAATTTATTTTATTCCGATTTTTTACTTTTTGATGTTGATTTATCAATATCAGTAGCCTATTTTTCTCTCTCGCTCATTAGCTGACGGGGGCTAATATGTGCTCTAATACAGAATAATTAACCAAACCCTGAGTATCTTATTATAGTGTTTATCAGTATAGTCTCATAATGTATAAAGTAAACGATAACGGCGGATGATGATGTCTTAAATAGTCTTAACTGTCTTAAAGACGGTAGTTTAAAGTTATGATTTAATGTACATTTACCTTGATTCTTGACATTTCGCATTCTTCTTTTATGGCAGACAGGTTGTTTGGCTTGTGTCAAGAGGACATACCGCCACCTACGGTCCCCTATGTATATATATATATGATCTTATGTTTGACGTCTCATATTTTACTCTTATATATGGAAAACGTGTGTGCTTCACTGTAGCGTTAAGAGAACGGGTTTAGGTTGCAACCATTTGATGTCACGGATTTTGACGCAAAAAAAATGTCGCCTCAAAGTCAAAATCTTTTTTCAAAGTTTATGAATACACTGACAATTACACTGTTTTTATATTTATAAAGTCAATGCCATTGTAAATATATCAAGCCAAACATCTTTCAATACCCAAGGTTCCTTTTAACATTTTCGTAAGTAACTGTAATTTAATTACATATTTTTCACATTACCTGTACAAATTACAGTTACTTTTTTTGATAATTAAATTGCGTAACCCCGCTAGTTACTAGTTACTCCCTAACACTGAACAAATACAACAAACAAGTTTTTTGAAACATGAGTGAATATTTTTCACAGACTGGGTCCCAAATATTGTATCCAACACATTATTTCATATTTTGAGTGTTATAAATATGAGATTGTTCTCAGTAAATATATTTAAATTACGTTTTTATTTATGTGGCAGATGCTTTGATCCAAAACGACTTGATGTGCATTCAAGCACATTTTTTTCCCAGCGGTCCATCATTCACTTCATACTGTGAGAGTGAGGAGGAACACTGCTGAACTTCTCTGGAACAATTTCCACTTCCATGATAACAGTCGTAAATAACATCCACTTTAAATTTTACGTTTCAGTCCAACTTCGTAAATATTTTTTGTTAATATATACAGGTGAACCTTTTCACAATATTCTAATTTTCTGAGATACTGAATTTGGGGTTTTTATTAGTTGTCAGTTATAATCATCAAAATTAAAAGAAATAAACACTTGAAATATATCAGTCTGTGTGGAATGAATGTAAACATTATTCAAGTTTCACTTTTTGAATGGAATTAGTGAAATAAATCAACTATTTGATGATATTCTAATTATATGACCAGCCCCTGTATATATATAAATGCGTATGTATAAATGTGTTAATACGACTAATATCATACTACAAAATTTTATGGCCCGTTGGCACGGTTACCTCACAGGAAAAAAGATCCCCGGTTATCCCTACGTCAGCATGGGTTTACTCATGGTACTCCGGTTTCCTCCCAGCAACCAAAGACATGCAGGTTAGGTCAACTTGGGATATTAAAATGTCCCTCACCCAACATTTGTGTAGGCTAACTTGTGAATGGATTAACTGGTTGTCGCCATAAATATAGCAGTAGATCCTGGAATAGCGTTAAGAAATAAATGTATACTTGGATACAGCTTACAAAAAGTTTTAGTAGCTTTTTTAGTTACGGGAGTGACTTGATTGGAGGCTCTTCTCCTCAGGATTGTGGCTTGTGCAGTTTTTGAACAGGAATACAGGAAGACGCTGACCTGTGGCTTCTACAGAAGGCATTTCATTGCAAGATATTATTAGTAGGTCATATGTTATTGCTTAATTTCACTTTGTTCATGAATAAAATAAATGAACCTTTTAAAAACACTACTTTTATTCTTAACTTATTTGCACCTTGTTGTACATTTTCGAGCTCCTTTCAGCTTTAACTATGTACTATGTCTGTGTAGAGCAACGTTTGACCATTGTTACACCACAGTTGCTTTCAAGTGATTCATAAAGCAATAACCCCCAAGTGGGTTACAGTGCTGCACAGCACTGTAACCCACTGCTTTTTGGGGGTTATTTCTTTATGAATCACTTGAAAGCAACTGTGGTGTTTATTGCTTTTATAAAACGGTTATTCCATATGCGTAGCAAGGTTTCATAAAAAAAGTTAGTGATATTTAGGCTATGTAATGTGGCCAGCCGTTATGAATCAGGGTATTTTATAACGGCTTACGACTCGGCTCAACCAATCAGAATCAAGCACCAGAACTGACCCTTTATAATAAACCTTAATATGTTCCCACGGTAACCGGAGCCATCACCAACAACAGCTATTGTTTGCAATAAAATGTGGGATCCTCCTTGTAGTCGATCCCAATCCCTATGGGACCACTGCCACCAAAAAATAAATGCATCTTTATTAAAAGATAACAATAATTGAAATCACATTATAAAAAAGCTATGGTGATGTACTTGTTTGACTTAGTAATACTTTTGTACTCTATGTACTGTGAAGATGCCATGATAGCCTACACATATTGAGCTGAATCATAAAAATAGTCTACATTTCGACACCACAGCCTCTTTTGTAAAGGTATCTGTCTGTCATCTTTACACAGCCTAGAAATCGAATATGCGCAAATGAAAAAGTGCTGGGACCCAAAAAATAAAACTGATACATCAAACCAGATAGCACAATCCATCTGGCTTATGTCTATTTGACCTCTGCATTTACATCTGGAATACATAGTTTGCTCATCTGCGATACGTCTCGGAGATGTCTGAACGTCTGTAATACGTCTGCTAAAGATCTGGAGATCTGCTACGTAAAAACATCTGCTAAACGTATGAGAAAGATCTGCTTTACATCCATTCTAAATCATAAACATCTAACAGACATCTTCTAGATGTCTATGTGACGTCTGACAGCAGACATCTCCGAGACGTGGTGCAGATGAGCAAACTATGTAATGTAGATGTCTTGCAGATGTAAATGCAGACGTCAAATAGATGTAAGCCAGATGTATGTGTGCTATCAGGGTCAATATATTTTGGTTAACATTCTTCTACAACTTACATATTTTCGCTTGTATTTAAACAGATACTGTCTGTGTCAAACGTGACGTTTTATGTACTCACTTAACTATGAAACATGCCCATTTAACTACAATATTAAAATAAACTTTTGCAACACCTTGTCTAGTGCCTCAAACCCCGCAGATTTCCCTGCCTAGACACCATATTTCGGCGTCATAAATCGCAAAATCCAGCCTCTCTGTACTGTAAGGCTCACTTAGTGGCGCAATTCTTATCGTTACACACTATCGGGCCTGGAATACACTTAGTGTCATGCTGTCTGTGTTTAGTCTGTAAAGAAAACAACGCAACAGTGTGTTACTCTTCAGCAGTCTTGGTTAATGAAGGTGAGGTGAGTGTCAATGAAGATAAATACCTGAACCTGTTGACTCCGCCCTCGCGCCGCCTCACTGACACCTCCAGCAGATGCAACGCGTTCAGGACGTCGCGTGAATAAAGTTCCCCGTCCGATTCAGAAAAGCCCAATAATCGTGAGATTCAGAGCGTTTAGATGTGTAAAAGTTATCGTTGATCCGCGTAAAAGGCAGCGGCCATTGGAGAGTCATGTGTATGTGTGTCTGTGAAACCCAACACGAGCGAATAAACCCGCCCCGTTTCCTCAAAGTCCCGTTAACTCTCTCATCTCCATCTGACACTCATCACCGTTTCTAGAGAGACTTTACGTGTGTTTGTCTCACAGCTAATCATTTGGTCTGTTTGGTGTGTGTGGAGGCTTTATGAAAAAAAGTTTGAAGTTTTCAAGAGCGTTCATAAGTTTCCATGGTTTAAATGAAAGGAAAACCCCCATTTCTGTTCATGTACACCAAGTACCTTATTTTTTGCATTCTTCATAGCCTACACCTTTAATAACTTCAGATTATTGTTGTAATAAACTTTGCAAATGAAACATGTTGTGATTACATGTTTATGAGTTTCTGGGTGTGTTGAATGAAAAATTGCACGGATATGTAACATATTTTTAATAATGGACTTCAAGCAGCATTAAAAAACAATGGCAGGTCTTTACACACATGGCAAAATGTATCTGTCACAATTGTGCTGATGCATGTTTGGCATTGATGTGCAGTTTACCCTGATCAGATTTGACTTGTGCACATACTGTAATGCAAACCACAGACACGAGGGAAGTCTGGGATGTAATGTTCCAGATTTAGCACGTTGTAAATGAGACCGTTTTCACACATTGTAAAGTGTCTTTCGCACAATGTTCAAAATAACATCTTTACAGAGCTCCACGCCTTGCCTGAAGAGACATTCCTGCTGCTGAAGTTTAAATGGTGAAGTCAAGCAGCACTTATATCATTTAAAATTCAGATTTGCACAAAATCCGAATGACCATCATTCACAAAATTCAACGTATTTTACTTTTGCAAGCTCGATTCATGTGTTGTATATCTCTTTGCTAGAGTTATTAAGCATAGCCAAAATTAGCAAGCATTTTTATATAATATTTTGCATCTATTTTTTTCGGAATTTTAACCAAGAAAAGTCATGATAAAATTAACCCATTGACCTTGTTTACATCCGGTACTTATTTTAATTCTAAACTACTAATAAACTAATCATTTCAAACAGGAAGTGAATCCTGTTTTTTTCCATCTGGTCACCTGCTATTATATCAGCAGGTGTTTCTAAGCACCCTTATTAATATCATCATCTGGTTTCTACCCCAGGCTTGTGTCCAGTGTTATTTTGGGAGTAATATTAGCTCTCCTAATCAACACACACACGCACACACAGCGCTGTTTCTGCATCTCAGAGCCAGAGATGTGACCCACCCAAGAGAAACATTTTCGGTATCTTAGCTAACATGTTGGTGCCAAGAAGACAAATAAAGTATGGGTATCATGGATCACACAGTCTGAAATCAGAATGGTGTCCAAAAGAAGCCCTGCCCACCTCACTGTCCACTTCCAAGAATGGAAGCTCTGTAAACCACACATGGGAAGTCCAGTGGTCAGTCCATCCTTAAAGACATCAAACTAATTTCATTTCATCATTTATTTATAAAGCACATTTAAAAACAGCCCAAGGTTGACCAAAGTGATGTACAGATCAGGAGGCTCAAATAAAAACCGGAATCTTTAACAATCTATAATAAAAAAAATACTGAAAGAAAATAAATATAGAATAATAATACATTTAAGACCCGCGTAAAGAAAATGAGCTTTTAGTTTTGATTTAAAAGAGGAAAGTGATGACACCACTCGGATCCAAACTGTGAGGCTATTCCAGAGTATAGCGTGGTGCCCACATGTTTAACCTTGATCTACGGACAGAAAGCACACTTAGTTTGGTGGATCTAAGTGCCCTGGAAGGATTATGACATCACATAAATATGTTGGAGCAAGACCGTGTAGTGCTTTAAAAACAAAATCTAACATTTTAATTTCTATTCTCTGTTTGACTGGTGGCCAATAGAGAGAAGTTAAGATGGGAGAAATGTGATAGAATTTGCGACTACCAGTCTGCAGCATGGCTGAAGCATTTTGAACCATTTGAAGACGTACAATCGATGAATGATTTTGCTCCATAATAGAGTGAATTGCAGTAGTTAAGGCGTAAAGTAATAAATGCATGGATGACAGTTTCAAAGTTCTTTAGAGAAAGAATAGGTTTAACTTTTCTGAGACGTCATATATGATAAAAACATGACTTAACAACAGAATTGATCTGTTTATCAAACTTGTGCCCTGAATCAAACAACACACCTAGATTTTTCACAAATGGGAAACATAAGAACGTAAGTCAGTGAGGTCAAGATCTCCCAAGTCATAAAAATCAATTCAGCAAATAGTACATCTTCAGTTTTATTCTCATTTTATGCAATTATTTCACTACTTTTGAAAGCACCAGCAAGACCTCATAAACTAATAGTTTGTGTCAATCAGCTTTACAGCCCCTGAAATGTAATGACTTACAAAATGATTACCTAAAGGCATTGTGGGTGATCCTGTCCAGAAAATTTTTTGTCATGTTGGTTGGAAATCTCTTTACATCCTGATAGCAATCAAGAAGTATAAGCTGTCAAAGAATATTTTTATAATTGTACAGTATATCGTCTGTGAAAGGCGTAGAACCAAAACACTTTCGCCCAATCAAAAAGTTCTGGCCGAACGCTGTTCAGCCAACGTATTTTGCATACCACTGCGCACATTGTTCACGAAGACGTCAATAACCTTGAATTAACATCGGTTCATCTTTTACATGACGGAGACAGCTCCGGCAGGCAAAGGGTCTGAAAAACCATACCATGGTTGCTCTCTTTCTTTTGGACAGGTATGTACATGCTTCTAGAAGAATTTAATGGATTTAGTTTGTAATTCGTAACATAGATTTTCTAAAATCATCCATATTTTTGGAGGAGGCGTGGCTTTGGACGGCGAATAGCAAAGAGGGTGGGATTATAATTTCCGTGTTAGCAGGCTAAAGTTAGCAACTTTCCAAATCAACCACCCCACCTTTAATTGACAATGTTCCTGATCTTAAACATAAACTGATCGCTTTTTGTTCTTGAGTTTTGGTCTCATACTGTACACATATATGTGGAGATAAATATAAACATGCACCTAATAGAAATGGGATGTCTAGCATTATCTCTTGGGGCTGCACTGAAGGATGATAACTCCACATGACAATTCACCTATAACCCCAAAAACTGTTTGGGGGATAAAGCTCACAGTCACCGATATCTGTAAACATGTAATGTTAAAATTAAGAGGACCTGCAGAGCTTTACGCTTCTAGACACACTTAATAAAAAAATAAAATATGCTGAAACAAAATTTCTTCAGAATTTCTTAAGCACTATATATATTTTCAAATATGCCATCAAGTGTGTTTTCAGGCACATATCATTTCTTGACAAATGTTCATACCCTGATGCTATCCAAGCACCTATCCATTCACTTTTACATGCCTGAAAACAAAATCACTGCGTCCGTCTAAAGTTGTACTTTAGCATGTGCAAAACTATGTATTTTTTAAGTGATATCTGTCAAATAAACATCATTTATTATCAGAGCCTCAATTGTTCTCTGTCAATCATCATCAGATCAGGTTAAAACCAAAACATACATATCAGTCAAAAAGTGTCCTGTAGATGGGCAGGAGTTGCAAAGTGAACCAGACTTTGCAGGAAAAGAAAACATTCACCCAATTACCAGTCTGTGTGTATATCAAACTTGCTCATTTGTTTCAAGACATGTGGCTTTGATTTACATGTATTCAGATTTCCGAGCATTGTGGGAGTATTTTGGTTACTGTCTACTTTAAAATTTGGTTTGATTGCTTGGTCTGAACCTTATTTTGATAACACCGCGTATACACACTTGCATCATCACTGTAAGTGTCATTAGGAATACAAGCGGCAGCTGTTTACAATTGTTACTAGGTAACAACTCATTAGGTAAGTCGTCAGTTTCATTGTGTTATGCCAGCGTTTGTCCTTTCAGATGTACCACTAAACTTCACAGAGCAGCTCCTGCGTTTGTCTACCACAGATGTCAGGCAGAGAATGCAAGATACATTCTGAATGCAATGCAGAGAAAGAAAATATACTGCATGCACAGATGCTGATGCCATCAATAGCAGTTTACCTACCACTGCTTACATACCAAATCCATATACATACATATGAACCCCAGACCAATTTATGCCAAATGATCTGTTAAATCTAGTTTAAATCTTTATAAGTAAGGGATAATGTACAGGCATCAGGGTTATCGCAAGTATAAACCCGGACAGTTTGATCAGGACCCAATGCAAATTATCTTGCAATAACAACCAGCTGTCTGCATATTATGCCGCTTATTACATGGCTACTTAACTCATAAGTAAGTTATTGAAAATAAAATATTGATTTTAAATATTTTCTTTGTTTTTTAACGACTGCAGATCTTCTGTGAGGAAAACCCGTTTACTTTCGGTTTTTAAATGCCAGAAACAGGTTAATCTGTAAATATAATGTCATATATGATATTGAAGGACATATTTGTATTTCATTTTTGAGTTAAATTAAACTGAGCCTGTCAAATGACTTGCAGCATCCTTGTTTTGTGTAATTAATTCAGACGGAGCCCTTTTTGAGCCTATACATGAAAACGCACACTCTTTATAAAAAAGAATCAATAACTCTCCGTACGTGAATTATAAAAAAAACACCAAATAAGTCTGTATTCTAGAGTCTTAGACCTTTCCAATGATATATATAATTTGTCATGATTCGATCAGAAATTACATGCACAATATTGACCCGAACGTATGTCCCGTATATGGAACGGTTGACAGTTAACAGGCTATGCGGTTGTTATCTGGCAATATCATATTTTGCAATGTTGCAATTGGTGAATCAGAAACAAGTATTTCAGAATGCCATGTAACAAACTGAATTGAGTACCTCAGAGAAGACGTATTTTTGTATGCAAACCCCTGGAACCCTGGCATTTGAAGACTTTTGGTTCCACCGGCCCAAAGACTACGTGTTTTTGAATGGGCTTTTGGTTAATCACCTGAAATAAGATCTGTGGCAAACAAATCATCTTAATAATTTCACGTTTTAATTTATGACATTAAACACCAAGTATAACCTGCTTGTGATTTTCTTAAACCTTTATTGTGTCTTCGGTTGCTAACAATTTGCTAAAAGAGACTACTTTGGCAGGGACGTTAGACATCATTGGGCATATAAATCTCACCAATAATCCAACATGGACACAAATGTCTAAATTCATTGTTGGGCATTCGTTCGAGGAGTAATCATTCACCAGGGAAACAATTTGAGAAAGTTGTCGGAGGATTAGTGGGGGTGACATTGATATCATACTACCTTTAGTGTAGTCTGTTTATAGCATATTGTTAGCTTTTTATATCTGCAGATTGTATTTATTCGAAAATAGCAAACATTGTGTTAATCTGTAAAGATAATTCTGGTAGACAAAATTTGTAGACATCGTGAAAATTTGTTAATCACAGATTTTATTTTTTGCGATCTTTCAAGTCTATTGGAAAAATGCATGGGCTTTCAGTCGAGGGAAAAAGCACGGCGGGTACAGCAACCATTCAAGCGCCAAAGTGCCTAAAAATACCACATCTCTGTTGGTCATCGAATAAAATCCCAAATCATTGTTTGTCTTACTACGTATTCTCAAGAACAACTTATTTATTGAAACCTCCGGGGAGACAAGTTTGTGCCGCACTGCCTGTCGCTAACCCACTTGTTTATCTAGAGAGGCTGTACAGGCTAATGACATTAGCAGTTAGCCCACGGTGATGATTTCTGCGGTTAGGAACATGTCACAAAGTTTCAGTGTAATCTAATGCAACCACAGCTAGAAATCACAATGAAGAGAGTGTGTTGTGTTGTATGTAGGACGTTTCTGCCAGAGGCGTCATTTACAGCGGGCATCTCCAGAAAGTAGTTTTTACTGTGTTAGGGGGTTCTATTATTAAATAAGTAATCCAGATGTAATTTTTCCCATTTTTTGTTGAGCAAGAATGTTTTCTTCATCACACAGTTCTTAAATATGCCATCATTGCAAACTATTATACTTACAAATGAGCCTAGAAATCTCAAATTCAAATTACTAGAACATTATAGTCGAATCTAGGAGTAAATGTGAGTATGACATTATAAAAGTTTATTACATTTATTTGATCATCAGCCTCGTCACACCTGCATGCCCACTCACACTGACTAGTTCTGAAGCCACCGTCTATGACACCTTATCATAAAAATGTGCACATGACGAATCTTTCTAGAGAGCTGTATATAGGACAAAGGCTGTGAAGCAGGCCCATGTTGTACTCCACCCCGTGTTGTGTTCAATTTAGGGGCTGAACGTACAGCAGAGATCTTTATCAGAGCCTGAAGGAGGCTACAGAGCTCAACTAGACTCTTATGAATCAAACTATAGGAAAACACAGACAGGCTTTAAAATAATTTTGAGATAACATACCATATACATAGAGTCACACACACCACCTATTTCCATATCAGTCTCCCATATCTCCCTCCACCCACCTGCGCTGCCGAGAAACAATTATCCGCTTTCAGTCTTCGTTTTTCTTTACCTCCTTCCCATCAACCCTGTGACAGGCGAGTCTTTCGCGGGATCCCGACCATCTGAAAACATGTGGTAAGCCTCGTGGAATGTTTTAAATGGCTCCCAGATGTGAACGTTAGACACTTTTTACCCTTTCCCTTCCCGAAGAACCACACAGAAAGATTTGTCACAACCTCTGCAGGTGACCCAGAATGCAAGGGCACACCTGGTTTTCAATCAACCAAAGAGAGCCCACACCCTAGCGGTCTCACTCCACTGGCTGCCCGCATTGGATCCAAAGGTTTGACACTGGCCTTTGGGACGGTCACTGGAACTGCACCCTCCTTCCTCAAAACACAAGTGTATGTTCCCTACTGACATCTACGGTCAGTGAACAAGCGACGCCTGGTTGTTCCTACAAAAGAGGCATGAAATCACTTTCCAAAAGCTCAAATTTACTCTTTATGCTCCTCTTTGGTGGAATGAGCTCCATCCAAAAACTAGACTTTTTGTTTTACTACCGCTCAAAATCGAGTATCAGTCTTGCTACTTTTAGCTTAGCATTTTGTAGCCTACTACATTCTTTGTTGGTTGTTACAAAAAATTGCTAAAGATATGTGTTCATTTGTAAGTCACTTTGGATCAAAGTGTATGCTAAATAAATGTTGTACATTAACAATTTCATCTCTCCTTAAAGCATTATTTTAGTTACATGTTTGAAAGCATGGCATCGGCAAGGCTAAGAGGATAGGTTCAGTTTCCAGAAAGCACACACAAATATGAATGCCTTGAATCCATCGCTTTAGAAAAATTGTAAATGTAAACTGTTGATACCAGTGGCCTGCTTGTTTCATTCAGCTCTTGACAGATGCCTTTGGCGCGTTCGTGCTACTGAGCAAATGAAGGCATTATAGAACTACTCTACATCTCGAGGCGCTGATGCTCTGCAACTGGTTTACCCACAATCCCTTTCTACGTGACATGCTTGTCCTTTTTCAATGTTTTTTTTTACATGTGCTATTAATTAGTCATCTATGGAGATCTACTGTAAAAATAACACCGTTTATGTTTTATAATGTAGAAATGTTGCATTAACTTGAGATATTAAGCAGATGCTTTTATCCAAAGCAAGAGTAAAGAAAACAATAAAGCAATTTATTGATCATAAGCAGGCACTAACACAAGAAGTTCTACAACAAGTTACAAGGTTTCAGTAATTGTTAGAAAATTTGTGAGGGAGAGAGAAAGCGTTCGAGGACTTTCTAAAAAAAAAGACATATTTTGTTCCGTCATGACAACTTTTGGGAGTGTTTAGCATGGTAGTGTGCATGACATGTGATGTATGTGGTCTTGGCGGAATAGATCTACTACGCTGCTGCTGCGGCGGAGCAAGTAAGGAGACTTGCTACTGCCAATATATCCACAACATGCTGCCGTGTGCATATAAGGAATGCTCCACATATGAATAAACCGCACGTGGTCCTTGTAGCAGATCTATAGATGTGGAGCTGGGGAAGGAGGGGGGTTCTGAAAAGCGCTGCAAATACTGCTGATACAGAGGGAATCAATCTCTTCAGCGTGTAGTAGTTATTATGTCGGATAGATTTAGACTTTAAGACTGCGCCATCTAGAGTTGCATGGCAAATTATTCATTTAAGCAGACTTCATGATATCGCCTAAAGCTTGAAAGACACAAACATAATTCCAAATCGATTACATAGGTACTGACCTTGGGTCACCCTTATTGTCGAGACCTGATCAGTTTTTCCTCATTTCATAGTTACCAATAGAAGTGTATTCATCTCAGCTCCAATGAATATATTCCTGAGTGTCTGTGTGGGCTGAAAACATGAATGTGCTTTAACTAGCAACAGGTGTATTGTTTTTTGAAGGGAAATACAGATGTTGAGTTCATGGAAAGCATCTGTTTGCTAACTGAGGTTGGGGAAGCTACTTTAAAATCATAGTTTGTCAAATAGCTAAACTTTAGCCAACATACCTTGGATTTTACATGGAAGAGAATTAAAATTAAATTTTATGAATACAAATAAAAAATAAAATGTAGAATGTTGCACAAGAAGCTGCATCAAGGATATTTTAGAAAATAGCCTGATTGGCTAACTTTGAATTAGTTCCATTTGAAAATGTTAGTCAACTCAATATTTTTAAGTTGAATTAACTTAAAATTTAAGGCAACCAGGTTAAACACTTAACAACAAATAAATTTTCTACAGTTCAAAAATAACTGCTAGAAAAACACATGTTGAAATTAGTTCCATTGCTCTTGACATGCATGTTGTCCCGGAGATGGTTGGTGTGTGTGAAATGTTTAGTCAAAGTGTTTTGTCGTGCAGTTTATCTCTTGTGCAAAGCCTCAGAGCCTCCATGTCCTTTCTGTCACTGCTGTGCCACCTTAATAGTTTATCCGTCACTTCCCCAGTCATGAAAAACTCAAGTTCTCAAGTTCTAGGCTTAACGTTCCTTTGTAAAACAAGGAGGGTTACTGCCATTCACTTTTAGATTAGACATCTAGACATCATCTTGCACACAAGACCGAGAGTCTGATGTTAAAAGAAAATTGTATTTAATCTTGAGTTCAAAATATTTATATATTTGGTGTAGTTAGTGTGTCTGAATTGAATTAAAGCACATTGACTCTGTTCCAAACCAAGCGGTCTGCTGTTGTGCAGCTAAACTCTAAGTAAAATCTTAAGGCTTGTTTACACCAAAGAAAATAAAACAAAGTTTTAAAAAATTATCTAAATTTAAGAAAAAACATAATCCACAGAAAGCTAAAAAATAACGATACAGGGACTGATATAGTTGAGATCGATTTCAGAGCCTGAGGGCCAATAAAACCCAAAATCCATTTGTGATATACTTTACATATGAGACTAATTCTTTATACATTGAAAATAATTTAAAGACAAAGACAAAATATTCTCCTTGATACTCAGAATATTTCAATTAGATTGTGGCAAAGCATTCTGCCATTGTCTCATCAGCAAAAGACAACATACAGTGTTGCTAAATCCACTAATATAATCTCCTTTATGACTGTATAATTTTGTAACAGCTTTGACATCACAAAAGGTTTTGGTGCATAGCTGTTGAGCATACTGTATCTCGACCTCATAAATAGCATTTCTTGTTAGCAGTGAGCTTTGCTGCAAAACCTTAAAATTAATCCCATCATTACAGACTCAACCTGAGTTTTCATTTTCTTTAATAATGTCAAGGTTGTGAGAACGTGTTCTTATCAGAAAATTACATGTTGGAGGAAGGGATTTGTAAAATAAGAGCAGCGGGTAATTACCCGCTTCCTCCTTCTGGATTTTCCTTTGCCATATTCTCCAATCTTAAGGGAAACCAGAAACATTGAGCAAAGTTCGGAATTAAGAATTGGCTTCCTATCTGTTCATAGGTTGAAATTTGAATTGAATTGGCCACACCCCACAGGATATTAAAACTCAGCACAGTACCACCACAGAGGGATTTCCCTAGTCCAACACATGTTTTGTTACAAAATGTAAATAGAACATTGATTCAATTCAATAACTACGAGCCTGAATTTATACTCATAAATACAGTCAGTTTTCAGATGCTTTCATGGAAAATAATCATTCACGTCTTCATCCTGTTTTCTATACAGTGTTTTCTTTTCAGTCAGCACAGCAACAGGGCTTTACTCTTTCCTGGAAAGAAAACGTAAAAAAAAAAATCTTTTGGAGGTGCGCTCCAAAGAATTGGGTCAGATGAGAGCGGAGGGTTTCTAATGATGTTTAGTCATGAGATAAAAGGGTTGAGCACAGAGAAAGAGAGGGAAAGAGCCGGAGAGGTTGAGGAAGGTGACTGTATGGCGTCACAGGCTTGGGGCGGATCGAATGAATCTCGCAAGCAACAAACTCGAGTGACCCCATCTCCTGCCTTCTCTCTCTCTCTCTCTCTTTCTCTCTCTTTCTCTCTCTTTCTCTCTTTCTCTCGTCTTGGCTCAGTGCGCTGTGAAACAGTAGTCCAACACACTAACAATTGTGCATGCCAGTCTGCGTACTAAATCGATGGCTTTTATTGTGAGACACAATCATTTCTTTCACCAAATCCAGAAAATTTGTTAATGTAGATTTTTTTCTTATTCACAATGTCCTACACACTCAACTATGTTTAGAAATTCATTTAACTTGACTAAATGAATTCCTGTTCAGCATCATCAAGCACAGACAACATTGTTGTGAAGATTGTAGGTTTTGATAATGACATAATATACAGGTATGACATAATATAAACCTTTGGGGCGGAGCTTCTTACATATTGATGAAGCATTACAGACTGATTTAACTAGCGTTCAGCTAGTCTCACGAAGCCAGACCTTTATGTACTAAAGGTCTCGGAACGTTGGCTTAAATTGGACAAGCAGGTAAAGCAAACAATCATGCTTCGTTTTGTGCCGCGTCATGTTTAGAGGCATGGAATTGTCACCGCAGTAAAAGAATGGTGTACATGTCGAAAGTTACAGTGTTTAAGAGTTTATTAACATCGCATGCTTCAGGAATTTAGTGTTTGGTCGATTGTGATGAATTCCTATTGCAACCGATATAAACACAACAGTCTACTACTTCAAGCAAGCGGCTTAGTGTTGTTTCCAGGCAAACCGTTAAAGAATGCGACACGCACGTCTTCGGGAAATCCTGTAGAATGCAAACATTCAGGTGATGACTTTGACCTTGCTAAAGTGTTTCCAAGAACGTGGGCCTTAAATTTCCTTGTGAAGGGATGTTTGACGATTTTTCATCTGTGGCCGAATGAACTATCCTCCGGACTGAACGAATACACTCCCTACAATGAGAAATCTCACTTATGATGGTCATTATTCAGGACACTATCCGGCGATTCAAACATTCCCTCATAGATATGCTGCCTGGGAAATGATGATGATGTGAGAGTGTTTTAGTGTGTGGACGGTCGGATTTGATGGGTGTAACAAGTCACGAATGCCAAGAAAGATTAGAACTCTCTCTCTCTCTCTTTCTCTCTCTCTAAACAACACACACACACACTTCGACAGATCCATTCCAGCACCCTCTGCCAGCCCATAAAGCAGTGCAGTGCTTTATGAGCAGAGTTGAACAGCTGGTGGTCCTGTAATTCAGTCAGTAGTGGGGTGAAACAGACCCTCTTGCTGGGAGAGATGCCGTCTATTCACAAGCTGAAGAGACTGCAGACGGAAAACAGCACAATAGTGAGTGTGGACAAACGCAACGGGGCGTTCGGCCAAGAGAAACAAACACGTGCGACCGGTTTCCACTGCTAAAGATTCAGTCCTTTTGTATTAGTTGGTACTAATTGGTTTTGGGCTGAAACAATTTAAATAACACTATGATTTATGATGAATATTTCAGCAACAGGCTAAACAATATTGAGATATATGTGAGTTAAATCATGCAACACTAGTGTGGAATGTGTGTGTTCATCTTTTGAATTTGTATTGCACTAAAGTATCTCTGCACTAATGTTAATGATTATGAGTTTAACACACAGTCCATCAAAGCAAAGCAACTGTTTGCGATGCACATCTATCATTTGGACATAATGAGCACTTTAATATGTTTCGAAAAGTGCCGAGAGTAGATGTAGGCGCGAGCTGTGAAGATAAAGGAAGCCCTGTGGTCCCATCACATTTCTAAATGTGCGATAGCACTATGTGCGACATCTCATGTACTGTGAAACTGTGAATGGTTTGATCAAAACCGGCGATATCGCCAATATGAGGTGCCGTGAAAGCATTCCGAGACAGCGGGGAAACGATTAGATGGCCCTCGTGTTGACATTGAAACTGTCCTTTCTCCAAAGTGTGAAGACCCCCTCATGAGCACATTACTATTACACAAACTATGTAATAACCTGCTTTTGAATAGGTACCCTCCTGTTTACTGCATAATCATAAGGAACTGGAACACAATATATAACCGATTTGGAAATTCTTGAAAGAAATGAGATATTTGCTTTTAACCCATCCAGTGAGTAGTAAAGTAGGGGTAAGGTGCCTTGCTCAAGGGCACCCCAATCATTACCCGCCGGCCCTGAGGTTCGAACCACCAACCTTCTAGACACGAGTCCGACTCTCTTACCATTAGGCTCCAATTGCCCAGATGAGGCACTTTTTCAACCGAAAAAACTCAAGCAAAACTCTCCTGCACAGCGATAACGCTTCAATCTGATAATGAGCAAAACATATGAAAACTACATAAAATGTACAATGTGCCAGTAGATTTTTAAATGTGCCAGTAGATTTTTATATTTTATACTTGATAAACTTGATAAAATAGTCCACGTGGTTGAGTGCGTAGTGTATAGTGCATCGTATGTCATTTGGGACACAGGGTATGTCTCCCTCCCTCTGGGTTATTTTGTTCTTCGGAGCACCGCCGTATCATCAGACATGCGGGAGAGTTAAGACACATTAATGATGTCTCTGCAGGGGGCACTGAGCTGCAGCAACAGCGGCAAGACGAAATCACTAATCAATCTCAACAAATCTAATTAACTATTAATTAACCTCCAGGGCCCCAGAGGCCTCCAGGAGGGCAGGATGACAGAGAGATGAGTGCATCAGGGAGGGGCAAACACTGAGGGGGGATTGGGTGGCACATGAAGAGAGAACTTATTACTAGCAAAATTCAGCCATGGTATAAATCTGTAGTTTTTTGTATATGGTACATCAGTAACAATTGAGATGGAGATTTTGGTAACAGCATAATATTATTTACAATAGCTTGGAGTACTTTTTATACTTTAAATACTAGGCTATTGAATGAATTGTAGGAATCGTTCCACGGTAAACCATCTTATACCATCTCTGTACCATTACACCAGCGTAGCAACCACTTACTAGACTTACATAACCATTAAACATTTAAAGCTACTTTTTTACCTTTAAGACAAGTTTATTTACAAGAAAGATTCAGATTCCTACATTTTGCTTGGTAACGGTTTGACTCTGCAGTCATGTTGGAGGCGTAGTTTCACAGTCTTGTTTTGTGGTTTAAAGTGCTAATTCACTATAAAAACACAAGCGGAATAACTTACAGTATATGGTGGGAAATAATTTGGACTGGGGAACAAACATGGAAGAAAAAAATCAGCCACATGAAGCCTGGGCCCACAGCCAAACACACAAACACGCACATACCCTGCCTTTGTACATGGATAAATGAGCTACATAAACTGCAATTAAAACCCTGGGCACTAATTTCGAGGAAATGGCCGTCTGTAAAAAGAGAGGAATACGAGAAAGGGGCGAGGAAGAGCAGCGGAGTGTAAAAGATTGGTTCCTGAAGTAAAAATCCCATTCATGTTCCCTGTAGAAATGGATTTTTATAAATAATGAATAAAGGTTTAAGACAGACCCGTGCTATTCTGTTTGGAGCCACTAGTGGTCTAGAGAAACTGCACACTGCAAAGTAGCTTTAAAGCCCTTTAACCATTTAAAAAACAAAAGCAGCACTGGCACCCGTTTACATTATGTTTTGACATTAGATGACATGACATGACAACCAAGTCGGTCTTTCTACAGTCTCTTACTTATATGTTTTATATAAAATTATATATTAAAATATAAATATATTAAAAACAAAAATAGTTGTTTTTTATTTTTGTAACCCATCAATAGTTCTATATTGTAATTTAATGATTACATGCTATATGGGATCAATATAAAGTATAAACAAATTTGATAACAATTATAATTTATGCACACAGCAATGTGCTATTCTTTACAATCAAATATTGCAACACAGTCTCACAGGAATCCGTGAAATTGTCACCAACCGTAATCTATTCATTTGTGTTGATCAAAGAGGAAGAAAAAGGAAATTCGCAGTGATGAACACGAACTAATAGATTTACATTTCATGACAATTTCATGAGACTGGGTTGAATGTCGTAATGAAAAAAATTGGGTAATTCAAATAAAATTTGAAATAGAAATTTAAAAGTTATGATCATTTTCAAAAAGAATTTATTTCATTTCATGAGAGATTTTTCATTTTTGGGTGAAGTATTCCAATGGCAGGTACATGAGTCCGCATGAGAGGTGCAATATCTTGGTTTACTGTACTTTCACTGTTTATCATCCTGTCAGAATCAAAACCATTCATCAAAATTAACCAGCGAATCTCTTGATATGCCTCAGATATTTTTTTTTGATCAACCAATTCAGAATGTAGGGCAGATTTTAAACCTCAGTCAAAAGATCAAGAAAATCGAGGTTGATGAGCGCAGTAGGTGCTGACCTGCTTGTCAAATTAGGCGTTAACATTCCAGAACAGCCTGCAGACCCCAAAAATCCCGACTCAATCCACTCGTGACAGCAGCTTACTCCCTGTCTGATGAAACTCACAGCAAGTGGTGGAAAAAATCCAATATAGTCTCTCAAAAGGGAGGGTTTCTGAATTCTTGCAGTGATATTCTTTCTTCATGTGACATCAGTAAATCGTCAAATCACAAATGCGACAAAACAAAACTTTTCTTCTGTACAATTCAGTCCTTTTATGACATTGCTCATTGGTCCACTAAGCTTTTTGTAGCTCTTATTTATAAAAGTAAAATGGTTTTGAGTTGTTTGCTTCAACGAACAGCAGCTTCTGTATGATACTCAATGCCAGGGAAGAATGCTTTTAGTGATGTTACTCACGACACATAAACAGAGAAAGTCTGTTCTTTTCAAACACAATGACCTTGTCTGGTGGTTTGGCACTTGGTAGAGCGGATGATATGATGGATGAAGTAAGCATGCCAAGCTTTGACAAGTGCTGAACTTTCATGTTTGTCGTGATGGTGTTAGAAAAACAGCAGCGTCATACGCCTTTGTGGTTTTGGTGTTTTGAATCAAGGGTTATACTTTCATATCTGTGTTTCCGGAGTGGATTTGCAACACCTTGCATTTACAGAAAGGCAAAGAGCTTTTCAAGGTAATTTAACTTTTGTCGCAAGATCACAGCTACCTGTCGACATTTAGTTGTGGCATTGCTGTATATAGGCAATATACATGAATACTCAAAAAAATTACTTTAGAATTTACTTAGGTAAAATTTGCTGCTATACAGTAATTCAAGCACAACTTATTAACCAGAAAAAAGTAAATTCTACTTATTAAATACATTCATTTTTTGTTAAAATATCGAGTAACTGTTACTTAAGGTGAACAAAAATTACGCTGAAAAAAAAACATGTGTCTAACTTCACAGGACTTTTTATTACAACATAGATGGTCAAGTAAGCAGAGACAGGTGGTTTCTGTACTGGCAAGTTATTGCACAATACGTGAAATTACACACTTCATGATTTATATGGTGCCTTCCTCAGCCTACGCACAAGCACCCCTCTTCTAAACCACTTAAAAACCCAAACTTGCAAATTAATACCAATACTCTCCTAAATCTCAAAGATAAATCTACGAAAAACGCGAACAAGTCTTTCTTTTTTCTGAAACATAATCTCCTAATGCTGTCAGATACAACGCATGCTGGGAACTACAGATCAACTGGCAAGGTAGTTATATCTACAAAAAATAGTCATGTAGTCTCAACACAAAATAAATAAGTAAACTTAATTTGACCAATTTAAATAGTTGTAACATTAATTGAGTTGGATTTACTTAACAATTTGTTCAATTAAAATTTCAACAAACAAAATTAACAGATTATATTCCCAAAATTCCTACATTATTTTTTTTTTTGTTAAAAACAGGAACAACATTTTATAAAGTATATTTTAATAATTTCTTCTTAAATTCTTCAAAATCTACCATCTACTGAAAAATCATCTTTTCAGTGCATGTTATATTACTTTATACTCCATTTGCATGTTGGGTTACAACTAAACCTGTATGATGTTTATCATAGTGGTCTATATTTGTTTTGCACAGGGCTTGACACACAGGTGTGGTTTATTAATGTATTCATTTATTTGTTGAAACCTACGCAGGACAGCAGCCCTTCAAGACTGGATGCCCCTGAAATATGACATGGGCATGTTCCTGACAGGTTTAGTGATGATCTGATTGCCCTTCATACATGATATCACAGATCACCTTCTAGTAGTGGTGACAAGCGCGCACACTGTCTGGATTAAAGTAAACGCAGGTATGACCCTGCCACTACAACCCGGCAGGCACATGGCCTGGCATGGACGTTGGCATAGATCCGAGACAGCCGGAAACAGGAGGATGAAGGAGGTTGGCACCTCGACGAGTACGGCTGAGAGTGAGATTGAGACATGGGACGGGTGCTGCGTACATGAGCTGGCACTGCAATAGCGGGCAGTGTTCGTTTGCCTGAAGAGATAATCCCTCTATAAAGTCACATTTCAAGAGCTCAGGAGGCCACCAGACGGCACAGAGCGTGCCAAATGAATACATGTCTGTTTCCTTTGTAGCCAAAAATATGGCCATACCAAAAATTACAAAAGATATAGACTGTATACTGTAATCCCTGTTCATGTAGACTCATTCAAAATGTGCATTTAATCATTCAATCCACATATTTTTTCTTTTAAAAGTCATAGATTCCCTTAATTGTCTTCATCTGGTTCAGCTAAAGACATCCAAACAATGTCATCTGATACATGCCTTCGTTTCTCAAATACGTCAATATTTACAGATGACCTCAACTGATAATGGTCATATCGTCCTGACATCAGTATGATGGGATCTGTCCCGGCCCTTCCTGAGGTCCAAATGAGGCATGCTGGGATTGATGTTCAGGGACCCAGATCAGAGTTGACATGTCCTGACCTGTCTAACTGGAATCAAGCGAGGACAGAGGGATGAGGATGAAATGAGATGAGATGATTGCAGGACAGCAGAAGAGATGAACGCGACTGTTGATGAGTTCATCTCTCTTAATCCTCATAGATGGAACAGAGGCCTGATAGGAAATTTTTTGTTGGATCTGTCTGTGCTGCATTGAGAAGCGAGCTGATTTCATTCATTAAGTTAAATATATGTTTTTTAAAGTGACCGCTGGCCACACTATTGGTGACTTGTCTGATGCTGCCTAGATATTGAAAGTCATGGTACACTTCAATCTGTTTTTACAAACTGAGCATGCTATTTGCTGAGAGTTTTGACTGGCTATTGTTGCTTTCCAACCTCCCAATTTTACGATTTTATTTGACATAATTTTTGCGTATTTTTGGAACATTGAAAAATTACCCGCTGACAACATTTTGCATCAAACATTTCTCTGCCATTTAGAATTTTGGGGAAAAAATACTTTTTAACTCCTTCGTTTGTTGACAAAAAGTTATTAAAAGACTTCCGATTGGCCAATTGGTTCTCGTATAGCGCATCAACGCATTTGACAGCGATCATGGCAAAATAAGTTGGATGCTGTATCTTCTACAAACTTTCACGTATTGACACGAAACTTGGTATGCGCCATCACAGTCATGACATGCACAGTTTAAGCACAGTGCCACATAGTGGTCACAATGTGATTTTTTTTATTTTCATTAATAGCTTTGAAAATCTTTGTTTCTAAACCATGCCATTGGTCTCGTTTGGTTCCTTGAGTCATGCCGAGTCGATCAATACCCAAAAGTGAATTTTGACTAAACTTGTTATGGTTCATGAAGGTCAAGTTTTGAGAGGAACTTTAAAGTTGTAGGCCATCAACACTAGTGGTCAAGAGATATAATGACATTTATTGAAATGTTTATATTAATAAATCATCATAAAATTACATTAGTATATTTTTTGGCTCGAACCAAGCACTTTGATATCCAACTTGTCATATTCCACAATACTTCCTGTCCTACATATTGAATTATGTACTTTTTCGAACTCCTACAAAATTTATCAGATTTGACTGAAATTTGGTATGTGGCACCTGAAAACAGTACTGTACAAAAAGTTGTCAAAAGATTTTTGATTGATCAAATGGTTCTTGTATACAGCATCAACAAATTCTAAGGCAAGCACGGCAAAGGGTCATGTGGCTCGCATCACTATTGTGTGTTGACACGAAACTTGGTATATATCATCACTGACACATCTTGTCTTCCTCATAACAATTTGGTGGTCAAAAGTTATAAGCACTTTTGGTTTGTTCTAGGTACTTTTTCCTAGGTTTTCAGTCTGGTCATCTGACATGTCCAAAATATTCCCCTTTGGGCCACTGTTGGGGTTTACTCTGTAATTGCTAATTGCAGCATGTTGTACTGTAATGTTGACCCAGCGATGAATGAGACATGAGGTCATTTGAAAGCATCTCTTGTGTCTCTGCTCTGACTGTGTGGGTTCATATGATTTGGAGGAGGCGTGGCTTTGGCGAAAGCTCTGGGACCGTTTCCTCATTTATGCCTGTTTGCTTTTGCTAGCCATTACGATACAGCGTAGCCTAGAATAAATTCACGGCAGCTCTTTTTGACATTCATTTGTGGATGTTACTTGAAAATAATTATTAGTTGGTAGTCGTTGAAGAGAAATATACACGACAGTGGACTTGTGCGATGAATACTATGCAAGTCGTCTGACAGCATGAATCTATACTAATGAGTTTGTGTACAGATCAGGTTGTGTCTCATTTCATTGTGTTTCATGACTACAGACAACTGTGTCCCACTTTCACACAGGCTGTGTTACATCATCGCAGCGGGTGGCATTTTAAAGTTTAACATCCCACTCATAGCAGAGCGTGTCACTGCAGAGGAGAAGACACTGAGCCACCCGCCCCAACACGGCCCCCTGTTTCTCTTTTATCTAACTGATCGCCACCCCGTCCCCTCTATCATCAGCTCCAGTTAGCTCACAATCTCTCGCTCTCTCTCTTCTGAAAAGGTTTTGTGCAGTCTGGCTGTTGTCAAATGTAGAAGCTGTCAGGCTGAAAGACATTTGAAGCGGATAAAAAACACCAGAGGAAAAACTAAACAGACAAGAGTACCTGACCGACCGAACCCCGCAGGAGTATTTCTCTTGTTAATCTACCTGACTAGCATGTATACTGAGGGAGTAAAAATAGGGCATTCACATTTCTCTTGTTAAATGAGACTTGCACTAGAGACGAGAGCTGTCTGATAGAAACAGACACACAATCAATTCTCTTCTCTCTTCGGCTGCACTGTGTTCTGTGTACGTGTTACACATTGCACATTACCAAAGCTAAGATGCATTTTTCAACAACCTATCAAAATGACTATATGGGAAAAAATTGTTGTTTAAGTTTATAAGTAGTTTTTGTGTGGCACTGATTTGATAAATTGCAGAGCAAAGAAGATTTTAAGTGCAACAATAAGTGAGTTTTGGGCAAATAAAAACATAAAGCCAAAATAGTCTGCAATACTTAAATTAATCATTTATATTCCATCAACTTAATAGAGCAAAACTGTCATTTCATGTCACCAAGAAAATACCAGTGAAAATGAATTTCCATGTTTCATATATTTTGTACAAAAATAAGCTTCAAGTAGGCAGTTTCTTGTTTTTATGCTCTTCTTTTCACACCTTTGTGTTTCTCGGCCCACTTTTTACCAACTTCTGTTTATATGGTGAAGAAGAGTATGAACATCCTTCAAACACATCTCCTTTTGTGAAAGGTTGATGGTGAATAAATGTTGACCAATTTTCCATTTTCATGTGACACTCCTCTGGTTTGGTGAATGGTGTGTGTGATGTCGTGTATGGGGTAAAGAGTGAGGATCAGAGAGTCATATGCTAGAAGAGAAAGGCCGTCTCGGGCCTCAGGCGGAGTTGGACCGCCAATCTCTTCCAGGATGAGTCAGGTATGGTTGACATAGATACTGCGATAGTGGACAATGATGTACTGTGAAGGGAAGAAGAGCTGCAGGGCAAGAATGAATGAATCAATAAAACATTGTGCTGTAAGAAAACACAAATCTGATAAAGAGAGAGAGATGAAACGATTCAACAACACAAAACGCTAGTTTTGATGTATGATTAACAATGTCTGGCATTCTTGGTCCTGAGCGCAGAAGCAGCAAGCCATTCTACATCCTGTCCTCATGGGATGCACAAGATGTGGAAACCCACGGGGGAAGGTGTCTGCTGTGAAAATGGGTCTTTCTGCGAGACAGAGAACATGCTGTGAGTGTCTGTGTGCCTGCATTAAGATTTATTTGCTGCTGTCGGAAAACTTTGACCTCAGAGTTGTAAATCTGTCAGGAGGGTCCTGAGGGAAGCGGTGTGTGAGGTAGGGTGTGCAGTCCGCCGGGTCTTCGCCGTTTCAAAGGAGAAACATTTGTAGTCCTGCAACTGATCCACCTAAACACACATACACACACACACACATACACACACACACACACACACACACACACACACACACAGAGCCTGTGGAACTGATGTCGAGTCTTGAAAATAAATACAGATGCTGACTTTCCTTAACGCTAAGAAAATGACAAGCATCCGATACCAAACATTAACCGCTCATATGTTGGGTCTTTACAGTGTTTTTACTTCCAATATAAGGATTTTACCTTCAAAAAATGATCTGTCACCACTTCATCGAGTGTTGACATTAATCTGTGTAACGAATTCAGCTCAATGACCAATCAAATCTAACAAAATGACAAAACTCAAAAGGTGACAATCCCATTTCTAAAATATAATTTACTCTATATGCATTAAACAGAATGTCATCTCTGTATAGTAGTAAACGTAAACACAGTCAGTTTTCATAAATAATGATTGACACACTCTTGAAAGGTTGTTCACAGCGGTGTCATAGAAGAACCAGTTTTGGTTCCACAAACACCCATTTAGTCAAAGGTTCTGAAAGAACCATCTCTTTCTTAACTTTTCATCATCTGAAGAGCTTTTTTTGCCACAAAGAACTTATTGTGAAACACAAAGGTTCTTTGGAGGTTAAAGGTTCTTTATGGAACCATAAGACAAAAAAAGGTTCTTCTGTGGCATTGAAGAACCTTTTGAAGCCCCTCAGAGTTCACTACCATTTGGGGATTATTTTATTTGATCTATAATCCTGCAAAGGGGGTATTTTATAAAGCCTGTATAAAGTACAAATAGTAAGAATGTTAGCAACTGACGTTTCTGGGACATCATTGACTACCAAAGTAGGAAAAACTAAAAACGGTGATCTAAGGTGCCCTAGAGCTGTTTGCTTTTCTAAATTCTCCATTTCATATTTTTTCTTCAACAAAACTAAGAGAATATATAAAGTATTTTTTCTACTATTGTAGTCATTGATGCTAACAGTTTTCTAAATATCTTTCTTCGTGTTCAACAGAACAAAGAAATGTAAACAGGTTTGATACAACTTTAGGGCGAGTAATTCATGACAAAATGGGGTGGAGTATCCCTTTCTGTGATTGCCATATTTATACATTGTGGTGTTTACATGTTTCTCTAAGACACCTGAAAGATTTCTTGGTACTATCTTGTTATTGTAAGAGAAGTTTGAGTAATTTGTAACCACTTCCTTTGCTCTGAATTAGATAGACTAGTTATTCACAGTTAGCTGAAGAGCAGACGCACGTTCGAGTTGACACGACCCTGCTGTGCTCGCAGCTAAGGTTAAACGGGACAAGATACACTAACAGTGAATGTCAGAAAACTGTCACAAACACACACACAAATACCTTTACTGTACCAAATCTCTAAGGTAAACTCACACAGAGCTTCTCCTGGTTTTACAGCGTGTACTTTTGAAAAGATGTTAAGTTTAATAAAAAAAAGCGAGAAAATGATTGTGCACGAATTACTTGAGTAAGGTTGCCTAATCCAAAACAAAACATTTGGGGCAATTCACAAAAAATATTGTACCCGTTTATAATGTCATTTATTTGCATGCGCTGTCTGCGTTGATTTAGCAGCCGATTAGCTAAAGGAATTATGCAAATCGGCGAAGTGTCGCTTAACATGGCCACGAAATTAGTCCTGAACACAATTTCCACATGGCGAATGCAGCATTTTCATGGAAATTCACCCAGACAATGGCTGCACCAGACTGAGAACTTGAGGTTCATACAAACAAGGTTAAAGAAATCCATAAATCTTCACTTAGAGAAAATTAGTGCTTCCTCCAGAGAATGTTGCACAATAAAGAAATAACTTGTGTGTTATATTGCAAGTCTTCTGAAGCCATATGATACAATAAAATCTTATTTATGGTTTTGTGCTGTAATACTGTGTAATGAATTCGTTCCCTAGTTTGCGAAAACAATAAAACCTTCATTGGCCACATGGACAGTAACAGACAAATCAATGCAAGAACATAAACATATAATATGTTATATATATAATATATTATAATAATAATAAAAGTATTTTCCAGCATTGACATCTTTAGAAAGAAATAGCCTCCTATACATTTTATAGTGCACTGGCTTTCCTTAAAACTAGACTACTAAGAACATAAGATTGTTAGTATTTTTTCTATCAATCCCGTAAGCCATTTCAACAAGGTTCATTAAAAAGCTTGTGATGGGATAAAGATATATAAATGATGATTCGATTATTGCATCATTAGCTACATGCTTTCCATTAGTTATAGAGCAGGTTCAAAGTGTATGTTCTTCATAGACAAAAATGACATTTTGGGGTTTTAGGAGCTACCACAAGCTTCAAAGTTGTCATATGATAGTATATACAGTTGAAAGAAAAAGTATGTGAACCCTTTGGGCTTACTTGGATTTCTTCATAAATTGGTCATAAAATGTGTTCTGATCTTCATCTAAGTCACAACAATAGAGAAACACAGTCTGCTTAAACTAATACCGCACAAACATTATATGTTTTCATGTTTTTATTGAACACAACATGTAAACATTCATAGTGCAGGGTGGAAAAAGTATGTGAACCTTTGGGTTTAATAACTGGTTGACCCTCCTTTGGCAGCAATAACCTCAACCAAACGTTTCCTATAGTTGCAGATCAGACCTGCACAACGGTCAGGAGAAATTTTGGACCATTCCTCTTTACAAAAGTGTTTCAGTTCAGCAATATTCTTGGGATGTCTGGTGTGAATCGCTCTCTTGAGGTCATGCCACAGCATCTCAATCGGGTTGAGATCAGGACTCTGACTGGGCCACTCCAGAAGGCGTATTTTCTTCTGTTGAAGCCATTCTGTTGTTGATTTACTTCTATGCTTTGGGTCGTTGTCCTGTTGCATCGTCCATCCTCTGTTAAGCTTCAGTTGGCGGACAGATGGTCTTAGGTTTTCCTGCAAAATGTCTTGATAAACTTTGGAATTCATTTTTCCATCGATGAGAGTAATCCGTCCAGGGCCTGAGGCAGCAAAGCAGCCCCAAACCATGATGCCCCCTCCACCATATTTCACAGTTGGGATGAGGTTTTGATGTTCGTGTGCTGTGCCTTTTGTTCTCCACACATAGCGTTGTGTGTTCTTTCCAAACAACTCAATTTTGGTTTCATCTGTCCACAGAATGTTTTGCCAGTAGTGCTGTGGAACATCCAGGTGCTCTTTTGCAAACTTCAAACGTGCTGCAATGTTTTTTTTGGACAGCATTGGCTTCCTCCGTGGTGTCCTCCCATGAAGTCCATTCTCGTTTTATGTTTTTCTTATTGTAGATTTGTCAACAAAAATGTTAGCATGTGCCAGAGATTTCTGTAAGTGTTTAGCTGACACTCTAGGATTCTTCTTCACCTCATTGAGCATTCTGCGCTGTGCTCTTGCAGTCATCTTTACAGGACGAGCACGCCTAGGGAGTGTAGCAACAGTGCTGAACTTTCTCCATTTGTAGACAATCTGTCTTAACGTGGACACATGGACATCAAGGCTTTTAGATATACTTTTGTAGCCCTTTCCAGCTTTATGTAAGTCAACAATTCTTGATCGTAGGTCTTCTGAGAGCTCTTTTGTGCGAGGCATGGTTCACATCAGACAACGCTTCTTCAGAACAGCAAACTCAAAACTGGTGTGTGTTTTTTATTGGACAGGCCAGCTTTAATCAACACATCCAATCTCATCACATTGATTGGACCCCAGGTTGGCTGACTGCTGGCTCAAATTAGCTCTTGGAGAAGTCATTAGCCTAGGGTTTCACATACTTTTTCCACCCTGCACTATGAATGTTTACATGTTGTGTTCAATAAAAACATGAAAACATATAATGTTTGTGCGGTATTAGTTTAAGCAGACTGTGTTTCTCTATTGTTGTGACTAAGATGAAGATCAGAACACATTTTATGACCAATTTATGAAGAAATCCAAGTAAGCCCAAAGGGTTCACATACTTTTTCTTTCAACTGTATATGCTTCTTCAATGTTTAAATTGTCAAATGACAACTACCCAGAACCCCAACAGCTCTGCCAAGCCAGTTACCTTGGGAAACAAAAAATCCCCTCAGTCAGCTGGGGCACCTGTAATATAACAGTGTTGTCAGGTAAATTTTTCCTGTAATTTTTTATGATATTTAAAAAAATACAGAATTTTTTTGTGAAAGCACTACAATTCTGTAAAATTACAGTTTGTTACATTATATGTGAAAAATCATTTAAAATAACAGTAAAATTCTAAAACATTACGTTACGTCTTTTTCCATACACTGTCCAAGTGTCCTTTACCTGTATTTAGGTATTTGTATTATACAGTATATACTTGTAAATATATACATTTTCGATAAATTTCAGTTCTGTAATTTTATGGGTTATGAAACGAGAACATTTTTGGGGATTGTTGGCATTCTTCAAGGTTAATAACTCATTTTAATATATATTTTTCAGCAGGCCTGTGCATGGAGAAAAGGAAGGGTATAAAATATTTCAAACGCTTTATAGCAGTTGCTCTGAATAATTGAACTTCTGAAAAGTGACTGAATAAACTGAGTCCTTATAGGGACTAAGAGCAATTCAATGTTGTTGTTGTTTTCCTTCTTCTTTCAATTAAAGCAGGTGCCTCAGGGGAGTCTCAGACACTCGATAGAAAGTTGAGGACAGAAAGAATGGACTGACAACATTCATTTTCTTTTCTATTTGTTTCTTTAAAGAGATTCCAAAAAGACACAAGGGATTCATGATCAACTTTACCTCATACTGCATAAATAACCCATCATTATAGGTGACCTTTCCTGCAAAAATAAATCCAAATGAATCAGGGACCTCAAAACAAATACAAGACTAAACGAGAACCTTATTAAATGGATGAAGTTCCTCTAGGTCAGAACAATATTGATTTTAATATAAGACTACCAGAACCGTCACTTATGAGCACTAATGCAAAATCGGTAGAGATAAATAAATGGTTCAGTTTGCAAAACATTCCCTCTCTCTCTCGGTGCACAAGGCCAGTGTGGTTTTATTTTAGGCAGTCAAATGTAAACATCTCTTGAGCGTAGCATTGCCAGTTACCCAGGATGCATTGCCTCAGTAAAATAGCACTTTACGGCTGCCCTGAGAGCTCTTACACCATTTCTAATAGTTTTGTTTGCATCTGTGAAGTCAGTGAAAATAGGTTCAAGGTCAGTAATAGTAGAGATTAAGACGGAAGACATTTGTTTTGGGATGTTGTAGTAACTAATGGTTAGACTCTGGTTGTCGTGAGGAGAAAAGTAAAAGTTTGATGACACCTCTGCAAGCGGATTTTTTTCTCTTAAGAATTCTTTATTTGTTTACTAGTAAATAATGCCTTAATGAATAAGCTATTAAAGTGATAATCCACCCAAATATTTAAATCACCATCTTGTCATTTCAAAGCTGTTTGACTTTCTTTCAATTGCAGAACACAAGTGAAGATATTTTAAAGAATGTTAGGAACCGAACAACGGCGGTACCCATTCACTTCTATTGTATGGACACAAAACCAAGATAAGGGAATCAGTACCGGCGAATACATTCTGATGACAAATGATGACAGAATTTTCATCCCATTAATTTTCAACGCCATTGACGAGTTCTCTGATCATTTATAAAAAAACGCTTCCCTGCCAAAGACGAGTTATTACGGCAATCAGTGTTTGTACTGTTGTACAGCAGGTGGCGCTATTACACACCACTAGGAAAAAGTACAGAATCCCAGAACCTAGAACGTATATGTTTTAGCAGTTTTTAGTGATTGTTCTTAGTGGAATCTGGGCTGAATCTTTGCAAAAAAACATTAATTATCTCAGCTGTTTAATCAAAATGATGCATTTTTGAAGAAACCTACCCACATCTACGGAGTGATAAAAAACGAACAAATGAAGATAGAAGAATACGGTTTCTTTTGTTTAAAAGCTGAGACTCTGTTCTTTCATTTGACATATTGTTTGTCCATATATTCTTTACAGAACATGTACCGTGAGCCATTAAAGGTGGGTGATAATGTTACAGAACGCTGGCGTAGGGTGCATGGCAACTTTATTTTAAGAGGCTGGCGGTGAATGAGTTAAGAACAAGTGGCTGAAAAACAAAACACATAATGACATTTTGTTTAGGCCTGATAAAGTATTTTTATTATGTTACAAGGACAACTAATAATACACGTCATTTCTTCTTAGAGGTCATAGACTAAAAGAAAAGATTCTCCCAAAAAAGTTGGCATGGTTGACAAATTGTGATATTTTGTGTTTTGCTGTGCTATGTGGCCTTCTAAACCACACACTTTTATTTGCCACTGACGCATAAGTGACCATTTTAGGATTTTATGATCAGGTCACACATTCAACTTCCGGTTCTCGAGCAGGATGAAGTCACAGGAAATGTCTTCTGTAAATGTAGACTTTCATTCGTTCATTGTTTCAGATGGGGTCAAGTGACCTGATGACGTCTGGTGCTTCCTGCATTTCTGAGCTGATTTGTCTGGAAATCCACAAAAGATTCCAAAGACAAAAGATTCCAGCATCTTTCCATTTTTAAAGGCATGTCGGAGGTCAGAACTGGAATGTCTGTTCATCCTATTGAAACATTCTTGCATGAATCGAACAACTAATGGTGATTTGGGTGGAAAATATATGACAAACTTCAAATCAAGACACTATAAACAGTGGCTTGCTTTTTGGCACAGAAAGAACTGCAATGTGGACTGAAATTCATACAGTCAAAGGCCTGCAATGTGACACTAACCACATCTGGAGAAAACTCATTTAATCAAGGTCATGGGAGTTTAATGTGTACGACACATTAAAAGCAGAACAGAAAACTGAGGAGAATAGAAATACCGTTATTAAGAAGTATTTCATCGTGTTGACTGGATTGAACTTCTCATAGGCGGAGAATCTTAAAAAAGGTTATTTTGTTGCACATTCATTCGAAAAGGATTATATATCTAGAAAAGTGTAGGTTTGTCAAACAACGGAGTTGATGTTTAAACTTACAAGACCATCGCATCTCAAATAGAGACCAATTCCCCCCCATCTGTTTCTCTGCCTGCGTTCATATACTGTAAATCATCCATCCAGCCAACAGGAAATGAGACGCTGCTTGGAGAGACATCAAGTGTGGGTGGCGGAGAGAAAATACACAGAGAAGTATGAAACGTACACAGAGAGCAGAATTGATGTTGCACAATTATGTTGTATGCAGTTCAATTGCACAACTGCGAGAAATGCAACAGAGATTGTTTTAGTTCTCAGTTATGTTTGAAATATTGAGATGTTTCTTCCATCATTCACTCTCCCTCGTGTCATTCCAAACCTGTTATAGATCACTTTGATAAATGTCCCAGTGGTTTTGTGTCCATACAATAAATAATTGGTCAGCATGTCCTTCTCAATATCTTTAAATAATAGTTTATTTTGTGTTCTGCAGGTTTGCAATATCAAAATATCTTTTCTACACCGTATCATTTTACTGATTTTTTCTGTTATTTTTTTGACCGATTTTCCACGTTAAATGTGAAAAAAAATTCCTTTTGTTTTTACAGATTTTTTATGTATTTTTGAAATACAGTCCAAAACATAAAATTACAGAAAAAGACCGCAAATTTACAAGAAAAACTGGGAAACCATCTAATTTGACATGGAAAAAAAAATATTTTACAGTTTATTTCTGACACCGCCAGCTGCGCCTATTTGTCAGCAATTTATATTTTTTAGTTTTTAAATTTTCTATAGATTTTTTTTCACTGTATATTTTTGAAATACGGTCAAAAACTGGACAATTATAGAAAAAGACAGTATATTTACAAGAAAAGGGGGAAAACTATTTATTATATATCCTTATGTATTTTTTACAGTGTAGCGTTGTTGTGGCAAGATTAGCACAAGCAATCATGCTGTAAAACAAAATATATTTTTTCAGCAATATTTGTTACACTGCATCCATAATCTTTCACCGGATTCTTTTTTCCTTTAAGTTTAAGTTTTCTTCCTCCTCTTTTTGTATTCTTTCCATGTCACATCACATTTGGTGGCGCTCTGAGTGAAAAGGGCAGCGTGGCTTCAGACGAGTCAAAGCTCCAGGCTGTCAGGCAGACCTGCTGTAAAGGTTATCCAGGCAGGGGGGCTTCTGGCTGGGCCGTTCCCCGGAGAACATGCCGTCACTCCTGTATTCATCACAATCTCACCTGCTCACGCACCTAAAAATTTATACCGGAATGGCTAAACACACACACACATACATGCAAATATATACACACTATACTGTAAGACAACACTAAAAACAAATCAAACCTGTTAGTATTTACTCAACTTGTCACAGAAATGTTACAGACCCTATAGCTTTGGGAGTTTTATTTGGATAATTTATTTGAACAATTTATTTATGGGAACCCGGTTTGCACATCTCTCTTTATCTTTTGCACACACTGTGTTGAATAGGTTTTAACACCCACCAAAAGTCAACATCCCCATCTAGAGGTCAAGATGTTTCGATTGGTAAACAGCTCACAAGTCACAAAAACACCTTCAATCATTCTTTGATGTGCACTACAGATGAAGTGTCGTCTTCTATCCAAACGATGAATTTACAGGAATATTTTATTGCTCAGGTGTTTTTCTTTCATAACTGAGAGAGTCATAATTGAGACGTCTGTTTCATCGAGGTGTCAACTTTGTCTGAGATATTCTTTGCAAATAGTCTTCCAGTTGGAGCAATCCATCTGATACATGTCTGGAAAAACAGAATGCAGCGAACAGATTCATAAACTGAAAAGTAATCAACATTGATCATCTTCCTTCTTATAGGAAAACAAAAAAACAAACAATATAAACACAATAAATCATGTTAATCACTTTGAACTGAAACAAACTAACATTAGCTTAGCTTCAGTTTTACACAGCACATCTACACAGAGTCATACATGACAAGACAAAATACATTATATTTCATTATTTCATGTGTTATTAATGATTTTGTGAATTCAGATTTCTTTTTTTCTCCTTTTTAATATACAAATGATGCCAAATATCATAAGTGGGAGTTCACGGCCTCAAACAATCTACTTAAAGGGATACTTCACCCCAAAATGATCTCGCACCCCTTTGACTCCCATAGTAGGAAAAAAACAATGGTAGCCGAAAGGTGCCCCAGAACTGTTTGCTGTCCTAAATTCTTCAAAATTTCTTTTGTGTTCGACAGAACAAAAAAAATGATAAATAATTGTACCTACTATGGGAGTCAATGGGGTGCCAGATCTGTCTGGTTATATCATTCTTCTAAATATCTTTCTCCGTGTTCATCAGAACAAAGACATTTGTACAGATTTGTAACAACTCGAAGGTGAGTAAATGATGACAGAATTTTCATTTTTGGGTGAAGTTTCCCTTTAAAATAATCTTGAGCTTGTCAAGTGTCATACTTGCATCACTGCTTGTATACGAGTTATTTCCCATTCAAGCAAATCTATATAGAAGTGTTTTGTGTAATGGCAAATTAGGTGGCTTATTTATACGAAAGCATACGATTAGTAGACACTCATGCTAAAATGTACGAATGAGATGTACGTATTCATACAAATTTGTTACATCGTAAAACACGTGTTTGCCAGGAGATTGTGTTGGTAATGCAGTTCATTTTTCATTCCATCCTAGATTGGTTTCTAGATGACAAGGACAGGTGTACTCATATCAAAGCAATAAACTAACAACACTTTTTTTGTGAAATGTGTTGCTTTAAAATTCTGTTTCATTATTTTGTATAAACGACTGTTGCCACTAAAAAAGAGGTGTTCTGATTTTCCACATCCTGCTTTCTCTTTCTTTTCTCCATGCAGGGATTCAATAGCTCAGATGACCTAAATAGAGATCTGCACCGCACACACGCCTGCTGGGCTTCAGTGAGGAAAACAGAGAGAAACCGAGAGTGAAGTTTGAGACGTAAATCTTTTTTCCTCTTTGGGCAGGAGAACAGTTACGTAACAGCCATCTATAATTCCCTTCATGTGGATCAAAGGAGTACAAGAACCCAATATGCATACATGTGGCTACACACCAACATGCATACAGACAATGTGTGTGAGGGATGAAGGATAGCTATTTTCAATAAAGCAATAGAGCCCACATCAAACACATATAGAACATATAGCCCTGTCAAATCTGAAAATAACTATGGCAGGTATGCTGAAAAATAAAGATACAGCTTTCTGGGAATTGCATCAGTTTTATACTGGATGATTGAATGAATTTTTTTACACGTTTACACAATTTTAGGGTGATAATTAATGTTGGGTTATTGTGTTGGTGTAATAAAAGCACTTAGGAACTTTGTCCCAGTCACTCTTATTTCCACTGATATACCTCATCGAGTAACTAAGTAGGAAACAATACAATGCTAGTCAAAAGTCAGGGAACATACAGGAATTATGGAGCTAAATTCAATACTTAAGAAGTTTTCATACATTTTAAGCCCTCATCACCACTTCAAGTTTAATCGTATACATTGGCGACACTTGAACTTACTTTTACTATATATACTGATTGTAAGATAGCACAACTAAACAGTCTTAGTTTGTGATTACTCCAAACGAATGAAACATAATTCAGAAGGACAAGATAATTCATTGAGTGACTAACCCAATGTGAAACGAGGCCACGCTAATCACTTTTTGACACAACAGTCCGCCTCAGTGATTCCCAGAGACGGCCCTTAGCCATGGTTTCAACTCCTTATCCTCTAACCATATGCATGAAAACTGGTCAAAGATGTTCTTTAATAACTGGGTGTAAATGGACCTCCCATCGTTCACCTATGCAATGATTCAATTTAATATAATGATAAAAAATTAAAAAGGCAAACTTTAACATTTGACCTCTTTGGACAAATATGAAATGATGATACAAAATGTAATACTTTGGAAAATGGGCTGTCAAGTCTTTGAGAGTGCCTTCATTTTCTCTAAATGATTTATCAACTTTTAATGCTTCTTAGACCCCGCGCGTACCCCCTGAGAGTGCCCCAGAACTCTGTGCGGTCGTACATTCTTCAAAACGTCTTTTTTGTTCAACAGAACGAAATTAATTATAAAGTTTTTCCTACAATGGGAGTCAATGGGGGACAAATCTGATTAGTTATGAGCATTCTTCCAAATATCTTTCTCGGCGTTCATCAGAACAAAAACATTTATACAGATACGGACCTCGAAGGTGAGTAAATGACAGAATTTTCATTTTTGGGTGAATTATCCCTTTAAATGTCTTGCAATGTTTATATTTTAGACTTGGTGAGTAGGCTACTTTAATATAGTAATAAATTACTATTGCTTTTTTAATATGATAAAATTCAGGGATAGTCATCAAAGCTTCAAAATTGTACAATGCAAATGTTCAATACTAGATACAAACTGTGTTTACTGCTGCTATTACTGTTTTGTAACTCCCTACGAAGAAACAAAACGAGAGACAGTTCTGCCATCTTGTGGCAGCAGTGAAGTATTACGCAAAAAACAAGCAGCAATTTTGATGAAAGATTATTCTGCTCAGCTGAGAGATCAAAGAAAATCCTCTTGTCCTGCTTGTTGTAGAATTACATACCAATATACATTCTCAATTCAAATCAGATGCGTGTCTACAAAATTATATGAGACACAAAACTAAGTCATGTACAGAAACTTTTGCCTGCTTGAAACCTTGTATATTTAGTCATGTCCCATGACGATATTTGTATCCCTTTAAAGGTCCAATGTGTAATTTTTAGGAGGATCCACTGACATAAATACGATATAATATACATAACTATGTCTTTAGAGATGTATAAAGACCTCTCATAATAAATGTTTTTATTGCCTTGCATGGATTTCACATTGTTGTTCATACAGTACCCCTAAATAGACAAACTGCTCTACAGAGTGTTTCGTAAATACAGTATCTCCTTCTGCAAAGCGAAAACTAACGAATTCATAGTTCTGTGTCAGCCTCCACAGTTCTTCAAAAGGGTGGAATTGAGCCATTGGTTGCAATTCAAACCCTTACCACTAGATGCCACTAAATTTCAGTAACTGAGCAAAAACCCCAAATATTAGTGATTGTAGATTTATTATTTAGAAACTTGGAAAAGAACATAGAAAATATTTACAAGACGAACACCACATATAAAATGCAACAATGAAAAATGCAATAAACATCTGCCAATATGCAACAGTTATCAAGTTAAGAAAAAGTCACAGGTGGCTAATTCTAGTCATTAGTTTCTTTTAAAAATAATAAAACAGGCCATGTCCATAAGACTAAACATGACAGATCAGATTCCGTTTAAAACAGTTATTTTTTGTTAATAGGAAACCAACTACTATTACAAATTTGACCTTTGAGTATCGTGCATACAGAAACGCTTGTGAACAAGAACTGGACATGGAGAACATTTAAGAGATCAATGGTCCTCATCCGAGTCTGAACTGAGTGTGTAGGTCACAGGTTTGGTGGTACGTGCAGCTCGGCTCCGTGGAGCAGCAGATGTCACAACCTTCTCATCCAGTTGAAAGCTGTCATCATCCTCCCAGCTCTTTGCTTTCTAAAAAAAGGAAATAAAATCGAATGAAGCTTCTCTCCAAAACCTCTATCCATGAACTACTCTGGGACAATGATCAATGACATTGCTTGGTTTTAGCACATTGTTAATGTATAGGTAAGTATCCTCCTGATGTTTATTGAAAAATCACAAAATTTGAATAAATCAAAAACATGTTAGACTACCTTTCCAGCAGTGCTCTTGCCCTTGAGGCGGGCCATAAGATTGCCGCTGTCCGAGTCGCTATCTGATTGGTCGCTGCTCAGAGCGGTCTTCCTCTTCTGAGGAGGTTTCTTCTGAACGACAGCAGTGGGGGCGCTGTCCGAGTCACTGGAGGTCATTCTTAAAGCCGTGGGCTTCTTTACAGCTTTTGCTTTTTTGGGACTCGCCTTGGAAAGAGCATCCAGGATCGAGGGCTGTTTGGAGGCTAGAAGAATAAAATCACAAATCATCAAGAGAAGAAATGCTGTTCTGGACATCCGTATATAAACATGTCATTACGAACTTCCTACACATATGAGAACGTTCTATTACCTGCAGCTTTCTTCTTTGGAGCAGCACTTGTCCTCTTTGCGGCAGGTTTCTTGGTGGCTCCTGCTGCTTTCTTCACCTTCTTCTCTTCGGCCTTCGGTGGAGGTTTGGTGACCGGCTCTTCGCTGACATCAGATTGAGCTAGTTGAACAGGCAAAGAGAAGTTAAACACCAGAACTAAAACATGCCAGGACAACATTTTATAGATAAAGAAATCATTTCAGAATAGAGAGATGTGCGGCTTACAGCTGGTTTTGCTGAGAGGTTCTGGTTTCTCAGTCTTTGGCTTGCTGGTCTTCACTGATGTTTTTTTCCTGAAAAAGGTATAAGAGTTCCTCAAAAGACACACAAGTGAGAATATTGAGTAAAATACATTTTGCCCCCCCCAAAATCATTACATTTAGCAGAATGGTCACATTTTACTTTAAATAAACAAAATCAACAGATATTGACATTGTTAAACAGGAGCAAATGGGTTTGGAGGAGCAAGAAAGAATAAAGGTCTTTTTGAGGAAGTTGAGGTGATCTTACGTGGGTGGGGGTGGAGGAGAGTCCATGTCACTGTCCGCTTGAGCGCAGGGCTCTGGATTGAAGGAGTCATCATCCTCAATGACAGGCTTCTTTGTACTGCTCTTCATCCAGTCATCAAACTCATCCTCACTGCTCGACAGACTGTACTTCTTTTCAGCCGCAACTGCAAGAATTAAGTTTTACATGAAGACATTTAACTATATAAAATAACATCCTTCGACTCCGGGTTGTTTAGGATTTGCACCACGCATATGGAATGTAAACTACAGAAAAAGCCGTTGGTGTGCTTAACAGGAGACTGCTGATGTTGGATTTAGAGTTTTTCTTCAGTTCGTAAATTAAGTACAATAATGTAAATAATTTACACAATAATGTACATTATTGTCAACTTTTTCATGTGTTTTACAGATAAACATCTATGAAACAGGGATTGCGATACGGAGGCAAATATTACAGATTGCAGCCTTAAAATGAAAGTTAGTTTTTTTCTTAACCTTTAGTTTAAATATTATTAAACATTGAATCAAAGTAAAAACAACAAGTATTAAACAATCCTACAAGAAAATTGCTTTACTACACTGACATGTAATGTCTTTAAGTGAGACCCGCTCAACACAAAATAAAGGAATGCACTTGAAACAGACCAAAAGAGCTGGATGTCAGTAAATGCATGTGTATATAAAGATCATCACCTTTACGTTCTCTCTTCTCTCGAGGAGCCACTTCCTCACTGATGACATCCATGTCAGAGTCAGACCCCACATCTTCCTCTTCATCATCTGACCAGGGGTTCTTCGTCTGCTTCGGTTTAAAGTTGAGGGTGGTCTGCTTGCCCGACTTTGAGCCTGTGACACACAAGATTAGACATCTAGATCATAGTTACAAGACATGACATGCACCACATGTGATGTGATAAAAGTCTACACCAGCTCATGTGTATGTGATCTTACTCTTGTCTTTCACCGGCTCTTTCTTGATTTTCTTGGTGAGTCTTGCGGTCAATCCCATCTCGGAGCCTTCAGCTGCTGCGTCTGCATCATCATCAAACTCCATCTTCATTACCACATCCCCCTTCTGAAAATACCCCACCACAAACCATCAGGACAATGAATTACATCATAGTAAACAAAGAAATCATTTCAATCACAGGCTCATACAGTCTGATGAAACAAAGTGTGACAACCGACCCCAGATTATTGAAAATGAAATGCCTTAAGTCATCCAGCACACACCTTCGTAGCTTTCCCTCGCTTGGCTCCCTCTTTCTTCACAGCTTGGTCCTTCATGGTACTGGTGATACGGGGGATGACTCGCCGGCCTTGTGGGGTGGGCATAGTCTCGTTCTTCATCTTAACCACCTTTGATTTGCCTACCTTCCCCTTCACCTGAGTTCCCGTGTTCTGAGACTCCATCTCCTTCTTCTCCAAATTCTACACACAAAACAAATCAATACAACGCTCGTTTCTGACCGCCAAACAACATGTACACCAATCGGTTAAGCTAAATCCATGTTTGATTTACCTCCAGCTCCTCAGTGAAGGCTGCCAGATCCACTCTCCAAAGATCAGCAGGCTCCTTTCTCTTCAGCGTGTTCAACTCCGTCATCTGGAGAACATAGAGAGAACCTTCAACGCCGCTGTCATATCAAACACCACCTCTGTGATTCTATCCTGCGATCACACGTTCGTGTTCACCTTATCATCCCTCTGTTTGCACAGCTCGTCTTTCTTCTCTTTGGTCAGGTACCACATAGGCATGCTGAGCAGATAGTTATAATCAGGACCAGACGTGTCCTCTTTCTCCTCATCGTCCACCCCGGCATCCTCCTCCACATCCTGATAAACACACAGCAGAAATTTACTCGTGCACATGGATGGATGTTAGGGGTGTGATGAGATCTCATGGCAATGGTCAGACTGGTCTCACAAGATCACAATATCATCAAGAATTTGGCATGATGGAGCACTGGGCTAGAAATTGCGACAATTTCAGTGACACCAAAATGACACTATACGCTGTACGAAGCAGCGTGTGCATGACGTAAGGAGCATAGAAAGGATCCTGTTGGCAAGCTGTGTGATGACTAGGCGCACCCCAAAGGCCCAAACCCCCACGGATTTAAATAAATCGCATTTTTGCAATTTACACGGGTGATCCAAACGGTTTAAAAAAAAAACACATACTTGAAAAACAGATCATCCGTCTCTTACATATGTGCAATGTATGCATTATTTTTTTTTTGCAATGAATGCCTGTCATTGTCAAAATGTTTTGCAGTGTTTGCATATCGTTTCTTACTGCATAATATAATTCCTTTAAATAGAGGTTTATTTTGTTCATAAAGTACAAGTTGATTTTATAATGTCTAGATGTTTTACATTTTGTGTTTTTAAGGTGAATAAAATACAATTTTCCCTATATTTTACATCTTGAGGATTTCTTAAAAAAGTCTCGTCTCGTGAACCCAGTCTCGTGGGATAAGCGTCTTGTCACCCCCCTAATGGACGTCACTACAGTTAGCAGCAATTTTCCATGAATTTTTTGTCCGAATGCACATTTAGCATACCTTCTCCTGTGCTTGTTTCCAGGCTTTAACAGGGTCTGATTCATAGCCCATCTGCTGTAGCATACGGATGAGCTCCTTTTTGGGTTTATTTTCTGAAATGACACAAAGCATTTTTACAACAGACCAAAAACAATAGTGGCATAATAATGTGTAATAAAAACCATTGTATATGGCTATAAGCCTCACCAATGACCAGCTTTCCCTGAATCTTCTCCAGAATAAATCGGGCCTGGTTGGAGAGTTTAGCGCTCTCGGCTCCCAGCATTCCCAGCAGCCAGTCCTTCCTAAGGACGTAATACTTCATCCTGAGCTCAAAGAAATCCTTCAGGATTTCCTGAACGGAATCGTACTTCTTCAAACTCCCCACGTGATCAAACAACACCTGTTGGAGGATGAGACCGACAGGAACTTGACTAGGACAATCTACTGTATTTCAATTAAAAAGAACTCACTAGACACCAGAGGAACAGAACATGTGATGCGCGTGTTTACCATAGAGTTACAGGTGAGAAGATTCTGGAGCTTAAACACTTTGTGCAGTCCGGAGGCTTCAGCCTCTCTCAGCCGCTCCTCTGTCATCTTGATGACGAAACGCACGGTGGTGTCCGTGTGATACTCTTTATAGTCCGTGATCAGAGCGGGAACCTTCTCAGAGCCGTTCAGCATCACCTCCAGCACGTTCTCTTTATAGGTCTAACACAGTTTCAATCATACGGTTACCATCAAATCTTCTCAATCTAAATCTTTACTTTACTGACAGCACACGCACCTGAGTCCAGGTTTTGACGGGCAGCTCTGTAATCTCAATGGTGGTCGAGTCAATGATGGCCACCTCGCCGTTATTCACGTACTGATTCTTCGTCAATTCTTCAATGGTGCCTTTGAAACCCTTATAACTGGGCAGCTGGATAAACAGAGCGTAACACAATATCCTTACTAAACGTTTCACTTCAACCCCTGCACTACAGGAAAGGGGTTTTAGAGCAGGGCGCTAGCAATGCCAATGTCATTGGTTCGTTCCCAGGGATTGCACAAACATGAATGTAAATGTAAAACAATGTTTTATAGCTTCTTGCTCCAAACATGACTCACCATGGGAAGAGGCTCTTCTCCATTGAGCAGGCGGTGGATATTGTTGATGATCTCACGAAGGTCAAAGTTGGGTAAGCGACTCGCCCATCCTGTGCCGATGCCATCGGCTCCGTTGGCCAGCACCACAGGGACGATGGGAATGTACCACTCAGGCTCCACTCGTAGATTATCGTCGTAGTTATACTTGAGCAGGTTATCATCCACCGAAGGGAACAGCAGGCGAGCCAGTGAACTGAATGTTTCATTGGAATGTTTTTTTAAAGAACAATTTATGTCAATTTAATTTTGCCTATTCATTTCACTATCCTAAAAGCACTCTACTTAAATCAATTTGTTCTTATAATTAATTGTGGCCTGTATGCAGCCAAATCACAATCACAAGCTGTGTGGATATACCTGAGCATGGTGAAGATGTATCTGGGGCTGGCCGAGTCTTTGCCTCCGTGCAGACGAGTGCCAAACTGACCCAGAGGTTGAAGCAAGTTCAGATTATTACTGCCCACGAAGTTCTGCGCGAGACCTATGATGGTCATCATCAGAGAGGTCTGAGAGAGATAAAAGCACATTTAATACACAGATCAGAAGGTTATTGAGTGCAGCGACATGGCTGAAGCTCACCTCGCCGTGATGGTACGCTGACATCTCTGCAACTGATCCAGCCAACTGGGCCACCTTCACTTCCCTCTTATCGTTCCTCTTAAAACAGCAGAACATGACCTTCCTCTGACCCGGCTTCAGTCCTGACACATATCATATATTCATACTTTCATTTGTGTGACAGCAGGTCGGCAATGAACTCTGGCAAGCTTAGAATATAAACGCTGCAGAAGCAGCCAGTTAAGGTTTTTGATGGAAATGTGTCTCACCATCCACCAGGCAAGGGATGGACCTCTCGTTGTCAGAGTTGGAGAATTGCACCAGTTCCTTATTGATGAAATCGTGGTAGGAGAGTGAGGTGGTCTTCTGTCCATACAGATAGTCCTGCACATGGGAGAATAAAAGGACATTTAGAGCCACACAAAGCCCACATCCGTGCCAAAACAACAACGGTTTACATGGACTGTGTAGACACCTCGGGTAGGTTGTGTTCTCTGCGCTGTCGTCTGTTGATCATAAAGCTGGTCAACCATTCCTTCCTCTCCTCCACCTTCTTCTTACTAAAGGCCTGCAAGCACACAATGTTTTCAAACAGACACTTTAGTCGCTGTGGCGGTTTTATGGAAAATGTTTAAACAAATGTAAATGTCCCCGGCAAACCACGATGTGCTTACCAGGGTGATAGCTTCATCGTCGGCAGGCCCAGAGTATTTAAAGGGGATTCGATGTCTAGCCATATCCAAAAAATACTCTTTGGCCTCCTTAGATGTGCTGGTGCCCAAACCTGGAGATATGCACACAGAAAACTACACATGAGCCACACACACACTTTAAACCACTTGATGTTATCAAAAACCACCCAGTGTGTTAGTGACAACCTTCACCTCCCACAACGTTACACACATCATCAAATCAAACCAATGCTTACGTTTGTCAGCTGACTACCACAGGTGTTTGAGACAAACCTTTGTAGTATTTGATCCTCCAGGATTTGATGCTACTCTGTTTCTCCTTCCACTCGGTGAACTCTGGGATACTGTAGAAGGAAAGTTCCTGCTTCTTATTGGACGCCTGTGAAGTGACAGTAGACGATAAGACACCTCCACAAGGGTAATTCTTTGACATGACAGCAATGATGCTGGCAAGTACCTTAATGATGGGGGTGATGAACTCCTCCAGGAAGTTGTGATGCAGCAGGGAGGGCCAGTTATGATGGATGAAGTTGATGAGAAGACCTTTAATGTGAGATCCGTCCTGATCCTGCGTAAGGCACAAACTCTTAGCATTTACAACCCTTTACCAGTCATCTGAGCTGTGATGGACACACTGTGATGGAGTCTGACCTGATCTGTCATGATCATCAGTTTGCCATAGCGTAAAGTCTTGAGGGACTCCGGATCGCTGTAGTTCTTCCTGTACTGCAGACCGAGGATTTTTATGATGTTGTTGATCTCAGCATTCTCCATAATCTGCAACAGAAACAAGAGTTGACAAAAAGATGTATAGATTTCTAAAATCGAATTGACATGAACCAAACGCCTTTCCATCCAAACCAATAAAATGCATTAGTTCAGCAAACCTTAGATTGAAGTTAAATGTGACTTTACAGACCTGTTTGTGTGACGCCTCCCGCACGTTGAGCATTTTACCCCTCAGAGGAAAGATCCCGTAGCGGTCTCGTCCCACCACACCCAAACCGGACACGGCCAGAGTTTTGGCCGAGTCTCCTTCCGTAAGGATCAGAGTGCAGGTGGAAGAATTCTTCCCACCTGTAAAACCACCAAAGTTAAGTAAACGTCCATGTAAAGATTTACAGCAGAAGAAACCCTTAATGCTGTTCTTACCAGCGTCGTTGGCATCATCCAGTTTTGGCACACCCTTGATCTTCGTGTGCTTGACGGCAGAGCACTTCTTATTGAGCTGAGTCTGAGCTTTAAACTTCACCCAGTTCATAATGCTCTCTACAATGCCACAGCTATTTGCCTTCAAAACACAAAGAGATTAATGCACATTTCCTAAAAAAAAAACATGCTAGGAGTTTTTTAACTTTAACTTGGTAGTATAACGATGCACTCAATGTCACTTTTACTGTACAATCACAGTGAATTTTGAACATCAAAAGGATTTGGTGAACATACAACCTTAACTTTGTATTTTCTACAATAGCGTTTAAAGAAAGTAAGTCACAGAACACCACCAAAATAAATAATTTGTGACAAAATTCAATTGTGGTTAAGCTGTCCCTGTTCGTTCACACATCCTAGCAGATATTGTTTCGGGGCTTGCAGGTACATCCTGATGTGTGATATCTCACCTGTTTAACAAACTTTTCACTCAGGGAACAGCCGGAGCCGAAGCTCTTCTGCTGTAGGGTCATGTTCTCTTTGGTTTGAGAGTCAAAGCTGGGATTCTCGATCAGACAGTTCACAAACAACCACATGTGATTCTTCACCTGTAAACACATAAAAAGAGGACTTTATATAGAATAACCATACGTGCCATTATTCCCGGACATGTTCTGGCCAGGATTTTGGGTGCGTCCTCCTGAGGCTGCATTTGTCCACCGCAAATGTCACCAAGGTTTATCATTTTGGAAAAGCAACAATTACATTTCACGGTATGTATGATTCTTAAAGATGAGGTAACTACAAGGGACCACAGCACCAGCACACAATCATGGCATTGATTCACTAAAAGTTTGTGTTGTTTACATTATGCACGTTCAAGCAGATTGACAACCAAACACAGGCATATGACTTAGTTTGACTTGGAGCATGTGGTTCATGTCCGGCATCTTTTAGCGCTAGTACCGCTCCGTCTATCAGTTTCAAACGATCTCCAAATCCACCATTTTATCTACCGTTTATATAACATTCATCACCGAAATGCAGTGAGGAAACAAACACAGCTAAACATCCGTCAGCGAGTGAAGTGGCATTGATGATTGTGCCCTTTCTATCTTTTTTTGACAAATTGACCATGTTAAGCTTGAGAAGCCAGAATGTTTAACAGTGTAAAGAAGTCAGATTGCATGAAATAGCACGTTACCTCCGCTTTACGAGAATATATATTTTATATTTATTATGTTTTTGGTTCTGAAATCGGAGAACTTTGATGATGTATACGATGGACAAATGCGACCTCCTGAGGAAGCACATGAAATACAGGCCAGGACATCACACAAGGTCGGGAAAAATGGCCCTACTTTATAGCCTGAAAAATAAACATCAAGACGAAAGTTAAGAAATGATTTGCTGAACATAGATGTACCTGGAAAGGTTTAACCGTCACTCCAGCTTTATTCTTTTTCTTCACCACCTCAATCAGCTTGGACACAATCTGGTCTGAAACATAATCTACATGTCTGCCACCCTGAAACAAACACACACACAGTTATAACGTTTATTGTCAGAAAGATGTCAGAATTAAACAAAATTGTGAAAATGTTTACCTTGGTCGTGGCGATGCTGTTGACAAAACTGACTTGTTGGAATCCTTTATCACTGAGCGTAAGACACACCTCCCATCGCTCATTCGCATTCTCATGTACTATTGTAAGAGGCGAACCCATCTCATCCACCTTATCCTTCAGATACAGATCAACATAGCTGCGGAAACCAGTAATCTGACAGATTGAGAAACATCAGTTAACCCATTACAGAACAGCGACAGATCAGATTAATCCATCAGAACACATTCATGAAATGAAGAAAGACCAGTCATCTATTCACCGGCAGCTTTTTCCCGTTAAGAAAGACTTTAACTCCCTTGGAGGAGCCAGCGATGTCATACGCGCGCCGGGTCAACAGCGCCACCGTGTCCTTATCTAACGCCTGCATCTTAAACTTAGCCAGGTCCGGCTGAAACGTGATGCAGGTGTAGTCTTCTCCATTGAAGGGTTTGATTTTACACTCGCCCGCTCGGCCCATGTTATTAAACCACGACTGTCAGAAAAAAAGACAAATTTAAATATTAAAGGAATTGTTAACCAAAAAAATATGCAAGACTCCAATAAGCAAGCAAAAGTCTTACCTGTTTAAAACAGTTTTTAGACTCTCGACAGGCTGTCTCGACAGTGAACTGGGTGCTGAAGATGTTACAAAGCTTTGCACCGTATCCATTACGACCCCCTGATAAAGACAAACCCGTTAAACCATGAGCATGAGCCAAACCCCCTTCCCTCATCAATCCATCCACTGCCAGCACATACTCACCGGTGACCTTCTTCTGTTCATCATCATAGTTACTGGAGGTCAGGAGTTGGCCAAAGATCAGGGCGGGCACATACACCTTTTCTACTTTGTGCTCGACCACAGGAATTCCCTTCCCGTTGTTCCATACGCTGATGCTGTTGTTCTCTCTGTGCACACAAACACACGTTACAACCTCTTCTCCACATCGTCAACGCTGACAAATCAGAGGTGAGCAATACTTACGGGTCGATGTTGACCTTGATGCAGTTCATGGTCTTGTCTCTCTGTTTGTTATCAGCAGCGTTCACTACGAATCAGAGGATAACAGTTAAATAACGAACATGAAACTTTTTAGAGTTAAACCAGAGGAAAACTCACCCAGAATCTCATCAAAGATCTTATAGAGTCCTGGCACAAATGTGACGTCTCTGCAGTTCATCCCAACATCATCATCAAAGACCCACATTTGCTGGAGTGTGAAAGAGAACATTTTAATTAATGGTTACAGTTTCAAAGGGATACTTCATCCAAAAATGAAAATTTTGACATTATTTACTCACCTTCGACTTGTTCTAAATCTGTATACATTATTTTGTTCTGATGAACACAAAGATATTTTGAAGAATGCTTATAACCAAATAGATTTTGTCCCACATTGATTGTATTTTTTCCTACTGTGGTAGACAATGAGGGGGAAAATCTGTCTGGTTAGAAGCATTCTTCCAAATACCTTTCTCTGTGTCTATCAGAACAAAGAAATGTATACAGAATTGGAACTTGAAGGCGAGTATATGATGACAGAATTTTCATTTCTGGGTGAAGTATAACCTCACTATCTGTAGCGTCTTCAATTTATCATTGGATGACACGCAAAATAAATCTTCAAATCAGTGTGACACTAAATCTTAATTTTTCTGACACAGGATTGTTACAATTGAAGCAAACATTACAAAAGAAAGCATTATTCACATACATCATGTATAAACACAGACAGATCTTAACCTGAGTGACCGGCTCCACAGAGCCGATGTAGGTATCAGGCCGGAGCAGGATGTGCTCCAGCTGGGTCTTCTTCTGATAGATCCGCTCCACAGACATACGCTTCTCATCCTTCTTTGGTTTACTGAGAGCCTTGTTCTCAAACAAACTCTTTAGGACAAAAGAAACAGTACACAGATGTAAGTGAAGAATACCCCCCTTAGAAAGTTTATTATCTATTCGAAATTATGAGCATAGTTTGAACAAAAGAAAAAATAAAACCAGGACTTAAAAGACCAAATAAAATAGTTTGACAGTTTCATTTTTTTGCTCTATTGACATTTTCTATATAGTGTCGGGACATATTTTAGTTTATTACGCAGCAATGAATCACGGTGAGCGACTTGTTACTGGTGACATGTGGTATTAGCATCCTGAGTCGGCACCATTTTGGTAAAGTTTCCTTGTGTAGATTTACTATTTAGCTTTGGCACATATGTATAGGCATGTGTGGTAGATTTGTAGACAACGGTTTTTAAACCTGGCTTTTTTATTACCGCGGTTTGCAACACAGTGTTAGCACAGTTTTAGTGTAGCAATAACATACAAGCAAATACACTCTAATGTAAACTTGTGGGGATGCATTAAAATCGCAGCAAAAGGCAATGCAATAGGATAATAAAAATCTTATTAGCAAAATGGACGCTAAACAATGAAGATAACGTTAGCATGTTTCAAGACATGACAACAGACTGAGGCTGCAGCAGCAGCACATAGCGTTTACCTGCAGATGCACATCATCCGGGGACGCACGAGCATTAACTTAATCTTAGTCAAATAAAATCATGTATCCGATTTAATGTTACAATATACTAAGATATAACCTGTTAACCTTACTCACTTAACGATAGTTAAATTATAAAAGAACTTAAGACACGGCAGTAAGACATTTTACTATTTCTATCATATTTTACTACTAACTGTTTTTACACACATGAGGTAAAATAACGTTATATGCGTGCAATAAAACAAAATAACACACATTTACCTTGAGGGGTGCCTCAGTTCCAGCCATTTGGAAGAAGTCGTCACTTTTTTTAGAGTGAGGTAACTTTCTGTGAAAACAAAATTAATGCAATGCAACAGATACGCCTTCGCTGCTATAACCAATACACCAACTAACTAAGTGAAAATACCGTAAATTATTACTGAAATATGAACAATCTAACGCAACAAAACACGCGACTGTAACAGCGACCTGTCTAACCGCTTTTCAAATTTCAAATCACATACAGACATCCGCCCGCCAACTTCTCCGGCGAATCGCTGTCAGGAGTGGGCCGGGCTAATAAACTGTGGACCAATAGCGTTTACATATTTTGCGCTTTGACCCGCCTACTTTTGGAGATCCAATCAAACATAAGATAATAAAGCGTATATCCAATCCGAATTTTGTTCCGGTATTTCACGGTCAAATGGTCAAACCATCGATGTCATTTGCAACATAAACAAACGTGTTTGCAATGTTTTCATTATATTTCTATTAATTTTTACAAAGAATTTGTTTACGATAGATATTAAAATATTAAGGAAAGGATTTGGGGATTTGCTGCATTAGATGATCAATACGAATAACAATGACATTGAAGATGTTTTTAAAGTTGTATCTTCTTTTCGATCATATAAATTATTGTAATATAATTGTAAAATAATACTGCAGTTGTTTAGAGTATTACTGTAAGACCATCATAAATGCATTTTTATGCAACACTTATAATACATATCAGTTAATTTTATATAAAGTGTAATGGATGGGGACACATAGACAGATAAGATGTCATCTGTGATGGGGTTGAAACCTGATTGGCTGTTGGAGTGGTAATAACATTGATTCATGATGCACATGTGCCTCTACCTCCCTCCCTCTCTCTCTTCCTCTCTCTCCATCTCTCTGTTCTTCTCTCTCTCCTCAACCTCCTTCATTTCATCACTGTCCTTGGGCGTGTATAGCAGTGTCTGACATTCTGTTGCTGAGGACTGTGTGTAAGTGTGTGTGTGCAGAGCAGCTTTGTGACGTTGCGAAATTTGCGCTCATCCAGGAGCAGGAACCCTCCAGCATCATCCCGCGAACAGGGCAGAGGAGCAGAATGCCAGCCCACCTCAGCAGCTGAGCATTGCTGTGGGATACGCAACTATCTAGAGGTGAGTCTGTTTATCTGGCTTTCTATTCCATCATATCTCATCCACTTGCCATAATGAAATATTCATGATTTACAGCTTCCTTTTGTGCTGATTGTCAGCTGCAACTCTTATAGCAGAGGTGAGCTACATTAACCCTTTTTAACAAGTTCACACGTTGTATTGATCAGGTATCAAGTGTACTGCATGTAAGGTTATAGGATGCGTACATCCCTACGTAAGCGAGGGCGATGTTGATGAGCATGTACCGTGCTTCCTCTTGTTTAGCCCTGCAGTAAAAGTAAGCTTTTATTTGCTGTATACGCATGCAGGCCAGATTCGTCCCCTCCCATCTCCATATTGATTTGTTTGCTATTGCCATTCCCTGCCTGTCAGCTACTTAGCAGCCCTGCCCCCCTAATTCTCATAGATGGGTTAATGTGTGGTGTGGGGGCCAGTTGCATGGCCATTAGCTTTATATCTTTATCACACTGAGATTGCGGGGCCCTTACAGTCGTATAGACCCTGTCAATATCCTTCAAAAGTCGGTGTGCAGTGCTTTCTTAATAAGAGCGAGAAGTTTGAATTGTTAGTTTTGTTAGGTGTCCGTATTGACATCTTGAATTATTTGCCTACATAAGAGGCCAAGATTAATGCATCAGGAGGTTGAATTTAACCAAGGGGCAGGTGAACCCTTCAAACACCACTCCAAAACACAATCAGTCTCTTCTGCTCATCCATATGGATTTATAGATAGATAGATAGATAGATAGATAGATAGATGCCGTGAACTCAGGCTGTGTGTGTGGGTGTGAGCATTGCCATTGAAGGTGCTGGGCAGCAGATGGCACAACGTCCTGTTGCCTGGGCACTGTGTGTATGTGTGTGTGTGTGTGTGTGTGTGTGTGTGTGTGTGTGTATGGGGCAGCCAAACTGCACCTGACCAAATGGTCAATGATGTAAATTAGTGTGCGTTATTATGGAACAAGTGGAGTACACCAAAACAGAACGAACAAAACAAATGTTCGTAACTATAACCTGGTAAAAAGCTCATAGTTTGGACAGGAACTGTATTTTCAACATACTTGTCTATATGTCCCTGCCTATATGTAGCCTAATTGTAATTTTCACAGTTTTACTCTTTTAGGTTGAAGATGTCTTCCACACCCCTGGCAGAAGCAGAGGAGGATGTGTTTGGTGAGTGACTTCGCCCGTCGGTCCATCCCTCCCCCACCATTAATGTCCATATCTTCATTTCCACTCTCCCAATACACTGAGTGCATTACAGGCGAGAGTAGCTCTCCAGCCCGTGTCTAAAAGCACCGGGGGCTGGGCTGCTCTCTGAGCATGTGCAGTGGTGTGTTTCCAGTTCTAAATATTTGATTTAACATTTCTGCGAATTTTAAGATGCCGTATGTAACGGCGGAGCGATAACGGGAGACCTGGATGGGCACATTGAATAGGCTGGTTTTCTCATTTAATGTTTAGAGTGGGATTTTACTACACACTTCAGAAAGTGCAGTGTGCTGAGTCAGTGTCAACGTCACCATAGGAAAGAATGCTGAGATCCCAAAACAAGTTTGGAGAAGGAAGTGTTAAGGTTTGGCTGTGTCATCTACTAATAACATTAAAGTACTGTGGCGTTATATTTTTATCAGTTAATAGGGGCCACACACCAAAGATGGAAAGCATTTGTTTTATGGATAAATGCTATTATTATTTTACAACATAAAATTGTGACTAAAAGTTGAATGGGAAAAGTCTTCCTGTGTGTTCAGCAGAGCAAAGAGACGTGTACAGGTTGGAACGAGAAAATGATGACAGCATTTTATTTCAAGCATCCCTTTAAAGTCGAAAAACTTCCTTTTACAGATATACTTAACTTAAACATTACGATTGACTCTCATGCCATCCCAGATGCCAAAAACATATTTGATTCCCCAAAGAACCAGTTACCTAAAGGTTTGGATAAGAACGGTTCTTTATGGAACCATTCAGCCCAAAATTGTGGGGTTTTTTAACAGCTCACTAATGAACGTGATGGTTAAGTATTTTGTTATGTATGTTTATATTATATAATATTACAAAGAGCTGTATAATAAGCCTGTAATGGGCAGTATATCACATTTACAATTTCAAATATAATTGTGTGAAACTAATGCTGTGACAGAGCAGATTGGATTCAATAACTCACCATTTCAGCAATACAGTTGGATTTGTATCTACACACCCTGGTGTATTTGTCTGTGTGTGTTTGTGCATTTCCGGTTTCACTGACCCTTACACACGCCCCCGGGGTATATACATGAGGAATGGCCGCTCATCATTTATATAAGTAATCTCGCTGCTGACAGCTTAATAGAGCTTCAGCCTGCTTTACACTGTCACTGTGCTTTATGGGTGGTAACGAGAACGCTAATGTGTGTGTGAGCGGCGCAGCAATCTTTTAGCACACTTGTGATGTTATTTTCTGTTTACATATCAAAAGAACTCAAGAAATGAATTTCGGTGTGTTTTCTGCACCATCAGATCTGACTGAGGCGGTTCCTGAGACCGAACGACTTGACAGCAGCCTACAGAAAGCCAAAGCACAACTGTCAATCAAAACCAGAAGGCACCGCCCCTCTCGAACCCGTCTGAGAGACAGCCTGAGCTCGATAGATGGAGATGACGCCATTGATAGACTTGTGAGTGTGAATTTTGGATTAACTGGGTTTGAAACAATATAATACAATATTATACAATTCTCAAATTTAGGCCAAACGGTATACTCATTTATGACTTTGTGTGTGTCTGTGGTCAAGAGTTTTGGTGGATCATTGCAGACGTCCTCTCCTCCGCTCCAACCCCCCTTTCGAGGCTCCTCTCCCTCCTCTGACCTCCTCCTCTCCTCCCCTTCCTCACGGAGAGATCGCTCCTTCACCTTTGACCCCAGCACTGCGGTTGTAGAAAAGGAGGCGCAAGATGAAAGGAGGAGCTACAAGCACCTTCTGAAAATCCCTTCAAAGGAGACGTTGTCTCTCACTTCTTCTAAGTCCCCCACCAGACCCTGCATCCATTCAGAGACGTCGTCCCCAGCCCATCTTTGCCAGACGGACCGTCTCAGGTCACGTGAGGGAAGCCAACCTCTTCTACACTATGGAGAATATTCACAGAGTGAAGGTTTGAACACCACAAGAATGTCTTATTTAATTTAAGTGTATTTATGTTATATTTCAACAAAAAGAGAAAATTCTTTCATCATTTACTCACCGACCTGTTCGACTTTCTGTTTTTTTGCTGCAGAACACAAAAGAAGATATTTTGAAGAATGTTGGTAACCAAACAGCATTGGCCCCCATTTACTTTCATTATATGGACACAAAACAAATCTCAAAATATCTTATTTGTGTCCCACAGAAGAGTCATATACAGGTTTTAAATGACATGAGAATGAATAATTGATGACAGAATATTTATTTTCATGGTGACCTGTCCCATTAAATCTCACTTCTCTGTTATGATTAAAATTCAGAAACGAATTGTAATTCTGATCCTCAATTTAATCTAGACGTTATTCTAATCTTGATTCGATTCTAATTCTAACACTTTTTCGGATTTTGATGATGTTTTCAGATGACAGCCACGACACTGGCCCCGATGAACCGGGCAGTCCAACAGTGCTGCTGGACAAGAAAACCAGGAGGCGATTTCTTGATTTGGGGTCAGTGTTTTATATTTCCTGAGCTACAAAATAATTAACAACTACATTTTTTGGATTACATCGTTTCTGTTTAATATATTGATTTTATCATAATGCACTATAATTTCTAACTAACATCAATATCATACCAGGTACATTTTGTATACATTTTGGCAAGTGAAGTGTTGTTTCATCATTTTAAATAAATTTCAGTATCCTAATTTAAAGTGCCAGGACTATTACTGTAAGTAATGATTTCCTGAGTGTAAACATTGGGATACTTGCCCCATTTGTTTGAGAGATCAACCTCTGAAGTATATCAACCTCTCAATATATCTTAGTGTGGTAATAGGTATATATTATATTCTTATTAGGTCATGCTTTGGAATTTATTTATTTTCTTAAGTATAAATCGTGATTCGGGAATGATCATATATTGTTGTTGACAATCAGGTGGGGCCTTGGAGTGTGAAAGATATATCCTCTGAGCTAAGATGTAGTAGAAGCAATTGGAAACACAGTGGATATACAAAGAATTCTGTTTTTTGCCCCTACTGGCACAAAGAGAACACACAACTGCTAAATAAACAAATGCAAAAGCTAGTGTTTTATTTTGTGTTGTAAAACAGATAACAGCCTACAATGAATGAACATCTAGCATGACTCCAATATTTTCTGCTTGTTTGTTTTGAACAGGGTCACTTTACGCCGCACATATGGAAAGGTCAGGAAAGACAGATCCAATAGACTATCAGCAGGAAATCGGTATGTGTGTCCTGTATTTTCTTGGCGGGGTCTTTGCAGTTGTGCAGTACTGTTTTAACTTGTAAGCTTAAAGGGACAGTTCACCCCAAAATGAAAATTCTGTCATCATTTACTCACCTAGGTCATTTTAAATCTGTATGACTTTCTTTCTTCTGCAGAACAGAAAAGAAGATATTTTGACGAAAGTGAAGAGCACTGGACCTCATTCACTTCTATTGTTTGGACACAAAACCAATGCATGTAAATGGGTGCCAGTTAACAACCTTCTCCAAAATATCTTCCCATGTGTTCATTTCTTCTTTTAGAAGAAAGAAAGTCGTACGGGTTTGAAATAACAAGAGAGTGAGTGAATGATGACAGATTTTCATTTTGGGGTGAACTTGTAACTTTGAGGTAAAGTTGGTGATGGGGTTGACAGTTTTCTGAGGGTGTTTTTACACGATATTAATTTGAATATTTTTACATAATAATGTTTGCTGTTTCTTCCGCCAAAAAGATTTAGATATATATTTGGATCAGTATTTTAGAACATGTGATGTAGTATGATTGTAATTTTAGGATCGGTATGTTTTGATGCGCACATGTGCCTGTATAGAGATGAGTGATGTTATTTGGGTGTTGGTATGCAGAGATTCAGAGAGAACAGAGAGCCGGTCCTCACGTTCCTCTGGTCCACCGTTCGTGCCTTTCTCCTGGTTCAGTGAAAGGATGAGAGGCTCCGGCTCCCCGAAGAACACACCATCCCCAACCAAAACTTTCACCCAGGTAACAACATCAAGCCGAATCAATGCTTCCCATTAGTGCAGAATGACATTATTTAGATTGATCTCTCAAAGATGAGAATAAAACTCAGGAAAACAAGGCAGATTAAAGAACTGCATTTTTTTAAAAGATTGCATTCACAAATTTGATTCAAAAGAGATTTAGTTTAGGAGATTGGTGGTGTATTGCTGCAGCATTCTAACGTTCCTTCCTTTTTCTGCAAGGGCTCTAGTACAGATGAGGACTTGGATTCTTCTGTGGGTTTACTGGAAGACAGCAGACCCTGTAAGACTGAGTCATCACAACCCTATCAGACCCTCCCTGAGCACTCAGATGGGGTAAGATTATGTCTGTGGAACACATTTAAACTAAAGAGAGCATAGCAGTAGTGGTTCTGTATGTCATTTTTTGGACATATCTATTGACAGAAATGCAACAAAACTATGTCTTCAGAGGTGTATGACAACCTTATATAATGAGGCGTTATGTTTTTATTACCTTAGAATGAGCTTTTTCTGTCTACATACACCGTTGATCCCCTTGCATGGAATTCTCGATGTTGTTTCTACAGTAGCCCTTAATGGACAAACTGCTCTACAGAGCGAGTTTCTTAAATACAATACGTTGTCTTCTTCGGCAAAAACGTGACGACATCCTTGTTCTGTGTCAGTCGCCATAGTGCTCCGAAAGGGAAGGGTAGAATGAGCCATTGATTGCCATTCGCAACCTCACCACAAGATGCCACCAAATAGTCATACACTGGATTCAATTCAATATAATGCTTTTCACAATGTGCATTGTTCCAAAGCAGCTTTACAGGAGCAAATAAGAAAAACAGAAAAACAAAGAAAGGTAAAACACAGCCCAGTGCATGGTGTTTATAGACCAAGCAAGATCATTCTAATAAATAGTATCAAATAAATAAATGCAGTCTCCCAGTGAGCAAGCCACCACTGTCCTACAAATCGTCACATTGGAATTATAAAGTTATTTCTGTCTTGCCTCCCATCTTATTTTTTTATTAAAGTAATGTGCTATTAAGAGCCACTTAAGTTCATGGAAAATCATTTCATGGGGACTTTGAAAATGACTTCTGTTTGCAACTTGAAACTTATGTTTAATAATTGAAGATATTTTGATGATTGTCTCTCTCATTCCGTCCTTATGTAAACTTCTTGTAAACTGTTTTTTTCCTGGAACGTGTAAACAGTGTGACTCTGCGGCTGTATTAGAATATTTATCTGCTTGAACATCTTGCACAAGACACAGAAATAAAAAGCTAAGATACAGTAGGTGTACCTATTTAATGCTAAGTGCAAAAAGGGTCAGGTCATTGTACAGAGCACTGTGAAATCTTAATATACAGGTAGAACATTAATATTGATTTTTATAAAGTGTAGTTTCAGTCCTCTGAAATACAGAGAGAAACTCTTGGAATCAATGCCATTGACATACAGCGTTTACATAATCATCTTTGACTCGGAAGGACAATTATAAAATATTGAAGTTAGACAGTCTGAGTAGTTTAATCTTATTCAGGGTGATTTATGTTGTATATTCAGTTTGTGTTCAATAATTTAACTTTTACATTAGGCAGACTCTAAAACTCCAAGTAAAGCATTTTGTACATTAGCTGTTGGTCTGCTTTGTGTTCACATATACCTTATACAGTATATTATATAGCTTTTTTGCGATGTTGAAAGATTGTCTTTGTAAACCATCCTGTGATTTTGTGTTTTTGCAGAATGACTGTGACAGTAGTCGTAGCACAGATTTCAGTTTTAAAAAGAAGATGCTTTCTGCGGCTGGCAAAGACAGGACGGAACGACAAAACGGCATCCATGGGAAACGGGACAGTGGGAAAAATGGACACAGCGAAGATGGACAAAAATTACTCACCACTTAAAGTTTCTAAAAGACTGAGTGCAGTTTGCTGCAGGTGCTGTTATTAATGTCAAACGTTAAGTTGGCTTTCACAATGTATTGCTGATGGATATATTAATAAAGATAACTTGCAAAAACTGTTCGTTAAAATATTTTAGTGAATATCTTTGTAATTCAACATCATTTCAGCCCCCCCACAAGCACAAAACCATCCAAATAGTTGAGCCAATGTTGCTGTGTTGGGCTGTTATACTAAACCGAATAGCAAACAACCTCCCAATGATTTCCTTATAGTTGTCTCTGCATATTGAGCTGGGATTGGAGAAAATATTTGAACAGAAATAAAATGACACACATCACCTTTGTTCACTTTGGTTTGTATTATTGTACAATCATGAGAGCTCCGAAAAGTTTTCAAAACAAAAGCATCACAAAAATTATCTTAAAAAGACCACAAAAGAATATTTCATTTAGACAGAATAAACAAAGGTCATAAGAAAGTCAAAGAAATAGTTGCACTTGTATTATGAACAACTGGACTATAGTTGAAAATTATGTCGTGATTCAAAACGAGCATCAGGCAGCCATGGATATAATACTTACTTGACCATGCGTATTTTATCATATATGAGCCTACCTGTATCTTTAATATATGTTTACCAAGTCATATTTAGGGACAGTAAATCTATCAGGTCATATATTAATAATATTTAATAGACATAGACAAAGATACATTTTGACCGTTAGGTTTTCATCTAACTAACCAAGAAATGAATATGATTTATTGGCTCACGGGGACAGAGGATGATTACATCTTGCATCATATTCTGATGCCATTTCAACAATCACAATACCGTTTTTGTAGGCCTAAATATATTTCATTTTATAAATTCCATGTTAGAACACTAAATTAGCCAAGTGCAACAAATTGGGGTAGAAAAGAATGCAAATTATACAAACGTGTACACTTACTACTTTCTTATAAAATGTTAATATTTAATTATTATATTGTGATTAAATCTAAGATTAAAATTGTTCGGCATAAATTCTCTTTTATTTACACACCTTGACCTGTGGATGTCGCCAGCGTGCGAAGTATTTTTTTGATGAAATGGTGGATATACATTGTCATTTGTAACATTTAATTTACATTAACGTGAAAGTTTAAATAATCATATATTATTCATTTTTAATGATCATATATTATTCATTTTTATTGTGATTGTAAGTCATTTTGTCTGTTGATGTTCACAGATGTCATCCTCATTGTAAAGTTACTTATTATCTACATAATGTTTATATATGTTTTTAAATATGTATGAAAAAGTAATACAGTAATTTAAAATATTTATTTACGTTTATATTTATTTACCATTTTGAAGTCCCAACACAGCTTTTGTTTCGACAATCTCTCGACCAATCAGAGGACGCGAAGTCTAACCACCCAATCGGATTGCTCTATACTACCCCTACAGTGACTCTCGACTAATCAGAGCGTGGAATCTTCATTCCCAAAATGGCGACGCTGTAGAGTTGCGAATTGTAAATGAACAAAACCCTGATGCGTTGACTGCTAAAAGTAAAATATTTGTGGTAAGAAGCTCGCGTACAAATGCAAGAATTATGTTATATATTTAAAAAGATATGAGTGGCTTCACTGGATACTTTTATTTCACATGAACGGAGCGTTTAGTTGAGATGATGGGCTCATATGCCTGTCCAATACAATTGTGTTTTAATGTGTAGGTTTATAAACAGACAGTATGAAGGTGGTGAATCTGAAGCAGGCGATCCTGCAGGCTTGGAAAGAGCGATGGAGTGATTATCAATGGGCGATTAATATCAAGAAGAACTGCCCTAAAGGAGCTACATGGGACTACCTCAATCTAGCAGGTCATATTGGCATAAACATTGGCATATTCTGACTATTACTGTTCAAACCACATTGCACAAGTCAGAAGTTTAATGCGTTTACTATTGTGAACATGATTTATTGTAATGTCAAAGATCATACAGAATGGTCTGGATTATTTTGAAAGATTAAAGAAGATCATGTTTTTGCTCTCATACCAAATGTTATACCATAATAAGAGTTATAACCTTTTCACTTAAGATATATGACACATAATTTTGGATGTGACACAATGACCGCCATAATTTACACTACCGGTCAAATGTTTTATACACTTTCTCACTTAAGTGTTCGTATTTTTCCCATATTTAAGAAAAATAACAAACCCATCAAAATAATGAAATGAAACAAAGGGAACTATGGGATTTTTTATTAATTAAAAAAATTAATTAAAACTTGTTATAATTAATCATCTTCAGTTTAGTCACCTATTGACTAGAATTTGAAATGTTTCTTGTCAAGTAGCTTCTGGAAGTCTCACCCCTGAGATTCTTTTTAATCCACATCTAAGGAGTTCCCATCTTTTCTGTGCTCTTATTGGCTGATTTCCTTCAATATTCAGTCAAAGTCCTCCATTTTAAAATCAGCGTTAGTTTTGACATGAAAATTTTTATTTTTGTCAACTAAACTAATTTCAGGCATTAAGCAAACACTTTCAGATCAAAATCCTTTTGAGAAACATTTCACTCAAGTGTCCCAAAACTTTTGACCGGTAGTGTATATCTTTCTTTAATACAGAAGCTCTTTTGGAGCAGGCTATGATTGGCCCATCACCGAACCCTTTGATCCTGTCCTACCTGAAATATGCCATCAGTTCACAGGTGAGATCACATGTTTTAACACTTTGAATGAAATCGCTATGGAATTTGCTTCACATCTTTTATAATGTGATGTATTTTTTTTTATCTGGCCTTAAGAGTAACAAATGTTCTTCAAATAAAATGTTTTTTTTACTTTTCACACAGTACATATAAATGTTTCACTATATAAAATGATGCTAAAAAATACTCTCTTCCACCTGCAGATGGTGTCCTATTCCAGTGTGCTGACAGCCATAAGCAAGGTCTGTCGTCTGAAAAGTTATTTGTTACTTTGTTACTTTCAACGTGTTTAACTGTGTAATTGCTGAGATTGAAGACTGAACGTTTTTATTCGATTTTCCACAGTTTGATGTTTTTTCACGTGAGCTCTGTATCAAATCATTGCTTGAGATTATGGACATGTTTTCCCATCGGCTCAGGTACTTCCATCTGTCCCTCCATGGACGAGTGAATCCATTCATCATTCCGACCCACACACCCAATGTCACAAAGATACGGTCTTTTTAATTGTTTTTCTCTTTCGCGGTTCCACTCTGCAGCTGTCACGGGAAGGCGGAGGAATGTATCGGGCTGTGCCGTGCCATGCTGTGTAGTGTAGTTTGGCTCCTGCAGGGCTGCTTATGGTACTGTGAAAGACTGCGGGATCCCAGCCCTCCGCCTGCTGTGGAGAACAGTCTGAGAGCCTGTGTGGAGCGCATGGCAAACTTACTGAACAGCACCAAAAACAGAGCCCTGGTGCACATCGCCCGCCTGGAGGAACAAGGTGTGTGTGTTAATGCGTTTACCAAGGAGCGTGTGAAAGAGCTAGGTAGTAGAATCTGAAATGAATTGAATAGTTTTGTTGCCATCTGGGGGAATCATAATAATAAATGCACATGTTATCTTCTCTTACAAGCATCCTGGTCCAATGTAGAGCAACTTTTGCTGAAGCTGTCTGAGAATCTTGGTGCTGTAACAAATCCAACGGTAAAGGAAAAGCTTGAGGAGTGCGTTTTACTGGTTAAGAGGTGAGAATCCAATAACGCATCATGATTATGTTGCACAGTATGTGCCAAAACTGCATATTTGTGCTTGCGATAGATTATGTCAATATTCTGAACTGTAAAACGGGAGAAATCATTTGGAAAATGTATAAGAAATGTGTTATGTAAAAATGATGTAATTTGTCTTTCACCATTAGCTGGGTTGGTGTATTATGATACAAATGGAAAACATTTATGTACAATATCCTGTATTGCTTTGTCATGTCCTGCCAGTATGTCTTAATGTCTGGGTATCCCCAAAGTGTATGAAACTCTCTTTTTGTATTTTCTCCAACATTATCATCTCAATTTATTGTTTTTTGGCAGTATTCCTCAGATGCTGTCTCTTCAGTCCGATCCACCAGTACACACTTCATTTCCATCCGTCCATGCTTTCATCATGCTGGAGGGAACCATGAACCTTACCGGAGAGACGCAGCCACTGGTGGAGCAGCTCATGATGATCAAGAGAATGCAGGTGACCTCAGATACGACAGAGAACTGAAAAAAACCTTCTGTGTGTGTGTACCCGAATGTGCTGACGTGCATCTGTCATCTTTTTGTAGAGTATACCAGCTCCACTGTTTGTGCTGGAGATCTGGAAGGCCTGTTTCACTGGTCTCATCGAGTCTCCGGAGGGGAATGAGGAGCTCAAGTGGACGGCCTTCACTTTCCTCAAGGTCTGCTTCTGTCAGGACAAACAATCAAACAATCAAACTTGATGCTTATTCTTATTGGCCTTTTTAAATGGGGAAAAAGTGTCATTTCTGCACCATGTTAAGCACTTTTCCTGTCTTTGGTATAATATTTATACATTTTGAAAAGTGAAAAGATTGTGCATCGTTGGTGCTGTCAATTTTTTTTTTCATTTATGTCTTTCAGATTCCTCAGGTCTTGCTAAGGCTGAAGAAGTACCCACAGGGAGAGAAGACCCAGGTACACGGGCACGTTTTGCACATGCACATCATGTTTCTCTCCATTCACGTATACACGTGATTTGACCTGCATTAACGTGTGTGTGTTTGTCAGGATTTTGCGGAAGACGTGAATGTTGCTTTTGAGTATCTCCTGAAGCTTACTCCACTGCTTGATAAAGCAGATCAGAGATGCAAGTATGTCCCTGCCGAATCCCAAAATAATGAGTAAGATAAGTGGAAAACTACCATTTCAGTAAATATATGGGAACGCTGTTGTCCGAGAACAGTGATAGTTCTTGTGGCTTTATGGTTTATAATGTAAATCTTTTTGTGTGTTTGTAGCTGTGACTGCTTGAGTCTGTTAGTGCAGGAATGTAATAAACTGGGCTTGTTGTCTGAAGCAAACACTGCCAATCTCACGGCAAAACGGTAACGTTGTTTTCCGCTCCACCTTTAAAACATGCAGAAGCCTGTCATTGACAACTTTAGTTCATTGTTGTGTTTTACTTATAGTACTGAAGATAGAGAACATGCGCCCAGGCTGAAGACAGCAGAGAACGCCAATATTCAGCCCAACCCAGGCCTCATACTGAGAGCTGAACCGACGGTCACCAACATCCTGAAGGTCTTCATATTTTTATTATTGAAACCCATCAAAACATTTCTGAAGTAACCAATCAGACTTTTTTTATTGACTTATTTAAAGCGGGGGTAACATGCTATTTCATGCACTCTGACTCCTTTACAATGTCAAACGTGCTGGCGTCTCATGCTTAACATGGTCAACTTCTTAAAAAGCGAGTTGGACATATGACGTAGTATTTCTCAGGTACTCAAGATTAATATAAGATTGGGTGTGTGTAAACTATGGCTTAAAGAAAATTAAAACATGATATCAACTACTTCAGACATTAAAATAAGGAAGAAATAAAAAAAACAAGGAAAAAAGCTTTCATTTGTAAGTAGCTTTGGATAAAAGCGTCTACTTAATGTAAATAAAAAATGCAAATAGGATATATTTTCTTCATGCACATCTTCATTTGTTTTGGTCTAGACGGTGGATGCAGACCACTCTAAGTCTCCTGAGGGGCTGCTGGGAGTTTTGGGTCACATGCTCTCAGGAAAAAGTCTTGATTTGCTATTGGCTGCTGCTGCAGCCACCGGAAAACTCAAATCTTTTGCCCGCAAGTTTATCAAGTAAGACATATAAAAGGGATGCATTTAGGAACAATATCAAGTAAAAGAAGTTGATTTTATTTAAAACCCAAAGTGCACCAGTTATATTTTCTAAATATGTAAACAGAGTTGAATGATAAATCTGTTGTTCTTTTTCAGACTGAATGAGTTTCCCAAACAAATCACTGGAGAAGGATGTGAGTCATATGCTTTTCTTTGCATACATGTGTTTTAATATACATCTAGTAATGCAATAATAGATCTCAAGCAAAAGCTGCATTCATACAAAAAAACACCCAATATATCTGTGAGAATGTTTGAATTTCTGAGAATAGTATTAGTTAGTTTAATCACAATTTACTGGAATCTTCTTTGTTATTTTTTTTAGCAAAGTCTGCGTCAGTGCGAGCACTGCTGTTTGATATTTCCTTTCTCATGCTGTGTCACGTCGTCCAGACGTACGGCTCAGAGGTAAAATCACACTTACTGTGCAGGAAACCAGTGTGACCCCAAAATATGATGTTACAAACTGATAATTCCACTTGTATAACATCTTTTGTAATAATTATATCCTGACTACAGTAGAAAATATAAAAGTCAGAAATGATCCAAAACATCAGTGACTATGTTTACATGTGCACTCGATAATACGATTATTTCCAGTAATCAGAGTGAGCACTTAATCGCAGTAACATATTTACATGACATGATCGGCCATATCGGTATCGGCCATTTTTAATGTTTTCGGTATCGGCTAATGATAAAATTTATGCCGATATATTAAAGCCGATAAATCTTAAAACCTTTCCCCTGGTCAAACTACTTCATCTGCACACTGCTCGCAATTAAAATACAGTAACAGTGCTGTCTTTCTGTCGTGATCATTCACTTACTGCTATTATCAAAACTTGAAGGGAAACTTATCAAACGTGATGTAGGAACATACAGTTTTTATGATGTGTATATTTAAATTATAAATTATAGGAACAAAAGCATATTGTTTAAAGCCGATTGCTGTCTGAATGCTTTCTGTCTTGAGACCTGTTTGACATGTGGCTATTGAAAACATTTTTCTGGAAGAACATCTATAATTTGTTTATTAAATATACCATAAAAGTTTGAAGGTTAAAGAATCGTTAAGTAGTGTAAAGTGGGCTTGGTACATGATTTTCAGGGGAATAAAGAGAACTAATGTTGACCTTGTTTTCCGCAGTAAGTGTTTTGCAATAAAAGCAGCTGTCCACTTTTTGTCTTTTGTTTCAGTCTTAAGGAATTTTATATTAATATTTAGTTGTTTTAATTATCAATTATCGTTATAGGCAAAAATTTACATATCGGTGCATCCCTAGTTTTAATTATTCTGATTATTTGCCATCAAACACAGTACAAAGGATGATCTCGAGTAAAGTAGCACATGTTACTGGCTATCGTTTAAATATATTTGCGTGAATCGTGTCAAATGCTAAACGCCTTGTACAGTACAGCACATCATGTACAGTAGTTATTCTAAAAGTGATGTACAGAGGGGATACAAGTGTACAAGAATTACTTTTTATTTCCTTGTCTGTTCAGGTGATTCTCTCAGACCCCAGTCCATCCGGTGAGACGCCCTTCTTTGAGACGTGGTTGCAAACGTGCATGCCAGAGGACGGGAAGACCCTTAATCCAGACCACCCGTGCTTCAGACCAGAGTCTGGGAAGGTGGAGAGTCTGGTGGCTCTGCTTAATTCCTCTTCTGAGATGAAGCTTGTGTGAGTGACGTCGTACATTCAGTTCATTTATTAATAACCAACGTCGGATTTGCATAATCTACACAAAGCAAATATTAATATTTTTGCGCTCATATTGGTAGCTTTTTCATTTTAAATCAACGTCATTCATTTTAAAGACATTTTTATTGAATAACATTTTTGTTTGTTACGGAAAAAAGGTTTATTTTTGTCTATGAAAATGATTTCAGACATTAAAGCATACTCATTCAGATTAAAATAAGTGTTCAAAAACAATTTAACAATAGTTTACATCAGAGATCGTCAAAAGGCTGAAAAATATAGTGATATGATTTTTCTATTACAGGGGTTTATCTGTCACACAGGCTTTAAATTTGCTAATGATTTCTTATTTGACTACAAAACCTTTTTAAGTAATTAGTTATTTAGTAAGTTTTATTAGTAATTAAGTGTTAAAGGGATAGTTCACCTAAAAGTGAAACTTCTGTCATCATTTACTTACACTCATGTTATTTCATACCTGTATAAATGACTTTATTCTGATGAACACAGAAATATATTTGGAAGAATGTTAGCATTTTTCAGTTCTGGGACATCATTGACAACCATCTTAGGAAGAATTAAATGTTAGTCACTTGTTTTCCTAAAATCTTCAAAATATCTCATGTGTTCAAAAGAACAAAAAAAAAAAACAGTATTTTTTGCTCCTACTATGGTAGTGGATGATGTCACACAATTGATAATCGCTAACATTCTTTCATATATCTTTGTCTGTGTTTATTGGAACAAAGAAAAGTAAACAGTTTTATTTTATATAATTTAAAAAGTACATTTATATAATTTATTTGAAACAACCTGAGGATGAGTAAATGATGACAGATTTTTGGAAGACTATCCCTAGTAATTAAAATGAGACAAATAACTGTAACCTCAGAAAAGGGATTCATGTGGTTAACAAAGTAGGTTCTTACAAAATCAGCAAATAGAAGTGGGTGGTGTCAGCAACAATCTGTTTTACAGAATGATGACATACACCTAAAGGATTATTAGGAACACCTGTTCAATTTCTCATTAATGCAATTATGGTGGTGGTGTAATGGTGTGGGGGATGTTTTCTTGGCACACTTTAGGCCCCTTAGTGCCAATTGGGCATCGTTTAAATGCCACAGCCTACCTGAGCTTTGTTTCTGACCATGTCCATCCCTTTATGACCACCATGTACCCATCCCCTGATGGCTACTTCCAGCAGGATAATGCACCATGTCACAAAGCTCCAATCTTTTCAAATTGGTTTCTTGAACATGACAATGAGTTCACTGTACTAAAATGGCCCCCATAGTCACCAGATCTCAACCCAATAGAGCATCTTTGGGATGTGGTGGAACGGGAGCTTCGTGCATCCCACAAATCTCCATCAACTGCAAGATGCTATCCTATCAATATGGGCCAACATTTCTAAAGAATGCTTTAAGCACCTTGTTGAATCAATGCCACGTAGAGTTAAGGCAGTTCTGAAGGCGAAAGGGGGTCAAACACAGTATTAGTATGGTGTTCCTAATAATCCTTTAGGTGAGTGTATACAGTATCTTTTATCCTCCTTGTAAACTAACGGTTTGACAAAATGTTGATATGCTCTCCTACTTGTAAGTTGCTTTGGATAATAGCTTCTGCCAAATGAATAAATATAGATGTATATATCTGTTCAGTTGACATAATAAAATCACTTTGTAGTATACCTGTATGTTTACCTTGAAAGAAAATTGTTACAACTTTGTCTCATTTTGGTTCAGTTGATTTGATTCCAATGAACAAATTCTTGGAAATAAACTAGCACTGCTTACTATGGAAGTAGAGTTTCTATTTAAAGATCTGTTTCCATGCTCTCATACTCACGAGTTACAAGTGACGGAAAGATTGCAAAACTCGATCACTTGACCAGTTAAACTTCATTATACAGCTGTAAATCCAAATCTAGTTCCAAATCTCTCATTTTGGTTGTCTTCACGATTCAACTTTTATTCTGTGATAAACATACTACAAAATCTCTCTCTGCAGTCAGATGAAATGGCATGAAATATGTCTCAGTACGCCAGCTGCCATACTGGAGGTGTTGAACGCCTGGGAGAACGGAGTGTTGTCTGTGGAAGCCGTTCAGGTGAGTGCTTGTGATGTGATGTGCGAGGACGGTCTGTCTGTCCATCCACACTAAAAGCAAAGTACAGATTTTTGTACAGAATTATATTAAATATAATGGTATAAGGCCACCCATAACAGTGGCAACATGTGTCATTGACGTATAAATGACTATAAACTAAAGAATACAACAACATTTCTTACTCTTCGCAAGAACAGAAGATCACTGACAACATCAAGGGGAAAGTGTGCAGTATGGCCATCTGTGCGGTGGCTTGGCTGGTAGCTCACGTTCGGATGCTGGGATTGGATGAGAGAGAGAAACCTCAGACTATGATTCGCCAGCTGATGACTCCTATGTCTGGAGAAAACAATTTACAGTTCTACCACGAGCGGTAGGCCTCACAACTCAAAAATGCCCATTCGCACATTTACATAATGTAATGAAATCTCTCTCTCTCGCCCCAGTGTGGTTATCATGAGCTCTATTCTGGAGCACATGTGTGCAGATGTGTTTCAGCAGACTGGACTGTCCCTGCGGCCGGCCATCGAGGGTCAGGAGCCCATTCCGTACCGGAACCTTCTGCCAGCCCGCCAGCCAATCCGTGAGGCCCTGCAGACTGCGTTCAGAGAAGTTCTGGAGAAGGGCTGGGTGGACTCCCAGGCGTTCCACCTCTTTGAGAATCTGCTGCACATGGGAGGAGTCTTCTGGTTCACCAATAACCTGGTTAAGGTAAATGTGGGTTGGCATTGCTTAAAATAATGTGCACAAGATCTTTGTGATGTGGTTGTACACTGGCTTTGTGTTTGTGTTGTAGGAGCTACTGAAGGAGACCCGTAAGGAGTGGGCGTCTCGTGTTGTTGAGTTACTGTACAGTATCTTCTGCTTAGACGCCCATCAAATCACCTTGACACTGCTGGGTCACATCCTGCCCCGCCTCCTCACTGACCCCGCCCACTGGCACAGCCTGGCAGACCCACCTGGGAGAGCCCTTGCCAAGTATTATTTTTTCCTTATGACATTTTGTATCAAAAACACATGGACATGCATTTAATAACATACTTAACATAGAAATAAGAATTCTGTCATTCTATTTATTGTCATTTCAAACCGAAAATGACAGAAAAATTCACAATTAATTTTATGAATCTGAATCTCTTTCATTGAAATAAAATTGGGCCGAAAATATTTAAAAATAGTACTAAATATATTACTCTCCAAGTCTCTTTTCACACAGCTTCACTTTGCTAATGACTAGAATGAAAATCTGAATGAAAATGGAAATCTCTTTACTCAGCATCTCTTGTCAAAAGTGTCCTGTTTCACAATTTTATTTTAAACACTGACATCTTTCCATAATTTTAACCCCATTGTTGAGTTTTGCGGGAATGCCCATATTATCACGCATTATTACTAGTATGGAAAGTATTCTCAAGATTATGAATTTCCTTCCAAGCTAATGTCTCTTTACCTACATTCAGTTTTCCTTCTATTCCTATATTTTATTTCTTTTGTACATCAGCACAATGCGGTTATGCATGCAGCATGAATGAACCTTTGATCTCACTACGTTTCCTCTTTTTTTTGCTTTATTTTCGCACTCACTTCCTCATTATTTCTAACCGGAATTCCGAGCGGATGAATGTGAAATCAGGCTTTTTCCTTCTCTGTTTCTGTTTTTTTTTCTTCATTTAACCAAGATGAAGATGTCAAAATGCGATAAGAAAATGCGGTAAGAACGATTGTGACCACTGTGATAGTTCACAAACCTTAAATTTTCTGTGTTGTGTTTACGACACAGATTTTAAGACCAGCTAAATCTACATCTGCTTTCGGGGACGTCCTGAAATAAATCATAAATATAGCAAATGTAAAGGTGCTAAATGCTTTCTTTTATCGGTTGGATTCGAGTTGTTTGGTTAAGTCTGTGTGTGTTGTAGGTTGTCGGTGTGGTGCGCCCTCAGTTCCTTCTCTTCTCATCATAAGGGTCAAGCATCAGCAAGACAGCGCAAGAGGCAACGCGAGGACATAGAGGTCTCACACACTCACCATTGTGAATCTCAAGTTGTCCCGGTCTGTATGACCATGGTGGGAGATAACCTTAATATTAAGATATATTAAGATAATATTATGATACGTTTTAGGGCTGAAACAACCGAAATAACAATGTGGGGAGGGGACTGTAATGTGGGTAGATTAAACCGTTGTAGTGGTTTAAGAAACAAACTGTTTTCACAGAACTATATTTCCATATAAGACTGACAATTGTATTCTGCCACAGTATGTAATGCACACTCTTCTCATTGGCTTTAGGACTACACCAGCCTGTTCCCATTGGACGATACACAGCCATCTAAGCTGATGCGTCTGCTGAGCTCCAATGAGGATGAGTCGGTTGTGCTGTCCAGTCCAGGTCACTTCCTGCCTTATTCACAATTCTGCACGACAATTACAAGTAGGGGTGTGACGAGATTTCGTGGCACGAGCACTATGCTAAAAGCATATTAAGAAAACAACCAAAGCTCTTTACTAAAACCTGCACCAGTTAAGAACACAAAGCATCATTTTTGTGCAGTTACTGCCTCTCAGTTGAGTGTGTGACTACACATTTTGCAGTGTTTTACATTTATTACTGCATAAAATAATTCATTAAAATAGAAGCTTAATTTGAAGGTTGATTTTGTGTTTTTCAAGGTGAATAAGATACTTTTTTCCCCTATGTATTTCATCATTGAGAATTTCTTTAAAATAGTCAAAAAATCTTGTCTCATTCTCGTGAACTCCGTCTCGAGACTCGTCTTGGGATAAGTGTCTCGTCACATTCCTACTACAAGCCACAGTATTTGGATATTGGCATTTTTGTAGACGCATTATATTTGTGATGACAACATCTTATCAAATGAGTCATTTTTATCTGTCTGTCATATCTGTATATGCTGCAGTAATTATTTGGCTAAATTGCAAGTAAACACCCACAAAAGATCAACAATCTTCCTGTCGCAGCATTATTTAATGTTTCCATTACACAAGCTGTATATAAGACCTTTATAGCATAATTTCATACTAGGCCGAATAATATACAAAATATTTTGAAATATTATGGCAATATGCATACCGTAATGGGTTGCACTGTTTGGAATTATTATGAATTAAAAAAAATGATGTAGTCAAAGTTTTAGGTCGATAGCAGAGAGACCTGCATTCAAATGTTAGTGTTTGTGTGTATATGTGACGATCAGAAAGAATGTGAAACATTCAAACGTGAAACATAATAGTCTTTTTTGAGACTTCACATGTTATCATTTTGCATATCGTATTAAGCAAGTTACCACATATTTCAGTTTTCCTCAATATTGAGCAGCCCAGTTTCAGTTCATTTCTATTGTGTTTTTCACAATGTGTGTCTTGCAAAGTAGCTGTACAGAATATTTAGTCCAAAATATATCAGTTTAAATTATGTAACAGACAGGAAAAGGAACGATACACTATACAAAAACCGATATCCATATATTTGTCTCACACTGAAAAATTCCTCTTCTGTGCATTTAATTCGTTTTTTATGTGTTCAACCTTGTCAACAATTGCACTATTGTGTCACTTTTACTCCAGAACTTATTTTGAAGTAAAAACTTAAAATAACTGAATGTTTCTGTTTTCTAGGTGATCGTTCAATGAGCAGTTCACTCTCTGCTTCTCAACTTCACACCGTCAACATGAGAGAACCTCTCAACAGAGTGTTAGGTTTGTGCTAGCCATAAACCAAACCATAATATTCTTTGGCCGTTAAAGTTTATTTGAAGTACCATCCAATACATCACTGTACTTTGTAACTCACCAGCCAGCTCAGCAGACGGATCAAGTGCTCAAAGTAATGACGTTCATTTTAAGCTAAAGTCACTTTGCCGGCTTTCGTTTTCTAGCAGTACCAATATCTTGGATTTCAGCACTTTTTGATGTGGTTATGTATGAAAAACTGTATGAATCTTTGATCTTCACTATGTTTCCTTATTTGGCTTTTATTATTCCTCTTTATTTTAAATCGAACATCCATGCAGTTGGACATGGAGCTGTCAATCATGTTGTTCTCGGTCGGAAGTTAATAGGGCATGTTTCTTTGTACACAAATCCCTCCATCAGCATCCAATGAAAAACTCCACTGGATGTTTAGTCATCATTCCCTAACAATGAGTATAACCAATGCTGGTAGCGATGCTTGCTAATACTAATTGTTTATTTACTTTTTTAGCAAACCTGTTCCTGTTGGTTTCGTCTCTGTTGGGGTCTAAGACAGCAGGTCCTCACACACAGTTTGTTCAGAGCTTCATCGAGGAGTGTGTCGAGTGCTCCGAGCAGGGCAGCCGCGGCAGCATCCTGCAGTTTATGCCCTTTACCATGGTGAGAATCTTCTGACGGACAGTAGGGTGTAACGATACACTCTGCTCACGATTCGGTACATATCAGGATGCTGGGCTCACGATAGGATACACATCTCGATATTTTGAACAAAGTAAAAAAATGAAATTCAAATAACATTTATTTTTCAAAATATTAACAATTTCAGCTACTTTTTGTTGCATATACAACTACATAAAGAATTTTAAGGCTTAACTGAACCTTCTGTACTGAAGGTTTGTCACCGAGTGTCAATTTTGACAGCAAATTTTGATTTAGGTTTAGTCATAGTCTTAAAGAATTTAGTTTTAGTCATATTTTCGTCATCCCCATCATTTTAGTTTAAATCTACAAAATCTACATATTTACATATTCCACTCAAAGATTTAACGGTTTTGACATCATTTACTTTACCTTAGAATTAAATAAAATACCTTTATTTTTCAGATTAAACCACACTGCAGAAAATGACTTTCTTACTTAGACTTTTTTTCTTGTTTTCCAGTGAAAATGTCTAAACATTCTTAAATCAAGATGCATTTTCACAAGCAAAAATATCTGCCAATGGGGTGAGAAAAATAATCTTGAATTAAGGTTTACCTTTTTCTTAGTCACTCAATTCAAGATTATTTTTCTCACCCCATTGGCAGATATTTTTGCTTGTTTTAAGCACAATTTCACAGACTTTTTTCCATGTTTTCCAGTGAAATTTCAAAGTAAGAAAGTCATTTTTTGCAGTGCATGAACGACATGTACCAGTTCAGTCAGTCTCATTTAGTCTCAATTGATTCGTTTGTTCATTGAAGGGTTGTATTCATTCAGTACATTCAATCAAGGAAACGCCCTGACAGAGCTCACACTCAAACGCTATTGGCTCACGTCTCTTTAAAGCTGCACTGTCTTTGCTTGAGACCGTGAAGAATGAGAAATATCTTTCAAAAAGACATAAACTGCATTACATTTCTTCAATCACGCAAATCACATACTTGGTTGAATTTTTGTATGTCATTCAATCTTTTAATCTCCAGTACGACTCACTTCATCACTTCTCTAATCGGTAAAGCGCTGCTTTCATTTGGCTTTATGTTGAATATCACGTCATGCAGCAGCTCACGTTAGCGGATAAATTAACATTGTCATATAAAAGCGTTTGTGCTTGCCTTTCTAATGAGTTTGGGAGTGACTCGCCAGCAGTCACGCTTCAAGTTTGCTGTGCTTTACAGGCGATGGATAGGGAAAATAAGCTTTGTTAATCCCAGAGACTTTTCTCTCTACCACATATGTGAGATAAGCACATGTGACGTGCTGGCACAGAGTAGGTAGCTTGAACTTTCAACGAATTGTAATAGCTCTAACATGAGCTATAAGCCACGAGGCTGTGCATGACCCGAGTGTGGGATGTGGTTCACATGCCATGAACATAGCAATTTGTCTCATGTCGTATACTCATTGGCTTTAAATGTGACTTTTCCGATCAAGACTAGCTTTATAATCATAAATAATCTCTCTGTCTTCCCAGATTTCTGAAGTGGTGAAACTTCAAGCGCTGGCAAAACCCAAAACCGTTCTGTCCATCACAGATCTGAGCCTTCCACTGGGACGGAGAGTAGCAGCGAAAGCCATCGCTGCTCTGTAGAGAATTGTGCTTTGCCATCAACAGCAAAACTGTTTAGCTGGTAGAACTAGCAGTACTACTTGCATCATTTAACAAAACTTCTGGTAAGCCCTGGACTTTGATCAGAAGTGGAACAACTGTCAGATGGATACTGATGTTGCTTTGACGTCTGTTGTGTGCAGACAGCTCAGTGTTAGTTCTGATTTCACACATTTGGGCACATCCGTGAAGTGACACAGCTGCTGATAGTTCACACTGATGTGGCAAGTATGTCCAGGAATACATTAGTGATATAGTTTTTTTATACGTTACATAAGCTCCATTTTTCAGTTTTTTTTATAATGGAAAAAGTGAAATAATTTCTTGTAAAACATGAAACCCCCAGACTGCATCGGTCCTAAAATTGCAATAAAAGTCTCTCAAGTGGAACACACTGCCTGCAATGTGAAACTGTTTGTTTGGCAGAAAGCCCGGTCAGATTTCAAAGGGGCATTGGGAAACTTTTGGTTTCTGATATTTGAAAGTAAAACATGTCATTGAACAAGCTGTTAATGTGTGGGCATTATGGAACAATTCACATCTTCCTTTTCCGACAAAGTTGTCAAGTCTTTCATTCTCGATTATTTGACCTTAAAGGGGTGATATGACACGGCTTAAACAAATTTTATCGTTTGCTTTAGATGTAATACAATGTGTGTACACAATATAAGGTTAAAAATCGCTGTATTTTCCACACACGTTTGTATCAGATTTTTTACAAAGCTCATCACTCTGAAAAGCGAGGTGTGCTATGATTGGCCAGTTAACCAGTGTGTAGTGATTGTTCGAATACTGCAAGCGTTTGACGAAATGTAACACCTCTTACCATATTTGGAACGTCAGGTTCCTCTTCAATTGTACTGACAGGTATGCATATACATTTGGGTGGTCTTGGTCAACTCATACCATTAACTGACCTATATTTGTGGGGTTGTGGTTACACAAGCTGTTTCGGCCAAGTCTGGGTGAGCATTTTCTTTTAGATAGAATGCATCTTTTGTTCCAACACTTACGTTTTTGCAATTTTACGTGTCTAATACATGCAATGGCAACTCATAACACACCCAAGACACAGAAAAACAGATATCTCAGAGCCTCATTTGACCCCTTTAAATCAACACATCCGATTCAATGTCGTCTTTGAGACATTTTATTAACGAGACCTCTTAGTTTATTGGTGCATTCAGGAAGATGCAGGAGCTGTGCAAGATGATCATGCTGAAAAGATCTAATCTTCCTGGTGTTATAGAGCACATTTCTGTGTGATCGAGGATCTGATGTGGTCTATAGATCCAGACCGAGATGTCTACAAGTAATGCTGAAAATTCTGCAGACGGAGGTTATCTCTATCTCAAATGATCTGTGTATGAGTTAAAAGCCATGTGAGGCAGTAGATGTGTTGAGAAGGCCAGCATTTTTAACTGCTGAGTATGATGTGCTGAAACCTGCCCAGTTGGAAGGCCCAGGTCCACACGCAGAGATGATTGTAGTTTAACTTTGGAAAATTCTGGGTTTTTTGCAATAGAATCTGGGTCTTTCAGCTTCCGAGAGATGATGGTTAGAAACCTCGTTAACTGCCTCTTCAGTCTTCAGAAAAAGTGGTGAACTTTTCTAATTTATTTTAAGTGCACGAAAAATACAGTATATTGACCAAATAATAATGGCAGATCATATCACACGCTGGTATTTCCCAATACCACGCAAAAAATACTGGATTAAAATAGGACTGCCGTTACATCATATCCTGTGTGATGAACATTCTTGAAGACGTCAAGGGACTCCCACAATGTCAACACAGTGTCAGAGGATGTACCTATTATTTTCTCTTCTTGACAAATGTGAAATAGTCACTTTGTGATTACTGAGCTATAGGCGCTTACGGTGGCAACGACATAAGAAAACGTTTACACAACGTGTAACAAACGTTTAACAAACTTAACTTCCGGTCGAGCACCACAAAGAATATAACACTGTTCAATAAAATTGTAATATAAATTAAATGTAAAATAACTTGTTACTTATCATAATTTAGGATTATTGTGTAATTTCTAAGTTCTGTTGAATACAAAAGAAGATATTTTGAAGAATTTAGGAAAGCAAACAGTTCTGGGGCTCCTTTGATTACCATTTTCATTTTTCTTTCTATCTCGATGTCCCAGAACTGTCAGCTAACATTTAAATCGAAATATTTTTTTGTGGTCAACAGAACAAAGACATTTATACAGGTTTGGAACAACAAGAGGGTGAGTAAATCTTGACAGAATTTTCGTTTTTGGCTTGAACCATCCCTTTAACTCTGGGCCAGGCTCGTGTGTGTCCAAAGAAACAGTCTATTAGAGAATAAGAGAATATTAAATAATACCTGTCAAACACAAAAACATAAGAACACAGTTTTAGCCTCAAAATTGTTTTGTTTTATAAGAATTCATAGTAATGCACAAACTTTGAAATAGCTTTATTTGGATAAATCAAATGTGTGGCACTTCAAATATACAAATTTCAAAAAAATATATAAAAATAAATATTCTCTTCAATTAAATAAATAAATAGGAAAATAAATAATATAATTTGATCTTACATTAAACCATATGACATCTCATTAATGGGTAAGAGAAAACATGTTACAATTTTACATCATGTAAGGAAAAGAGTTCTCACAGAGATTAGGGGATGATACAATGATCACTAACAACTCACGGTCAAATGCTCAACAAACAGCACTTCTTTCTTTAAGCACATTTTTTCTATACTTTTACATTTATGCATTTTGCAGACGCTTTTGTCTCGAGCGACTTACATTGCATTGAACTATAAAAAATAGTGTTTGCAATCTCTAGGATTGAACCCATGACCTTAGCTTTGTTAGCGCCATGCTGTAACCACTGATCCACAGGAAAGATTGCATGACACTAAAAGGTATGTTACATATTTCCTTTCTGAAGAATACCAGTTTCAGGAAGTTCCTAAAGGTTCAAATAAATATACTGATCTTATTTAAATTTTGACAGAAATTGTTAAAAATAAATATCTTTATAAATAAATAGAGACAAATCTTCCAACAGTAGAAACCCCAACATACATTTCCTCTACAGTTATATGTTCATCCCAAAAGTGAACACGGTACTGAATGCAACAACATCACGGGCATTGTTCCAAGTCCTCTGCATTGGACGGGCCGGAGGTCATGTCACGGATAGCGAGGATACTGCGCAGCACGTCACAGCTGAACACCTGAAGCTGTTCTAGGGTCAGGTGTGCGGCCACCTGGGTTATGTATGTAGGTTTCCAATTTTTGGCGAGGTCATGCTGGGGTGCCTCCACTGAGCGCTCAAATCCAGCTTCAGTCTGCATCTGTGGAAATACACAAACAGGAGTGAAGGTTTAGGTTCACTGTGAAAAAAAAGAATTTTCTTTTCACTGGAAAAACAGAAATATATCGTAAAATATTTCAAGTATTTCAGAAAATACATTAAGAAACCTGTAAAGATTCGCTCTTTTACAATTTACGTGGAAAATCTGTTACAAATTAATAGAAAAACTCTGTAAAATGACATTTTTTTTTACATGTTTAGTTCAATTTCTATTTTGACTGTAATTTCTATTTCACTAAGCAAGACGTGTTTAGATCTAATATATTTAGATCTAATATTTCTGGAATTGTTCCATATGATGAGTAAATAATATGGATAGAAAAATACAAAATAACAATGAAAAATGAAACGTAGTATTTTAAAGGTACAATCCGCAACCTTTGCTTCTGTATTCCCATCTGTGGGAAAGCCTAAAATAAAATAAAATGACGTCAACCTTACATTTCCCATAAAATTATACATGATAGCTCAACATCTAATAAGTTTATTGTTGTGCATCAGGGTAAGAGACTGTAAGGAGATTTTTTTTCAATAGCAAAAAACTGAGATTGTAGCTAAATCAATTAAGATTCCAATTTCAATTCAGTAAATTCAAATTTAAATTGTGCATCCTGTTTAGATTTCAGGAAGAACTAATTAGAACTAACTTTATCATTGTTTAATGTTGATTTTCCCTAAATATATACCATAAAATAATAGTTTTTCCCCGTAAAATTACCCGATATAAGGATATATAATAAATCATTTCCAATCCTTTTCTAGTAAATTTTCTGTCTTTTTATGTAATCTTCTGTTTTTCAACCGTATTTAAATCTGTAAAATCTGTAAAAAAAAACAATAACATTTTTTTTTACATTTTACGTGGACAATATGTAAAAAATAATATATTATTTTACAATGGCTCGCTTCCACCGAATGGTATGTTATGGTATGTTATGTTATGTTATGTTATGTTATTTTATGTTATGTTATGTTATGTATGTTATGTTATGTTATGTTATGTTATGTTATGTTATGTTATGTTATGTTATGTTATGTTATGTTATGTTATGGTATGGTATGGTACGCAACGCAAGTATTTGCGTTTTCATTGTAAGAAGTTCTGAATAGTAGCAAAATAGTGAACTGTACCATAACAAACCCTTCCATTGGGGTACCTAGCACAGTAGTTTAGTACCAAAAGGATGGAGCTAGACAGACGTTGATTTGTTGACAGAGAATCATCACTTGCGCATGCAACAGGAGCAATTTTGAATGCCGCTGATTGGTTAAATCTGACATTCGTCACGGCTCTCAAGTAAGGGTACTGTTAAAAGTGGAAACGCAAGCCGGATCACTCGGTGGAAACGAGCCATAAATGATAGATAGGACCCTTTAAAAGGGTACCAACCATGTGACAGCTTAGGACCATTTTTTGGAAGTGTCTCATTTAAATAAAAAAACTGGGTAAAAAAACATTTAAAGTTCGGTGAAACGTTGTGAAATAAAAACAGAAGTTGCACCTTCCTTTGAACAGGCTCTCCGTCAGATCTGACAGCTGGAGAAAGCTTGTGCAATATGACACTAACCACAATTCAAATTTAGCAGAGCATTAAACTTCTGGGGTTCATACGTCCAGAGGAATACAAAATCCCAAATTAGATCTTCTTTATATATCCCTTCTCCTAGATGACCAGGGTCAATTTAATGAACTCAAAAATGGAATACATTTCAATTTCACCTCCTTAAATCGGTGATATGTTTGACAGGAGTTAAAAGGCCAGTCATCACCAGTTTAACCACAACTATACCTCGTTAATAAGGGACAGAAGTTCTCCAATGTCAACTTGAAGTTCGGCAACCTGTTCTGTTTGCTTGAGCTTGTTGACTTCGCTGATCTCTGTCAGGAGATTGACATGCAGCTTCAGTCCTTTGAACATGCGATCAAGGCAAATCTCCTGTGGACAAGAGAGATTTTAGATTCCGTGTCTAAATTGTGGCATTTAAAATCAAACAGCATTCAAATGGGCTGAATGAAACTAACCAGGGTGAAGTTTTCAGAGATGCTCTCAAGAACAGGAGCAGGAGGAATGAGATTTTCCTTCAAGTGCTGCAGCTGAACTGAATTTCCCAGCTTTAGGCTCTGGAAAAGACCAAAATTGGAGGTGTTTCAACATGTCAGGAAAGAGTATCTGGCTCATGCATCAGTGTGCTGTGATTTTGCCTGCCAAACTCTCAAACATGCCGGAGCAATAGCAAATTGCATTTACCAGTAAATTTGCATTTTAAGAATTGACTGATTCAGGTCATCATTACAGTACAGATCAATAAAACACGTCTATACACAAACAACAGACTTTTAACCATTGGTGTACACAGCACAAACACAAGCACAAGCGCATACACACATCCAGTACTACTGTATATCAAGAATGTAATATTCAAGATTAGTGGGATGAAATGAACAGTGTTCCCAATGCCTTAGTCCATTATGGCCCTAAAGCACATATTTATACTCACCGGAGGCTCTATCCAGGATGCATGAGCTGTAGGAATTTCTTTTAGAATTTTGCTGATAAAACTATGAGCATATACAATCAAAGTACTGTTCATTTTATCCCGCTTTTCAGAGAGAGGGGCAGATCCCACCAATCCCAGTATTGAGACTAAGAGAGCAGCTGGGGGAGAGAGAGAGAGAGAGAGAGAGAGAGAGAGGGATCAGTGGTGTGTGAAACTGACACTCACTGCTCACACATATGGGTCAAAATCCCACATGTGCTTAAGCTATGATTGGACATCCTCATTTCACATAAATGCCTATTAACAGGTGCAATAAAAGCAGCACGATGCTACTTTAAAACCAAAAATGAAAATCAAAGTACTTAACAGAGTATATTTTACACACATAACACTTAAAAATCATATCATTTAAAACAGTGTTCGCTTTATTCATTTAAATAAAAAATAAAAAATACTTACCCTGGTAGCAGTTCATATTATCAACAGCAACCCAAAAGGAAAATGCACGAAGTCAATAAACGGTAGAAGTAACAAAGCCTCATCATGTTGAGAATTTATATGTCTTCAGGGGAAATTCCTTTTTTTTTAACACTGACGTCGTCTTGAAGACGCACACATGTTCTTGGTGAAAGAAAGACCACGAGGTGATTGAGGAGTAGGATAAGATGCCTGTACTGTACACCTTAAAACATATTTCAATAAAATTCACTAACAAACATTAAATCAAACTTGACAAACAAATTTTCACGGACATGTAATGAATTAATATGTGAATCCAAGTTTTGTTACACTTTTTAACAAATATGAATAGATATAAACAATGATTAACCTAATGCCAATACAAGACGTAACAATTATCGAATCATATTTATTCACTACAGCCAGTGGACTGGAATACAATTGAAGTTTGTCCAAAATTATAACGTCAATAACAAACCACAGGACAAAACATGCTATAGCGATGGTAACAGCAGGGAAAATCATTACAATAATATAATCACATGAACAAGCATCTTTAAATAATGCCTTATTTTAATATTAAAGGGCTACTACTTTTATTATTGTGTTTAATTCAGTCATTTCAGTCAGTATATTATATTAGAGGATATTACATCACATAACATCATATTATATTCACGTATTTTTGAAATTACAGTAAAAAATGTGAAAGAAAAACATGCAAATTTACATTACAAAACTGTTAATCTACTGTGTTTTTTAAAACTAATATAATATTATATTACACTGTAAAAACTGTAATTTTACATAACCTTCACAGATTTTCACACATTTTTTAAAAATGGTAAAAATGTATATTTATATTTTGGGAAAGCAGGAGACAGTTTTGATATCATTATTGTTCTCACAGATTTCATAACTGTTTTTTAGCTTCCGTTCCCAGGATGTCATGAATAATGTTGATGCAGATACACTCAAAGACATCAGTATTGCTTCACAATCTTGAAATCCACCCATGAATGCATTCCATGTTGCTGTAACCTCAACTTCATCTGCCAGCCAGCCTCAGATCTTTGTGTTATGTAAATGCTTGACATGTACTGGAAATGAATCATTTGATTAATGCGAGATTTGGGTACGAGTAAATCCAATAATTACTCAAAGTAACACTGAAGAAAAACATTTATCTGGAATGATTCACTACATTTTTTATAGTCCAAAAGTTCAGCTGATTGCTTAGCAAGAAAACGGTTTATTATTAAATTATGTTTTCTGATTAGAAAAAAACCCTAATCTAACCCAGAAAATGTTCATATTTGACATAACTATGGGTTGAAACTATACAGCATAGGTTATAAGGAACAGTTGACTCAAAATAGCTGTTAATATTAACATTGATAGTACTAACAATGTACTCCCAAAACTCTGTCTCACGTATACTCACCCTCAAATTGTTCAAAACCTGAATAAATGTAGTTGTTCTGTTGAACACCAAAGATATTTGGAAGATAGTTTGTCACTAAACAGTCCTGGGGCTCTATTGAGTAGAAGTCAGTGGTGCGGTGCCCAACAACTATTTGGTTTCGCACATTCTTCAAAATATCTTCTTTTGTGTTAACAGTAACAGGAGGAAGACATTTATATAGGTTTGAAACTACTGAAGGGTGAGTAAAAGACAGAATTTTTATTGTGGGGTGAACTTGAACTGTCAATTCAATTTAAGATAGACGTACAGATACATTTCCTGAATATAGGATAGATTGTTCTATAGCAGGCAGCCAGGATGATTTATTTAGATTAGTAATGTGTTGAGTCAGAGAAAATTATGTGATGACTCTCATTATTTCCTGCTCTGTCATCATGACACTGAACTCATGGTATCAAATGTGGGTTACAGCTTTAATATGAATCAGACATTAAAAGAAGTAGAAAGGATTCTAGTTGGAAGAGAGGTTTCTATGGAAACAAGCGTGTGAAATACAAAAATAAAAATGACTTCAACGTCACATGTACATGCACAGCACACATGCGCACACACATTACATGAAGTCTCTGATGTTACTGGAACAGGTATAGAGAAAGACTGATGTTGCTCAATTCAGTGTGTTCCCCACAAATCTCTGAAGTAATATAAAATCATTCAGAACAAACCAGATTAAAAGTGATGCTACTCACACAAATCACAATCACACAACAACTATTTTCTGATTACTGTTATTTCATAATTATTCCTCTGCTTCTCAAAACTATTGCAACAATCAAGGACTTTTCAAACAAAAAACAAGTATAAAGAGATGATGGCATTTTCACTGGCAAGGAAAGTCTGGCTCACTTCTGTTTTTGGTGACTTGATACAGTCCTTCAAACGCCTCGTGATCTCAAGCATTTACATACATGAGTATTTTTGTATCAATTTTGGAGTTTTAACAGACAATAAGACTGCAGCAGGGATTGCTTTCAAATACAAAATTGTCATGTTTGAAAACACAAGTAAATAAACAAAAGCATAATAACATGCATGTGTCATTCAACAGATTTGATGCAGTCTTGCAAAACCATTCCTTTTCCACTATTTTTGTGTGCTAATTGTATAATAAAAAATGATATAATTTTCCTCTCCCTAGATTGGTCACTAAACACAATAATATATTATTAAAAAAGGGTTATATTTATTTATTAAGATTTTCTTTACATATACCTTATGAAAAAAATGCTATTTGTTTTCACAGGTAAACAATAATTACAATCTAAACTATATTAAATGTTTAATAGGAGATTCTGGAAAAGGCATAAAGTTGATCATACAGATTTTCTAGTTAAAGATTCTTTAGTTTGAATATACATTAGACCAAACACTGACAACTTGGTCCCGGTTGATCATTCAATATACTGAATGTCAATGAACACATAACAGAATTTTATGACACCCAAAAGTTTTACTTAACTTGTTTGGTAGCAACGGTCCTGTAAATGATGGTGTAGTAAGGACTTTTTTTGCATAATATTTCATGATTTACAAAGAAAATATTTTATATATTTTTTAAAATGTATGAAGACAACAATGCAATTAAATGCAAACATGATTATTTTTATTCATTTTATTTTTAATCATTTAAATTGGAAGTAATTAAGCAGGTTGCCACGCTGTCCATGCATTAATAAAAAATGTGAGAGCTGACGAAGAGAAAAGTATTTTGAAGAACATCTTCCTCCGTCCCGTCCTTCTTTAAATTCAAAAACTGTTTTTTATTCTTTATGGGTTTATGTTTGATCAGGTCTTGCCTCATGAAGATAAGTGCTCGGCATGAATAAAGAACCTCTGAATTTCTTTGAAGATTTTAATTGGCTCACTCAAGCTTTGTGAATTTCTCTGAGCAGAAAACTGTCCTTATAATGACACCTGAGCATGGTTCACTTCCACAAGTTTAGCGTGGAAAACACAGCTGTGAAAACATTATTCTCCACATCATGTTTGTCAGTCTGCTTGGCATTGATTTAACAAAGACAAGTTACATAGATATGTATTTTTTGCTATGTAATTCCCCTAACAATTTTCCTAAACTCTTAACACAGCAGCACACCTTAAAAACCCAGAATTGGCAAAACTCTGTACAATATCCTACCAGTCGCTTTCTCTGGACAATCAATGTCACTGTGTCCCAGATGAGATTTTTTTGTATTCATTCTCTTCAATTTGCTGTTTCTCATTAGCAATGGAATAAAATACAGATAATACAATTGTGTTGTAATTCACAATATGAACCCCTGTTCACTTTGACTTTATAGTCTATAAGTTTATATAATGTTATAGTTTTAGAACATGATGTTATCTATTCCGACATGCAATGTGAGGGCATTTGTACATTTGGCAGTAAAAATACTTCGTTTTGGTCTTAGAGGAGCTTGTGTGTTAAAGATGTTAAAGCATTTGAAATTTCTGTTAAATGTAGAGGTTTTGTGTTAAAGCAACAAGAAATGTGTTAATGTGATAACTGTGTTAAGAGTTTAGGAAAATTGTTAAAAGTATTGGTAAAATTGTACTAGCGATTGGAAAAGCTGTAAAACACATACACTAGTGTATTGTCATGGTTATCATACAGAATCCTTTGTTTTATGTGGGAGAGAGATGATTTCATCTCTCTCTGGTCTTGTCATCGTTCCTACCCTCCTGTTTCCTAGTTTGTGTTAATTAGCCTTCCTTGATTGTGTATCCCTTGCACCTGTTCCCTCTTGGTTTCTCTCCCCATAAAGAGTCCTCATGTTTCATTGTCCTGTGCGTGTTCAATGTAGCTGTGCCCGTGTACCTTTGTACCTGTTCCTAGTCTAGCTGTTATCCTGTACGTTTGATCTTGTCCCTTGTTCCTGTCATTGTAAGTCTAGTTTAGTTAGTGTGTTTATATTCAAGTGTTTGTTTTAGTAGTCTTAGTTTAGTCAGTGTTCTTGTTTTCTGTTAGAGTCACCCTGTATTGTTTTCCCCCTTGTGGGTTTTGTTTTGCCTGTTTTTAGTGTTCAGTGTTTAATAAATCTGTTAACCCCTTAATTCCCCGTCTCTGCCTGCAATTGGGTTCTCCCCTTCAGTCATCCCGTAACAGAATGAACGCGCCCAACAGAACCCAGCAGGCAACCGCGGACGATTCCTTGCGGTCCCACCAGGCCCGACTTCTGTTGGGTTTTAAACAGGGGGATCGCGGAATCGGAGACTTCGCCTGGGAATTCGTGGCTGCATCTACGGAGACTGAGTTCGGTCCGAGATGAGGATGTTGAGCTCCCTGTGGATGGGCGACATGATCAGGTACGTGGTCAACCGGGATGATCCCTGGCCTATAGTGCCAGACTGGGTATCCACCCCGTGGCTACCGTCCCGGAGGGCCACGTCCTGGCCGCCCTTACCCTGGGGAGCTCGGCACCCTCATCCGCAGCACCTCCTGCAGCCACTCTAACGTCTGCCAGTTCCATTGGCAGGCGGGGGAGAAAGAAACTCCGGAAGGCGGCTCGAGCCCAGGATAGTCCGGAGGCCCAGGATAGTCCGGAGGCCCAGGATAGTCCGGAGGCCCAGGATAGTCCGGAGGCCCAGGATAGTCCGGAGGCCCAGGATAGTCCGGAGGCCCAGGATAGTCCGGAGGCCCAGGATAGTCCGGAGGCCCAGCTTAGTCCGGAGGCCCCGAGTCCGGAGGTGTCAAGCCCCAAATATTTTTTTGGGGGGCGCCGTGGGGATGTGACGGTCCGAGCGGCCAGCCCGGCCGCAGACTCTGCCCAGCAGCCGGCGTCAAGCCCTGTCCAGCCGGCTCTGCCCAGCAGCCAGCGTCAAGCCCTGTCCAGCCGGCTCTGCCCAGCAGCCGGAGTCAAGCCCTGTCCAGCCGGCTCTGCCCAGCAGCCGGCGTCAAGCCCTGTCCAGCCGGCTCTGCCCAGCAGCCGGCGTCAAGCCCTGTCCAGCCGGCTCTGCCCAGCAGCCGGAGTCAAGCCCTGTCCAGCCGGCTCTGCCCAGCAGCCGGCGTCAAGCCCTGTCCAGCCGGCTCTGCCCAGCAGCCGGAGTCAAGCCCTGTCCAGCCGGCTCTGCCCAGCAGCCGGCGTCAAGCCCTGTCCAGCCGGCTCTGCCCAGCAGCCGGAGTCAAGCCCTGTCCAGCCGGCTCTGCCCAGCAGCCGGCGTCAAGCCCTGTCCAGCCGGCCTTCCCACCGGCGTTAAGCCCTGTCAAGCCCCCTGGGGCTCCGCGCTCTGGCGCGTCCCCCAGGGCTAGGACTTCCCCTCCCAGCACTGTCCCTTCTGGACTACCCCCTGTTTATTCTTGTTTGCCCCCACCCCCCCTCCCATGTCTGATATTTTTATTGGCCCACCCGAACCCGTTTATTGTTCTTGCCTGTCTGCCCCTAGTCTTGTTTTGTTTGGTCTTGTCATTGTTCCAGTCTGCCTTGTCTTGTTCGTGCCTTTGATGAGCATCAGGTTGCTGCTCCTTAAGGCGGGGGTTCTGTCATGGTTTCACCTCTCCTTGTCAGGTATTTCTTGGTTTAGAGGTGGAGTCATACAGAATCCTTTGTTTCATGTGGGAGAGAGATGATTTCATCTCTCTCTGGTCTTGTCATCGTTCCTACCCTCCTGTTTCCTAGTTTGTGTTAATTAGCCTTCCTTGATTGCGTATCCCTTGCACCTGTTCCCTCTTGGTTTCTCTCCCTATAAAGAGTCCTCATGTTTCATTGTCCTGTGCGCGTTCATTGTAGCTGGATACCTTGTTGATGTTGCAGTCTTGCCTTGTTCCTGTTGTTCACTGTTTGCTGTGCCTTGTTCCTGTTGCCCTGTATCTTAATAAGTGTAGTTTAGTGTTTGTTTCAAGTGTTTGTTTTCTAGTTTAGTCAGTAAGTGTCTTTGTTAACTTTATTATTTATCCTGTATTGTTTTCCCCCTCGTGGATTTTGTTTTGTCCTTTTGTCTTGTTTAATTGTATAATAAATTCCCCTGTTCACCCCTAACATCCGTCTCTGCCTGCAATTGGGTTCTACCCCCACGCATATCGTAACAGTGTATATCCTACATGACAACTGAAACCCAAAACTTTCATTTATTACTGTCATTGAGCTGTGAAAACTCTGAAGATTTAGAAAGGAAAGAAGACCAACAATGTAAAATATCTACATGTTTGCTCAATATATGATATTCCAGTTTCTGTACAGAATTCCCGGCCTTATGTCTTACGTGGGACATAGAGGATTAATTAAGTACAAAATTCCCAGTCAATGACACTGAACTGCTATGTGACTCACAACTGAGCTTTGCCAAATAAGAACAATGCATGCAGTACATGTAGAGGGCGCTGTTGTGTATATAATCAGAATCAGGATTTAAGGTCAGTGAGAAAAAAAATCACTTAAATTTTCCCTGAAAATCAGAACAACTCGTTTAAGGATTCGTCCCAGTGTTGACAGAGAAACCTGATGGATATCATTGAAAACTGTGTGGTCACCCAGAACGTTTGTCAGAATTTCTCTGAGACATGTCATATTATTGGCTATAACCATGTGTATGATAGCTCTCTCGTTCCTCTGTGAATATGGGACCCCTTCCTCCTCTACGTTCTCAATCCTCAATCCTATTTAGATCAGCCTAAATATATTCTATGGTTAATGTCACAGTACAGCAAAACAAAACATCATTTCAAACACGGAACACAGTGAATGGTACCAAATATTACTGATGGATGTCGTAAGCTACTGTATATTGAACTGTAGATTTGTTTTACCTGTGCTCTTGTGAAAATCTTAGAATTACTGTAGCAACAGTATACCTTCTGAGGTTGGGATGAACTCTCTGTCCAGTGTCAACCCATGGTAAACAACATGGTCAACCAAGATTGCTCGAATGGCATCTGATAAATGTGGTCCCCGTCTTTGTCCACATCCTCCTCCTCCCTCTCCCCTCATCCTCTCCCCTTCCTCCTTCTTTCCCTTCCTGTCTCTACCCCACTTCATCCATGGGCTCCCTCTCTCATCCTCACTCTTCCTCTTACTCTGATGTCGCCTTCCATTTTTGTTGAAGACAGGTAAATTCACCTGTTGCCTTTTTATAGTGCTTACACCTAATGCTGAGTTTACAATTAAAGTTTTCTCGATTGCACACAATTTATGAAACAATTCAGCATTTTTTTGACAACTATAAACACATTCTCAGAACAATACACCAACTTGTACAAACCCCACACACAAACAGTCTCATTTTGCAAATGTTTGACCATGTTCTCATTCAGAAAACACAAACACAATATAATGAACTGTAAGTGTCAAGATGTAAACTCAAACAGCACACATTTATCCATCAGTAAACATTCGGTAGCAAAACTGATGACGCACCAAACAGAATCAGGTCATTGTGCATCCTAGAATCACCAACTGAGCTTCATACTACTTACTGTAAACATACATTATCATTACAGTACACACTTTATATCAGAGAATTGTCACTATTCTGTATCCAGTAAACTGTAGCATGAGTACACCCTTTTTTTACCTGTTCTGTATTTTTGCAGAAATTTTTTACGAAATTGGGCCAAAGGTGCAGAGTATGCTATATTTTTTTACATTGCCTCCTATTGACTAATCGCTTCACTGTATTGTTTCCTTTATCTTCTCTGTAAGTCGCTTTGGATAAAAGCATCTGCTAAATGCCTGGATGTAAATGTTATTTGTGCAGTTGTGAGATGTATTGTGTTGCATGACCAGTTCATATTGTTATTTGGTTTTTGAACTTTTCTTGTCTTATAAGATCATCTTCATCTACTTTACAATAGTGTAATGTTTTATTTAAAATGTTTGCACTTTGCTCTTTGTGTACTCTTTTATGTTGTATATTATTGTAAACACTAAGCTGTCAAATAATTCTTGAATCCCAATAAGAGATTTTAGTAACAGTGTTTTGAACCGATCTCACCAGTGTCTAAGACTGTGTTGTATGTGGGTGATTTTGAGGGCTTGTGTGTCATGTCTGTGGGAAAAGTTTGGTTTGTCAGCAAGTTTGAATGGTTTTGAGAAGAGAGTTTAATTTTGACCTGAAAATAGGATGTTTGGGGAATTGGGTGAGATGTTATGGATTTGTGTTTATTGTTTTGAGAATACAAGGCATCATTTCAAGAAAAGAAATTAGCAATTGAGAAAAACTGTAAGAACCTAATTGTCTGCACACCTGAAGGCCGTGTTTGAACAATTGGTCATATGTGTAGAACTTTGGAAAGCAGTGTCTGCGCACCCAGATATCATTGTGTGGTACTGTGTTCTTGTCATTTTCATGTAATGTGTGTGACAGATGGCTTTCAAAGCCCACATGTGTAGCCAAACCTTGAAACTACAGACACACACACACGCACGTACCTCAGTGCTCCACCTCCCAAAGTGCAAGGTGAGCTAGTCTGAGAAGTAAATGAACCTGAGGCAACAGGTGTTTGTTTGGTACAGAACTGTAACATTACCTGTTCGAACCCCTCTCCCCTCCACAAACACAATTCGCTCTTCTATTGAGTTGTCTGTTACAAATGGCTGTTGGTTACATTTACACACTGCATGTTTGTGTATAGTGGATAGTCGGTCACATCTTTTATTAGGCCAAACTTTATCCATTTTCTGTTCTTTGATGTTGCTGTATTCATGTTTGTAATGTGGAGTGTGTTGTGTCTTCTGTTTCTTTGTCCTGAGTGTGTCGTGAGATTTAAGCAAGGGAGCGTCTCATCTGTATTTTCAAAGTATAGATCCTTCACAGAAGACAGAACGTTCTTTTATAATTCACTATCAGGCTTTATTTTATTTTAAGTGATGAATTTCTCTATTGTCCTGTTTTCTAACAGCATTAGTATAATTCCTGCTAAAACAGGAACAATCCCATCTGTGTGACCTGTCTGCTATTTAAAACAACACTGGCACAGCTGAAGACATATGTTTCCATTAAACTTATTTTCACTTAAACCACGTGATTCGCTCTTCAGTGTGGAAACATGTGTATGAGTGTATGGTAAAAGCATGAGGAAGTACGAATAATCTGTCGTTCCGTTGCTTTTTGACAAACAGTTTCTTTAACCATCACAATTATACATTATGTTCATGCAATCACATTTATTCAGTTAAAATCAGAAGGACACCCACTATTATCTCTAAAATCCATGCCTCTTTTAATTTGGCAAGGCTACAGTTTTTACATTGTCACTTATGAATTATAAGATTTGAACTGCATTTTGAGCAGTTTTTAGATACTGCGTGTTTTTCATTCTATATAAAAAATGATATGGGGACAAGTCACTTATGTAATTAAAAGACGGAGACCATAAATGCATTCTAAATGTACTGTGTATCCGGAGAGTATTCACAGTGCTACACTTTTTACACATTTTGTTGATACATGTGATTTTTTTATTTTCAAACAAACTTGTAGAATTTTGTGGAAAATATCAAATTTAATCCATTTAGGAATAAGACTGTAAACTAAGAAACATAACTTTTATACAATATCAAAATCCTCTCCAATTTATAAAATGGGGATTTTTGGAAAAGGTCAAATGCAGAACCTTCTAGGACAAGAAAATTCTTAAGGCTTAAATTTGAAAACATTTTAAGATTTAAAGAGAAAAATGTTGAACTTTTTTATCCTTTTGTGTTCATCCCGTGTTCTGATGAACTCACAAATATAACCTATAGAACCCAATCAGAGTTTGAGTAGATAAAACCTTTTCTGTGTTGAAAAAAGTCCCAAAATGTACACTGGTTAGAAAATCATCACATAATGTACACAGTTGTCACAGAATAAGTATGATAGAACCTTAGGTGATGAGATATCTGCTCTGATGTCTATAAAGGGTTTAAAACTGTAACGTCTATGCCTGCGAATCATTTTATCCAAGGCGGCTGTCAGCGGATTTCTAAATTGAAGTAGTGATTGCCTACACCTGCTCATCGTTTCCTGTTGTTGTGTTTTAATAGTTTATAGTTACTCTCTGCATCACTTTTGTGAAGTCTTGTCTGTAATCACCGCAGTAGTTTCCACAATCATTCCTCTCTGTCATGGCTCATTTGAATCGAGCCTGGATGTATCATAACTGTGTTTTTAGATTGTATGATTTACATTTTTTCTTTTGAGATTGTCTTGTGATTCAGTATTTTGATTTATTAGCCACCAATTCTGTGTTGCTCATTAAAATGCACATAGATTCCAAACGGAGTGTCTATGTTAGATACATTACAGAACTGCACATAGGCCATCTCAAAATATTTTAGTGATTTGTTTAACATTATACAAGGATAGCAAAGAGATAACTGGTGTTCAACATATTTATACCAGGAGGCAAAGGTGCACTACTTAAATTATTAAGTGGACCAAAATATAAAAATATAACAATACCAATCATAATCCAAATGCAGTGTATTGGGGTTTTCATGTCAACACATAATGAAAATAATTGCTTATAGTAGGATTATGATAAAAACTTTTAATCCTAATACAATGTATTAAGCTTTTTCATACAACTCATTTACACTGCTTTTGTTCAAGAATGAGTCTTCAAATCATGTGGCTTGTTGAGGGACGTTGTACTATCACATGTCATGATCCTGTCCTTCTCGTCTGGTGCTTTCTGTTTATTTTGGACAGGGTCATGACAGTACCATGACTTGTGTCTTTCTTGCGTTCTGTCTGGAGAAACGTGGCCTTTGTAATGACATTGCACCATGTGTGCTCCTGTCACGTCTTTTTCCATCTGGCAGTCAAGCCGATACTCCAGCAAACTCTCCAGCCAGTTTCCCCTCCTCTGTTGTATTATTTGTCTGTCTTGTTTGTCTTCATACCTGTCTGTCTTGCCCCACTATTTTTCACTTGGGCCTCCAGGGGGCGTCCCTTGGAGCGGGGGTACTGTCATGATCCTGTTCTTCTCGTCTGGTGTATTCTGTTTGTTGGACAGGGTCCAACCATGCTTGTGTCTTTGTTGCGTTCTTTGTGGAGACACAAGGCCTTTGTTATCCACTTGGGTTCCTGTCTGAGTTTCATGACAATCACAGATTTGTGTCTGGTGGATGAAATTGATAAACAAATCCCACGGACCTACATTGAAGGAGGGACCATATATCATATTTATGGATTGTAGGGTTCATGTAGATTGCGCTCATTTGCCAAAAAGCAACTATCTATCAACTAACCGCATACAGTAGCAACACCCTGTAAACCACTGTATGTAAATTCTGACAGTTATTACACAATCATATCGTTGGTATTATCTGCTTGGAAAAGTTAATATTTACTAGTTATCACCTTTAAAACAATCACTTACCAGTTAAACCAGACTTAATATCCTCATCCTATAACATCCACCTATAATTCCATTCTCCTAACAGCTCTGAATGAGAGCTATGATTCCTATTTCAGGAACTAGAGTAGAACATGTTTTTCTTCTTCCTTCAGATTTCCAGTCGCATAAGAATGCCTTTTTAGGCGTTTTCTTCTTAGAAGGAAGATTCCTCAAGGTATCCTGGACAAAAGTCCATGACGGGGAAATCTACACCACAGCAAACAGCAAGGAAAACAAATCTTGGGGAGAAGGACTGGCTACCTCTGATGCCTTTGGTCCATACAATGTGACATGTCAGAGTGCCCCTCATGGCATTCAATATATATCATTTTAATTATACCTTTACAATGATGTATGGAGAGTAATTCCAGATGCTGCAATCTCTGGCATATGCCGGGTGTATCATACCCATCTCCTCTTCAGTAACCAAATATCAGTCAAACCATTGGCATGCCTTGAAGATGAGGTTAAAGAACCCTGATCAGGTTCATGCATATCCATCTCTCAGCCCAAGATTAACGTTAGAGGGTCATTCATTCTCATGTGTTATTTCCTGCAATTGTTTACCTGATCACCTGATTACAATCACATTTACTTTTGGTAGACAAGATTTTCAAAGTCCTTTACACAGCACACATTTATCAGTACAGCATATGGTTTCCCTGCGTAACAAAATTTGTGACCTTGGGATAGTTAGGGCTTTACTCTACCATCTGAGCTATAGAAGATCCATCTTCATGGTCAAAACACATTCATTCGCATACAAGACGGCCTCCAGATGTTCAGGAAGCTGTGAACGTTTTATTGGATCTCCAGAGTTAATCAGCAGTGCTTGTTTAAAAGGCATTATATTTATATCAATCAATGCGACTGAGATAAATCCGAAAGTAAATTGGATTGGAAGGTCCTGAATGTGAACCTTAGAATCTGAATTTTCTCCATCAAATAAACAAAACACGATGCATACTTGCATAGTGCAGCGCTTTACACACCTTACACCTTAAATATTGTAAATCACATACAGTACTCACAGTATGTATGTACTGTATGTTTACCATTACCAGACGCAAAAACAGAATGTTGCACATCTAAAAACTGCTTAAAGGGATAGTTCACCCCAAATAAAAGTTATTTCATCATTAACTCACTATTCCAAATACCAAACAACAATGACGTTACTGATATGTTTCTCAAAATATATTTGTTTGTTCCTTAAATTATGTTGTCCCGTTGTTCTTGTAATCACTATATGAACATAATACAAAAATCACGATATATTGAAAATATATAGAATAATACATTGTTAAAATAGTACAATATTGCAATATACTGAATAAAACATAAGGAAATGGTTGCATTACATTGTCAAGTATATTCACAAAGATTTACTTTTTGGGTAAACTACAGTATCTCTTTAGGAATAACGCCCTCTCTCACATCAATCTTAACCTTTAGTCAGAGTTGAATTGAAAGCTGGACGACAGATGCTGTGAAGTTTTGCATGGAATATACATACATATACAGTTGAAAGAAAAAGTATGTGAACCCTTTGGGCTTACTTAGATGAAGATCAGAACACATTTTATGACCAATTTATGAAGAAATTCAAGTCACAACAATAGAGAAACACAGTCTGCTTAAACTAATACCGCACAAACATTATATGTTTTCATGTTTTTATTGAACACAACATGTAAACATTCATAGTGCAGGGTGGAAAAAGTATGTGAACCTTTGGGTTTAATAACTGGTTGACCCTCCTTTGGCAGCAATAACCTCAACCAAACGTTTCCTATAGTTGCAGATCAGACCTGCAAAATGGTCAGGAGAAATTTTGGACCAGTACTCTTTACAAAAGTGTTTCAGTTCAGCAATATTCTTGGGATGTCTGGTGTGAATCGCTCTCTTGAGGTCATGCCACAGCATCTCAATCGGGTTGAGGTCAGGACTCTGACTGGGCCACTCCAGAAGGCGTATTTTCTTCTGTTGAAGCCATTCTGTTGTTGATTTACTTCTATGCTTTGGGTCGTTGTCCTGTTGCATCGCCCATCCTCTGTTAAGCTTCAGTTGGCGGACAGATGGTCTTAAGTTTTCCTGCAAAATCTCTTGATAAACTTTGGAATTCATTTTTCCATCGATGACAGTAATCCGTCCAGGGCCTGAGGCAGCAAAGCAGCCCCAAACCATGATGCCCCCTCCACCATATTTCACAGTTGGGATGAGGTTTTGATGTTGGTGTGCTGTGCCTTTTGTTCTCCACACATAGCGTTGTGTGTTCTTTCCAAACAACTCAATTTTGGTTTCATCTGTCCACAGAATGTTTTGCCAGTAGTGCTGTAGAACATCCAGGTGCTCTTTTGCAAACTTCAAACGTGCTGCAATGTTTTTTTTGGACAGCAGTGGCTTCCTCCGTGGTGTCCTCCCATGAAGTCCATTCTTGTTTATTGTTTTCCTTATTGTAGATTTGTCAACAAAAATGTTAGCATGTGCCAGAGATTTCTGTAAGTGTTTAGCTGACACTCTAGGATTCTTCTTCACCTCATTGAGCATTCTGCGCTGTGCTCTTGCAGTCATCTTTACAGGACGACCACGCCTAGGGAGTGTAGCAACAGTGCTGAACTTTCTCCATTTGTAGACAATCTGTCTTAACATGGACACATGGACATCAAGGCTTTTAGATATACTTTTGTAGCCCTTTCCAGCTTTATGTAAGTCAACAATTCTTGATCGTAGGTCTTCTGAGAGCTCTTTTGTGCGAGGCATGGTTCACATCAGACAACGCTTCTTCAGAACAGCAAACTCAAAACTGGTGTGTGTTTTTTATTGGACAGGCCAGCTTTAATCAACACATCCAATCTCATCACATTGATTGGACCCCAGGTTGGCTGACTCCTGGCTCCAATTAGCTCTTGGAGAAGTCATTAGCCTAGGATTTCACATACTTTTTCCACCCTGCACTATGAATGTTTACATGTTGTGTTCAATAAAAACATGAAAACATATAATGTTTGTGCGGTATTAGTTTAAGCAGACTGTGTTTCTCTATTGTTCTGATTTAGATGAAGATCAGAACACATTTTATGACCAATTTATGAAAAAATCCAAGTAAGCCCAAAGGGTTCACATACTTTTTCTTTCAACTGTACATACATATCAATATTTCATTTGGATTGTAATTTAAGGTGTATAAGTACAAAATCCAATTGGTTTATATGTATTGACAAAAATGAGTTTGTGTAAACATAGCTATTGTTACATGCAGGATCACTGCCAGGATTTACAGGACCTACACAAAATCATATGGCTTTTGTACAATTCAGTACAATATAGTCCATCCTTATATTCAATAAATCAGCATACTGTGCAGAGCGTAGCGCTATTCTTTATTCACAGGAAAATAGTTTGGTTGTATGCAATTCCAAATACAGCATTTTGCAATGCTTGGAGTGACCAAGTGTGTGTGATGAGAATTTGCTTAATATGTTATTTTTGCATATTTGTAAATGTAAGATATGCTACGGATAAATATACAAGAGACAACCATTATAAATAATTGGTTGTGAATTCTATTTGTTGTGTATGAGTCATTTTGTACCGTGGTGACTGGCTTTCTGCACAGCTGTATGTCATTACGCTTGTGTGTGTATTTGTTGAATGGACTGGGATGTGTGAACGGTTTGATCAGGTTCAAGGATTTAATTCAGACAAAGCAGAATAAAAAAATACATTTGTAAAAAAATAGTAAAATAAGGATCAGTTAGTCATTCTTTCATAAATTGTGATTGCTGTTTATTTTTTGTTGTTTTTTCATTTGGTGAAACCAGGATATGAACCGTTTAAACACATGGGGTATAAAGAGAAATAACCAGACAGAAATGATGCTTACCTTCCGGAGATGGCCTTTTGTTTTCAATAAAGTTTTTGTAAAAACAATATGCGACCCTGGACATCAAACCAGTCTACTGGGTATATTTTTTAAAATTGAGATTTTTACATCATATGAAATCTGGATAAATAAGCTTTTCATTGATGTATGGTTTGTTAGAATACAACAATATTTGGCCAAGATTTAAAACTCAGAGTTTGCAATCGCTTATTACTCCCAAAAATAAAGATTTATTTATGGTAGGAAATTTACAATATGTCTTCATGGAACATACTTAATATCCTAATGATCTTTGGCAAAAGAAAAATTTATAATTTTGACCCAAACAATGGGTCTCATTTACTAATAATTGCATAGATCTTTCGTATTTATTCACTAAGTTCACGGAGTACGCACATGAATTTGTTCTTAACCTCGTCCTAATGTTAGTGAATTCGAGTAGGCCGTGCACAAGTTTAGGCATTTGCATAAAACACACCCAGACCATCTCCATATTAGGGCTTTCCGACTAACCTTTCCTATTCCACCTGTCGTCACTTAAGACTCCAGGCAATCCAGGAATCTCGCAAGTAGTTCAAGTGCGCAGTCCTCAAAGTCTGTTCATACACAATAAAATGTATTTAAAGATTATTTGATGTATATAACTAGTATTCATAGATGAAACATACATTTTGTCATTTTGTTGAGAGAGAGAGAAAAAGAGAGAGAAGGAAAGAAAGAGACTGGGGATTTTTGCATCTGTGTGCTTTCAACTGCTGATATCTTTTTCCTTATATTTAGAATAAATTTTAGTACAAACGTTTTTGTGAATCATGACTTATTCATGAAATTGGTCATATTCAAATTTGTGCGTACGCATGCTTAGTGAACGAGACCCAATGTCTTGTTGGCTATTTCCACAAATGTTCACGAGCTGCTCAAGACTGGTTTTGTGATCCAGGGTCACGTATATATCAATGAAATGACTAAAGTCTGCCATCACTGGGAGATGTTGCATTGTTGGCACTATAACCATATAACACTTTCAAGCAAACCTTCTGCATTCTTTGCAGGACTTCTGATGCAGAAGATCCGGCACATGCATGATAAGCAATGCATTTCTGTCTTTCACTATTAATATGAACCACTTATGTAAAGCAAAAATCATTTTTGTTGCATTCAAATAAATGCATAAACGCTTCTGAACCATGTGTGTAACTCGAGATGTGAGATGACCACAGCTCTCTCCCAAAACCTAGTGATCTGTTTACTGCATACCAATTGAAATAAATTTTATCCTGATATTCCCTGTTCATCCCAAAGACAGTGCTGCTAGCATGCTGCTAAGCTAACAACATTACTTTCAACAAACAAAGCACAGTAAAATAAAGCAATCTGAAATAACATTTGACTAAACAATGTTAATCAATACTTCATTACCAACCTGATCTTGTACAAATTTGTAACTATTTTATGAGATGCATAGGGAAATCTTAATTATTGTAAAAAAAAAAATATTGAAGAGTGAACTGGTACTAATGATAGTGTATGAATTCAAACAAATTAACCACTTTGTACAAAAGAAGCCTGTCCATAGATAAATCATTTATAATAAACACTGTAAATGATCAGCTTTATGATGACTTTAAAATGATGCCTAGGCAGGTGTTAGTTCAAGAAATTGAAAGGGTTAACATGGATATCACTTGTAAGATATTAACTCATAGCCAGAACATTTAGATGAGCTTTGACTTTTTAATTTATCTTGGCAGACGTTCTGTATTATTCTTGCTGGCACTCTAGATAAGAAACAGCACAATCACACAGTATTTGATGTGACATACTAAGATCACGATCCACTCGAACAGCACAAACCCTTCCTGTGGTGGTCGACATCATCTCATTATTTTTAAACATCAAAAGTCATGAAACATTTCAGCAAAAATTGTGAAAGTCAACCGAGTACCCCTGTGGTATTTTCTTCTGAAACAGCTTTAACAGTGATTTATTTTACAGTGATTGGTCACGAAAATAACAAGCCAACCTGTTTATTTCTTCTAGGTCCCGACATCATTGTTGCTGCAGAGCCTCACAAGGAAAACAACTCACTGCTCCTTCGAACCAGGGGATATTGAAGCAAACTACAATGAGTTTGACTATTGCAGTCTGTGTAGTAAGAGACCTGTAAAATCATTGATGCGTGCAAGATCGTGTGGCTCTGTTAAATTATGAGGTCACCTTTAGGGACAACAACAGTACACTTTCTAAATGCCCTGAAGGATGGGTGCTTTACGCTACGTGCATTGCCTGCCAAATGGGCGTCTGACTAAATAGAGGCACAACAATTTCTCCTTTAAAAGCGTGCAGAGCAGACAGACCTCTTAGTCAAGATAAAATTGAAACTCTGCCATATCTGAATCAATTATTTATCTGGATTAGATTAGATGGCCCTGTGATTTTTCTCTGTTTTTCTCCAGTCATCTCTATCTGCAGGTCTCCACAGAAAGACGTCTTGCCTGTGGATGGTCTCTTTCTCAGCATTAAATGTCTCACATGGCCCCATTGTGGGTATTTTCGCTTCATTGACCAACAAGCGTCCTGTTACAAGTCCATCCTGGTTCTTTGGTCGGGTACTCGCCAGTCCTGAGAAGTGCCTTAAACTACGAGATTGATGAGCTATAAAGCCTTCTCGTTTTTTCAAGGAGGGAGGGTTAGGAGATTTTAACTTATGCAGCTTTTTTGCCCACTATGCCCTTTGCCTTTAGGCAGCCTGAGTAGCTTCCTCCACATGAGCACATGGCCTGATGCTATACCACAGTGCTGATGGTGGAAGACTCCTCAGACTTGCCCTGCCTGCTGGGCAGAGACTTGAGATACTCCAGGTGACGCCTGGCATCTTCCTGATTGTGTCTCACATAGTAGACCAGATAGGAGATGACCATGGTGAACCATCCAAACATGGTCACCAACATGGCCACATCCGTGGTCTTTTTGAGCACCACACACAGGTCCAGGTCATTGGCCAGCAGGAAGGGCACACCTTGGGCTCCGGAGTCAGCAGGTTCCGAGGTCTGGCAGATGATACCAGTCAAAGACATGGGCTCCAGGTCAAGGTGCGGAAGGGCCGTCTGTAGCCGACAGTCACAGTGCCAAGGGTTTCCAGTGAGGTTGGATCTCGCTTTAACGCCTTCAAAGGCGTCCGGGTCCAGTGTCGTGATCTGGTTGGATGCGAGGTCCAGGAACTGTAGCGATCCTGCTAGGCCTCGAAAAGCTCCAGGTTCAAGCTGAGCTAATTCATTATGGGAAAGATCCAGTTCCGTCAGCAGTGGAAGATCATGAAAAGCATTGGCGGGGATGGTGGTCAAAAGGTTGTAGTCCAGGTAGAGGCGACGTGTGTCATTGGGAATGTCCTGAGGGATCTCGGTAAGACCCAGGTTGCTACAACGCATGGTTTTACCACCGTACAAGCCCTCGCTGTCGGAACAGTAACAGCTTTTGGAGCAGGAAGTTGCGGCGTGATGGAAACACAGTGTCATCAGCACCAAGCTGTGGAAGAGCAACCACATAACCACAGAGTGACGAAGCAGCAAACCTGAGGGTAGCGGCATTGTTGGACAGCTGGCATAATCCCTTTAGATTGTTGCCTGTGCTGTGAGCATGAAGGAGGCTGTATCCAACATCAAGATCCCCCACAGCCTCTGATCCTGGAAGATTGAAGAACACAGTCAATTATTTGGAAGTATCTAAATGTAAAAGACTTACAATCTGTGCTGGAAGTGACAAAAATTCACTAGGGGGACTCTAGTTGGGGTGATTTTTATACCATAGATGCAGAACATGCAATACAAACCTTTTATGCAATACATTTTGGAGATATTTGGAGGCTTTTTCAAAGATACGTAGATGGAAATCCCCTACATTTTAACATTTGACTCCATTACCTGAGCTCCCCCCATTTCCAACCCTGCTTATAATGCTGTTGTGCCTAAGATTTATTTACACCAGTGGTGTCCAATCCTGCTCCACTATCCTGAAGAGTTTAGCTGGTAGGCGGAAACACCCTTCACACAGGCAATCCTTCGAAGGCTAGACCTTCCCATTTTGGAATTCTATTGAGCAGCCTTCAAAGGCTTGGCCTCTGAACACTACAACCTTCAAAAATTCAGCTCTTGGATTGGGGTGCAATCTCCACAGTTTACTTAGTAACTTGAATTAGATGGTTCAGGTGTGTTTAAGGTTGGTTGTAGCTATACTTTGCAGGACAGCGGCCATCCAACATGATTGTAAAGCCCTCATTTACACCATTGAGTATTAAGGAAAGCCAAGAAATTTTATATTTAAATATAAAAAAGTCATAAAAAAAAACAGCATTGTGTGAATATATCAATGATATAAATATGCTGTGTGTTTCTGCAATTGATTATGCAATTGACCCTTCGCCTTTAGTTTGATTGACAGGCGACCGGACCAATCATAGTGGCGATATAGTCCGCCCCCGTTGCTATTCGCCATATTGTCCGTTTATTTTGTTTACTTCATGCCGAGTCCCTTTCGCATCCTGAACATACACTTTAAATGCATATTACAGACTTTCTTATTGCATTTGGCTGAAAGTACATGTGATATTTTCCAGAAATTATTATTTCATAATGAATTTTCTTCAATGCAGTGGGAGCGCTTTGATTGGTGTCGGACATAGCAAAAGGGGGCGGGCTTTGAAAAGGGTCAATTTACTTTGACTTTGACAAAGACTTTGAACATCAATAACCCAACATATTGGTATTTTTGTAAATTATTTATTTTGAACTGTTCCCTTTAATTTCTTCAAAACAGATTAAACAATGAATTTGCATCATCCCATATAAATTAAAGAATATACCTTTTCAATTGCTGTTTGGTTAAAGTGCTGTTTAAAAACAAAAAGAAAAGAAAAAAGTAAATATAGAGGTATTTTGTAAAATTGTCAAAATACTAAACGTACAGTATAACGTTATAGAATAGTAAGACTATTTCAGAGACCATTTTTAGATTTTGTAATTTACTTTTATTGGTATGTGTTTAGATACAATTTTAGTCATGAAGCAAATCTTTTTCCGTGGCTGTATATTTTACATTTCACGTTTCCCAGTCTTGCTGTACAATATTGTGATTCAATGTTCTTGATGTCCTTTAGACCTTTTATTGAAGCCAACTCATTGTTTAACCACAAATCAAATAACTCATTCTCTGATTTTCTTTCCCTTGACACAAGTTCTCATCAATCTCTAGTGATTTGAAGATCTGTACATAGCCCGCTTTGATTTGCCCTAATTAACTTAGAATAAATTACAACCCCTATACCTGCATGTGTCTGAGTATTACGCACACGCAGAACGCGCACACACCACCATTGCACAGAAATGACTATTAATTGATGCCTGAAAATTTGAATGTACTGATGTCAGCGTGCTGTTTCAATTGCTCAAAGCAACAGGGGATTCTCTATTATTGTTTTTCACTATCGTTGTGTTTTTTCTGCTGCAGAGAAAAGTTAGTTTCACACAATGAACAAAATCCTTCGGTGAACATCCGCTCAGGGGAAACGTTACCTTGAAGTGACTGATTGAAATCCTCAATTCTCAGCACTGCCACAGGCATTAATTTTCCAGGAGTGGTATTAAATGACATGGTGTGGGAACAAAGCTTAGAGAATATAAAAAACATTGAGTTGCAAGAAGTTCTCTTGTTCTGATGTAAATGTTTCTTGAGAATTTTTCTGCTCTTTGAGGTTCTTCGAATATTATTATATTCAATAATCAGGACGCAGAAGTCCTGATAAACCGTGTTAAATCTATTTCAGAAGCTAATTCTTTGGCCTTGGCTGCCACTGCGACGACACAACTTACTTGCCTTTGTCAGAGTCTGATTGATGTTGGATGATGTAATGAAAAAAGCACTGAGCTGTGAGAGTGGTCTGCCATGGAAATCTTACTTGGGAAGTGTTTTCTACTGAGCCAAGTGGAAAAAAAAAGATATACATTGGAATTACCTCAACAGAAACATTAAAACATACAGTAACTTTCTCAACAATTGTTTTTTACTTAGAGGCGAGGAACCATTCACTGATGTTATATTGAATTCACTAAACCAGACATTCATTAAAGGGTTCAGGGGATAATGAAAATTTGCTGCTGACCTACTGATGATGTATTAACATTGTATGAAGCGAATCGATCAGTCCATGCTGAACGTTATTTACAATACAATTACAGACAATCCATAGCCTCAGGAAAACAGTCTGCGTCTGCATTATTAAAGATGGGGTAACACACGCCGTTTCCGCCAATGTTATATTAATCTTGAGTACCTATATAGTAGTAATGCATACGTTGTGTCTTCAAAGAGTATTTAGTTTGATCATATTTATAAAAGAGAGAGATACAGCTGTACAATTATTTCCAGAAAAGACGAGTTGCTGGAGGCAGGCATGGGGGACGGAACTACAGCAAGACCACACAAAACATCATCCATTTTTGTTGTTTACATTATGCATGTACGGGCCGATTGCCAACAAAACACAGAAATATGACTTACCGCGTGCAGTTCATGTCGGGCATCTTTTAGCGCTGGGACCACTCCATCTATCAGTTTCAAAGAAATATCCACCGTTTATATAACATCCATCACTGATATGCCGTGAACAAACAAACACACCTCAACTTCCCTCACTATCGCAAGAGTAACAAGCTGCAGCTGCAGGAACACAGCACAGCCAATCTTGATAAGCGGGTCTTCCTAGAGCTTGTCGCGTATTTCTTACGTCTTGCCATGGGCATGGTTTTCTTGGAGAATTGACCAATAAAAGGAATTAGATCCATGTTACTTATAAAAAACTTTCCGAAACAAGGTGGATTCTGGGGGATTGTATCAAGCACAGACGTTCTACGTCATACGTTCAACTCGTTTTTTAACAAGTTGACCATGTTAAGCATGAGAAGCCAGCATGTTTTCAGCTAAAAAGTTGTATTTACTTTTCTACTGAGGAAACAATGTTGCCACATCTTGGATGGCCTGACAGAGAGTATTAACAGTCATTTTCATTATACAGCCCAACTGACCCATGAATAGTTCTTCACAAAAACCCATCAGGGTAAAAGCCACATTTTTGCGTGAGCTCTTAGAACTGCAAAGTAAAATCGCCAGTTTTAAAAAAATGAAAAATTAACATTCACAGTGTATATATAATCCACACTCTCAAAGGGTTGATTATATATACACCATGAGAGTTAATGTGGCCTTTTTTAACACTGACAATTTTGCTGTGTAGTAGAAGCAATCCTGCCAATTGCCGTCAAGTCAAACCACCGAACAGACCTCCTTCCCCATCACATTTAAAGACACGTCCTCTATCATGACCCACTCTTTGAAGACATGACATCACATGTACACACAAAATCATTTACAGGCTGTGAGGCACTGGTCACTATATAATAAGTTTGATTTCTCCGGATACCATTTAAGTAATGTCAGTCAGACAGTATTTATTTATACATTCCTAAACATTCTGAAACAGTAGCTTTGGGCAAACTTTAAATGCATTAATCCCATTATGTTATGTCTCTTTACTACGTACTGTAAAAGAAATGAGCTGAGACGGTTTTTCTGGATGTCTGGATTGTACACTTTGCATACATACACATACTGCTGAATGATTAAGTGCAAGCTCCTTCGCCTCAAACTGAATCTGCGTTTCGTAATCCTTAATTTTAATGCTAGTACTTAACCTGGCTTTGCCTTAACAAAAAAGCAGGTCGTTTAAATATTGTAGATGGAAAAGACAGCAGCTCGAGCTGATGTACAGTACAAGAGAGGCCAAGCAAGAAACACTGCCTGCTATTCGAACTGCGGTTGCCATTTTGGATATTTAATCTCCCCATCGTCGTGGTCAGTAATCCATAATAATAGTTACACTAAAGACACATCTCGTTTTGTTCAAAGTGCAAGTAACGATGAACGACAACTCGTCTTGTAATTCAAACTTTTTTATTTATTTTGTCCGGTAAGCCTCTAAAAATAGCCGTCTTCCCACTTCGGCTCATTAATATATCAACAGCAACATATAAGAAGCGGCTATCCCTTTACAAATCTTCATGCTCTAGAAATAAGCTCCCTCAGTTTAAGAAATAACTAGTTACTATTTATCTATGTTTAAATGTTTTCAGACCTTTTAAAGATGACATCATCCACCGATATCAGTAATAAATCTGATAATAATATTTATTTCAGCTTTCATTACCCACAATTTTGAAATTCTTGACTAACTCATCCAAAAGGAATTCAAGTCAGTGAGATGTAAATGACAAATGGCGGTAAACCTGCCACTGCCCACTTACGCAGATTAAAAATGAAATCGATCTCTAAGTACCTCTTAGTATCACATAACAAGTGGGAGTCTTCTAAAGGAGGGAGTGTGTGTGGATGGGAGGGTGGAAATAAGACGTTTTGGACCAGAATGCCAGGCAAATAGAGCCTAAACTGAATGCTGAGTGAGAGAGAGAGAGAGAGAGAGAGAGAGAGATTAACCCAACTTTCATGCTTCACTAACCAACGTCTGCTCCTGCCAAAATACAAACAAAGACCAGTTATTTAGCCAGTATAAAAGAAACCTAAAATACTGATGGTGATTCTAGCCGGGCTGAAAGTGGTCAGATGTGCGCTGAGAGAAATGCCTGTAAGAGAAAGGTGGCAAGGTGGTGGAGGAGAGGTTAGATAAGAGTCAGAAGCCGCTGGAAAAGCAGTAGCGTTCATGAATATACAACAGGGTTCAGTCATGACATTTTCGCAAGCGATAGCGTGGGCCCAACACAAGAGGAGAGACAGGCGGACAGGGAGTGATGAGGACAACTGAGACTTCAATTTGTGACTCTGGGAGACGTTTAACTGAGAGGGCCGACAGAAATCAATGAAAGCTCAATAGCACCGGAGACGGACGGAATCAAAGACGGAAAAAGACGTCCGAGGGAAGCACGTGGGGGGTGAAGAGAAACCACACGGGATGTTTACATGATTCAACAGAGAGAACAAGAGAGGAAACAAGAGAATCTGAGGAGAGAGTCTTACATTACAGAAGAGAAGAAAGAAGAGAAGGATGAAAATAAGGTTAAAAAGTTCAGGAGGAACATTTTGGGGGAGAGAACCGGTGTGAACCTGCAATTAAAGGCAAATGAACCTGTTCAGACCAGAGAAGGAAAACATATAAGTGAAATCGGTGATGTTAACAACCATTACAATGGCACAACATAAATGGAAAGTCAATGAAAGCTTGCTAAAACTAGTAAAAATGTGGTTATACAAATAAATGTATCAATCCACCAAATACATGATTATTTAAGATTGACTAGAATTGAACCATGGTTAATTTTCATAAGGGAGGTTGGAAACCGGCTATGTTCCAAAACACGGTGGAAAGCTTGTACTGCATTAACTTCCAAAATCCTTGATCAAACTCTCAATCAAGAGTCCAGAATATGGTGACTAGAACGAAAAATACATTACACAAGGACCGGGAAAGGGGGATTGTTATCTTGAAGCATAAACCGGTTTGACAGAGCAGACCTGAACTGAATTGGATTGCATTGAGAGACGTGTCATTGGATAGAACTCGACTGAGATGATGATTGTCCTGATAATGCCACTTTGTCATTTCATTAAACTGTGATTCTTGTTCACTCATGCTGAACTTAAGCATTATGGTACACAGGGTCCAGGAGAGAACGATGACCCTTGACAGCGCTAATGGTACAGTATGATTGGCTGCTGTTACAGCTTGAGTGCATTACATGCTCCTTGTTTTTCGTTTTCTTTCTTTTTTTAATAAAAGTATCTGCTTATGAATGTTGAACATTTGGACTCTTGGTGAAGGCTGGAGCTGCAGTTTAATACTTGGATAATAATCACAAGCAATGGGGCTGTAAAAAACCTTTTTAATTCTAAGGTAATAAATATCTGTCTGGTTTGCACTTTTGTCAGCTTGGCACACACATTACATCCTTAGCAAATCCCCTGTCCTCTGTTGGGGAAAATTACACTTATCGATAGATTGCTAGTTCATAATCCCAATCATAAACATTCTTTAATTATTTCAGGTTAAATAAAAATGTCCTTTATGTTGTAACATTGAGGTAAACACAAAAAAACATTTTGATGTAGTTTTTAGAGTCAGGTCTGAAAAACACGTAGCCCTCAAAGATACAGGTTTAGCGGGAGCAACCGAAACTGGTGGTTAAAACCAACAGGTTTACATATTATTGTTGATATGTTGATATATTTCTAATCTGTTAGGAAGTACTTTCCTGTAAAATAAACTGTGTCAGGTAAAGCTCATCGTCATCAGTCTTAAGAAAACAGTTCATAGCACACTGTTGTGTTTTCTCATCTGTAGCCTTCTTCAATAATTCATTTCAAACAATGTCTGAGCACTCGTGAGCGCTGCCAGTGTGTGATAGTTTACGCTGAGCCCTGGGTCAACCCTCTTAATTAGCACTGTTTTCCCAAATCAATAATCTACATGGACGGAAAGTCGACCTTACCATAAAGCAAACAATATATCACCATGTCACACGGCTCTTTCTCGTATTATCTTCAAGGTCAAAAGGTGAAGAGGCAAATTAAATGATGCATAATTTAAGTGCCGAATTTATGAGCTTCGTGTTTTCACAAACATCAGTCAACTGGTAAATAACACGATGTCATGTAAAATTAAAGTTGTGGTTCAACAAACGTGTCGACACATTTACAGCTGAAGTATGGACTCATGGACTAAAGTGTGCACATCTGAATAAAGTTTGGAGTTATAAGAATTGAAATCAAGATTTTATGAATTATCTTTAAATTACTTAATCACATGTATTATTTTAAAGGTGAGTTTAGGAAGAAATGTCTCTTTTGGATAGCAATGTGGTATTTTCACTTTTTCTATTGTGGCACGTTACTTAAAGTTAAACATTTAAAAAATAAGGTGAAGAAAACACTAAAAACATTTTGACAATATAAACAATGTGCTAAAATGTCATTGCAAACAAAACAACACATAATATACGCATCCTTTATATTCATCATAATTCATACTATAAATATATATAAACATGTAAAATATCTATATCAATAAAAATACCAACAAAATACATAAATATATATTGTCACTTCATAATGGGCCATGAAGTCAAATACTAACACATGAACTCCGAAAAAGAAATATCTTTATGCATTAAGAAATAAAACTCAAAGTTAGCTATGACAGCTATATGAGTTATCACCACGCCTACAGTCACTCTGCACTTAATCAGAAAAGCTGAAGTATATCAGTATATTATTCTCCTGTTTAAACGCGATGTCGTGCGTAAACAGTGCGCGTTCGCAAACAAACACAAGAGCGACTCACATGTCTGCAGACCTCTTAGATCTCTTCTGCTCGTCGCCGCATTTGCCTGCATGCGTTTGCTGTAGAGAAGGAAGCTGTTCGCGCAAATATTCCGTCTGCTTTAAGTGCTGGAGATCGGCACGCACGCACGGACGGACGCGGCGCGCCTGGACGCGTGGAGAGAGTACGAGCGCACTGATCAGTTTCCACGCAACGAGCGGCGCACATCCACAGAGCATCACAGCCTACAATCAGTTTAATTACTTCAACCATGAGTTCAATGTTCATTTCTTTCTTTTATATTTAAAAATCCAAACAGTATTTAAAACTCTTTATTATACGGATCAGTCTAACAAGTCTTAATCCATAACAGAAATTCTAAAATAATGAAAATGTGATTTATTTTTCTCTAGCCTATACTTAAAAATCAAGCTGGTCTGAATGGTTCCATAGAGAACCTTTATACCTTTCTGTTCTTGTGGTAGTAAATAATACCACAGATAATAAATAGGTAAGAAAAAGGGTTCTTTTAAAAACTTTTTATTTTGTTTGTTGAGCAGACCAAATAATTCATCTTAAAGATCAATGTGCTGCAATTGTAATAAATAAAGCCAATGTATGACACTTAGTGGAACACATGGCTTACATAAACAGTAATGGTCAAGTAACCTTTGATCTAAAATAACTTTTATTTAACAGAACCAACCTTTTAAGGTTAGACCACCGACATCAATCCACACACTTTTATACCAAATCTTTTTATTGCTGTTTTGATTGAATACGTCAGAGACAGTAACAGTGAGATATTGTCCATTATTAATCCCCTTCATTATCCACCCTTAATCCATATGATCCATATATAATATAAACATATTACATAAAGGTTTGTTTTAAAGTGTAAACAGTACACAGAGATTACTTAATACGTTCCTCTTTGAGCACATTTTCTCTTTAGTGATAACGTTGAGCCTGTGGTGCCTGTCATATTTAAAGGTCAATCTGTGCAAGGATTGCTGATGAATCTGTGGATGTAGAAACATGACATGTTTCATGTTCCTTCCCTTCATGACCACATGCTGGTTTAACTGGAACATTGCACAAAACCCCTCAAACGGCCTTATCACATGACATGTGCATTGAAATCTGTAATAAACAGTATATTCTATCCCATAACTCTCATCAAAATCATCACAGAAACATGCAGTTTTACATTTTCAAACAAGAGTTGTTTAGTTTTAAATTTACAATTAGATTGTTTCAAATGAATGAGTGTCTTTAAAAGTGCGTACATTTCTATACAGGAAAGGATGCAGCAATGGCATTTTGCAAAGTGGCTTCTGGCTAACAGACAAACAGCTCTGTACTTGTTTCAATCATGCTTAATCTCCTAATGTGACATGATCACTGTCTCTGAGAGTAAAACATTGATTATTGGAATTTGCTGCAGGAGGAATCAGCAAGGGTTTGCCAAAGTTGACTACAGTATTAATATAATAAATCTGTTGTTATACAACATTTAGTATTATAAAACTGTGTTTAATTTTCACAAGTAATCATATAAATATGTTCTCACTGTGCCAGTATGCAGCCTACCAAGAAGCCGACAATGCCGGCTGAAACAGACCTAAGCAACCTCCCGGTAATACCCTCACAACCACCCAAACATCAGATTGATAAATTACGAATTGGCAAGTATCCCTTACATTTTATATGTGACAAAAATTGGATCATACATGCTCATGCAGTATCTGTTTAAATTCTTCTCTAGAAAACAGCCTCAGTCAGAAAGCAGATCAGAGCAGCCCTTCAAACTGATGTAGATTAAAATGAAGCATCTTTCTCATCATTCAGATTCAATCATATCACCCCAGAGGAAACACAATCCGGCCACATTCCTTAGTCAGAGTTTCAGATTGCTGCCCTGACACTGTGACCCAGCTGTTCTGTGTATTTGTGACTGCTGTGAAGATGTTCAGGTGATGAAAGTCTGAACTCTATTTAACACCTTCTGGAAAATGTGGGTCAGCACTATAACTACATGTTTGTAATGCAAGAGAGTTAATGAGTTACGGTTGCCCACGTCTTTCAAGCTGTTAACGTGGAAGGGTTGTCTGGGTTCACGGGTTCTCCGGTGCCATAAATATAATTGATTAAGTTGAATGTACATGTTTCCACATTCCTAGACACATTTATAATAATACATTCAATTTCTTATCACTGGTTAAAGCTACTGGCTTCTATATAAATTGCTTTTGAAGATCATCTTACATTACAATACTATTCCCACTTGTAAACTTAGCTCTGCATCGTGTTCTTATTGTTTACACTTGAAGGAAAGTGCCACAAGCCTGCTCACCTGTTAGGTGCTTTGGATAAAAATTAATAAATGTTAATGTAATGTAAATGTCACTTCACAACTCCTGCAAATGCATCTGTCCCGGAACTCTGTATTCAGTGTTTGTAAAGTTTCTGTGGTGGGATTGTGGTCTCGGTTTTTCACTTGTGAAATAATCTACTTATTACTTTTGGACAAAGAAATATGATTCCGTAGCCATTATTATATTCGCTATGATTGAGGTATCACCAATTTCAGATTACATGTCCCAGTGCATATGAAGCTATAGATAGGTAACTATAAAAGGTTGTGCAAACATGAAATTGGGATATTCTCGTTATTCATTTATTTAGCGCAGATGATGAATGTGATGAAGTAAAAACCCAGGGGAGTTGAATGTTTTTCTCTGAGCTACACAATGAGCCTGGTAGCAGATTTAGATGACATATACATTGACAGCTGTAATTACTTCCGTCATTCTTAAACCGACACATCATCTGTCTCTGACAGCTCACATTCTGACAGCTCACATTCACTTAACTCTCTCCGGCTTTATTTAGCAAATTGCATCATTCATAGCTTTTTGATTCTGATAAAAAAGCCCACAAATTATGTATTTCATTTATAATTTATTTATTTATTGGTTGATTTTATGTTTTGTGTTACACACACATAATTCTTGTTTCTTTCTCTAAGAATGATACAAGATCAAAATTTTCATATCAAGTGTTCCAGACACACTGAGACATGCATTGAGTAATGTTTATATTACATTCTTCATCTGTACTCCCATTGTACGACCAATCCCTTGGTCGTGAGAGCACAGCGGAAGCGAAGACCTATACCATTCATCCTGTTGACCTTTCTGCGTTAGGCTAACACTTTCCCATGATGCTTTCAGTTGGGCAAACAATTACAGTAAGGCGGGGCAGGGTGGCGCATAGGTTTTGAAAGGTTACCGAGATGACCTGTATGTATTTTTGCAACATACCCCAAGAGAGTAAAGAGACTCTCCCGGCCATCAGACCAAATCACAAACCAAACAACATCTGGTTAACTAAGTAGTATGAAACCCAGTAGATGATTCTAGGATGTGCTCCTATTGATATGATCCTGAGATTCTGATTGGTCGTCATCAGTTTTCCACTGAATGTTTACTGATGGACAAATATGTGCTTTTTGATTTTACATCTTCAGTTCATTATATTGTGTGCTTTCTGAATGAGAACATCGTAAAACCTTTGCAAAATGGGGCTGTTTGTTGGTATGTGTTTATAGTTGTCAGAAAATGGTGACTTGTTTTATGAATTGCTTGTGAACAATCGAGAAAGTAATCGAGCTTCGCTTCAGAGCATCCACCAGAAATTCCTTGAGACCTCAGCAAAAGCTTCCAATCCCCTCCCATCTGATGAAGGCACGAAGTCCTACTAACACAACTTTGCCGGTGGAGTATAGTGGTTAGTATTTTGTGTGTTGGCCGCAGGAACCCCGTTTCATTCCAGATCACGGCATGGGACTGCGTGTTGTGTTTTGGTGGTTGATGTCCTGCCAGTCCCTTTTTGACGACCCCATTACATCACCATTAGATGCTCATCCCTCTTCGTCGCACGTTAATCCCAGAGATCCCGGAAACTGTTGTAGTGTTGGCGATGTTTTTATTGTACATTTGTCATATTGAAAGACAAATACAAATTTAAACTAAATATGGATTTTTAATGTATTTCCATTGGACCAATTTTCCCCAGAAACTGATCTTCCAACATCTGAACACTTGATGTAAGGCCCCAGTTTATTTTTTGATACAAAGATTGTGTATCGATTTGCTTTTGGTCACCATTGTATTTCTTCCTAATGTCTGGTTGCGAGCATTCTTCCAAATATCTTTCTCTGTGTTCATCAGAACGAAGAAATGTGTGCAGATTTGGTGAGCAAACGATGACAGAATTGTCATTTTGGGTGAAGTATCCCTTTAAGAAGGCAAAGCGTTCTTGATGACGTCACGGAGCGACGACGAAGCGTGACGATTTCCTGTTTTGGGGAAGTGAGTTAGCTATCAGTGTCTTGGTTTGGAGATTGGCACCGGAACATACAACTATTTACCCTTCAAATGTGTCTAATTTATCTGGAGTAAAGTTTAAAGTGCGGCTTGCCTTTTTAATAAAACCATGTCGGACAGTCCAGGTGGGTGCGGTGGTGTTTACAGAATTGCACGGCTAACTCAGTAACGTTAAAGCCTTAACATGCTGCAGCTAAAGAACACTTTGATATGAATATTTAATCAACTCTTAAGTTCATTTCTATCAGCAATCGAGCACGATGTTCATACCTTGCAGATATATTAATGCTTATACACTTTTAACCTCGTTTACCTCATTTTAAGTCTGCTTTTAAATGTTAAAACAAGGTCACCAGAATATTGCACGACATCAACTTAAAACCTTCATCTTACAAAGCGTGCAGTAAATGTTTTAGTATGGTTTATTGTGTGAAAATAACGTGAGAAATATTTACAGATTCTATATCTGTTGTTTCAGATTGAACATATCTTTCTTGTGGTTATTTTTAATTAAATATATGGCAGATGACACTGTGTTTGTAAATGCCTTTAAAAATGGGGATTGATTCCAGTGAACAGGCGTTGCTCAATGACCCTTTCTGTCACTGTGACTAGTGCTTCTAGAAAATTCTTTTCAACCTGCATTTGGTCACCAACAGACTTGCCACCAAGCGATGAACAGAATTTGGAGATACAAGGCTCTGTTACTAACTGCTCAGATGCGGTGACTGCGGGACAAGAGGAAAACATGTTTAACGACCGACAGTACTGTAAGTACATAACGTGCCGAATGTTTTAAAGAAGCAAACTTCACGTTTAGTAACGACAAAAACCTTGCCCCAAAAAACGTATCTGTTACATACTATGTCATGCTTTTGCACACTCTCTGTTTGACACACCTCATCGTTTTTTTGACAGATTGTGAGATGTGCCACCAGCACTTCGTAGATCGGTGCGAGGTTCATGGGGCGCCGTTATTTACTTACGATTCACCAGCGACTAAGGGGACTCCTCAGAGGGCTCTCTTAACGCTCCCACAAGGTTTGGTGATAGGCAGATCAAGCATTCCCAATGCAGGACTTGGAGTTTTCAACCAAGGCCAGACTGTGCCTTTGGGGATGCATTTTGGACCTTTTGATGGAGAGGTGACCAGTGAGGAAAAGGCATTAGAAAGTTCAAATTCGTGGGTAGTAAGTGTCAACCTTCTGTTTTTAGTTGCTTTTTTTACAATTTATTAATGCTGTATGATTTGACTAAGCTTACACATTTTCTCTTATTAACAGATTTGCAGAGCCAATAATCAATGTAGTTACATGGATGTAGAGAGAGATACTCACTCCAACTGGATGAAGTAAGCACTAGTTTTATGCTCCTGAATGTAGATTTTTTGGTGTTTATTAATTGTTTCTTTTTTGTATTTTCTTTAAGGTATGTTGTGTGCTCAACAAGTGAGATGGAGCAGAATCTTGTTGCATTTCAGCAAAATGGACAGATTCTGTTTCGTTGTTGTCGGTCTATTAGCCCAGGGCATGAGTTAAGAGTGTGGTATTCTGAAGAATATGCAGAAGGCCTTGGCACCATCTGGGATAAGATCTGGGACAGAAAATGCACCCCTCCTGGTAATTTAGCTTAAAAAAACGTGATGCGTCCTATGTGCCAAAAAAGATTTTCTCGACATTTTGGTTGATAACTATGTGAAACACAGTGAACCTTTTTATGAAGAAGGAAACAAAATGTATTCATAGTTACTTTTGTAACATCCACCTAAAGCAGCAACATTATGTTTTACAAATAAAAAACACGAGAGACCAAATTCTAGGTGTATTGCCCAGTGGTTGTTCTCGCTATAAACATTTTCATATTCATTAAATATAAGTTTAGTTTAAGAGGAATTATAATGTGCCTCGCACTCTTCACTGTTATTTAAGCATTCAAACGGAACAGAAAACATATGAAAGCAGCGCATGCAATCGAAATATATCTACTTTTTGTTTAACTCTTAGATGTGATGAACTCCATTAATGAGAGTGAAAATTTTTATCAAATTTGTGTATGAAAGAGACAACAGAATGTGCGTAAGCATGGAGTTTACGTGCAGGTTTGCAAATTTACCTGTCAAGTTTTTTTTTATAAAAAATTTGCGTAGGAAGTGGCGTATGCCTTCTTAGGCCATGTTTTGTGCGTACGCAACGTCTATAAATGAGGCCTCTGGTCTGAGTCCTAAAGTGAACTTGCCAGGATAGTGACATAATGCAGATGTAATGTATTGTGTTTTACTGTTTATCCCAGTTTATTGATATTTCAGTAAGTTGCCCTTTTTCTTACAGGGAAAACCGAAGAACAGTCCTCTCAAGAATGCCCTTGTCCTCATTGCTGTTACTCCTTTCCAACCTCTTTTTATCTGGGTATTCATGTGAAACGTTCACACCCAGATCAGTATGCACAATTCTTGCAGACACACCCAAATGTGTCCACAGACCACTCGGTAGTGGTAGATGTAGACCAGTGCCTCCTGGCCTCTGATGCACTTCCTCCAAGCCAGGTGCAGCCAAACACAGATTACTGTCAGGGTCAAGTTTCAAGCCTAAATGGACATGACCTTGAAAAGTCAGACTTCACAGATTTGTCTGATATATGCAAGAAGGGTTCGAACGAAACCATAAACGGTGTAACCGATGTCTCGGGAGAACCAAATAAATGTGGCGAGTGTGACCGCAATTTTCTGAGGTCTTGTCATCTGAAGAGACATCAGCGCACTATCCACTTCAAGGAGAAGCCTTATTGCTGCAGCCAATGTAGGAAGTGCTTCAGTCAGGCAACAGGCCTGAAGAGACACCAACAGACCCACAGGAACGAGGAGAAACAAATTGATGCGACCATACCTTCTGATATACACCCCTGCACCAAGTGTTCCTTCTCTTTTGTGACCAAAGTCAATTTATTCCAACATCTCAAGCGCCACCATCACGGTGAGTACCTCAGATTAGTTGCGAATGGCTCGCTCACACCACAGAATGAGGCTACAGAGGCTCATTTCGACAAGAATGACCCACCCTACGAACCTCCTGTCAGCTCGGGAAAGTCTGCGAAGATCCGCTTGAGCCGCAGGATTTGTCCTAAAAAAGTGCCTAGCGGACGACCCCGAGGCCGACCGCCGAAGAATAAGCATAAAGCCGCAGCCGAGGCACACACGGCTTTACCGGTCTGCGCTAAATGTGAACAAAGCTTTTCTGATTCAGAGTTGCAAAAAACTCACCAATGTCCTGGAAAAGCCAACAAAGAACCGGAGGAACCGCAAGAAGCACCTGATTCCCATCACGTTTGTGGCGAATGCAAAAGAGTTTTCGGTAATATTGATCTTCTCAAAGCCCACGATTGTATTCAGCTGGAAGGTGGACCTTACAGCTGCTTGAGCTGTAACCTTCACTTCAACCGTTTGTGTAACCTTCGCCGCCACGAGCGCACCATCCACTCTAAGGAGAGGCCCTACTGCTGCACGCAGTGCCTTAAGTCTTTCGCCCAGTCCTCTGGCTTGAAGCGCCATCAGCAGAGCCACTCGCGCCGGAAAGCGCTCCTTCAGAGCTCGGCGCAGGAGAACGACACCATTTTTCTCTGTACCTACTGCCCTTTCTCCTTCACGGGTGAACACTACCTTCACAAACACATCCGGCGACACCACCCAGAGATGAGCGGCAAATATCTGAGTTTCGATGGGGTTTTCTCGGGGGAAAAGCCACACAGCTGCACCCAGTGCTCCAAGAGCTTTAGCACAATCAAGGGCTTTAAGAACCACACCTGCTTTAAGCAGGGAGATAAGGTCTACCTGTGTCCCGATTGCGGGAAGGCATTCAGTTGGTTTAACAGCCTCAAGCAACATCAGCGCATCCACACGGGTGAAAAACCGTACACGTGTCAACAGTGCGGGAAGAGTTTTGTGCACGCGGGACAACTGAACGTGCACCTACGTACGCACACGGGCGAGAAGCCGTTCCTCTGCGCCCAATGCGGGGAGAGTTTCAGGCAGTCTGGAGACCTGAGGCGGCATGAGCAGAAGCATTCGGGAGTTCGGCCATGCCGCTGCCCAGATTGTGGGAAAAGCTTCAGTCGACCGCAGAGTCTCAAGGCTCACCAACAGCTTCACGATGGCACCAAGCTTTTCCCCTGTGGTCAGTGCGGGAAAAGCTTTACTCGTGGATACCACTTGACCCGACATCTCCAGAAAATGCACTCTTCGCTACCGTAGCCATGGCGATACGTCGCTAATGAATATACCAATGTCAAATCAAAGGTTTTGTTACTGTTGATTGGAAAATATCTGTATTTCCATGGACGCAAAATTGTCAATTAAAAATACCTATTTGTTGCGGAGACAAGTCTGGAATGGGTATAAGATTATTTTCTTAAAAATAGGATAAGTAGGCACACAAATACGTGATAGTTGGTGCCCAAAACCAGAGAATCATGGGACAGTTTGTATTGAGTACAGAGTCAGAACTATATTTTATTAATAAAAAAATGCCTAATTGTTAGACATTGATATGTTTCTATGATCGTAAAATGCAGAAAGGTATAGGGTTTCTGTTATGTATTTATAATGATAAAGCTTTTTTCACAATAAACATCCTCCCATTTTGTCCCCCTCCCAAAAAATATGCAATTTCCAGTCTTTTAGTTCAATAATATCATCAAGGATTTCATTGGCAAATAAGTCCTTAAACCACAGGGGTCCTTCGACTACACTAGATGCATGAACATTTATCTATCTTTTAACACACTGTCCATCTATGCAGCAGAAAACATGCACATCCTGTTTTCCTTACAGTTTGTTTTAATTTACCAACCTTGAATTTAATGTTACAGTTGAGTTTGTGTAAATATATTACAGGATATCAAGTTATGACCTTGTGCAAATTACCGTGCGATGCTTGTTTTCCTAAAGGTGCAGTTTGTAAGAATTTTGCAGTAAAATATCCACTAGGCTAGTGTTATATATTTTGTACTTGAGTACTTCGTGGGGAAATCTCCATTCTAAACAGTGACACGGGTCCTGTTAATGGCATCATATCTGCGTTACCCTTTGTTACTGCCTTTCATGACATGGAAGTAGAGTCTAGCGTATAGTAAGCCACTAGCTTTTTTCGAGCAGTCACTTATTTATGGACCACAATTATTCGCAACATTTATAAATCTTTACACTAACATGATTTCTCTTTACCGTCTGATTGATGGCCATCAGTGGTGGAGTTGAAGTCAACAGATCCCATCATTTCACGCTACTTCACAAGCGTCATCAAGCTACACCATTCATGTTGTTTTGATCGTACGCCCTCTAGCGGCGGTTTCTACAAACTGTACCTTTAAGCCTTTAAAGAAGCTGTAACATGATGAAAATGTGCATAAATGAAAGGCGTTCTGATGCTCCTTTTTATGTGACAGGATTGCTATCGTCTCTCTCAGGCATAGTACATGCAATGTTTTATTACTTTATAATATTCACGGTGTGGTGTAAAAACAAGCCTCCATCTACACACCAAAGCAAAGAATGACCTGCACAATATACGTGTCAATTCAGGAGTCTTTTTTGAACATTTTAGTTTAAAATAATAAAGCATCCACACTTATATTACTTAACATTTTTATGAACTTTTTTGACTGTTTAATAAATATGCCACACTTTACACAAAAGAGCTGTTTTAGTAAAATTATTGCATATGGGATACACATTTTGGTAAATTAATAAACTTAAAAAATAAACCTTATATTTACCCAATATAGAATGTATTGCATGAGAAATAATGAAAAGGTGCTTGTTCTGCTCCATTTCTAGTTTTTACAATTGTGCTTAAACACTGAAGGGTGAACTGACAGCACAAGGATTAAAATCATGATCAGGTAGTGTTTTGAGATGCTTTTCTCCCCAAAGAATTGTCAAAGACACATTTTCTACATCTTTAATATAACAGCTGATAAAACCAGTTTGAACAAACATTTAGTCATTCAGTATTTGTTTTGTACGCTTTTATCTCATAATGTTCAGTAACACAATCAAAATATCCTGAATAACATCCTTGCTTTCTGAAGCCACCGTCTTTACTTTCCAGTCTGTTTGTCATATGTGTAATGTCAAATATACAAACCAATATTGTACATGCTGCACCTGCTCATGCTGGCAGGCAATTGCTCCCTCTAGTGGCTGATCATGCACATGTCCTGCTGACATTTGTGAAAGTGATGTGATGTAAAGGGACAGTTCACCCAAAAACAAAATTCTGTCATTAATAACTTAACCTCAAGTTGTTCCAAACCTGTATACATTTATTTGTCCTCATTAACACAAAGAATTATATGTAGAAAAATGTGAGCAACTGAGATCTCGAAGGCACCATTGTCTACCATAATAGGAAAAAATGGAATTCAAATGTCCCCCAGAACTGTTTGCTTTCCTAAATTCTTCTAAATATCTAATTTTGTAAATTTTACATAATCATATATTATTTCTACTATGGTAGTCAATGATGACCCAGAAATCTAAGTTGCTCATATTCTTCCTAACTTTCTTTGTGTTTAACAGAACAAATAACTTTATTCAGGTTCGGAACTACCTGAAGGAGAGTAATTAATGACATCATTTTCATTTTTAGGTGAACTATCCCTTTAAATTATAACTGATCCTATTCATCCCTTCATAGGTTCATATTTACAGTACTTTATCTTTTATTTGGTTCTCCCACGATTCCCTGAGAGTTGAGTCATTTAATTTAAGAGCTTAGTGTACCATTTGAATAAAACACAACAACATTTCTTACAAATCCACAATTGACTGTTTATTTCATAAAAGCACATAACAAACCACATGGGTGTGTGTGTTCCATACAAGGCTTGCACTGAAAAACAAATTCGTTTACATGCCTCATTGATTTATTTAGTCTCTGCTGAAAGGATAATAGTGACATACTACAAACTACAATCACAATCAACTTGGGTCCTCCTACATTTCACATAAATATGTTCACATGTTGGTTTTCTTTCCTCCAAACTGTTATTGCAGCTAGTGTGAGAATGTTGTGCTGTTTTGGGTTTCATTATACAGAAGAATCAATGAGGCAGGTTCCAGGCAGTAATAAAAACATCGGTTCCAGGTTTCAAACTATTGTGAGCCTGTCCACACCCTCACTGTATTCAAACATGAACAACACTCAGGTAAAAATGTACACATGTGGGGGACAATCTCATTGTCCTGTTTTTGTAGTTGTTGTTTTAAACACCATATGGTATGGACGCCTTTTAAGAAATTTGAAGGACCTAAATGAACACTGGGAGTGAGTGAAACACTTAACGGGATACTTCATCCAAAAAATGTATATTCTGTCATTATTTAGTCACCTTTGAGTTGTTCTTAATCTGTATAAATGTCTTTGTTCTGATGAACACAGAGAAAGATATTTGGAAGAATGCTTGTAACCAGATCTCGCACCCCATTGACTCCCATAGTAGGAAAAATGACTTTATCTTTTTTTTTGTTCTGTTGAACACAAAAGACGACATTTTGAAGAACAGTTCTGGGGCACTTTTAACTTTCATTGTATTTTTTCATACTATGGTAGACAATGGGTGGCAAAATCTGTTTGGTTATAAGCATTATTCCAAATATCTTTCTGTATTGTTTCTGTGAACAAAGACCTTTATACAGATTTGGAACAACTGAAAGGTGACTAAATGATGACAGAATTTTCATTTCTGGCTGAAGTTTCCCTAAGTAATACTGAGAAAAAGGCAGCAGTTGGTTTTTAAGGTTCAAGTCACAAAAACCTTGCACGAGAGGTATAGTGTGGACTGCTGGTAGAAGAGAGGCATCTGAAAAGAGGTGTTGAAATAAACGCCCTTAAAATGTGGCTATAAAGTACTGCTAAGCTAAATTATAATACGTTTTAAATAACCACACAATATTATCTGAATACTTCATCTTCAGCTGCTTCAGACTGTTTATCATTCCCAAAACAATCGAACTTCACCACGAATGTGCTTTCTGTTTAAAGTTAATAAAGGAATATTGACAAAGGATTTTCTATCATGTATCGAAACTTGCTTTCTCGGTGCGATCCTGAAAATACTATATATAAACAAAAATAAAACTAGAAACAATCATTTTAAGGTAATGCAGAAAGTGGCAGGTCATTACTGGAATTTCTGAATCAGGGGCTTTGATTTTTTCCCCACTTATTCTGGACCCTGTGCCCATTTCATCAGCTTCAAGAGCAAAAGTAACAGTTTTGTTAATGAAATGTAACGCGTTTTGTTACGAAAAACATATTTTGTTTAGATTAGGTTTTACATCGAATTGTCATTCGAATTAATATCATAGTACATGTAAGGTAAATAAAGGGCTTTCAAAGCAAACACTGCGGAGGGAAATAATTATTCACAATACTAAAAATAAAGAAATGGAAATCTACAGAACCATAAAAATCCTAAAATGGAAGGTGGAGGGTTATTAAACTCATGTAGGGCTTACTGACAATAACTAAATGGACACCATTATAGATTCTCTTATTACAGATTCTTTCCTCTGTTCCAATACATTTACACTGAAGTAGATATAACATTGATTAACTTTACGACGGATCCAGTGTCTTCAGTTCCTCAACCTGCGACTCAACATCTGTTACCTGTGTAGAGAAACATTAATGGTTAATAACCATTTAAAGCGAGACATGGCAGGCAAAAATGTCATTTTTGTGCACACTGGTGGATTTACAGATTTTATAACATGTCATCTTTAACAGTGATACAATAAAAGTTCACAATAAAATGTTTATTTTTGGTGTTACTCCTATCCATTATTTGTAGTCATCTAATTGCATATCTTAAACAGATGTTTTCCCAAATTGAGTTTTTTCCAAGATCCTTGTCAGAGTTTTAAGTGATATTTTTTCTTAAACGGATTCGGGGAAATCGATGGCCCTATTTTTATTAGATTTGAGTTCTGCCTTTGATTGGGTCGATCATAATGTACTGTTGGCGTCTGTGGTCTTTTGTGGCACAGTCTTACAATGGTTCCGCTCCTATCTGGTTAACAGATGTTTTAGTGTTCGTATTGGGCATCACACCTCCTCTAGTTTACCTCTTAATTGTGGCGTTCCACAGGGATCTATCCATGGACCAGTATTGTTTACCCTGTACATGCTTGTCGTCCATTTGTAAGATATAAATGGCATTAAACCACTGCTGGCCTGTTTAGAAGAACTTAAGATTTGGCACTCTATTAACATTTGAAATTTAAATGAAAATAAAACTGAATAAATTATATGTGGGTTGAAGAAAAACTGTGAGTCAGATCTTGATTGTGGCTCTTTTGACTTGTATGAAACACAGTGTGGTTGTGCTATTTGACCACAACTTAAAATTTGATAAGCAGATCAATGTTGTTGTAAAATCTGGCTAAAGTGAAACGTTTTTTTATCTCAAGAGTAATTTTCAAACAGTGATACATGCATTTGTAACAACCCGCTTAGATTATTGTAACTCACTCTATTATGGGGTTTCTCAGTCCTCCCTCTCCCGTCTACAGCTCGTGCAAAATGCAGCTGTTTACTCTCTGGGTCCTGCAAATATGAGCCGGTCACGCAAATTTTTATGTTGTTGTTAGTGCTGTTTTCCTTAAACTTTTTTAGTTTTAGTTTTTATTTTAGTCTGTATAGCACTTTGGTCAATCTCGATTGTTCTAAAATATGCTTTACAAATAAATATTGTATTGTATTGTATAACATTCTGAACCAAAAGTTCAACTTGTGTAGTTACCTAAGCCATACTTTTCATGTTCATTCTTATTAATATTCTGAAGGTTATTACAGAAAGATATATTAACACAATGTTTTTTTAGCGGATTTGCATACCATTTAGGGGTAAAATTTGGTGATAATTACATTTGATTTGTCTTCGTAAAATTGTTATATTTTTAAATTAAAAAAGATATATCTGTAATATGTTCTGTAAAAATGTGTAATGCTAATATGTTTTGTGAATTTGAAATATTTTATTAGCTCATTTTTACAGAATGCTGACCTTGTGCGAGGAAAAGCCGATTTCTTTCGTTGTTATTTAAAAGACATATTTATATTTAATTTGTAAAAAAAACGGTCAAAATGATGTGCTGCATCCGGGTTACTTGTTATCAGTTATCTGGGAATAACGAACCTGCAAATGTCGCGACCAGCCAATCAGAATCAAGCATTTCAACGATAATTAATTAATTAATTATTAATTAATAATACTTTATATAAAGGTATTGTATTTGACCGATAAAAACACTCTACCTTGTCTTGGGGTTGGTCTGTTTCTTCTTTATCTGAAGCTTCAGTTTCTTCTACAGTTTTCTCCTGACCCGTTTTCTTCTTCAGGAACTCAATCTCCCTACATGCAACAAGACAAACCAAATAAACTCATCAGACATAAACTCAAAAAAAATCATAGTCGATATTTGGTGTAACCAAATCAAAACAGTCATTTATGCATTCACACAGGTACTATTTATGTCAATAACTACTGACTAACAGTCCAATCAATCCTGACATTTTATTGTGTGTTCACTGAGAACAAAAACATAAACTTTATGTTACAAACACAATAATCTACCAATTGAGCTACAGAAGCACTATTAAACATTACATAGTTTGGCATACAATTTTAATTCTTAGCTACAGTCCTTCTTATATCTCCATATTTGGTGATTTTTTGCCATAAATCATTATTATTAGTCACCCTTTATGTTGTCACTGGGTTATTAAATATCTAACCAATAAAAAGTATTAAAAAGAGCTTGTCAACTTGGACAATACGGTATTTAATCATTCAAAAGTGCAGCGTTCTTTTCTATTTCCTGAACATTTTGGACATCCAAGGCTTCAGAAGGACAGCGAAGAATTAATAAATGTTGTTTATTAAATATCAAATGTGAACTATAGACGGTTTTAAAGCATTTTACAAACATCTACACATCCACAAAGAATTGAGTTCATGCAGATTATTTCTTATATCAAACAAAAAAACCCGAGGAGAACCATTTCTTGGCTAAACTTGCCTTTCCAATCTTTTGAATTTAGACTGCGATACCAAGTTCAACCGCTAGATGTCAATGCCCCATATGGTATATTCAAATTGCTCCAAACATTTAACAAATTATTCCTTTTTATAAAATGAACATGCAACAAAACTCAACAAATCGTTTTTTGAATACAATTATAATACAATACAATAAAATAATCATATCAATTCATATTAATATTAATTAAATTAAATATAAATTGTTATATTATTAGGCCAGATCAATAAACAACCCGAGATCATGAGTTTTCTTCGGGCCAGGTGCATGCATCCGATAGAACCGTCATCTAAGCTTTAGAGAAGTGTTGTGGGTTAAAGTCTCAGAAAGCTTGTGTATGCATGTGTTTTGTCTCACTTTAGCTGATATTCTTTAATGAGACGCTTGGCCTTGCTGTATTTGCGCTCCAGAGCCTGATACTGAGCCTGTGTCTCTTTCAGGTGCTCATCCACAGCCTGACACAGACTCTGCGCCTCCATCCAGTATCCCTCCAGCTTCTCCATGCGCTCCCGGTTCTCCTGCATGTTACTCTCCATCTGGGCCTTGTCTGCACGCCAGCGCTGTTTCTCTTGATCCGCATGATTCAGCTTCACATAGATACAAACAGAAAAATATGATTTTATTTATTTATTTGCCTCCTTCATTTATTTTCAAAGCTTGACTTAACGCTCCAACACACACTGCATGCATACAATTTTTAATACATCTTTAATAATATGTTTGAATAAAAAACAAAAATGTCAATTTTCCAAAGTGGGACATCTATGTGCGTGAAATTACACAATTTGATTTGGCAAATGGGAGATACAAGGTAATCCTACCTTCCGCTTCAGCTGTTGGATCTCAGCCTGAGTCACAGCATGTTTAATCTGCAACTGTGCAAAATGTAGTACACAGGTTAGAGAGCACAGCAACATGCATTTTCGTGAGGAAAAAACAGCATCAGGACAGAAACTAACTTGAAAAGGTTTAACAGTCCAGAAGAAATTTATTTTATATACAACAAGTATGATTGTGTACAAGAAATATAAACCTGTAAGAAAGTTCTTTCTGGAAAAAAGTGTTTTTGTCTTACTTCTTTGTATTTGTGGGCGAGCTTCTCAGGGTCCACTTCCACGGGTGACAACGTGTCCTCATTCTCAGCCAAATCAAACACTTCTATGGCACTTGGGTACGTGGGGCTCATCTCATCTTCTTCCTCTTCATCAGTGCCATAATCACCACCCTGGAAAGAAAGGACAGGATTGAAATCTCTCAACCTTTTGAGGCGGTTTCCCGGACAAATCTAGTCCCAGAATAACTTGTTAGAGGTGCTTTTGAAATTATTACACTGACTTATATCAGTGTGATTGTTTTGAATGGTTTGGAGGGGCAGAGCAAGAAACTAAAAATATTATCCTTTGACATTCACCTGTTCCAGACTCGCATCAGCCTGATTCTTTCATTTGCTTTATACATTAAAAAGACATGCTCACGTACCTCTTCCTCATCCCCCATGTAGTTGCTGTAGCGTTGCTCCATCATCTCTCTTTGCCAGCGCTCCTGTTCAAGGGTTTGCTGGATGAGCTGAGCTACTTCACTCTGCTCTCCCGGTTTCTCTCGGCCAATTATAAACCTGCATACAGGAAGTTTAAGTTTTGAGTATGTCATTGCCCAACTATGACACAAGGCTTTGAAAAGAATTAAAATTCCATCTTTGAGGGTGAAAATAAAACATTGTTGCCTGAGGTTTAGTTATAATGTTAGTTAGGTTAAATAATGTTAGTTATATAACATGCATAATTTAGTTCATGACAGTTGTTTTCCGGCCTCTTTGACCCCTTAGAATCAAATTGTACTTTTTGTAGAAATAGAGATGAGCTGTTTATTCATAGGCTGTGTGTTGTCTATTACTGCATATTTTAATAACAGTCCCAAGTCTCTAGACAGTGGACATACGTATGCTCTTCGGTGTTCTGTGTCTTTAGGTTTGCCATTAAAATGCCAGTGCGAAGCAAACCAGGACTAAATTTATATCTTTTTTATAAATAACCAATAGAACAGAACTACAAATTTAGAACTAAAAAACTGCTTTTATAAGTTGTCTTTTATTAAAAATTAAACAAACATCTTATATGACATGACATGACAATATTTGCAATGAGAACACTGTGAAAGGCTGCCATAAAATACACCAAAGTAATTGGTGGTGAAAGTAATTGAAAACACTAAAAAAGCATTTGTTAAAGGGATAGTTCACCCAAAAATTAATATATTGTCATCCTTCACTCACCATCATGTAATTTCATACCTGTATAAATTACTTTGTTCTGATGAACACAAAGAAAGACATTTTTAAGAATGTTAGCAATTTTCAGGTCTGGGACATCATCGACTACCATAGTCAGAAAATAAACTTGTCCTCAAAGTTGCCCCAGAATTTATTTTTTCTCATATATTATTCAAAATATATACATATTTATTTTCTACTATGGTAGTGGATGTTATGCTTTATACAGTTTATGCAATTATGTTTTATACAGGTTTTAAATAGCCTGAAGGTGAGTAAATGATGACAGCATTTTTATTTTGGGGTGAACAGTCCTTTTAACACAATTCCTTTCTTTAATTCTTAAATAAATACAAATGTATGATATACGTGCAATTTGAATGAAATTGTATGCATAATTATTTGTTCGATGTTGGAAGTTACTGTAGCAACTTGTGTAACATATAGCAACAGCCTTGAAAAACTATAACTATTAAAACTCTGCTACATCAGTAAAAAATGTAGTAAATTTGAAACAATATTCACAATAAAAGAATTATACAAAAATGAAAAATTATTTTCTATATGGCGTAAGCAGGTGCTAATTTTATCAATGCGGTAATTGATCAACAAATCAACATTTATCATGTTGTTTGCCTTAAATTATGCTCTCATAAATCCCTCTTTGTTTCTCCTTTCCATGTTATCCATCCTCAGTTTCATCCCTCTTGTCTGCTCCTACACTGTGCGTGTCTGGTTCCCAAATAGCCTCCCCTTGTTCTGCCCTCCCCCATAAAAATTCATCTGTCATAATAGGATCTAGTATTCTTCTCCTCTAAATACAAGCTTTGTAACACATCATAATTACATCTGTTACACTGACCCGCATTTTCTAAATGATGAACTCATGAGGGAAAAGAGAAGGGAACCCCGACCGCTAGGAACAGAACACCAAGTTTCTTTCACTTGTGTGTGCACTTTTTTAAGAAGGATTGTGTGAATACTGTGATTCACAATGATATTTACCTCTAAACCTCAAATATTCCTTTTAGTTTACATAAAAAGGAGCTGAATATTACAATATGAAGTTTGTGCAAATATTCTTTAAAAATGTCAGGGTAAACAATACCGCTACAATGACAATCAAAGTTAAAAGTAAAATATGACACAAACGTTAGTCAGTGTGCATTCTTACATGTATTTACACAACATGCAGAGTACAAAGCAACCGAGTTCAAAATAAAGGTGTAAAAATAAAGCTATAATTGAGAGAATGAGTCTAGTCTCTAATTACTTTAGTGTTTATTGCTGCCTTCAGAAAACTTCAGAAGTCATAATTATGAGGTGATGTGTGTGTGTGTTTAAGTGATTTTGGCTTGGATGGAAATTGCACAATTCTATACTTCCCTGCCTAACAAACACAGGGAAGTATGTTGGGAATTCATCTTCTATATACAGTATAAGGGCACTTTCAGAACATATGCTTTGTTCAGAAACAGGGATTAATAGTTACTATGTTGTATTTTCTTGGGTCGCCTTCAAATCTCAACGTTTCTAAACCAACCAAAAGTTTTATTTTTACAAGTTTGGGACAGCTGTATATAATACATCATTATGCATTATATACAGCCTAGTTCGTTGACTTGTCACATTTATAATTCATACTTATCACCAAAACCAATTAGTTTGTTAGTCCCCGTGAAATAAAACATTTAAATGCCTATTTTTTCAAGAAATATTGCAGCGTTCATTAAAAATAGTTTATCAATGTGAGTCCTTCTCTTTTTAAAATGTTCTTAACACAGCGACACACCTAATATGCGCAATTGGCGAAACTGTTAATTTCATCTTCAAAATTACACGTTATATATTAATTTCAGAATACAAAAAACAGGAACATTTAATTCAATGTCATAAAAAACACTTACATCAGATGGGATTACAGAAACTGCATTACTCTACATGCGTCAGTTCTACCCTTATACAATATCCTAACTGTTGGTTTCTTGAAAAATCTGGACAATAGATTGTGTCCCAGATGAGATTTGTCTGTATTCATTCACCAGCGTCTCTGTATGATAGCCTGTGGTTTATGACAGGGGTTTTCAAACTGGGGTCCTAGGAGCCACAGTGGGCCTCCAGAAGGTAACATAAGAGTTTATCTGCTTTTTTTGCTACATGATAGTTTCCAGAATTAGAAATGTGTCTATTTCTGGTGAATATTTCCTTTTGCGCACCTAAAGTGAAGGTAATAACAGTACAAATACATGTTAAAAATGTCTCTTCGGTGTTATATAGGCCTACCTCTAAAAACATTTGTAAGTTTGGAAACGATATGTTGTACTGTAATATCACATTCACTGTTTATCTAATAAAATTTGAATGTTTCTTTGCACATCTAAAATTATAGATGGATATGTATTTAAGGAAGGGAGTTCCTCACAAAAGGTTCATCTTCAGGTAATGTTCTTTCCCTTACTTTACATGTGTATGACAGAAGGCGTAAATATAGACTACGGCTCTGATTTATGTAGTTGCATAACTTCAATTTGCTTCTCATCATTAGCAATGGAATAAAATACAGATTATATATTTGTGTTGTAATTCACAATATGAACAGCTGTTCACTTTGACTTTAGAACTGTTCTGACAAAGAGTCTGAAAGCATTTGTAAATTCGGCAGTAAAAAGTACATTGTTTTAGTCTTGGTTGAGCTTGTGTGTTAAAGATGTTAAAGCATTATAATTTTTTTTTAAATGTATGCATTTTGTGTCAAAGCAACAAGAAATGTGTTAATTGAACAGCCAGATGTTGTGATAATTGTGTTAAGAGTTTAGGAAAATTGTCAAAAACTGTAAATTATGTATGTTAGTCGGCTTGGGCGGAGCATCCGTTAACTCCTCCCCTTCAACTGTCAGTCTGCTGTCAGTTCCATTTCAAAATGCAAAGGCTGCTTTTGTACATCCAATAAAATCACAGAGAAAGATGAAAACCACGCCCACTTTTTTTCTCATTCCGTTTCATAAAATCGATCGTAACTTCCGGTTCACGAGGACTTCAATGCTGCATTTTTGACACAATAAAAGCAAACAGTGACCGCGGCTCCTTCAACCCGTATGATGGGAATGGTTCGAAACTAAAGGAGTATGACGTATCTAATTGTGGTTTTCTTCCTGTTGGTCTTACCTGACAATGCCAGATGTGTTTCTTAAAACTGAGGCGGCAAAAATTTGAGTCACACCGACCAGACTTGTTCCATCCACCTCCACTATCAAATCATTCACCATGATCCTGAGAAACACAACAGAAGAAACATTGTGACCGGTCTGGAATGACATTCAGTAAGTCAAGTGTAGAAAATAAGTCTGCGTTGCAAGCGTTGTAAGGTTTACCTGCCGTCCCGATGAGCCGCTCCTCCCTCCGTGACAGTCTTGACGAATATCCCAAGCTTCTCCAGTCCCATGTCGGCTCCGGCACCCATCCCGATAATACTGATACCCAAACCCTCATTATCTGTTGAAACACATCCCAAGATGTAGAATGCAATCTTTAACACATATTGACATGCACCTCTCATCTTTTCTCTCCAGACCTTTTTCCAGTTCAACAGGGAACAGGTCCAGCCTTTCCACACGTTTCTCCAGTTCATACTCAGCAGAAGCAGCCATGGGGTCCACGTCATCATTCCTTCTGTCATAGTCCTCATTGGAATAGGTTGCGAAAACCTGAAATTTGATCGTATAATTTAGAGCACGTGTTGAGAACACGAGGACCTTCCTGAACAAACAGTATTGGTTGCAAAATACATTTACAGTAAAGGGGTGTTCTGTCATCATTTAGTCTCATTTTACCCTCATCATGTTCCAAACCTTTATACATTTCTTTGTTCTGTTGAACACAAAGAAAGATATTTGGAAAAACGAAAGCAACTCAAATGGCACATCATTGAGTACCATAGTAGGACAATTACAATGGTAGTCAAAGGTGCCCAAGAACTGTTTGCTTTTCTTATTCTTCAAAATATCTCAGTTGGTGTCCAACAGAACAAAAAAAATCTAGTGCCTAGATATCAGAGCCATTGAGAGAGAGAGTTAGGCCAACGGACGTCCAAGACGCAGGAACATCACCTGATTCATTGGGCCTTCAGATAGTTCCAGGAAGTTGATATCTCTTCACATGCTTTATTTCTTTCATTTTTTGATTCATTAAATGTCTTTCGTCTTTAAGTTGGTTAGAAGTTTTCCTCAGTTGGTCTGTTTAGTCGCTCCATGATTAACTAGTAACTTCCGGGAACTATTGAGAGCCTGCATTAAACGCCTTCGCTGTGAAAAATACTGTTCCATTGGAGACAACGGAGGTGCAACTGTCTCTCTCAATGGCACTGCTAGATATGGCCAAAGTCTAAACAATTTATCAACTGCAAAATAATGAAATGCTCTCCACACATACACAGTATATACATTACTCAAATCATTTTGCTTGAAAAACCCCGCTAAATACCACACTCTGCCCGCTCTGAAATATTCTGGTATTGCTGAAAGCAAATGTAGGAGCCTGATAAAAATGCTAATTTAAACAAAAAGCGGTCTGATGGATTTAGAGGGTTGAACTCTTCCCATTTCCTAACTGTGAAACATTCATTTGTAAACACAGCAGATTTTTCTATCTCGAAGATATGCATCTTGCCACCTTTGTAGCCACGACTTGAAATATAAATACGTTTCTCTTTGTCTCTAAGCAAAATAAACCTTTCTTGGAAACTAAAATGCACCAGCTCTTTTTGAAATGTTAGTATCAAAGAATAACACGATTCAAAGCAGCCCTCAGGTTACCTGAAGAACTCTCAAATGCATTTGTTTGCTCTTGATTGTAAATGTGGTCATCTCAGCTCTGATGTACTGAACGTGGAGCTGAAGTGCATCTCTATTGAAAGGCAAGCTGTGTGGGCAGAGCAGGTGTGCCCACTTTACAGCAGCTCCTGTGGCTTCACTGCAAGTTTAATACCGTATAATCTTTTATAACGTGGGTGCAGCAGAGCGGACTGTGCCAACATTGCCTGGTTGCTGTGAGCGGTTATGTCATCTGTCTTGCTGATGCCCTCTTCAAAACCAGACACACACATAAGAGGCACATCGAACGCTTTGACCCATCGCTGCAATGCATTAAAGGCACCACCATATTGGGAATAGCAAATTTTCCCATCAACACTTCCAAATGAACAAGGAACTTGGTTTTAATACATACATGCACAATGTCTGCATTTCTGAATTGATTTCAATAGTTTGTGATCTATGTGGATCAGAAAAATGTTCTCAATCTTAAAGGGAAATGACTCAAAGGAATTATGAACACACTTTTTCTCTTGTGTATCTAGCTTAAGGGTTCTCAATCTTTCTGACTCCAAGGCCCTCCATTGTGTTCAACCATATTCAAAGCCCCCCCTCGCAAAACTCAAACTTTTTACCCAATAAAATATTTAAGAGCCATTAAATGGAAAAAAAAAATTCATAATAAACATGTCATGAAATCTCAGGAGAGACAAGGCAGGAGAACCCAAGTGCAGGCAGACACAAGGATAGCAGGGATAAACAAGGAATTTATTTTACAACAAACAAGACAAAAAGGCAAAACAAAACCCACGAGGGAGTAAAACAAGACAGGATAAATATAAACTTTAACAAGACACACTGACTAACTAACTGATAAAACAAACACTAATTCAAGACACTAAACTGACTTACTTTAGACACAGGGAACAGGAACAGGAACAACAACTTGGTAAGACACAAGCATGAACAGGAATCACATTAACGCAATGAACCGCACAAGACAATGAAACAAGAGGATTCTTATAGGAAGACAAACACTGGATAATTAATTGGGGACAGGTGAAACAGATGAAACACTAAGGGGAAGCTAATGACACGAAATGGCGGGAAACACAGACGAGACTCGGGGAGAGTATGGAAGGCCAAAAGGGTCCAAAATCTCTCTCCCCACATGAAACAGGGAATTCTGCCCTGGTTCTGCCCCAAAACCAAGAATAGCCAAACATGATAGGCAGAACCGTGACAGAACCCCCGCCTTAAGGAGCGGCATCCTGACGCTCCTCAAGGAGACTCACAGGACAAGACAGACTGGGAGACAGACAAAAACCAAACAGACAAGGTGAACATGATCAAGGGCATACAAGACAAGATAACGAATGGGTTGGGATGAGATAACAAAAACAACAGACAAGGGAGGGGGGGTGGAGGCAAACGAGGAAACTTGGGAAGTCCAGAAGGGGGAGGGCTGGGTGGGAAAGTTCCAGCCCTTGGGGACGCGCCAGGGCGCGGAGCCCCAGGGGGCTTGACAGGGATAGTCCTGGGAGGAACTGTTCTTGTCCCCGACAGGACTGTAGGGCTTGACCATGGCTGGAATGCCGGACGGGACACAGGGCAGGATTCCGGCTGGGCAGCCGGGCTTGACGGCGGCGGCTGGGCAGCCGGGCTTGACGGCGGCGGCTGGGCAGCCGGGCTTGACGGCGGCGGCTGGGCAGCCGGGCTTGACGGCGGCGGCTGGGCAGCCGGGCTTGACGGCGGCGGCTGGGCAGCCGGGCTTGACGGCGGCGGCTGGGCAGCCGGGCTTGACGGCGGCGGCTGGGCAGCCGGGCTTGACGGCGGCGGCTGGGCAGCCGGGCTTGACGGCGGCGGCTGGGCAGCCGGGCTTGACGGCGGCGGCTGGGCAGCCGGGCTTGACGGCGGCGGCTGGGCAGCCGGGCTTGACGGCGGCGGCTGGGCAGCCGGGCTTGACGGCGGCGGCTGGGCAGCCGGGCTTGACGGCGGCGGCTGGGCAGCCGGGCTTGACGGCGGCGGCTGGGCAGCCGGGCTTGACGGCGGCGGCTGGGCAGCCGGGCTTGACGGCGGCGGCTGGGCAGCCGGGCTTGACGGCGGCGGCTGGGCAGCCGGGCTTGACGGCGGCGGCTGGGCAGCCGGGCTTGACGGCGGCGGCTGGGCAGCCGGGCTTGACGGCGGCGGCTGGGCAGCCGGGCTTGACGGCGGCGGCTGGGCAGCCGGGCTTGACGGCGGCGGCTGGGCAGCCGGGCTTGACGGCGGCGGCTGGGCAGCCGGGCTTGACGGCGGCGGCTGGGCAGCCGGGCTTGACGGCGGCGGCTGGGCAGCCGGGCTTGACGGCGGCGGCTGGGCAGCCGGGCTTGACGGCGGCGGCTGGGCAGCCGGGCTTGACGGCGGCGGCTGGGCAGCCGGGCTTGACGGCGGCGGCTGGGCAGCCTTCTGTGACGGCGGCGGGACCACAGGACTCGGCGGGACCACAGGACTCGGCGGGACCACAGGACTCGGCGGGACCACAGGACTCGGCGGGACCACAGGACTCGGCGGGACCACAGGACTCGGCGGGACCACAGGACTCGGCGGGACCACAGGACTCGGCGGGACCACAGGACTCGGCGGGACCACAGGATTCCGAGCTGCCCTCCGTTGCCTCTTCTTCTTCAGCCGAGCCACCCGCCTGATGGTCGGCTGAAGGAACGAGGTGAAGGGGGTAGGTGGCTCAGGATTGGAGGCTTCCGATGAAGACCCCCAGGATTCCCGTCTCTCCCGCTTGCCAGTGAGACTGGGTGATTGTGGAGTGGCTTCAGAGGCGGAGGAGAGATGTGTGGCGGTGCCCACAACCCCGATCTGCAGAGGACCCCTCTCAGGAATCGAGACCAGCGGAGAGGAGTAGCTTGATGAAGTCGTGGACTCCGAACGAGCTGCGGCAGTTATCCACACGTTGTCGAAGTCCAACGGCTCCATTGCTCTCATCTCCGCCCGAGAGAGTGGGTCTCTGAGACCGGTGTTAAACAGCACCGCCAGTTCCTCCTCCCCGAAGATGCCTTGCTCGGCAATGTCAAGGAACCTCCCCACATACTCATCCACAGTCTCACTCCCCTGGCGAAGACTACAGAGGCGACGGGCAAGACCACAACGGCCAGTGTCCATGGCTGCTGCCTGCTGGGTTCGGTTCTGGCGGTTCATTCTGTCATGAAATCTCAGGAGAGACAAGGCAGGAGAACCCAAGTGCAGGCAGACACAAGGATAGCAGGGATAAACAAGGAATTTATTTTACAACAAACAAGACAAAAAGGCAAAACAAAACCCACGAGGGAGTAAAACAAGACAGGATAAATATAAACTTTAACAAGACACACTGACTAACTAACTGATAAAACAAACACTAATTCAAGACACTAAACTGACTTACTTTAGACACAGGGAACGGGAACAGGAACAACAACTTGGTAAGACACAAGCATGAACAGGAATCACATTAACGCAATGAACCGCACAAGACAATGAAACAAGAGGATTCTTATAGGAAGACAAACACTGGATAATTAATTGGGGACAGGTGAAACAGATGAAACACTAAGGGGAAGCTAATGACACGAAATGGCGGGAAACACAGACGAGACTCGGGGAGAGTATGGAAGGCCAAAAGGGTCCAAAATCTCTCTCCCCACATGAAACAGGGAATTCTGCCCTGGTTCTGCCCAAAAACCAAGAATAGCCAAACATGATAGGCAGAACCGTGACAAAACATGTCCAAATAATATGAAATATCTTAGTTTATATCTTTTTAAAAATGTATTTCACAAAGCTCATTTTGTATCATTTTAAACCATTAGGCACCTTAAAGGGCTACTTCAGCCAAAATCACCATTTCCCCATGTTTTACTCACCCTCAAGGCATCCTGACTGAATATGACTTTCTTCTTGAAGAATAAATTATTCTTCAATAGTCAGAGGTGTCAAATAGTACAAATACTTATTTAATTATTTTTCAGCCGAAATTTTACTTCCATACGCACAAATCGCGCCATCCGGATAAAGTGAATTTGATTGTGGTTGGATGAGAAGTATAAACATATACCATTCCGACACCCTATTGGTTTGTACGCGATCCATCGCACCTAAAAATGACATGACACAAATCACGTCTCACTCCAGAAAGGTCATAGCAGGTGTTGGGGTTGTTACTCAAAAAAGATAATTTCTTAAAATATTCTCCACTACTGGCTCATTCATCAAACAGGTGCTTTCTCTTCGTCCTCCGCAAATTAAGCTGCAGTAGTTAGTTCGGTAGAGAGACGTTTGAATAAATAAGTGTTTGCTATTGACAACACAATTGACAATGTTGTGACAAGTAGGCTATACTAACTTTGTAACTTGTTACCCCAACACACTGGACAAAGCAGACATATGTAGCCATGTACGAAGATGTCCGTGGCAGAGACTCTCAAGAAGAGAACTCGAGCGAAGGAGTTGTACTAAAATGCGTTCATTTTCAATGTGCATTAGGGCTGCAACTAACGATTATTTTAATAATCGATTAATCTATCAATTATGTTTTCGATTAATCGATGAATCGGATAAAAACATAAACCAAGAAAAGCATTCATTTCCAACCCTTTATTCAAAATCAGAACTAAAATCTTTAGAAACTGCACAAACTTGTTGCTCCTTGAACTATCCTGAGCTGTTATAATAATAATAAAATAAAAATGGACTAACACAAAAAACATACACATGTATGCTTTACATCTGCCAAATATTTAGACTTTTTTTTAAATAAAAGTGCCACCTGAGCTGCCAGAACAATAAATAATTTATAAAAAATAAAGAACAATAAAAATCAGAAAATTTGACAGGATTTGTATGAGTGTCAGAACTTGTTATCTACACTACACTGCAGACGCACACACGCGCAGATGCACACACACGCAGACACACAGACTCACAAACTCTCACACTGACACACACACACACACTCTCTCTCAAGTTCACTTGAAGCTTATTCATTAAATTATTACAATCATTGTAGTAAGTGCAAGCTTCATTTATACACCACATTTAAACAAAGCTTAAGATGACCGAGTGCTATAAAAGAACTTTAAAATTAAATTAAAAAGTACAACACACACACATATATTTGTCAATAATAACCTATATGGGACAAAGCACAGAATATACACTGCAAAAATTGCTTTTCTAACTTAGTAGTTTTGTCCTGTTGTCAGTCCAAATATCAAAAAAATCTTAAATCAAGATACATTTACTAGACACATGAAATAGCATAAGAAATGATGTCTTGTTTTCTGAAAAAACACCTCAAAATTTAGTGATTGTTTGCTTAAAACAAGCAATAGTATCTGCCAATTGGGTACGAAAAATAATCTTAATGAGATATAATTTCAAACAGAAGTTTTAAGCATCAATTAATTTTCTCAGGCCATTTTTCATTTCTAGTAATCTTGATTTTTTTTTAGATACTTGGACTGGAAACGAGAAATAAATTACTAAGTAAGAAAAGCTGTTTTTGCAGTGTAGCTATACATGACAACAGATTGATAAATGAATGGTTCAAAAAAGGCGAGTGAATAAAACGTGTCTTAAGTCTTGCAATGCAAAGTAACAAAACCACCCCTGCTTTACTTCTGTTATTAACGAGCTAACGCTAACTTGTCATGCTAGTCAAGCTGGATAACGAGTAAACACCAGCACCAGAGACATTACGTTCTTCACTTCAAAACGGAACAAAAGTAGGATTCTGTGGTGACTTAACCTGCTGTTGAACTCCCTTCCTCCTCATCAAAGACTACCACCTGTTTGCGTTTCAGGTGCTGGATCATTGCCGTGGTGCTCCCGCCATGTCGCTTTAGCATATTTAGCAGTTAACACACTTTTTCTGTTTATTTAGTGTGAAATGCTCCCGCACATTGGATGACTTTGGTCGGGCGGATTTCTCTGCCTCCGTCATGTATCTTTCCTCCGCTATTTTATTTTTGCTCCGCCCTGTGTATGAGGCGCCAAACTCTGCTAGCATCAGTGCGCGAGAGAGACAGAGTGTGTTCACTCCGCTCCGCGCTCAAATAAAGTTTTATTTTTATAATCAAACGTCTCCGTGTCGCGCGACACAACGAATCGATAATGAAATTCGTTGTCAACTCTTTTAGTAATCGATTTTTATCGATTAAATCGATTCGTTGTTGCAGCCCTAATGTGCATATAAACAGCTCAAACAGGTAGCCTTGTGGATCCCAAATTTTTCAACATATACATTTTAATATAACATTATAGTTATTATGGCCTTTAGAAACAATATTTTTGAGGAGGTGGGGAATTGCATTTTTTCTCTTAGATTTCATTGACTTAAAGTAGTTTTGAAACCAGTACTTTTACACTTTTACTTGAGTACAAAGCTTGAGTTGATATTAAAACCCCAGTATCTATACAATATGAGTAATGAATGTGAATATGTGAGAACAATGCAGTCGGAGTTATAATACCACGTATCCTTTTTTCTTCAAATAGCTCATCGAAGAACTGTTCGACACGGCTCTGTGATCTTAACAAAGGTGTTCTGAAGTGAATACATGCATTTGTTTAAGAGAAATATCCATATTGACACTGCTATTAACGTTGATGTTATCCCTCTGCTACGTGTGAACCAGAGGCTTGTTTTACCGCCAATGCATGCGTGTCATAGGTTTCGGTGTCGAACGCTGATCTTTTCGAATAGGATACCATCTCCTCTGTGTGGGAGCTTTCGTCACCGTCATTTGCCGGAAAAACAAGCCTCCGGTTCACGTGCAACCAAGTGATAACGGAAGTTAGACATTATGGTTAATACTGTGTCAATAGGGATATATCTCTTAAACAAACTCATCGATTCGGGAGCCGTGTTGAGGAGTTCTTTGATGAAAATATGCACTTTTTGGAGCTTCAAAGCGGTTTCTGTCCATATATTACAGGGGGTTTGCTCCGCCCCTGCCTTCATCTTCAAGCAGGAAGAGCAAGAATCTAAAACCCTCCGGATTTAAGCTACAGACGCCAATGCCAAAGAACTTATCATATCATCCTTTGCTTTCATTAGCTGGTCAGCTGTTAAATCATCTTTCCTCCAGAGTCTTTCTGGCAGAACCGATGATCTAGTTTTTTTTTCTATCTCTGTTCTCTCCCTCATCGTTCTTTGTATTTAACTCTGCAAACATGATACTGATATGTCTTAGTCTCGTCTTCACGGTAACCATGAATCTTTTTATGCGTTCCACTTTCACCTTACATCCACTAAAATGACGAGCTGTTTTTAATGTGCAACCCTGTGACCATGCTTAGATAAACAACATTGATTTTTTTATCCTTTCATAAGAAATCTAATTTGGTCCCATGTTGTGAATCAGTTAAAATTTCAAACAAAAACTTGAAAATGCAAGTTGACTGCAACAAGCTCAGTAAAAAATCTCATACCCTAATGTTTCTGGCGTAATTAAATTAAATTTTGGGTTCTGTTTAAATCCTATTGGACTAAAATAGTATACCATTAAAAAACCGAATACCCAGACATTCTTTGTTCTTTTGCCTTAATGCCAGACAACCAAATCCTAACCCCTCACTTCCTTCCTGTCTTACCCCAAGCATCCCATCCTTTAAAAACAATTTAAAAAAACAATCCATCTCCTCCCATCTGTGCTGTAATCCCGCCTGAACACCTATTTCCTACTAGCAAAACATCATCACATAAACCAGCTGCGACCAGCTACCAGACACATGATTCAGTGACGATGGGCTTTTCTGTTCTGCCCGCTGGACACAAACGCCGGATTAAGGAGGGGGAGGAGAGAGATGCTCCAGTTGTGTGACAGTGCGAGTAGGTCACATCTCCAAACAGATGGTCTGCAGGAACTCTCTGCCCAAACTGCCTCAACCTGACTGTGCTGCTAAAGCGTAAAATAAGTCAAAACATTGTATGTTGATCAAAAACATGGTCTGCTTGCTAATTGTACTGTTAATGTTATGTGAAAATTAAATGGGACCAAAAGAACTGTTCTCTGTACATCAAGACAACTAAACAGCTTGTGTCTCAAGACCACGAGGATGAAACAAAACATGAGAAACAGTTTAGACAGTTAAATCCATGTAAGGAAGTCTTTTGGTAGGCTGTTGAAAGAAATAGATCCAAATAACATGGTTGGAGAAGTTGTTTCCCAAAACCACTGAGTTTTCTCTCTCTGAGAGTGAAAGAGAGAGACGTGTTGAGGTTGGATACAGTTACAGGAATAGACTAAACATCAGAGAGCACTCTGTTCTGCTTAAGTGAGCTTTTTTAAAGACATTCATTGTAAAAAATACCTGTGAAAAAACAGACATTTTTGGGGCGTCAGAAATAAGCCTTTTTCTTAAACACGTTTTCCCTGTTTTCTTGTAAATTTGCGAACTTTCCCTGCAATTTCTGACTGTATTTAAAAAAAAAAGGAAATATTTGTAAAAAAACCTGAGAAAATCCAATACAATTTTTTTAATTATGTTTTTTCAGTGATGTTCTTAGCCTCAAACAATGTGGTTTACTTTAAAATAATAATAATGCATCCACTTAAAACAGGACAATATAATGAAAAGATTATTTGTAATAATTACCTAATATGTTATAATTTAAGTGATATAAATAATAATATTTCACAAAACTATTTTACTATTGCATGACATCAGGCCTCATAGTGTTGAGCTAAAAAGATAGATGATCCTGAACTGCTCAAAACAAGATTGAATCAGAACAGACATTAATAACAGACATTAAAAATAGAGCTGGGAGAAATTCACATGAATTGTGAATTCAAAGAGTTTCACACCACCTGGGGCACTTCATGTACTGGTGTTTTTTACAGTTTGAGAACCCTGGTATGCCTTTTAAAAAAGTATCGTGTTTAAGCTATCCCAAAACAAATATTGTAAAATATCGTATACTGCCGCTGAAATAGCAACGTATTAAGAGCTGGGGAGTCTTGCTCGAGATTTCCCAGAATCCTGCTGTGCAGGGCCTTTGTTCAATAATGTAGCATATGGTGTGATGCTGTGTAGTGATTTCATCCTGATGTGCTGGCAGTGAGGAATGAGCCCCTCCTAACCTGCTGTTCAAATACCATTCATATGCATTTTCCATAAATACACACGTCTCTGAGCAAACTGTATATGATGAAGATTGCATATGACTAAAAGCAGTAAGCAAGTTTTTTATGCTAGCATATCTGATTTGAAAGAGCACAAAGTAGGACAGAAACACCTTGCTGTGAATACTTTGAATACAGCCGACCTTCCCCTCTGGTCTCACAGCAGCTGAGACGTCTGTCTCACTCTCAGACGGATCTGAGCTGTCTGTCTGCTCCTGATGTGTCTCGCACCTGTCTGCAGAAATAATTAAAGTCTCTGAGCTACATTCTGGCCCCATGTCCTTCAAACTATATTGAAAAATACTGACAGACGGACATTGCGAGTGATGGATGTGATACAGCCTCTAATACCAGGCTAAATCTCACAATGAAATTTCATATTTTTTCTGTTTTTAATTCTGTTGCAGATAAACGTATGTAATAGCTGCCATTTATTTATTCCGACCACATGGACTGACACAAAAATATATTTTTAACGAAGCATTGGAAAGGGACAAAGCCATTTGGTTAAATTAACCCAGAAAACCCTACAACTGGTTAAAACAACCCAGCGTTTTGGGTTGAAACAACCAAGAGATAAATTACAACCCAACGGTTGGGTTTGACCCTTTGTGACCCAATGCTGGGTTGAAAATATCATGTTGTGTTGATAATATGTGTTTTTGTGCTTGTGCCGGAGGGGTTTTAAAAAGTCTCACACATTTAGTGAAGAAAAAATGAAAAGCACTGAATACATGGATTATAATAAAGGATCTGGCAACAGATGCTTCACACACTAATTATTGCCTTCATATGTCCAAATATGATATATGCCATGACAGTGTGTGAGAAAGAGAGATAGACAGGAACCGAGAGTTAATAAAAAAACGCTGGAAGTTTCTACGTTTGGCCTGAACACCGCCTTGCAGGGGAGGACTGTATGTTACAGTCACAATACTGCTATTTATAAGCACTGCCAAACCACAGAGAGAGACAAGGAGAGAGAAGGAAGAAGAGGGAACGGGAAAGAAAGACAGAGGAAAATAGGAATGACTAGTTAATAACGAATGGAAAATCTATAAAAGACAGAAATCAATAAGAATCCCAGAATTAAATAGAAATGTCATAAAATGAATATAGGTTGATGAAGCACACCGAGAGGAAGAGGGGCGGTGAGAAAGGAAGAGAAGGAATCGAGAACAAAGCAGTTAGTGTGAGATCTGCCTCTTAGGTCAGCCTCAGCTCTCCAGCCTAAAGAGAGAGAGAGAGAGAGCGATAGAGAAGTTTAATAAAGACCCAACACCCTTACCAACACAACAGGCCTTGTGTTTGACTGAGAGCTGTTAAATTCATTTAGGGAGAAACACTGTCAATTCATTTCAATTTATCTATATATTTATTTATGTAGCGCTCTTCAAAAATTTTGTACAAATAATACTAGGGGGGAATTTAAGAGAATATACGGTATTAAGATACATGGTATTATTGCAAGATTTTCTTTATACAATCTCAGTGGATTGTCAGAAACAATAAATTATTAAATTGAAGTATTTAGGTATATTATTATTTCAAATATTGTTATCAGGACAGGGAGCCTAAAATTACAATATTCCAGAACAATTTGCAATAATACCAAGACATGCGGAAGGAATATATTTGTTTAAATGTGTTAATGTCCATGTGTGTTGTTAAACATGAATTAAACCAAATCAGCGATCTCCCTGTTAGTAACAGTGGCAAGAAACCAAAACTCCACTATAGATGTTAATGTGTATAAGAGTGGAGAAAATGAAACCTCGGGAGAGGCCAGACCGGGAGAGCCAGTCATCCTCTGTCCCAAATTCTGTCCACGAATAAGAATGAATGTGAAACAGGGACAGAAGGAGAGAGAGAGAGTGAGAGAGGGAGAGAGACTATGACACTGCCACTTACTGACCAACACAAAGCCGTAGTTTGGCAGAGACTGAATGCTGTGTCTGAGCCTGTAGCCTCTCTATGATCTCACACACCAGCCAGAAAATACACACACATTGCGTTTAAACTAACCCACACTTTCATTAGTGTGATGGTCAAACATCATTTCATGTTCAACAAACACACACAACACAAAACTTTTTACACCAGCTTCAGGGGCTTAACTTTAAATTGTAACTATATGATGTAATAAGCCGCTTGTACAAATCAGCTATGGGGTTGTTCTTCTGGCGCCAAACTTTTAGATTTTTGCTCAGAGAACATAAGGAAACAGCCAATGATATTTCAAATTGATCTGCGAATGCAGACGGGTACCAGTCAAAAAATTGAAACAATTGGAGGACGTGATGACCGGAGCTGTGTTTTTGTTGTCTGTTTTTGGTTTCATATAACAAAGATGGAATGTAGATATATAAGTTGCATATCAAATTAACTCATTGACTTTATGGCCTCTTTTCAAAGTCTTCTTCTCTGATTGGCTGCAAACATATTAAGGCAGATTTTTGATGCTGGTTAAAATGTTCCTGTTCAACTAAAGCAAAAGGGGTACTCCGCCCCCCCCCCCCCATATTTTCCAAATCTGTGAACATTTCATTGCTCTGTAGAATACAAAGAAAGATATTTATAAAAACTGGCAATTTTGGGCCATCAATGACTACCATTGTAGGAAAAACTAAATAGGCAAAGGTGCCCTATAACTGCTTTCCTGCATTCTTCAAAATATCTCCTTATGTGTTCAACAGAACAAAAAATGATAAAATAATTTTTCCTACCACGGTAGTCAATGATGTCCCGGAAATGTCGGTCGCTAACATTTTTCCAAAAACCTTTCATTGTGTTCATCAGAACATCGTTTTGAGCAACTTGAGGGTGAACAAATGATGACAGAAGTTTCATTTTTGGTTGGAGTATGCCTCTCAAGCAGTCAATACACTGATGTCACAATATTTTCCTCTAAAACTGCCTTCAAACAATGTCCATTGTAAAAAGAACAACATAAAGAGAACACGAAATAAATAAAGCAAAATTCAATGCGCAAATTCACGAAAACTCAAACGACTCATATATTACCCTCAACTTATTGCAAGAGGAAGGAGTTTAGTGACACTGCACTAAATTTATATATAAATTGGTGATCCATCACTGAATTAAAACATTCAATATTAACAATTTTTTTCTCACATAGAGCATACGCATCGACTGTTTTTGAGCTAAACGGATTCCCTTTTATTTATCAGTGATACTAAAAGATCAACCACACATCAGCCCTCACTTGTCTGTTCATATGAAATTTATTTTTACTCACATTCATCATATGGAACCAGGAAACTCATATTTAAATAGTCTGCCCATTATTATTCTAACAAACATGCGCATTTTTCATCATATAAACTAGGGTGAAGACGTTTTTGAAAGTCATCTCAATGTCAACGGAAAAGATGCTAAATTGACCTTGTTTCTATATTTCCCCAAAATTTGCCTAAATTGTTTTATATTAAGTACTTACAGTATGTAAAAACTACAAGTGCAACTTTCCATACACTACAGTAACATTCTAACACAATTGTAGAGCAGCAATTCTATCATTGTGGGAAAAAGCAAGCATACTCCAAATCATGCTTATGGCCGTAAAGTATATTAATGTTGAATGCTCCCTCATTCCTAAGTCAATTTGGAGCTTCTAAATGAATAAATGAGTACTCCAGAATGGTTGCAGGAATCAAGTGTGCTGATATACCACCATAACAGCACAACTCCAAACAAGATATACTCTTGGAGCATCTCCCAGCAATTCATAACTAACTTGCATAATTATTAGCGGTAGGAGACATTCTCATTCCAGACCGAATTTTACTGGACACAAGGTCTTTAAAGGATCAGATTGTAAATGTCTTTAAGGGGTTTACACGGCTGATGTCATGATGTTTGGAGAAAAACAATAAGGATTGGTAACATCCGATCATAAGCAGGTAGGACACGCTGTCTGTATGAAGTATGTTTGTTTCCTCGGCAACTGATGTCAGGTCTACTTTTGCCATGAATAAATGTCACACTTAATCGAAGAGAGGGAGGGACGACGTGCAGAATGGATGCCCAGACAAATAGACTGACAGTACGTTATAGGCTGTTCTATTCAACTCATTCATTCTGTTCCTGTTTAAAATCGTACAATTAGAGTGCTAAACAAAAGAAGTTTGAATAATGTATAATGTTCAATCATTCGCTCAGACCAACACATACAGTGTCCATCAGTGACAGAGCTTTTCTTTGTACTATAATGGAAACACTTTAATAAGAACTGGTTCACTAACATTAGGTAATGCATTAGATAACATGAACTAAGAATGAGTAGCATATCTTTATTAATTCATCTTGCCTTGATTTTAAATGTGCATCAGTAAATGTTGAAGGTCCAGTGTATGAAATATAGCGGCATCTAGCGGCGAGGTTGTGAATTGCAACCAACGGCTCACTCCACAGCTGAAGGAAAGAGATAACGTATTTACAAAAAACGGACTGTAGAGAAGTTTGTCTGTTAAGGGCTACGGTCAAAACAACATGAAGAATTACATGCAAGGGGACCCGCACTGTATGTGGATAGAAATAGTTTGTTCAAAGGCAATAAAAACATTACGCTTTATTGGGTGTTTATAAACCTCTGAAGACATAGTTATGTATATTATATTGCATATCTGTCAATAGATCAACCAAAAAACGACTCGTTGTTAGTTCATGTTAAATAATGTCGTTATAAGTGTTACTAAGACAATCGACAAAATATAGGAATTAAACTTAAATTCTAAGACTTGAAAATAAAAACATCTGATTGGTATTTGTCAGCCACGATTGAAATGTAATCAACTCTGTCATATTGACCATGCCAACTCTTTGTACAGAATGTGAAATTGCCTCCACTGAAGCATACAAGATGCAGTCTGTAATAACAACATTGGGTTTCATCAGGTTACGCCTTGTGTGCATTTTCCCAGAACAATCGTGTAATATACCAAAGAAATTCACAAATGTGTTGCTGTTTGACTGAAACTCACCTTAATGGGAGCACTACTGAATTGAATCTTCCTGCTCGGGGGTGGATCCTCCTCGTCGGGTAATCCAGGAACCTCAGCGGAGCTCGACTCTGGCTCATATACATCCTCTTCATCCTCCTCATCCTCAAGCTGACTACCACCGGAGTCTTCCCCCACTGCGCTGTAGGCACTGATATCCACAGAGTAATCCTCCTTCAGAGTGCCATCATCATCGTCCTTCTTACAGACCCCCACCGATGAACGTACATGTCCTGCCTGACCCTCCTCTGCCTTTACAGTGTCAGCGATGCTAGTGTCTCTCTCCGAGGCCCCTCCGTTGGAAGTCACCTCTCCATTTTCCAGAGAGGTACGGACACCAGCTGTAACAAGAGTACCTTTCGCCTTTGTAGCAGTGACCTCTCCCGATTTATCAAGAGTTTTGGGTTCAGTGGCACTTGAGTCTTCTATCTCACCTGTCTGCTTACCTTCTGAGGACTCTTTGTCTACAGCATTAAGACTGTCCTGATCCCCAGAGGCTCCGTTAAGGCTGTTTAGGGTCCCGTCTTGGTCCACCAGGTGCTGGTTAACCCCATCCTCCTTGCTCGCTCCCGCAGGAAACGTGCGTACCCGTTTGGTGATGACTTTGGAGTTGAGCGCACCGACCCGGCCGGTGACCCCGCGCAAAGGCAGCGGGGGCGTGTTGGAGAGCCTGTGCAGGTTGTTTCGCAACTCGGCGGCCCGCTCGAACACGGCGCTGAGCTGGCTGACAGTGGGAGACACGGCCTCGCAGGTCCCCCCAATCGCATCCAGGCTATCCAGCGACTCCGTGCTGCCGTTAAATCGCGCCACCACGTCCAAGCGCGACGCATCCGGCAATCCCGCGGCGCGTTCCTTCTTCAGCAACACCCGGTTGGATGCCGACTGTCTCTCCTGATTCTGCTGCTCGAAGATCTTCCTTGTCTCGTGGAGCTTGGAGAACCGGGGCGACACGTCCGTTTTGTTATCAAAGCGGTTGACGCGCTCGGAGACGCTGGACCCCAGTTTGAGGAGCGCGCTGTGGTCCACGTTCTCGTTCAGGCTGCCGGCACGCGGGAGGGTGAGGCGCACGGCTTTACCGTCGCCGTTCGCCCTCTGCGGATCTTCGGGATCGGTGGGCGAGGATGCGCTCATCTGCATGAACATGTTCTTGATGCGGTGCACGTTTGAGCCGTACGCGCGGCCGCGGCTGGTGAGCTTCGGCTTGCCATCTTGAGCTTCGCCGTTATTAAAGACATCCGTCGCCGGCTTCAGCGCTTGAATCCCTGCCGCTTCGTAAGCGTTGCGGTGAGGCGATGGGCTGCGGAGCGCGGTGGCGCTCACTGGCTTTGAGGAGGATGAGGATTCGGTCTTCATCATGGTCTGTTAGGCTTTATCTAGGCGGTGCAATAACAGCATCCCTGTATCGTTGGTCCAAGAGCCTCCTATTCTATAAACATGCCCTTTCTGTGTGAAATGAACGCACAACGAATAAAAAACCGATTAACAATGTGTCCTAAAATATGATCATAGCGTATTAATGCCCGATATGAACGACCGTAGAGTATCCATCAGCAGCATGGCAGATGCAGCGCATCATCTGGTGTCCTCGCGCGGTGTGTGAAAACGATTAATCGCGAAAGCATCGAGTATAAGAGAAACTAGAACAGCGGATTTTCACGACAGATTGCGCGTCTGTAATCCGCATCATTTTGATCTCTTCATTTTCTCGGTTGCAGATTTCTGTCGTTGTCACTGATGCTGCAGCATCACGCGCAGCAGAGAAGCAGGGTCATAGAGAGCGTCTCGTTTCACATCATCTCTGCGATTTTTATGGGTTCACGCAGTTTATTCGTCACATCAGGGGCTCTGTTAAAGAGACCGAATATTTGAATACTACACTGTAAAAATTAAAACGTGCTATTTACTTAAAAAAATCTAGGTAACATTATTACACTTATTTTATTTAAGTAGTTTTTAAGTAGTTTTTTTGTGGATTTTACCTTAATAAATAAAGTAAAATTCTCTTGACTATTCAATCAACGGCACACACTGTAAAAAATAACACAGATATTTTCTTTAAAAAATTAAGGTAACAGTATTACACAAAATATTTTTAAGTACTTTGAAGCATATTTTTAACGCAATATTCCATGAATAAATCAAGTAAAACTACCTCAATTATTTAAGCACGTCACATGATAAACTTTAAAAAATGAAGGAGAATTATTCATTTGAGCATTGGATTTAATTTCTTGATCTTTTTTAACTTCATTTTAACATTTAATATTGTTCACAACATACAGTATATGATGTACAAGTAAGCTGACAGTTGACTCAGTACTGACATTAGCAGAATTGCTGTTCACTGCATGAACAAAACACACTGCGTGAATAACTACGCTGCACAAGCTATCCCACAACCTAATTACAAGCAGCACTCTTCTGAAAGATGGTAACCACGAAACTCAGAAATACAAAAAGAATATCTTCTAAATCTTAAAGACAACGGAACAATAAACACTATCAAGTCTTTCATTTCCTTCTAAAGCACATAAAATAGCACTTTTTCACAAAAATTACTCTCCTAATGCAGTCGCATGCAGAGCATGCTGGGAACTCTAAATTCACTGCTCAGTTAGGGATTTAAACTTAAATAATTAATCTAGTTCCACCACAAAATAATGAAGTAAAGATCCTTCATACAAGTTTAAGTGGATTGAACATGATACAATTAAATCGAATTCACTCAATTATTTGTGCATTTAGAATTCTGAGATATTTCTATAATTTTAACTTAAATTTTGGTTAAAAAAACAATATCACAATTGTATTGAGTAAAGTTTACTCAATTAATTTCATGAAATCTACTACGACACAGCATTATTTTTTACAGTGTACTTCCAAGCCATTACAATGCAATAAGAAACATACTCACGTACTGTATTTATATGCCCAAATATTATACTATATGGGTAGTTGAAAAATAAACCGTACAGGCTATTATGGCAGCAAAAATATAAAATATTGTATCATTAATATGTATTAATACAATTCATATTTATAATTTAAAATAACCATGAAGATAAATCTATCTTTTTTTGCTGTCACAGTTTATAACTTTACACAGTATATTTTATAATACATCCTAGATAGCTTTACACAATAATGTTCACATTGGTCAGTATAACTTTTTAATTGAAGGGCACATTACAGAAAATTAAACTTTTTTCAAACAAATATAATGCAAGTAGCCTAAACTTTAATGAAATGCTTAAATTGAGTAATCCCTTAATTTACCTTTCAAGACGCAAAGTAAACCACAGTAAATAATAATTTAGTAATGAGGCAACGCTAAGAGTGCTAAATGTCCATTATCCACACATCGTTCATTTTGGAAAGTGCAGCACACATCCGATGCGCTAGATGGCGGTATAATTGTCACGAAGTCCTCCGACACCGAAAACAAAACAGAGAGCAAAATCATTCTGCGCTCTAACGCACGTGGAAACTGGTGTGAAAAATACGTTTAAAGGTAAGAGAATATATCTACTGTTTCAGCAAAGCATGACCTCTCATGGGGAAAACTTTGTCCTGTTGTTTTACGTCCTGATGGCACACATATGTCATTCACTAAAATGGTGTTTTAGCAACCATTAACGGAAATAATTATTAGTTCATTTTATGAATATGTTACTTATCAGCATCGACATAATTATCCTTGTTTTGTTTATACCAGGTTTTTGTGATCTTTCTATTAAACATATGATAACATGTCATTAAACTCAACAAGTAACGTTATTGGGTAACGTTAACCTACTATTGTATGCTGCGGTATTACTATAGTAAGTTAAACGGTATGCTTTAATAGTCAAATCTAGGAAGTCTACGACAGTTTACTGGTGTAAATACGACTATAACATTTTCATATGGGACTCTCATTGCTTTAATAGTAAGACGGATGTTGACCTGTCATCTACATTGATTCTTCCAGCTGACATTTATCCAGAGCGAATCACAAATCTCACACAATTCCCCAAATCTTAAAAGCCAACAATGTACATAGTCTGTTGTCGTTTATTTTATTTGCTCTTTTTATTTTGAATTATTTTAATATAATGTTTCCTAGATGACATCCTTAGCACATCAGTTGAAGCGACTGGCATTGCCTCAGAATGACCCTAATCTGCTCAGCCGGAGAGAGATCGCCTCTGTGCTCTTTGAACCTAAAGATGCAGCCAGCATGGACAGAAGCACCTTCCATGCATTGGGTGAGAATATACCGCTCTGACGCGTATGCTGGTTTGGTGCAGTCATCATTTCTCTTTAAATTGGTCATTGAGAGCTCTTGTGATGAGACCATTGAGAAAAGTTGTACTAATCACGTTTTGTAAATGTTAACTGTTGTTGGTCATTTGTCACAGGCTGCACAGGACTGGAGGAGATGACTGGAATTGATCCAGCGTTCAGCGAGTTTCACGAAACTCTATTCAGTCAGGCCTCTCTAACTTTAGAGCGCAGCGTTCAGTCCAAAGAGGTCAACAAGAAACTAGACAAGACCATCTCACTCTTTCTCACTCGGCTGTCACCTTACTTTCTGCTCAAGCCTGCTCTGAAGTGCATTGAATGGCTAGTACACAGGTAAACTCTATTGCTCTTCTCATGTTGATCATGTTTTACACACTATTGTTTTAAAGCAATATACTTGCTTTATTTTGAAGATTTCATTTAATTGCAGACTTTCCATTTGACTTCTGAAAGCATGCAAAAAGATTGAAATGATCAACAATACAAATTTATTGATTGCAGATTCCACATTCATCTGTATAACCAGGACAGTCTGATTGCTTGTGTGTTACCATATCATGAGACTAAAGTGTTTGTACGAGTGATTCAGCTTTTGAAGATCGACGATCCAACCCACAAATGGTATTGGCTCCATGGAATTCAGGTAAACCTTATCATGTATAATCGCATGCATTTCACAAGTTTTTACGAGAAAACATCCCTAACTTTTTCTTAAATTAGAATTTAGGAAATAATATGTCTTTTAAAAAGAATTTTCTTCATAATGCAACACTTTGTAGTATTTTAAACCATAAAGCGGCCCTAACACACATGGTTTCTGCAAATCTCATATTAATCTTGAGTACCTATAGAGTAGTATTGCATACATCGTATCTTCGAAGAATATTTAGTTTGATCACATTTATAAAAGATATATACAGCTGTACGATTACTTCCCAAAACATATTGCGCATTTGGGCGGGAGGGGTAGGCTGAACTACAGCACATTGTCAAAAAAACACAGATATCAGTTTCACTCACTGCATGTGGTTCATGTCCGGCATCTTTTAGCGCTGGGACGGCTCCATATATCAGTTTCAAACGAAAAATATAACATTCATCACCGAAATGCAGTGAACAAAAAAACAGCTGAACTTTGCGAACATATGCTCTCTCTCTCCTGCAAACAAGTGAAAGTGACGTCTGCGCATGCTCCGGAGAATTGTCCAAAAAATTTGTAAAATTGTTACAAAACAGGCTTAAACAGTGACACTATTGGCAACATCGGTTACAGACAACTGTGTTTATCAACCACATAGGGGAACCGTGAGCAAAAGTTATATAGTGTTGCTTTAAAGGTCCCATTCCCCGCAAACCCATTTTTCAACCTTTATTTAGTGTGTAATGTTGCTGTTGGAGCATAAACAATACCTGCCAAATGATATAGCTCAACTTCAGTGCCAAGCGAGATGTTGTCTTTAACAGAATTCGCTTTTCATGGACTACAGAGAACGGCTGGAATCAGACGACAGACCTCTACTTACCGGGTACACTAAGCGGGGAATCAATCACGACAGACCTGGTCAGCTCTACCAATCAGAGCGTTTCGGAAGGAGGGACTTTATGTAGACGGGAAGAAAACAGTCGTCTTGTTAGAAGAGGGACAGCGGTGAACAATAGACTTGAAATATGTGAAAAAGAAATCCTTTTTTTTAATTAGAAACATGAACTTTGTGAACATTGTGAAACACCCCAAAAACATAATCAAAGTCTCAAAAACAGCAAAAGACTGGCTCCCTTAAGAATGTTTTGTGATAAAACTGACATTTTGTTGGTGCGTATAGTCCCATGGTAACATATAGGGCCTGTGCAAGGCCCCCGAGTTTGATACCCATCTCAGCGGTCCTTCACTCCCCTATCTTCTCCCAGTGCTTTCGTGTCATCTCTCTACTGTCATATACCATTAAAGGCATTAAAAGAACCTAAAAAAAGTTACATTTTGTTTTATTTCTCTTGACCTGGGTTGGATGCAACACTCTTGTACATTTTTTTCAATTTAAAATAAATAGAAAACGTTGTAACACTGTTTTCAGATTTGAGTTAAAATTGAATTTGCTTTGTAGAAACCTGGTGTTCCTCTGGCCCGAGGAACTCTGCTCACACACTGTTATAAGGATTTAGGCTTTATGGATTTCATCTGCTCTATGGTCACAAGATCAGTTAAGGTAAGAGACCGTAAACTGGGGTTAAAATCTGCCAGTTTGACTATTGGTTGCATTGGTTAATGCTTGATTTAATTTTATTGTAGGCATACTCTGAATTTTTCCACGATGGGAACTGTCCCCAGCTGAGGGTTATCTTTTCTTTCTATGCCTCTACCATCGTTCTTGGACTCGACGCTGTAGAAAAGATAACTGATCCTATAATGGCCAAACTGCTTCCACATATACAACTGGTAAGACAGTGATTGTGAATATGATCATGCTACACTCAATCTGATGAAACTTGAGATCTAACAGTAACGTTAACCACGTGAAGAGAGATTAGTTTACACAAATATTAGTTAAGTTTCATTTTTTTATGTAAAAATGAACTAGAATTGTTGGTATTTGACATGCTTTTGTACAACTTATCTGATTCTCAACTTGATTAAACTGATTATGCTCGGTCTTGAATAACCAGGGGCTGAAATCAGAGCTTTTGGACTACAGAGCTGCCACTTACATGATCGTGTGTCAGCTGGCCGTCAAGGTGGTGATGGAGGCTCAGTTGGTGGACTCATTGACTGTTCAGTTGTCCAGGTCTTTGGGTCAGAGACCACAGCTGGTGAAAGAGGGTCTGAGCTGCATTATCATCCTCCTCCAGAACCAGAAAGAAGGGGTAGTTGGTTCAAAGTAAGTTTTAATGATTTGGTTCTTATTTGGGTGATTTTCACAAAATCTTGGTTTCAAAAACTATTTTCTTAAAAACATTGGAATAAGCACGTTTCTTTTTATACAATGAAATCATTAACAGCTTAACATGGTAAAAAAAATCAAGCGATGCGATGAAAAGCAAGATTTTATAAATCATACATAAGACATTAATGAAATATTTCATAGATAATTATACATGTAACATTTTTTAAATGTAAAAACTACCTGTATCATTAATGAGTAATGTACACAGCATTACAAGAGCACATTAAGCTTTAAACTAGAAAAATGTGTTTCTCCCGGTGTTTCCCACAGGATTTTGACAGACTTGTGGCGCTGGTGACGTCACAAACTAAATAGTGTTAGCACTTGATATCTGTTTTTCTTCTACTCTCTGATCTTGTCACATTATACTGTATTTTACAACTGAATGTCACCAGCAGTCACTTTAACTGCTGCTAAAATCCTGATTTATAAACACAACATCATCGCACAAAATCACAACACAGCACATCTCCATTATAGAGCGGCTATATGCTGTGTGCCCTTTCTCCACAATGTGTTGCTGTATTATGAACGTTTCTTTGATTTTAAATGCAACTGACAATTAAATACATGACGCGAAAGTGCAGTTTATCCACTAGTTAATCGATCACAGATACAGTCATTATCCCAGATGGAAAAACATTACAAAATGTTACGCCAAATATACTTTGGCGGCCATTACTTGGGACGCTGTTCTAAACACAAAATCATACATAATGTAAATATATTTTTGTTTGTGTGTAGATTCTTTTAAAAATGTTACAAAGAATGACAATACTAGGCTATGAGCCTTTTTTCACTATTTCCCCATTTTTTATACATGAATATTCTGTCAATGATTGTTTTGTAATTCAAGAACATCTTGAAGAATGTCAAATGTAATTTTCTGAATATTTTTAATTTTACTCATTGCAACACGTACTGCACTCAGAAACGTTGCAGAAATTAGAATTTCTGCAGAAAATGCGTAAAATACATCATTCATTCATTCAAGTTACTGCTTTGTGCAAGGAAGGGAAAACAGTTATCTTTATTATGAGCATTTTCTGTGTTACTGTATTATACAGTATGTTTTGTACTTAAAATCTTTAAGTACCCGGTTTCGTAAGTATAACCCAATTACTTGATCTACTCATGCTTATGTTTTCTATAATATTACTGTTGTAATGTTTTTGTGTCCCTTAAAAACTATATGTAACCATTTTTGTTTTTCTATAAGACCTTTTGGGTATCTGTGTGCTGTGCCTACCTTGGTGTCCACCCTGCAGAGCATATCTGCAGTCCATGACATCAGTCCCATACTGAGATACCTGCTGCCCCATCTCATCCCAACTGTCATGACACAAGATGGTTAGTTACTCTTCCTGCTCCTTCTGAACCAAAAGGGTTTCAATTTAAAATGAACTTGGTTTTGCTTGTTATTATAATTGGTAAGAAATGTAACATGTTAGAAAACGTTATCGCATTGCTGGTAAAATACCTGTAACGCATTGCCTTTGTGGATTATTTCTGGTTGTTGTGTCTCTGTAGGTGAGCAGCAGAATGAAGATTCATCAAACATTGTTGACCACCACAGTCTGTTAGAGTCAGTCCTCCAGAACCTTCAGCTGAACAGCCACCTCGAGAGCACTGTGGCTAAGTAAGAAGAGCTAAATTCAATTGAAATGAAAAGACTGTATGAAGCTTAAATATTTTCTCTTCTTGTTCTTGCCTCTTTCCAGGCTTCTTCTGGAGGAATATGTTTCCTGTGGTGGTGACATGCCCTCTGATAAGATTTCAGCTCTGAACCAAAGGATGCAGTCTGCTGTACGACTCTTTGAATCCAGGTACCTTTAAAGTCCCCACGAAATCAAAATCTGTAAGATGGAAAACATCTGCTTAACATCTTAGAAAGCGCAGTTTTACATACATTCTAAATCATAAAGATCTTACAGACATTTTCTTGATGTCTATGTGACATCTGATAGTAGACTTATTGCAGATGAGCAAACAATCAAAAAAATACGTCTTGCACATGTAAATGCAGACATTAAAATACAGTTAACATCTTCCAGATGTATATGTGCTTTCTAGATTCAGTCACTTCACAGTTCAATAAAATCGAGCCATGCCATCAATTCTTCTCATTTGATATTCTGTTTTACTCTGAAATATGTCACGTTACAGAAGTTGTTTGGAAGTTCACTCTGATTTTAAAGTCATGTCTACACTGTTTTGTGTCAAATTTGGACCCATTTGGGAAACATAAACAACACAGTTTTTTTAAAGGCTTGAAGATGTTTATTTAATATTGTTATTTAGCTGTAAATATTCTGTTGGTTGTATTATGTTATAACATTTGTGTAGTGTAAAAAAAATTAAACAGGAAGTACTTTGGGACCAGTGTTGTTCAAATCTTTCTAAATGGTCTATAGTAGATTATATTCTGTGTGTTGTTTTACTTTATCAGCATTAATATTTATTAGGGCTGTCAAAATATTAATTGCGATTAATTGCATCCAGAATAAAAGTTTGTGTTTACATCATATATGTCTATATACGGTGCATTTTAATTTTGTATTTATAAATACAAACACATACACATTTTTAGGAAATATTTACATGCATTTATTTATATTTACCAATAATTGAAATGCATGTTTATTAATCTTTAGGTTTTTCTTAAATATGTGCATTGATGTGTGTGTTAATAAATACAAAATTATTATGCAAAGTACACAAATATATATTATGTAAATACAAATTTTTATTCTGGATGCAATTAATCGCGATTAATCATTTGACAGTCCTAATATTTATTAATGAATATTTATAATATTATTTTATTTTGTTGTTGTTTATCTTGCAGATATCCATGTGCCATGGATGTGGTTTTGGAAAATCAGGTTAAAAGTGTATCATGTGACAATGAAAAACACCTGCTCCACCAGTTCATCTCTCTTACTGTGAGCTGTGGGAAATACCAGGTAAGCCACTGTTCTGTGTCCTTTCCATTAGTCCCAGTTAGATTTCGGAAACAGTCCATTTAGGCAGCTTACAAATAAATAATGAATCGGTGAGACATAATCTGCATTCATTTAGTCCCCCTAATAAACTCAGGATTAAATCAGGATCAGGAGCCTGGTGGGATAGTGATAGTTATATATTTACATTTACGCATTTGGCAGACACTTTTATCCAAAGCGACTTACATTGCATTGTATTATACATTTGTTTCTGACTATGTGCAATCCCCTGGAATCGAACCCATGACCTTGGCATTGCTAGTGCCATCCTCCAACCACTGAGCTACAGGAAAGCCAATTCACCAATTTTGACCAGTCTTGTTGCGATAGTCGGTGTCACCGGTGGTCCACGGTGTCCACAGGCCTACCGATTAAATCACTTGTCCACCGCGGCACTGACCCCCACCGTTTTTTTTGTTTTGTATTCCCATTTTATTAATTTCATATTTATTGTGCCGTGATTGCTCGTTTTGTAATTTAGGCAATTTATCTAACGTAAATGTTTCTTGTTTTCATTTATTTTTTACTTTAAGTGTCCTGTGATTATTCATTTTGTAAGGTCTGTGTGTAATATAAGTAAATGTCCTTTTACTTTCTTTTTGTGTGTGTTTTAATTAAGAAAGATATTAAACCCACTATAAATTCAAGCAATTGCCGTTTCCGAATTGCCGCTACTTTAAACTGAAAGTAAGATGTGTCATGTACACGGGCGCATCTTCAACCACCCCGCATCAAACAACTGGTGTTTTCACACGTCAATTTACCGGTGATGAAGTCCTAATGTTGACAAATACTCTAAATAGTTTGAGAACTTCATAATATGTAGTTATTATTGTAGAAAATGTATTTCAAATCTTCATGCCTAAGTGTTGTAATAAAATTGTGGCATGTGTATCTGCAGATCCTGGAGGAGTCCGACACATCTCTTATGCTCAGTCTAAACCATCCGTTACCTTCAGTGAGAAACATGGCTGTCATGTACCTGAAAGAGATCTTCACCTCACAACATGTGTGTATATGCACCATCAATGTTCACATCAACATGAAATCAATTATTTTTGGCCTGTTTATTTTCTTTATATGCACTACTAGCATGAGTGATTCATTAGTGCATTTTACAGAAAATTCAAGCTTGTTTGGTTATGATTCAGCAGAATGTAATAACTTAATGTTTTAGTTCTTGCTTTTGTGCTCTGAGGCTAAATTAGGAAATATTCTAATGGCTGTAATTGCTAATGTAATGAATGTTGTTACAGTAATAGCAAATGGTTGTAGATTAAAAAATATTGTCATAGGCTAGATGAAGATGCTTCGGACAACCTAGGAAGTGGTTTATGATGAGGGTCCTCCTAATACTTTATTGCCAAACAATCATTTCCCCATATCTTATTTTTCAGTTTCATCTAAAAATGTCTTATAACAGATGTTAATGAGTGGTGATTGTTATGTAAAGCTGTTTGTTAGTCCGTCTTATGTTTTTTATATTTACTGCATTTATATGCAGGAGATGCACGGCAATGTGATGAAGTAATAAGATGTTTGTGTCCTGTATGTTGCAGAAGGGCTTTGATGATGTGTTTCTGAAGGATTCGTTACTGGAGAGAATAAAGGATGACGTGCCGGAGGTTGTGATGTCTGCCATTACAGCGCTGGAGGTCAGATAACAAATTGATGCACAAACTTTTTATTTCATTGATTTCTCTCGACATGGAGATTAAATGCCTGTTGTGGTTTCTAACAGCTTCACTTAGGCTTTATGGATTCAGAGGAGACGGTCTCTAGTTTGATTGCTCTTCTGCACCGCACCAAACCATCAGCTGATTGGTTAGTTATACTTGAACAACGTGTTTGTTTCCTTAAAGGAATCATTTGACTTAATGTGGTCTTGTATTCTGCAGGTGTGTGGTGCTGAAGGAGGCTGTGCGTGTTCTTGATGACCCGCGTGTTGTCGAGGGCAGGCCGGATCTGAAGGCGCAGGTCACGTGGGATCTGCTGCCATTCCTGGCGGTGACGGGTCCAGAGCCCGAGTGTTTAGAGCTGCAGATGGCATCATGTGTTGCTGGAACCGCTCTGATCTCCCAGCATCCTCTGACCAAAGGATGGGCCAAAGGTTGCTACCAACGATTTTATAATGACGTTTCAATTACTTTATAGTCCTTAGAATACATTCTTTTTTTCTTTGTGTTTAACATCTGACCCAGAATGTTTAGTGAGAGCATTGGGATTAGATTGGGTTTTACATTTTTATGAGAGCAGTTGCTTTTTATATGCATTACCCGATAAACCAGGTATTGATTTCATGTTAAATTTGTCTTGTCTTAATTCGCAGTGCTGAAGGAAGTTCAGGCCAAAACCCCTCCATCAGACATGATGGAGATGGCCAACCAAATGCTCACAACAACTCTGATAAAGAACCTGGCCAACATGGATCACACGACCAGACGCAACACTGTAAGAATCAAACCGTTAAAACTGATTTCATGTTTTAATATACATATTGAGTATATAAGTCAGGTGTTTGCAATGTGCGTGTGTGTTGCAGCTTGAGAATATGTGTAAAGTCGTGGGCCGTCAGGGCAGCAGCGTGCGGGAGAGAACGGCGTTTGTCGTCTTGTGTTTCACGCTTCTTCAGAGTCTGGAGTCTATGACTGAGAGTCAACATCTGCATACAGCTCAAAGTGTCTACAAACTCCTGGAGCCTTCCCTGCTTCACATCTCCAAAATCCAACCCGAGAAGGTCGGAAGCCCTGACATTTACTGCCCATCACAGCTTATAAAACAGCTACTTTCCACACTAGTCATTTATTAGACAAAATGTAAATGTTTTAGTAGACCGTTGACAAACCGTCAGTAGGTAAAGTCATTTTTGCTAGTGGCTTTAAACCAATACACACAGTCGAAAGAAGACAAACATGCCTTCTCATATTAGCTAGGCATGTTTATATATGCAATTTATTTCTTAATATTAAACTGCACCGTTCAAGATGTCCCTCAGAAACTTCATGAGCAGTTTGTTGTCAGTTTTAGGAAGTTGTTGTTTATTGTTCATGGTATAAATGCAAAACAGTTTTACTTTGTTTTATTGAATACAAAATTTCTAAAAACGGTTTTCATGACGGCCACAAATACATCATGCATCCGAACGTATTGTATTTTGTTTCCGTCACATTAGGTGTCTGTTGTGGGGCTGGATGTGTGTGTGCCGGTGTGTGTTGGCCTGGGTAAGTTCCTGCAGAAGATGAACTCTGGTCTCTGTGCAGAGAAAGAACACAGCCTCCTGCTTCTCTCACTACTGCGGCTATTCATCACTGCCCTCAAATGCCCCAAATCCACATTTAAAGGTACAGGACTCTTTGTTTATTTGAGCTAAACAGCAATGCATGTTTTATTAGTGAAAATACTGTGGCACAAGTTCACCCAAATCCTTAAAAAATGTTACCTGCTAACAAATACATGTTGTGTATTTCAGGTGAGTCCTGGTGGAACCCTGAGAAGATGGACACTAATACCTGCTGTTACCTGCGTCTACTTTGTCGTCTGTTTGATGTGGTGATATCAGGGTCCAGTGAAGGGCCGCTGGCCTCTTGCTTTAGGAGCCTAATGCAGCCCATCCTACAGGTGCTGTACATAAGTGAAAGTATTCAGTGTTTTACTGTCCATTTTCAATTTAGTTTTTAGTACACTTACAGATACAAGTCACCATAAAATAGAAGTAGCGATTGTCTTTTCTGTACTTTGATGTATATCTGAGTGAAACGTCTTTTGAAATGAGGAAATAAATGTAGGGCGGGATGGGCGATATGGCCATAAAACTCTATCAGGGTATTTTCTGGTATTTGTTGTGGTAACTATAAAAATGACGATACAACTATAACACCATAAACTGCTGTTTTTGTTACAAGTGATAGTAGCTTTGATGTTGTCTGGAGCCTCAGAAACAAACAGGCTCCTAAAAAATACATATAGATGACTCACTACAATATTCCTTGAAAACAAAAGATTTTTCAATTTTGATTTCATGCCGTCTTTAATATAAGGGGTTGTAACGATACGCTCAGCCCATATTCAATACAATACACAACACTGGGTTCACAATTACAATATCACAAACTCAATTCGAATAACAGATTTATTTCCAAAACATTAACCATTTTCATTAACCGTGTAACAACTTGTTAAAGAATTGACAACATTCCTAGTTTAATTCTTTATGAAAATAAATAAAAAATTGCAATTTAATGTAAATGTAAATTAAGAAAGAAATTAAGGAAACGAAACGAAACGAACAAAAACAATAGAATTAAACACGTCATACCTTAAAAGAACGTGATTCAGCTGCAACATCATAAACAATCGTTATATGACCCAAACTTAACTTCCAACTAGACCTCAGCAAAGAATCAATAACTGTTTAGCAGTTATAATTGAATTGAATTTATTAAAATTGTACTATAAATAAATATGTATATCATATACCATGAAATATTAATAAAAATGAATAATATTCTAAATTAAATATAAAATAAATTGTTACATAATCAGACCGGGAACCGAACACGGACCGGAAATGAACTTCGGGGCAGGAGTGTGCATCAAATGAAAACGTCTATTGTCACATACCGTAATTAATATGATTTATTGAAATTTTCGGTTCAAGTAAAGGTTTGGATGCCACTTTTACAATTGTAAGGTCTCTAAGTGTGAAGCATGCAGGCAAGATGTCTTCATTGGATTTTTTACTGTATTACATTAAAAACAACAATGTTGGCTACATGCTCATTTATCTCTGGCTTTTCATATTGCAGGTGCACCTGAAAGAGCCCTTGACTCTGTTTAAGTTTCTCTCACTCCTGTGGGGTTACAACAGTAATTTAGGTGACCAGCTGGACTGTCGCGTCAGTGCCATACTGCAAACTCAGGCTCTTTATGTGGGAAAGGCTGTGCTTTGCAAGCAGCCAATGAAATCCCTCAATGTACTGGCATCAGGTGCCTCACCAGGTACATCACTCTCTTACATAAGTGTTTGCTGTTTGCACATGTAGTGTTCAATATTGTTTTCAACCGAGAGGACAGATGATAACCGCAGATTGATTTCTTCCTGCAGTGGTGCCGTCTCTGCTGGTGTGTTTGCGATCAGGCGTGTGTGAGGTTCGGAAGGCTTCCATCGCTGTGCTTCACTCTTTCAGGGGGGTCGTATCCTCACCTTACCACCCATTGGTGGAACATCTCCTCAAATCATCTGAGGAGATCATCGCTGACCCCTCGTACCTCAGCCAGGTCAGTCACAGCCGCATTTTAACGCCGCTTTGAGTAGAATTCATCATTTCAGTTCCATGTGCTTTTGGCAAAAAAATGACTCTTCTGTCGTTCCTGCAGTCACTGTCTATGGTTTATGAGGAGGCCATATTGTTGAAAGGCAAGAGTAAGAAGCTGGCCTCTATTGATCAGCTCCTGCAGTGCGTGCAGTTACCCTGTTGCCCCTTATACACCTCCAAATCTCTGCTGCGGGCCATTCAGGACATACACGGAGAGGTACGGTAACGACGTCAGTGTTTCTCATACCTCTTTCAGCGATGGATGTGTACGCATGCAAACGCATCTTTTCCTCTTTATCCAGCATGTTTTGAAGACTCTTCTGCCGGCGGTGGAGTGTCTTCTCGAGCAGTGTGCTCCAGACTCATGCACCTTCCTGCCAGATGAGGCTCTCGTCCTGCAGCTGCTGCTGAGCAAATTCAATGAGAAGTCTGCAACTTTACTGGTCAAAGAGCCCAGGTGCCTGGAGATCTTCCTCAGGGCTATTGGCACGTCAGCCAAGCCGTACCCAACTATGTCTAGTTTCCAGATTATTGCCCTGGAGCAGGTTGGTGCACAAATGAAGTGCTTTCATTGCAGATGTTTTTCGACAGACCCTTCTGGCGTACAGAATTACCTGAAATGAACACTGAAAGTGTACTTCAGACACCTCAGTTCTGAAAATATACATTAATATCTAAACCAAAAGTTGCAAAGCGTAAAAGAATGTTTGAATATGAATGCGTCGTAGGAATAATGTAATGCAATGTTTCCATAGATCACCAAGCCATTCTTCGCCGCACTTGGAGATGAAAAGATTCAGCAGAGAATTCTCGCCGTTCTTTTTGACTTGCTGGTGGGGAACAAAAACTCTGCCTGTACACAAGCTATCAACAGCGTCTTTAAAGCGGTATGAACATTATTAATATTGTCGAGGGTTCGTAATGCACCATAAATCACTGAATGCATTTACATTTATCCCTTTAATTCTTTGGCAGACATATATTCTGTATTTCTATCTTTAATGAACGTTTTAACGGCTCTGTGGTTGTAGATCACAGTGGATGCAGAGTTAGTGGCCAATGAGCTGATGCCTGCAGATAAACACCGAGTCGCAGTGACCGTTCAGCAAGCACGGCGGAGTAAATTGCAGAGGTGAGGGGTTGGCCTTTTTGCGCCAGGCTTCAATACAGGAATATTTGGTGGTTTGAACTGCATCTGCTTTCCTGCAGAAAAACACAAGACACGTCTACGGCAGGACCGGAGGAGCCCGTCGTCTCGTGGCCGAGAATCACCCTGATTTTAGAGCTGCTGCAACACAAAAAGAAGCTGAAGAGAGCTCAGTGTCTAGTGCCTGCTCTCTTTCACCTGCTCTCCAGGTGCGTAACAAACATCTGTTCACAATCTTGACACCTGCGCACACTTTCATTTCAACCATGTGTGAACTCCTGCTTTGATATGTCTGACACATGACGGAATAATGTAAGTTTAGGTGGGTTGTGAAAGTTTGTCTTCAGGATCAGGTTTTACAAACTTCATACAAAAGCTTTGATTGTTCATGTCTGAATATAGATCATGCAGACATGTTCGGCAGAGAAAGAACACATTGATTTGTAACGTAACTGGACTTTAAGTTGCATAGAGTGAAATGCATGAATGAGTATGTTTTGTGAAATGTGTTTTGTAGATGTCTGGAGCGTGCCGCAGCTGAGCAGGAGAATATCGAGTACACCAAACAGCTCATCCTCATCTGCCTGCTCAACATCTGTCAGAAACTCTCTCCAGATGGAGGAGCTGTCAGCAAAGGTACAAGAAACTGCCTCAGCATGCTTCAAAGACCTCTAAACGCTTACAATTTCCAAGAGATCTGACATTTTTGCACAGTAATATGAATGTGTGTTTTAACCTTGTTGTATGATGCAGGAGCCTTGCAGTACAAGTTCTTTTAAAGACCCTCTTGAACTGTGCATGCTTATTTTTAATAGATAGATTTTCTCTTCTGTTGAGGTTTTTATTAGATGGTTTGTTTTTATGTTCTGTGATTAGATGTGCTGGAGGAGGACAAATTTAACGTGGAGCTGGTGGTGCAGTGCGTCAGAATGTCAGATGTTCCCCAAACTCATCATCACTCGCTGCTGCTGCTCGGGGCTTTAGCGGGAATCTTTCCTGTAAGTACATTCACAGAGACATTCTCAGCAGGGCTCGACATTAACGCTTGTCTGGGACAAGAGAATGTTTTGTATGGGCAAGTGAGAGAGAATTTTACTTGCCCGAGGGGACAAGTAACTTAAAAAAAAGAAAACACCACCAGTGCGACATATATGTAGATTAATAAAAATATGTGCATTAGACAGAGCTGCGTGTTTGTGTGAAGTGCGTTTGTGGCGGTTGTGCTTGGTTGTGTTTGACAATAATCAATGACTTAATTCAGGCGGCCAAAGCGGACACTAGTTAAAATGCTTAGAAGCAAACTTGACCAATTTAAATCCGAACAATAATATTGATTATATTATATTATAATTCAAATGAAATATATCTATTTTTTATCTTTGGACAAGTAATTTTTGTACAAGTGAATGACAAATATACAACCACATGACAATGCTTAATGTCAAGCCCTGCACAGACACAGTTTTTAAAAATGTGTTAACCATCTTGTTCACTCATTTCAGGAGAAAGTTCTTCACAACATCATGCCCATCTTCACTTTCATGGGTGCAAACATCATGCGACTGGACGATGCTTACAGTTTCCAGGTCATCAATAAGACTGTACAGGCTGTCATTCCTGCTCTTATAAAGGTCTGTGACAAAGTCATCTGAAACCCTTAACCCAGACTAGAGTGATAAACTGAACTTGCCCTGTACTGCTTGTGCCATGTATTATATGTCAAACCAGGCCGCATGCGTTTTTACATAACAACCTACATTACACTTGATTCTCTCACAGGCCCATAAGGATGGCAGTGTCCAGTCTGACGCCAACATGGAGGTCGTGGTGACGCGTATTATGCACGTGTTCGTTGATGCTCTCCCGCATGTGCCCGAGCACAGGCGCTTACCCATCCTCAGTCAGCTCCTGGGCACGTTGGGCCCGTCTCACTTCCTCTGGGTCCTGATGCTGCTCATGTTCAAGCAACACGTTACGCAGACTTCCGTCAATGCCGCCGGGCCTGAAAAGGTGCGGAAAGTCTCAATTGTTGTTTCATGGATGTATCCTGTGTGTTTAGTTATTAGATGCATTGACATGGTGCTCTGTGTTCAGGAGTCTGTTGTGGAGAGAGATCAGGACTTCTGGATCTCAGTGTGCTGCGAGTTTGAAGTGAAGGAGCAGCTCGCCTCCCTCATCAGGGTCCTGCAGTACCTCATGACTCTACCACAGGACAGCGAGGAAGGTGAGAGAGCAAGTGTAGAGGTCCAGCATAGCAGTATCCTCAACCACCGTTAGTTTAACATCTGCGGCAAATATACAGAAGATGTTCAATATATTAATGATAATCAGTATGGTTTTAAATCTTTTTTTTTTTAACCGTATGGTGCAAACAGTCGAACGCAGCTTAAAGGTGGGGTGTCCGATTTCTCTTAGCCGTTGTTGATTTTCAAATCACCAAAACAGACACACCCCTACCCCCATCTTTCGCTTTCTTCAACACTCGGCTCGACTTATGACCGTCCTGTTCACTGCACCTTACTGCTGATTGGCTACGGCCCGACTTGTCTAAACAAGTGTAATTTGGAAGTCGCTGATCCCGCCTTTAAGTTGAGGTTGTACATTATTAGTAAAGTTCAGTTTGATTGATATTAATTGATTAACATTCAAATGGTTCATTTATAAAAATAATGCTTTTGCACTCTCTCTACCGTCAGGTCTCATGATTACTGAAAGCATTTCTGTTTAATAGTTTAATAATCGTTAAGCTTTAATCGATTAAATTATAACTACTGATTAAGCATTTTTTTATCACAATCTCAAATATGATTTGTTAAGACATTGATTCATTTAAGTTTGAATCAGTTATTTTGAATATTGCACTTGAATGAATAATGTTATTGTTTATTGTTTTGTTCTGTTGAACATAAAATGAGATATTTTGAAGAATGCACCTTTGACTACCATTTATATTTTTCCTACTGTGGAAGTCAATGATGTCCAAGTACTGATACTTCCTTTCTGTTTAGCATAACAAAGTGATTTTTTTAACATGTTTGGAAAAACTTGAGGGTGAGTAAACAATGACAGAATTTTCATTTTTTCATTTCTCTTCACAGATTCTGAGAAAAAGCGTACTCGAGGAAGAAGTGCAGTGAAGAAGGAAGAGACCGTCTCCGAACTGATTTTCAACCTTCAAGCCCATAGTGGCAAAGAACTCCGTCATTTTAAATTCCTCTCCGTCTCTTTCATGGCTCATCTCCTGGCCTCTGACAAATTTGTTGGAAAGGTACACTCATTTATACTCGACCCCACTTCATTTAAAGGGATATTTCAGTCAAAAAGCTCAATTTCCCCATGTTTTACTCACCCTCAAGGCATCCTATTTGTATATGACTTTCGTATCCTGGCTCGTCCAAGCCTTGCAATGGGAGTGAATTAGTGAATGAGATTTCGAAGGTCCAAAAAGTGCGTCCATTGATCATAAACTTCTCCACGCGGCTCCATGGGCTTAATAAAGGCCTTCTGTTGTGAATCGATCGATTCACTCACTTTTTGGAGCTTCGAAATCTCATCCACAATTCACTCCCATTCTAAAGCCTGGACGACCCAGGATAGACGGTATTGAAACTCCGACTGGATTATTCTGAAAGAAGAAAGTCATATACAAATAGGATGCGATGGGGGCGAGTTAAACATGGGGACATTTTTGGGCTGAAATACCCCTTTAATGTTTTCTTGATATCTTCAGAATTTTCTTTCAAACTTTGGATAAAGAAATGTATTCGTTTGACAGGTTGCGGACAGCGAGGACATTAAAGACGTCGCCTTACAGAATCTTCAGCAGCGGTGAGGATAAGCGTGACAGTGTTTAACTTGTTTGTGGTGAATTGATTTGTTGATTGTTATATTTGTGTGTTTTTTGATCAGTATGCTGGAGGAGGTTCTGCGCTATATCCATACAGTTGCACGATGTGTGGAGGATAACTCCGACAAACCCACGGCCAAGTTCTGGAGAGCTCTGCTCAACAAGTCCTATGACACCCTGGACAAGGTACTGTTGAACATCTACATTGATCTGATACGTTGAAAAACACAATTATTGTCACAGTATCATGTCTAAGCAGGTGACATTTCTTGTTTTACATGATTTTTGCTGAAATAGATTTTAACAGATTAATTATCACTTATTGCTCCCTGAACTCTCTGTGAATTGCTTTGGAATAAAGCGTCTGCTTAAAAACTAAATGTAAATATAAACGAAAGACATTTTTCGGCTCTGTTTGTGCTTCTGTTTTAAGCTGGTGCTTACATTACAGCATATTTTTGTGTCTGTCTGTTTTGCTGTGGATATTAAAATGATTAATCATTAATTAAGAATTAACTTAAGAATTATCTTTATCAATAAGACAATATTAATTAACTTAAGAATTAGGGCTCTCAAACGATTAATCCAGAATAGAAGTTTGTGTTTACATAGTATATGTGTACTGTGAATATTCATTTTGTTTTTACAACCACAAACACTTACCTGCCTATATTTAAGAAAAATATCAATTAAAATATTAATAAATAAACATATATATTATTTAAATTATTGGAACATACATGTAAATATTTCTTAAATATGTATACATGTGTGTTTATGTCTTTGTAAATACAAAATGAATATGCACAAACTTTTATTCTGGATCTGTCTCTGCCATTGGTTTGCATGATGACTGAAAGCATTATTTAATTTGATTAATCATTCATTTTAATCTGTTAAATTATAACGATCGATTAATCAATCGTCAATTATTTATCTGCTCAAATACGTATGCATGTATTCTTGTTATTATGTAGTCTTATTTAAAATATTTAATAACTTTAAGGTGAATGCCCTTCTGCCCATGGACACATTCATCACAGTCATGAGAGGGCTGATGGGTAATCAGTTGTCTTCGGTGAGGAGGAAGGCCATGGAGTTACTCAATAACAAACTACAGCAGAGGACTCAGTGGCAGGAGGAACAGGTAGAAAACCTCACACATACATCATCATTTTATATTTCTGTCATTTTGTCTTATTCAAATGATATATATGCATTGATGACCAACTGCACATAAGTGTCATTAAACATTCCCAGTTATTATTTGTTTAAATGTATTTGTTTCCGTGACAGATTACTGTGCTTCTTGAACTCATCGGTGATCTCCTGCATATTGTGGGTCGGGGTCACGGTCAAGTCATGTCACAGGAAGAAGAAGAGCAGGCCATCAATCGACAGACGGCCCTTTACAGCCTCAAGCTTCTGTGCCGCAGTTTTGGCTCGAACCACCAGGAGCTGTTTGTCCCCGTGCTGAACAAAGCGGTGGAGCTGGTGGCTAATAAAGACGAGGAGAAGAACGTCATGGGAAGTGCTCTGCTGTGTGTGGCGGAGGTGATCGGCACGCTGAAGGCTCACGCCATACCACAGTTACACAGGTACTGGTTGATGATCAATTGTGTTTTATTCTGGATGTAGTTTTGGTATGGAAGTTTTTGTACTGATATGGTATGTTCATTACGTGTCAGGTTAATGCCTGCTGTGCTGAACACTCTGAAGGAGAGGAAGGATCTGTTGACCAATGAAATCTATCTGCTGAGTGCCGTCACGGCCCTACAGCGAGTGTCGGAGACCCTGCCACACTTCATTAGCCCGTACCTGCAGGACACCATCTCACAGGTCAGCAGCAGCACACGGCGTGGCATATGATTTCAAACTCTTTATAATTTGCCAGTGAATAACATCATCTCATTTATTTGTGATGCTGTAGACCACACGCTTGACTCTGTTAGCGATGCGACTGACGTCCTGCCCTCAGCTCACCGTGCGCCTCACGTCTCTCAGCAACACTCTTGCCACAAAAGTGCCTTCCAGGGTCCTCATCCCCACCATCACCAAATGCTACTGTGGCATGGTGGATAAGCATCAGGTAAGATTGTGACGTCACATAGAGTAGTGACCAAAATTTTGGTGTAAGCTCTATAAATTGCTTAGTCCTGCCAAAAAAAAAGAAAGGTACTTGGAAGAATGTCATTAACCAAACAGAGCTGGGTCACCATTGACTACCGTAGTAGGAAAAATTACAATGGTAGTCAAAGGTGCTGAAAACTCTATGCTTACCTATATTTTTTTAAATAAAATAAAAAAATGCACACGGTAGTTTCTACTACTATGGTAGTCAGTGGTGACCCAGAACTGTTTAGTTACAATCATTCTTTTGAATATCTTTCTTTGTGTTCAGAAGAACAAAGACATTTACACAGGTTTGGACAAATTTAAGGGTGTGTAAATGATGACACATTTTCATTCTATGCATTATACTATATTATCGAAAGCTGTATTTCCTGTAGTTTGACCCTTTTTGTAGTTTGTCTAATAAATGCCTTAAAATTCAATTTTACTGCATTTTGACATTAAAGAATCAGAATCAGAAGTAGCTTCCGAGTATTTTTACACACACAAGGAATTAGACTTGGCGACAGGAGCTACTAGTGCAGAAGAAAGTAAACACATAGTGCAAACATAGATTATAGAGATGAAATATAACTAGGATAAAAGATATGAAATAATGATAATTAGGCTTTATAAAAAAACATGTTTTCTATATGATACAGAACTGTCTTAGTCCGCTGATGAACATCTTGAAGGAACATATCACTCAAATGGACAAGGACCAACTCAACAACCACCAATCAGAGCTCACTTCCTTCTTCCTGTCTGCTCTCGACTTCCGCGGCCAGCATTGCCAGGTACTTAAACAGCCTGCTTCTATTCTTTATAATGCCTTTTTCTTCAAATGCAATGGTTGACAGAATTATCAGTAATTATGTTATTTTATAGGGAGATCTGAAGAAGGCCGGTGAGATCGAGGGCAGTGTGATCGACTGTCTGCTGGGAATGGTTATGAAACTTTCAGAAGTCACGTTTAGACCTCTCTTCTTCAAGGTAAACATCAGTACATTTACATTTACATTTAGTCATTTGGTAGACGCTTTTATCCAAAGCGACTTACAGTGCACTTATCAGTAAGAGGGCTTGAACAACATCCCACATTAATTTATTTAATAAAAATATATGTTAATTGCATGTTTTCTAATTGCTAAATATAAGCAGATGAATCAACTTAACCATAATAGCCGTCGGATTCAGAATTCACTTGAATATTAACTGTAGAGGTCATGTGTAATTTTCTTTTGAGTGGTGTGTTGATTTCCAATGTATATGTATTCTGATTGGCTCTCTTCTCTCTCGCAGTTGTTTGATTGGTCAAAGATAGATGGTGCTTCTAAAGACCGTCTGCTGACCTTCTATAGACTGGCAGACCGGATCGCAGACAAACTCAAAGGACTGTTTGTGCTGTTTGCCGGGCAGCTGGTCAAACCTTTTTCTGACCTACTCCGTCAGCTCAACACTGCCCACACAGGTACGATATTATAAGTGTCTTTGTGTGAGAACTTAATTGTGTAAACTAAACCATTAAGCCAGCGTTTCTGAAAGTGTGGGGCGGGCTCCACTGGTTGGGAATAGAGACATGACATGTGGGGCGCGACAAACAAGAGGAAATTGGGTCATTTTTGGACAATTCACTCGAAATGAAAGACGCATTTAAAAGTAAGTCTTACATAAAACAACATCAGACTGCGAAGAAAATGTCCCATGGAACCATAGTAGCCTTCGAGAATGATTTCAAGTCGGAATGTTAATTGAAGCGCTACAACACCTTAAATGTGGAGAGGCGGTAGGGCTATAAAGGTTAGCCGTGGATAAGTGTTGGCCGATGTTTACCAAATTAGCATCGGACGATGTTTACAGAGAAACATCGCGATGGACGATGACATTGCCCTGCGATATATTAAAGTGAGACATGTTTGACACATCTTTATACAGTGCAAGATGGGCAGTTATAAAGATTGTATTCCTATTTTGATATTGGATTCATTAAAAGAGTTATAAAGTGAGCCGCGTCTTGATACAACGTCAGCTGCGCAGACACACGTCGTCTTTATACAGTTATAAAGTCTGGCGGGTCTGCGCAAACTGCTCGTCCTCTTTATACAGCGTGAACTACACTGTTATAAAAAAAGTCAGGCCAGCCTGATTTGCACAGTGTGAGGTTTTATGCCTCTTAGCCTTGTTCATATTTGTTTACACATGCTGCCAGCAGCACAGAGCAGCGAGAGTCATGTGACGAAAGTGAAACATATGTTGGAATCATGACGCAAGCTCAACATCGTGATGTTTACCAGCCTTGTTTATTACCATTTTGTTGGGGCGATTGGGGACAGGTGGGGCTCGGAACTCTTCCCTACCTCCAAACTTTGAGAAACACTGCAATAAACCTTTACAATATGAAAAGCACTGATGTGATTCTACTCGCACCCCTTCTCCCATAGTTGAGGCCTTCTTTGATTCAGATGACAAGGAAGAGGATAATGTGACGAAGAGTAGTCTGCTTCTGCAGTATATGTTGGACTGCCTCCATAAGATCTTCGTCTATGATACACAGCGCTTCCTCAGTAAAGAGAGGGCTGATGCTCTCTTGAGCCCCCTGGTGGATCAGGTCAGTATAGTATTGGCTATGCTTCATAAACTTAAATATTTAAGCTGCGGGTGCACATTCACCCCAATAATTACTGAATTGAAAAGTTTTTAATTTTATAAAACAAACAAATCGTCGACCATGACTGTTTTGACGTTTGAAATTGTATCGATTTTGCGTTTCTGAAGTTGGAGAATATGCTGGGAGGAGAGGAGGTCTACAAGATCCACATCACTGAACATTTGGTGCCCTGCATCGGACAGTTTGCCGTCACCATGGGAGACGACTCGCAGTGGAAAGTTCTCAATTATCAGATTCTACTCAAGACACGTCACGGCTCACCCAAGGTATACAGACGCTTTCACCAGAGTCGGGCCGTATGGTTGGTGTACGCAATTTCATTTGAATACTGAGGTGTTTGTGTTTTTGTTCAGGTGCGTTTCTCATCACTGGTCATGCTGCTGGAGTTGGCCAGAAAACTAAAGGAGAACTACATGGTTCTTCTGCCCGAGACCATCCCATTCCTGGCTGAACTCATGGAGGGTAAGAACATCATAGCAGTTATTTAACTAATCCTGTAGAGTAAAGGTCTTCAAGAAATAAATTCGCTCCATCTAATAAAACCGCTGATTATTTATCATGCTCCCTCTTTTTCACAGATGAGTGTGAGGAAGTTGAACACCAGGTGCAGAAGGTCATTCAGGAGATGGAGACTGTTCTCGGTGAACCCCTGCAAAGCTACTTTTAAAATCTCTGTTATTTTAGCCCTGTTAAGATGCTTTAAGTGTTTGTCCAGTGTCTCTTAATAAGTTACTTCATGAACTGATTTGCTGAACATGTGCTGCTGGAGCTGCCAGTCACAATCAGACAGACACCTGCACTTCTGGGATATTGTCCTGCCTTTTGTGCATGTAAATGCTATAGATTTTAGCCACATCTCTTCACGTAAAATGAATATAACAATGACATGTATTGTGTTTAAATGTCTAGTGTTTTTAAAAATAAACTATTTGATGGCATTGAATGTCATTTTGTAAAGCATATGAACGGGAAAAGATCTGGACAACACGCATCTATATTTTTTGACATAAATAGACATGAAATCAAAATGTGGTCTTCTAAATGTATTCCTTGTTTTCTCTGAAATGACTTATTTTGGGTTGATGTCACCAATCTCTCAGGCATCCATCGTCCAGTTTCTTTCTGCTATGAGATTCCCATAAATATATAAAACACACAAATAATCTTTGTTGTCTGTTTGTACTAGTCAAAACAGTTCTTTGAACATTAGTTCATGTTTGCGTTGACTAAATCAATATGCACCAAATAAAACTTTGATATCAAGGACATAATATTATCCAACACTCCATTTCACCTACATTAGCCCTTCAGGAGCTCATATTCTTGTCATGCTATTCATGAAAACTCATACGTACCTTAGAAAAAAACTACTTTTCAGTGATGGTCAAGTATAGAAAAAATATGTTGTACAAGTGTAATCTGTGACAAAATCTGTGAACTTTTTTCGTTTATTTTAGGCCACTTTTCCATACACCATTGTTAATGCACATGTAGCTGTTCTTTAATTTACAAAGAAAAATAAAGTATGAAATCATTTGTATCCAAACGAACTGTGTACAAACGAAAACAGAACAATTACTACAATATACTGCACAATATTGTAGGTTTTCGTAAATTAAAAAATCAAGATTTATTACGCAAATTAAAGCCCTTTTTATATGCAAAACCGTCAATGTTGTCATCTAAAAATACTTTCTCTCTATTCCTTCCCATAACAACAACATCAGCTCAGTTCAGCAGAGACAATCCAATGACACGTGTGTGGACACGCCCCCTGTAATCTGCTTTAATGTCAGAGACGCGCGCGAGTTATTCTGGACTGTCGCGTGAATCATGGCAGCAAATAAGAGTTTCAGCCGCTTAAGATCCGCTTTTCATACATTCACACGAAACCATCACCATCACTGTGTGGGAATAATCGGCGCACCTTTCTCTAAAGGACAGGTGAGATATCACGCTTAAAATAATGTAATTGTGTATATAATGATGCTGTTATATGCAGTAGTGCTCTGTGTAATGCACGTGTCATTGACTGCAGAGGAGGGATGGGGTGCAGAGAGGACCAGATCTGATCCGAGCTGCAGGATTGGTGCAGAAGCTTAAAGGGCAAGGTACCGTTAGTGCACCACCACACCTCAATAAACACACGATATTCACACTCATGACTACTGTATGGACATCACTCGTGAAATAATTCACATGTTATTCAGCATTTAACTTGTTCACAAATCCATTCAGTGTCCTCTGAACATATTGTTTACTTGGGGACAAATTACAGCAATCTTGAATCTGAAATCATCGGCTGTCTCTTACCACATAATAAATACTGTAGTGTACTAAAATGGGCTATTTAATGTAATATTGTTCAATTCATAGATACTGTGTAATACTATAATAAACATGACAGTATTTACTACAGTCATTAATTCGCTATATTACAGAACGCTTCATATACAACAGTGTTACTTAAATATATATTTTTATTTTGCATATCATTCGAAACACAAAATATTACTAATTTAGATGTAATGTACAAGTATTGTAATGTTAAGCGGTGGTAGACTACACTTTATTTTATTTTCTATTTAATTAGTTTCATTCTTAGATGATTATTATCATTTTTAATAGCTTTAAATGCTTTAGTGAGTTTAGATTAGTTAAGAAACTACATTGGAGATTTGTTGATTTAAAGTCATTTGACACGACACGCGAATACTTGAACTGGAATTAAACTCGTTATTAAAACATTTGTGACCCTGGATCACAGAACCAGTCTTAAGTAGCACGGGAACCTTTTTAGTAAGACAAAAATTCATTGTACGGGTCAAATTGATCAATTTTTCTTTATGTAAAAGAGTAAAACGATTTTTATATTAAGGAAAGATCGTTCCATGGAGGTATTTTGTAACTTTCCTACCTTAAATATATAAAAACATTTTTTTTTTTTAACTGTTGTATCTGCACCAGATATTGTCCTTTCCTGACACCCATACATCCATAGAACGCTTAATTATTCCGCTTTCAGATTATGTACAAATCTAATTTTGGAAAAATTGACCCATAAGACTGGTTTTGTTGTCCAGGGTCACATTTGTGAAACATACACAATACAGACTTCTTATACAGAAATTTGTTGATGCTAAACAGGACAAATTTGATGTGCCAACTATCCTTTGTTCAGCACTTGCATTAGGATGCCCTGTGGGCAATTCCAGCATTATGGATGTGACATAAACGCTCAGAGAATGTATTTGTTAACAATATATTGAACCATCTGTTTATATTTACTACACACTCGTTGATCGATTTTAAACATCAGAAGAATATCAGTCTACGAAAGTTTTCTATTTAAAAAATGGATGGAAAACGTGTTTTAACATCATAAAAAATGGACATAAGAGACAACACTTTCTAGGATTTCTTTGAATTAACATGCACAAACCAAAAGGAATAAAACTCAACAAATGGAGCAGGGATGACTCTTCATAGCACATAAAATAGTTGCTTTGATAGTTTAATTTGCATCAGTCCGTTCCTGAGGAATATGTACAGTTATGAATGTCACAATCTTGAAAATAGCATACTTGTCTAACTTTGCTTTAAAAACGCACACAAACTTGCTTTAAAACCTTTTAGAGAAACCTTAATCTATTGCTTATTTTGTATCTGTCTGACTGTCATTGCACTAAGAATTAACTGTGTCATTACTCTGAGCCAAATAGAGACTCGTGTCATGAACAAGATTGTGACTGCCAATGTCTTCTTTTGTTTATTTACTATTGAAAGCATAATCTAATTGGAGCAACAACACTGACCCAGCACCACCCCTCCGTTTGTATTGCATTAGCAACAGATTTCTGTTACTAAATAAGAGTGAAGCGTGTTTGCATTACAGACGAACAAACCCAGCGATGTTGAATGCTGTTACTACATAACTTCAGTTGATATTGTATAAGAAAAAGAGAACTTGGGCTGTTAATTGTTAACCTGTAAACCTGATCAGTAGTATGTCTTTTAATATTTTATGTTTTTAATCTTTGTGTGCAGTGTTCTCTTTTTTGCTTGTTTTTAAAACTAAGTTATTGTCCTTATTGTGAATAGATCTTAACAGTCCTAGTCCACATTAAATTCAATTGTATAAATAAAAAGAGCACCATCGAACATTCCTTAAAGTCCCATTGAAATAAAAAAACGTCTCAGGTTACGACTGTAACCATTGTTCCCTGAGATAGGGAACGAGACACTGCGTCATGGAATGACTCTTTAGGGGAACGCCATTAGCGTGACTTGTCTGAATCGCGTGTGAAACTAACTTTCGCTTTATAGTCGCGTGATGATGACGTCAGTGATGACGTCATGATCACCGTGACTATCGGAAGGCATAAAAAGGAAGCGGAAGCAATGCAAACCAGCTTCTGCAAAAAAAATGAAGCAAATGCTCCAGTCATAAGGAGTATGGCAAAGAGACGCAGTGTCTCGTTCCCTATCTCAGGGAACAATGGTTACAGTCGTAACCTGAGACGTTCCCTTTCGAGGGAACTCAACACTGCGTCATGGAATGACTCTTTGGGGAACGAAATACCCGCTACGCCATACGAGTTGTGGCTGTCTAAGTGTGAAGGTGTTATGCACATCCTAAGACATAAGTACCTGAGAACCAGGTAAGGAAGAAACATCAAGATTGTAATATCTTATGAATGTGTGCGGGGAAGACCAGCCCGCTGCATCACAAACATCCTGCATAGAAGCACCTGACAGAAGGGCCTGCGAGGAGGCCATACTCCTAGTTGAATGTGCCTTGATTCTCAGAGGTGAAGGTAGTCCACGCACCTCATAAGCCAAGGAAATGGCCTCCACAATCCATCTACTAATGGTGTGCTTAGAGGCCGGCTGACCTCTACTATGAGGTCCAAAACAAACCAACAGTTGGTCCGATTTCCTCCATATGGAAGATCTTCTAACATACTCTCTCAGTACCCTGACTGGGCATAACAGGTGTAGTCTCTGATCCTCTGCTGACTCATGAGGTGGAGCATGAAAGGCTTGTAAAACTAATGTTCTGGCCACATTGCTTGGCACCTTAGGTACATACCCTGGTCTAGGGTGCAGAATTGCTTTTATATTACCTGGAGAGAACTCCAGACATGGTGGAGAGACTGATAGAGCCTGAAGGTCGCCTACCCTCCTCAGAGAGGTAATAGCGAGTAAAAAGGCTAATTTGAGGGACAAATACTTGTCTGAGCTACACTCAATAGGTTCAAAAGGAGCCTGGGAAGCCCCTTCCAAAACCACAGCGAGGTCCCATGCTGGAACTCTAGCCTGAGGAGGCGGTCTCATCCTCAAGGTACCACGCAAAAACCGGGCAACCAAGGGGTGTCTCCCCAAGGTGCTCCCAGGCAGAGGGGAGTGTAAGGCTGCAATAGCTGCCACATAAACTTTCACCGTAGAAGGTGCAAGACCTGCCGAAAACCGCTCTTGCAGAAACTCCAGTACTGAAGCCACTGGGCAGTTAACTGGATCTAAATGTCTGTTGTTACGTTTTCTGGTGGATGGAGCTCTAGAATTAAGAATGGTTTCAACAACCTCAGTTGACAGACCTTGATTCAACAAGCCACTCCCTTCAGCGGCCAGGCCCACAACTTCCATAGTTCTGGGCTGGGATGGCATATCGTGCCCCTGGCTTGGGTCAGAAGGTCCTGCCTGAGGGGAATCTCCCATGGCTGGCCATCTAAGAGCATTAGAAGGTCCGAGAACCAGACTCGTGCAGGCCAATAAGGGGCTATTAACAAGAGTCTGATCCCTTCCTGTCGAACTCTCTCTAGGACCTGCGGGAGCAAAGCGATTGGGGGAAAAGCATACAGGTGCCGCCTCGGCCATGTCTGTACCAGGGCGTCCAGTCCCAATGGGGCTGGAGGAAATATTGAAAACCACAGGGGGCAATGAGATGTCTCCTGAGATGCAAAGAGGTCGATTTCGGCCTGACCAAATCTTTCCCAAATCTGTTTCACCACTTCGGGGTGAAGTCTCCATTCTCCTGGCCTCAGTCCTTGTCTCGACAACATGTCTGCTCCCACATTTTGGACTCCAGGAATGTACGTCGCCCTGATAGATAGAAACTTCTCCTGGGACCATAGGAGAACCTGGTGCGCCAGCTTGCAGAGAGGGCGCGACCTCAGGCCCCCTTGATGATTGATATAAGAGACCACGGCTGTATTGTCTGTTCTTATTAGAACATGATGGCCCCTGAGGACTGGGAGGAAGTACTTCAAAGCTCTTATGACAGCTAACATCTCCAGGCAATTTATGTGCCAATGGAGATGCTGCTCTGTCCATAGCCCACTGGCTGAGCGACCTTCTACTATTGCCCCCCAGCCTGTGAGGGATGCGTTCGTCGTCACTGTCATCCTGTGACATTGAGCTCCCAATTTTCGACCTTGATTTAGAAACTGTGTCTTTTTCCATATAGCCAGGGAACGAAGGCATCTGCGCGTAACCCTGATCATACGAAACGGGTTGCCCCTCGGGGAAAACCCTTTGTTCTTTAGCCACCATTGTAAAGGTCTCATATGCAGAAGGCCAAAAGGAATCACGTTGGATGCTGCTGCCATTAGACCTAATATTTTCTGAAAATGCTTGACAGTGTATGCCTGACCCATCTTGATTCTGGATATTGTTGTCAGGATGAACTCGACACGTGCAGGAGACAATTGTGCCTGCATCATGACTGAGTTCCACACTACCCCAAGAAATGTAATGCTCTGCTGAGGAGTTAGATTGCTCTGCTTGGCATTGAGCCTCAGTCCCAAAAGCTTCATATGGTCGAGGACGACATCTCGATGTCGAACCGCCATTTCTTGAGACTGAGCTAGCACTAACCAGTCGTCTATGTAGTTTAATATGCGAATCCCCTGAAGTCTCAGTGGAGCAAGGGCAGAATCCATGCATTTCGTGAAAGTGCGAGGGGAAAGAGCAAGGCAGAATGGAAGAACTCGATATTGGTAGGCTCTGCCTCCGAAAGCAAATCTGAGAAACTTCCGGTGTTGAGGAAGGATGGATATGTGGAAATATGCATCCTTCAGGTCTATTGTGGTGAACCAGTCGCCTTTTCTGATTCCAGCCACAATAACAGGAATCGTAAGCATCTTGAACTTGTATCTCCTCAGAGATTTGTTGAGATATCTCAGATCCAGAATAGGCCTGAGCCCTCCATCCTTTTTCGGAACTATAAAGTACCGACTGTAAAAACCTGTCTGACTCTCGTGAGGGGAAACATATTCTATGGCCCCCTTCATCAAGAGAGACTTTACTTCCTGTTCTAACACCCGAGCCTGATCGGAACTCACTTCGGTGCAAAACACCCCTTTGAACTTTGGAGGGCTGACAGCAAACTGAATTCTGTACCCCTTCTCTATGGTGTGGAGAAGCCATGGAGTCAGATTCGGCAACTTTCTCCACTCGTGGAGGAAGTGCACTAAGGGAGTCAGCGTGATGACATCGGCTTCGGGTGCATGCGGATCGATGCCTTGAAGTAATTGACCTGCAGGGGATAGTGGAACTATTAGCATGTTTACAGGGTCTACCATGGGTCGATTCTGTTGACCCCGTACTAGGGAAACTGACGTGCCCCGAAGCGCACTGGGCGGCGGGGTTAACGTAGTGGCCTCCTGAGGCCATCTTGGGGGAACCGGACTTGTCCACCCCCCCAGAATGGGTGCTATTTGAAGCGCTGAGGTACCGTCAGGACCTCTTGGCAGCAGCCTTCCGTTTGGAGATAACAAACTGTCCTCAAATCGGGCTTGATCTGCCTGGAGGACTTCTGGGATTGCTGTCTCGACCCCCAAGCTCTCTGAGGGGGAGTACGAGTAGCAACACTCTGTTTTTGCTGCTGCCTATGTAGGGCACTAGTAGTAGATGGCTGGGGCTGCCTTTGAGCTGCAGGACCCTGAGGGTAAGAACGGCGAGGTAAAACATTTTGGAAAGCTGCTGCTTGACGCTTTGCCTCCTGAAAACGATCGACCACAGTGTCGACCGCATTCCCAAAGAGACCTTGGTAACCCCCGACGTTGAGGTTGTACCCGTTTCTTTAAGTATCTTTCATCTAATTTACTTATAGGTGTAACTTGTTGTTGATCTTGGGGCCAATCAACACTAAGCTTGGCTACTGCCCGGGTAACAACCTCTAATAGCTCCTCATATCCCTGGAAAGTGGAGTTTCATGATCTTCAGTTTCTACTGCTTGCACACTAACACTCTCTAACTCCTCAGAGCTAGAGCAGTGCATAGAGTTTCCAGATGGGGCGGGAGAAGCCGCCATGCGGGCTCCCAAACCCTTTCCGGAAGCAATGGGATTTGAGGGATGAGAAAGGACCGAAGCCGTCTCACCCCCCAAAACATCCATCTGCGAACCCCATGACTGCAGACCCCGCACTGCCTCGGCAGAAGCGGGACCTGAACCATGAGGCTTGCGAATACTGCCTGACTCATCAAACAGTGCTAAACGTGAGAGAAGAGATCTTAGCGGTAGCCACAAGCAATGTTCACTGGCAGCATGCTCCATTCCCAAACATTTCACACAAAGCTCATGTGAATCCTCATCTGTAATAAAACGGGGGCAGGGAGGAACACATTGCTTAAATGCCTTCTTTGACATACGTTTCATATTGCTAATCTATCTAAGATAACTTAAGATAAACTAGAAACCTTCACACACACAAACAGACGCTTTGCTGAATGGCAGAAGCTGGTTTGCATTGCTTCCGCTTCCTTTTTATGCCTTCCGATAGTCACGGTGGTCATGACGTCATCAGTGACGTCATCATCACGCGACTATAAAGCGAAAGTTAGTTTCACACGCGATTCAGACAAGTCACGCTAATGGCGTTCCTCCAAAGAGTCATTCCATAACGCAGTGTTGAGTTCCCTCGAAAGGGAACACAATGCTTATTTTTTCATGAAATATTTCAGTGTTTATTGTAAATAGTTTATCAGTGTGAGTCATGTCTTTTTAAAATTCATGTGGCCTCATAATCTTCAGTTAAAATCTGAAAATGCACTTTCTTCCTGTGATGACTTACCATCTTAATCAGACGGTTTGGGCGGACCATCCGTTAACTCCTCCCCTTCAATGTCATTCTGCTATTCGATACATCCAATCAAATCACAGAAAAAAACAAAAGCCAAATTAGATTTCTAATTCAAAATTACATTTTTCCAGAAATGCTTCAGAATTGGGTGGTAAAAAAATTGCAACTTCCGTTTCACGGAGACTTTAAAATAGATAACATCTTTGTACAACTAACCCTTTCATGTTTTTAGTATGTAGTATAGATGTAACGGTATGAAAATATCACATCACGATTATATCAAAATAATTTTTTGAAAATATGCTGGAAATATCCAAAAAGTACTGATACCAATTGTATATTAATGTGAATGGCTAAATGCACTTTTCTTGTCATAATCAAATCAAATAAATAACATTGATATTTATTCGGGCACAATGGGGTCATTCGGTAAAAGTTTCTCTTGTTCAGGTTGAACACAAAGTTCCCCCAATATCCACATTTTGGACTAAAAGCCCATCAATAATATTATTTTGCTTGTTTATTTTGCATAAATGAACAAAACCCGCGTTTCATTATGCCTCTGTTATACTGTCGCTAACTTTGGCTGACGCTGGACAGTATGTACCGTTAGTAAGTCGGTACGGTTTAATGATAGATAAAATATGCATTGAACCATTGGACGTTTTTATCGTGTTTTTTCATAAAACCGGTAATCATTGCATCCCTATAAGTAGTAAATAATTTAAGAAAGCAACATGGCACCAAACGTCCTTTCACAATACTGTACAATCATTGTATCACATAGTTACAGACTGTCTAAAATAAGTAATGTATTTAGAAATTCATTCCAGAGTTTTAGCTGTTTCTTTAGTCGTATTCAACAGCATTCCTTCATTGGATGACTCATTAAATGCCATTTGAATCTAGACTTTCACCAGTGGATGTTCAACCACAAATGATTTTGTCTTTAAAAATTCACCAATTTCAGGCCCTCTGTCCCTCTGCAGGTTGTATAGTGAAGGATTATGGAAATCTGACGTTTGAAGACATTCCCGACGATGAACCTGTTGGCAGGGTGAAGATGCCGAGAGTGGTCGGCTGTGCCAATGAGCTGCTTGCAGGCGCTGTGCATAAAGTCAAGAGTGATGGAAACACATGCGTGATGCTGGGAGGAGATCACAGGTTACACCTCAGTTGTTCCAAATGACTTAAGCTGCCCTTGTCCCTACAACAACATCATGTATATAGTCTTTTTGACTCAAAAAAGACACAAATGAATGATTAAAATATGTTGTAGGCTGTTCGATTGCTCTGAAACCATATGCTTAAGTTTGTTCACAGAAAATGTAATAACAGGACATTTTTCATCTGGTTCTTCCAGCTTAGCAATCGGATCGATCTCTGGTCACGCAGCATCAAGAAATGAGTTGAGTGTTTTATGGGTGGACGCACATGCGGACATCAACACACCTTTGACCACACCCACCGGAAACATTCACGGCCAGCCGCTGTCTTACCTCATTCATGAACTGCACTCTAAGGTGACTGATAATCTTGCATTATTCAGTGTAATATGTTGTAGAGTCAATTTCATCACTGTCAACTCTTACAGAAGAGCTGTAACGTTCCGACCACAGCTGGTGTTTCAGCATCTGTAAACTTAACACTGTTTGTACTCTTTACTGAGGAAAACTGAATTGCGTTTTGAAATGTGTTGCAATATTGTGTCAGCATGAGGAGGTGTGCTTCCCCAGATGAGTCTTTGGAGTTCCCATTAACATCTCTGGCTTGACCACTGCAATAGTACTTGTAAAGCTTTCTGACTTGTGAAATACAAATTAATTAGAATTTTATTAAAAAAAAAGAAATATTGAAAGATGCTTTAGAATTGAGAAGGTTTCAGATTTACTTCAGCATGTTTGAGCATTCTAGAGTGAGTAGGCCTATTGGCATTGTGTCAAAGTGTTGTTTTAAATTTACCTTTAGAAATCTCTTTAAAAAGGTTTTTGTCTATTATTTTTTATTATTGTGTCAAACAATTTTTTGCTCACTTTTTCTTATGAAGCACTTTGAACTACATCATGTATAAAAGTACCATACAAATAGTCCTAAATGTCTTATTATTTATTATTATTATAAGTATATTTCTCTGATTTCTCAGATTCCCATACTTCCAAATTTCTCATGGATAAAGCCCTGTATAGCAGCTAAAGACGTTGTGTACATTGGACTTCGGGATGTAGATCCAGAAGAACAGTAAGCATGTGGACTGCATCACTATTATGATTGTTAAAGGGGTCATATGTAACGGCTAAAACAAATATTATGGTATGTTTTAGATGCGATGCAATGTGTATACATGATTTAAGGTTCAAAGCGCTGTATTTTCCACACCGTGCAGGATTGTATCTCCTCTTTGCCCCGCCTCTCTGAATCACACAGATTTATTACAAAGCTCATCGCTCTGAAAAGTGAGCTGTGCTATGATTGGCCAGTTAACCATGCGTAGTGATTTGTTGAATACTGAAAGCGTGTGACGGAAATGTAACGCCTCTTACCATATTTGGAACATCAGATTCCTCTTCAATTGTACTGACAGGTACGCCACCTTACTTGCGCATACATTTGGGTGGTCTTAGTCAAGTCATACGATGAACTGACGTAGATTTGTGTTGGTGTGGTTACACGAGGTGTTTAGGGAGTACTGGGTGAGCATTCACTTTTTGACGGAATGCATATTTTTTCTGACACTTTAATTTGTGCAACTTTACGTGTCTTATACATGCATGGAAAACTTAGAATACACCCAAGACTCAGAAAAACACACATTCGCGCAATATGACCCATTTTAAACAGATTGTTTGATAATGATTGTTAAAAAAAATATGATTTGACTTTCATAATCTTTTCATTATCTTCATACTCCAGTTATATCATGCAGTACCTGGGCATCAAAACCTTCTCCATGACGGACGTTGACCGGCTTGGAATAGCGAAAGTCATGGAGCAGACATGCGAGCACATGTTTTCAAAGTAAGACTTTGCAAAACATTCAGATTTAAAATATATCCACCAAACACATGTCAACTCTTTTATGGTTTAGAGTGAAAAAACCCATCCACCTGAGTTTTGACATTGATGCACTGGACCCTTCAGTATCACCTGCAACAGGAACACCTGTAGCTGGAGGTCTGACCTATAGAGAGGGGATTTATATCACTGAACACACATGTCAAACTGGTGAGAATATTTTTTTGAATTTTTATGAAAATGTTTAGTAAATATTAGGCACTCATTTTCATGTAAGCAACTTTAAGTACGTCATATTTATAATATTTAATACATTGGCCATCAGGTGCTACATTCTAGATGTTGGTACAAGCATTGCCTGTTGAAAAATCGAAGTTTATTTTGCAGTTCTTCGCTCGATGAACAAGTTTAATTAAAACAATCCTTAATGATAAGATTCCATTGCCTTTAGATTGCTATTCAATACAGATCTAACCTTAAAGGGATAGTAACCCAAAAATGTTGAATTCTGTCATCATTTATTCTCCCTCATGACATTTTAAACCTGTAAGGCTCTCTTTCTTCTGGAGAACACAAAAGAAGATATTTTGAAGAATGTTGGTAACCAAAAAGCATTGGTCCCCATTGACTTGTATTGGTTTCTTGTCCATATAAAGGAAGTCAATAGGGACCAATGCTTTTTGGAAACCAACATTCCTAAAAAATATCTTCTTTTGTTTTCCGCAGAAGAAGAAAGCCAAACATGGTTGAAATTACATGAGGGTGTGTAAAAAAAATCATTTTAGGGTGAACTATCCCTTTAAAATGGCATTTAAAATCTGTCATTTTGCTTCTTTTTTAAAACACAAAATTGAAAGTTACTTTACATCTTTACCTGTGTTTACAAATGATATTTCCTGCTAAATCTTACCCAACAGCTCAACTGATAAATCATAATGATAGGCTTGCTGCCGTGAATCAGGTTATGTTAAAGGGAAACCGATTTAATATTTTATTGCTCAATATCTGCTTATATTTTTGACCCAAATGTTTCAGATTGCATCTTTAACAGTGTGTCATCCGTTCTATGTCACTGCTCTCCAGGGCTGCTGTCTGCTGTAGATATGGTGGAGGTGAACCCAAAGCAAGGCAGAACAGAGGATGAGATTAAGTCAACAGTAACAGCTGCTGTCGACCTCTTGCTGGCCTGCTTCGGACGGGTCCGTGAGGGGTCTCATAAACCGGATTACAAAATTCCCAGTCCATAAATCAAAAGCTCTGTGTTTTGGTTTATTGCAATTGCTAAGAGCTTAAAAGCGTTTATACATAGTAAAAATTCAAACTTAATGAGGATGGCAGAGTAGTCAACATGGCGTTGATTCTTTTTTAGTATAAAACATTGATTCCAAAGATAAACACAAATGCACACTAGATCTCTGCACAAAGCAAAGAGCTGCTTTGAATAAACCGGTTCTTCCTCTGCTATGACAGCCGATGGGTTTACAGAAGCGTGAATAGATTCAGTAAGCTTTTATGGGGTCAGTATCAGGTGGCTACGGTTTGTACTTTACGCAATATTTGAGGGCCATGTGATCCTAACATTGACCGTTGACCTTGTCGTGTTCTCAGTAGTATATTATTAGATCATTGTCGTGTTTAGATAGGGAGGACTCAACAACACGTGCTGTACCTTTGGCTTCGAATATCGCTTTATCTGTCCTGACACAAATGTCCCTGTGTTAAACAGTCCTGTTAGATGGCCAGAACGATAGGACCAAGAGAGGTGAGGTCAGGTGAGGATTTATGGGAAAATATGACTGTATGCAATAAAGGCAAGAGCTCTGCGGTCAGCATTCTAGCTCTGATACATACACACATTTACTGTAAACACCCGTCATATCCTGATCGTCTTCGTAAAAATTGAATATGTCTTATATGCCACCTGTGAATCAATACTGTACGGTTGACCGAAACAAAAGACGATGAAGGAAATGAGATCTGCTGTTGTATTCTGATTAGGGTTTCTAAAGATTAATTGATTAACATTATTGATCAATAAATCAATAATACCATTTGGAGAAGTCCACAAACAGCAATGGCTGCAAAACCCATAAAATAATCTGAGGTGAATTCTCTTTAATATGACTATGTACCAGACCATGTGCATTCATTTTACAGCTCCATACTCAAAATGTATTTTAACAATGGTTTGTTTCTTCTCTCATTTCATTTTAGCAAAAACATCTAAGATGTATAACTGAAATGAAACATAACTATAAACCCTGTCAAATCTCCAGTTATCTGTGAGCAAGAGTTCAAAATTAAAGCTGCAGTATGTAACCTTGGTATTTGACCACAAGAGGGCGCATTTCCAACAATAACAAAGGCGAAGCTTGATGACGCTATGAAGCAGGTGACGATGGGAGATGTCGTTTTAAATGCGTTTTCACCATAGCGATGTATCTAAATTGGATAAACGAATCATGATCACGGATGAGGTAATTTATTCGTTTTTGTATTACCTGTCTATCAATACACTCGCGAGAGCAGAGTCTCTGTCAAGTCCAAGATTGTCGCGCAGCTCTCTCCATCTCGAAAACGCCTGGCCGATATTTATCCTGGTTTTATTCCTCCGTTTGTCACACAGTCTGCGTGTATCCAAATATGGACGCTTACGTTTTACTGGCACTTCAATACTCGCCAAAGAGTAATCGTGATCCATAACAACGACAACCAAACAATACGCGCGGGCGCGGCAATAACATAACAACCACTTCCGCATTTGACCATGTGATATTCCGGTCTACACCGGAACAAAGTATAGAGCGGACATTGCGTCACTGAGAGGCGACATTTCTTTTCCGGGACGGCCAGTTATTTAAAATCGGAATTTCTCTGAAATAAAAAATCTTTGGAGACTTTTGAAATATTGTAAGTACACAACTGGAGGAAATATATCACACTGTGCAAGTTATTTTCGGAAATTTTATTACAAAATTATTACATATTGGAGCTTTAAGTGTCACTTGGCTAAATTGTTGAAATGATTTTATATGCAGTTTTCAACCGTCTGATGGCAATTAAATTACATCAAAATTAAACATTTTGATAAGCATTCGAAATCAAATCAATTTTAAATTGTGTGCATAACATTTTTTTTAATCATATGTTAAAATAACAAATGACATTAAAGCCACTGAATTAAATCGCTGTCAAAATGAAAGTTTTCAAATCTAATTAATGTGCTACTTTTTTAGGTGTGTAACATTGCCAGTCATTCGATTGATTTAGAGTGAAAAGGTTTGTGAGAAATGAGGACGAAAAAAGTAACTTTGGAAAAATCAGGTTTATTCTGTGAAGCTGTGAACATTCATTCTGTACGTTTACTTTTCATGTTTCACTTTGGTTTAACTAAGTCATATTAACAGCTCTTATATGACGCCGTTAATATACAGTGCACTAGCTTAAGAGCCGTTATGGAGTGTTGTCAGAAATAGTGTCATCCTTAGGTGCCCTGCTGCACTAGGACAAAAGGCACTAACAGAGGTAACATAACCCATAAAATGGCACACACACACACATGTATGCTTCTGTAAAAAAAAGAAACATGACAGTCACATGTGGGCTGATGTGAACAGAAGGGATGGTGCTGTGCTTCCATAGTCTGTTCAGAGTCTCGGAGGAAGACATCATGAGGAAGATGATTTTTATTTTCTTCCATCAGACTTTTTCAGGCCACACCGTCTTCTGAATTCCTGCCCTCTCTCGTGGATCCATTTATTAGAAACTAACAGCAATAAAAAAATATAAGGTTAAGAAAGAGTTTATTCCTGTAACATTTCAAAGGTTAAAGTATATCACACAAAGAAAGCCAGCGTGTGTAAATGTGCTAATGCTAAATATAGTTTGAAATAGGGCTGGGTATCGATTCTGATGTTCCGATTCTGATTCACAAGCTCTCCATTCGAGTCAACGATTATAGATTTAATACAAATCCTATAGACATTTCTAAAAAAGATCAGTAAATATCACATAACAATGGTGAATATAAAACGAAACGAAGAGCCACAAACATGTATATTAACCCTTAAAACACACCGTCAAACTCATTATCGACACGGTAGAACAACAACCTCAACTACTAAAGATAGTTTCGAAAAGAGCTTGCCAGATCTGACTTCTTTAATAACCCTACTAATAAATACAGAATCGCTCGAGGACATGACCAGCAACTTGCACTATTTTCTCTAACACATTAGAAGCTGTCGCACCTATGAAGTAAAAAAAGACTTTTGAGAAAAATATTAACATAAATTAACAAATAAACAGACATAACCTGACCTGCTTATTCTGCTGCACCTTGGTAGCAATGAATTCATTAATACGAGACAAAATATTAAAAACTCAACCTCCGAGTCTGCCCTATGAATTAGTATCAACCATCGCCCCAAAATAAAAGCTGGTGTTTTTCACCTATAAAACAGGAAGATTCAATTCAACTTATTGCAACATCTAAACCTACAACATGCTTATTACACCCCATACCCACTAAATTATTAAAAGAGTAACTACCTGTTGCAATTGAGACCATTGATAACATTATCAAATCGTCAATTAATCTAGGCCATGTCCCAGGACCCTTTAAACTGAGCGTCATTAAGCCTCTTCTCAAGAAACCAAACTTAGACCCCAATGAACTAGGAAGCTATAGACCGATTTCAAATCTCCCGTACTTGTATAAAATACTAGAAAAAGTAGTGTCCACTCAGCTGTGCTCTTTCTTAAAAAATTACGACATACATGAAAAATTTCAGTCAGACTTGAGACCGCATCATAGCACTGAAACCGTGCTCGTTAAAATGGTTCAGATCTTACTTATCAGACAGATATCAATTTGTCCATTTAAATGGGCTATTGTCAAATCTAACGCAAGAAAATTATGGAATACCTCAGGGATCGGTTTTAGAACCCTTGCTTTTCTCCATATATGCTGCCCCTTGGCAACATTATTAGAAAACATGGAATTAGGTGATACTCAGCTATACATCTCATCAAGACCAGATGATTCCTTCCAGCTATCCAAGTTGACAGAGTGCATCAAAGATATATAACATTGGAAATATATATTACCTGACAGAAATATTACTTATCGGACCAAAATAAACAGTAAACAGAATATTTCGGATTATAACCTGCAAATTGAAGCCTGCAGTGTTACTCCAACAAATACAGTTAAAGACCTAGGCGTTATATTTGACTGCAACCTGTCATTTGGAAAATCACATCTTAAAGGTCACAAAAACAACCTTCTTCCACCTTAGAAATGTAGCCAAATTACGACGCAGTAGACGCAGAAAAGCTTATTCGTGCATTTGTGACCTCAAGACTTGACTATTGTAATGCTCTACTTAGTGGTTGTCCTCCATCATTACTAAACAAACTACAGTTAGTTCAGAATTCAGCCGCCAGAGTTCTAACCAGGTCAAGATAATAAGATCACATAACCCCAATTTTATCATCGCTTCACTGGTTACCCATAAGGTATCGTATTGATTTTAAAGTTCATTTAATTACTTATAAGGCCTTAAACGGTTTAGCCCGTACCTACATAACAGAGTTTCTATCACATTACAACCATCACGCTCTCTAAGATCTCAAAACTCCGGACTTTTGATAACACCTAATAACTAAATCATCCAAAGGGGTTCGAGCTTTCTCATAAATAGCACCTAAACTCTGGAATAGCCTTTCCGATACTATTCAACGGTCAAACACACTCTCCCAATTTAAATCTAGATTAAAGACACATATTTTCAGCCAAGCTTTCCCTTATTGCATAATATGCTAAATAGACCACCGGGAGACTGCATTTATCAGAAATTATATACTAGAATATCTTTATTTTTCTATAAACACCATACAATCTCGAAAAAAAATCGAATTATAGCCTTTGAGATTCGATATTGAATCGAATGCCACTCACCCCATTTATTGCCCAACAGTACTGGGCAAGCTGCGTGTCGTGTGCTGTAATCTCCATCTCCGCTTGGAAAGAGATTATACCAGAATACTGCCGTACCCTAAACACAGAAACATACAAAAATGACTGAAAACTTAAAGCCTTACATAGACTATGAAGCGGAAGTTTTCAACAGTCTCATATTCCTATCTAGTAAATGTAGAGCAAAAATATCTAGATGGTGTTTTATATAGTAGCAGCTAGAACTCTAGTTCGATTAGATTTGCTGTATTCCAAGAGCACTGGTTGTATATGTATAACAGCACTTTAGGATGATTTACAAGTAAAAATGTCCCCACAAGATATGACATGACTGGAATTTCGTCGGGTTTCCTAAAACACACAAACAAAAAGCACCTTCATTGGCTTTACAGCCGCTCCAACATCTGTAAAGACGGTGGCGCCCCCTGATGTCACATCACTCATCTGCAATGGATCACAGGAGTTTAATATCAGGGCAGTTTCATTCATTTATAATACAGTTTTACATAGATACTCACGTAGAACAGCCAAGTGGCTATTCGATTTCCCGTGCCCAACTCTTTGAAAGCATCTGGTTCGTCTTTCTGGAGGATAGAAGCATGTTCAATCCCACCACACTGCGTATAACTTTACTTCACTTCATCATGCACTCTGTTTAACAAGATGACTGTTGAAGAACATTTAATTTACCCGTCCAAAGTCAAAATGGGGCTCATATTGTCCTCCAACACCGTAATTTGCCACCTAACAAATAAGAAAAATACAGACCAATGAAATATAAATGTGCCTCATCTTTTATTCTTCTCTTTTTTGGTCTATTGTTCTCTCCCGTGCTCTAAAACAGAACTCTACCTGCAGCTCCTCAGCCGTTTTGACATTGAGTCCAGTGATGTCTTCTATGCGTTGATTTATACGACCGACAACCGGATGCTCGTAGGCGTCTAACCAGGCACTGAGAGCAGAGATTTCTATTAACCATCAAACTGCACTGTATTTATAACCAAGAATTACAAAACACACTCAAATGTGTTTTCATAACGATTATTGTTAAAACAAATACAACCTTGGAGGCTGTCAACAAAAGATGTGAGTTGTTCAGTACAGAAGAATTAATATAGAGCAATGAAAGGAAGCTGTAGTTAGTGTGTGATTTTAGTATTATTAGCAGGTAACATGCACATCATGAACGAATGAGGACTAAATGCTTCTTTCACTACAGCCCTCTGTAGACCCGTCAATTTCACACAATTTTATTTTCAGTCCTGTCACATGCAATGTCTTCCTTTCTCTGTTAGCTGTTCAGAATGATCCTTCAGACGGGACAGAGAGCTTTCCCTTCAGACTGAAAGACCACATACCTTGTTTTGTAAATTATTAGTAGCCGGTTTGTTACGAGGTAAACTACTTTAATTTTGACGCTGTGCTGCAAAGTTTGACACCAGCTTCACTCAAATGGAACAGTAAAATGCAGCGCTGTAGTGATGGGAAGTCCGGCTTTTTACTTAGTATTACCTTATATTTTAGCCCAATTATCAATTGTGAATGCTTTCAGTATTATTAAGCATTTTGTATAATGTTTTTCATAAAATACTTATTTTTAGCCATTTTTTGTTATGAGAAAAATACAAAATTCCTTATAATTAACATTTTTCATAAAACTTTAATTTAACACAGAACCACAGCAAACAAATCAAATAAATGCAAAAGTCTCAACATTTAAGTGATAGTTCACCCAAAAATGACAATTTTTTAAATTAGAAAGATATTTGTAAGAATGTTAGCAATTTTCAAATCTGTGACATCATTGACTGCCATAGTAGGAAAAATACAAATGGTAGTCAAAGTTTTGTTTTTCTAAATTCTTGAAAATAACCCACTTTGTGTACGAAATATACAATATATTTTTCCTACCATGGAAGTGGATCATGTCAAGGATCTGAAAATTGCTCACATTCTTACAAATATATTTATTTTGAAACAAGCTGAGGGTGAGTAAATGATAACAGAATTTTCACTTTTGAGTGAACTTTCCCTTTAAGACATTCTTTAGTGCATGTTGGCATTTAGAAATATTAGATGCCTCAGCTTGGAAGGCATGATATCTTGTCTTTCGTTTTTTGCTCATTTCTTACAACACGCTTACACTTAAATCCGCCCCCCCGGATTCCACATTTTGAATTTCATAAGCTGTTCAATAATACTTTCTGGCGTGTTTTCTACTGCTGAGTGAGTTTGCCAGTTTGAGGGTCATGCACGGTGGCACGCCTGAGCTATAGAGCGAGCACAGAGAGAGGAGATAGAACGAGGCAGTTGAAAGGAGGGACCACTGTTTGCTGTTGGCAAGTGCAATGTGTGAAATATCATCAAACCCCAGAGACACGGCTTATTCTGAACTACACCAGCTGGTGACCTGAACTGCACGGCTGGAGGGCGGCATGTGCCAGGGCTGAACTGCTACTGTTAGCTGAGAATATCTCTGGGCCGACATTTGCAGGTGGAAGTTTTGATTTTGAAATGGAACTGGAAGCAGACTGACAGTTAAAGGGGAGAAGTTAACACATGGCCCGCCCAAGCCGTCTGACATACGTTATTTAAAATAGATAGTCACTACAGGACGGAAGTGCATTTCCAGATTTTAACTGAAGATCAAGAGGGGACATGATTTTTAAAAAGAGAAGGACCCTCACTGGTAAACGATTAACAATCAAGGCTGCCATATTTCAAGAAAAATAGGAATTCTCACTTTTTATTTCACTGGGACTTTAAGTAAAATTTGGGGGATTAAGTTCTGGTCAGATCTCCAAATTGAGCCCTTCATGACGAACGGTGAGCTGGTTATAGTGAACTTATGATCTGATCTTCAATAAAGGTAAAAGATTGTGTTTGTCCATTAGTTTGAATAACAAACCAAATTTTATGAACAATTCACGCAGGAATTCCCGTAAATCTGAGGGGTCACAGACGCAACTCTGTTTTGACCAATTCCGTTTCTCTCTTGAAAAAAAGCGGTGAGAGCAACATTCCCAGGAACCGTTAAACTAACTGGGATATCTCGCATCATCTGCTAAACTTTGAAAGGTCAAAGAGTCAAGAGGGGTATTGCACTGCAACAGCAACATTACGGAAGACTGAATTTATAAATAATTTCTGTCAAGCAATACAGGTCATTCAATGAGACCTATCCGGTTTATACTGTTGTTTGGAGTCATTTGTTTTTAACTCATGTCTTCATCAAGTCAGACTATTTCAATTGCGTCCATAACCCATTTGTCTGCGCTCGTGCTAAAGTTGCTTTCCCAGCATGCAGTGGGGGAAGCTGGTTGGCTAGCATGGCCACAAGTCAATCGGAGCCTTACCTTTTACTGATGCGATACTGGGCGGTCTCTAGAACGCCGGTAACGGGGTTGGAGATGGTGGCTCGGCGCAGCTGTAGAGCCAACCGGTCAAGAGCACACGTTACACTTAGACTTCCTGTTTACTTTAACATTAACATGAGCTTACATTTGACCTACAGACCCAATGTGAGTAACCCTGGTTACACTCATAAAGAATGTTAATTATCAAATTTACAAAAACATACTGTAAATATCAGCGCTAACCTTTGTTTTCGTAACACAAACGTATGCTTGAAAGTGAGCACATAAATTCAAGAGGCACAATAACTAGGTTGGTATGTTTACATAATTTCACTGGTTCTATACGGTACCATTTAACTTCAAATTATTTTAGGGTAAAGTGTGTGCACCCGACTTCAAGGAGATGCATACTTGCATGTTTAAAGGTGAACTCACCCTTGGTTTGGCAAGCTCCTTCACCTTCTCCATTTCCTGCTCGGTTATAATGTTGTGGTATCGGACGATGCGCGGACGATCCCATTCGTCCTCCTGTTTAACTGGACCGATCACGTAGAACGGATGTCTGTTATTGTCGTGGTACCGGCAGAACAGGCGCCGTTGTCTGCGAGGGGTCTGTAAAAGTAAGATCGTGAAAAATAACGCTAAGCTTCTGTTGACAAAAGTCCCGGTACTTCGGGTACGGTACCTAAAAATAAAAAAGTTGGTGGTACCTAGTTTTCATAAGACCCGGTGGTACCGCTGTCCCGGGTCAACCGGGTACTTATGCTCTGTCTGACAGGTTGTCAGTCAGAAACTTTTTCTAGACGCAATATGACGTGATGAGAAATACTTCTGTTCACATGTTAATTTGACGGGCCAATGCTATTCCAGTCAAGTGTCTTTATTAATCATTTAATGCTTCTATAACTGTACTGGGGTAAATTGATGGGAGGACATGATGGGGTTTACAGTACCTATTTTATATAGGCCTATCCAAAATCTATGGATATAAATTGGATAGATTAACTCGTTTTTAAACCTAATAAAGAAAAATCTATCCAATGCATTTATTATTTTAATATACAGTTACCTTAATGTAAGTCACCTTGTGTAAATGCAGTATAAAGTATAACTGAGGTTTGTTTTAATATTGCATAAGCATGTTTGTTCAGTAAGTTAATGAAGTTTATTCTATTTGTCTTATACAGCAGCAGACGGAGGAGGATGTTCATCAGCATAAAAGACGGCATAGCTATAAAGCAGTCTTATAATGCTTTAATAAAGCGGGTCAGACCACTAAACCCTTCCATGGAAAAGAAAATCAACAATACAGACTTTTATAATAATTACCGGTCTTCTTGACAGATATATTTACCATCGTGAGTCCTTCTCCTCTGCACAGCCGCTCATATTTTCTCTTCTCAGGGAGATACTCCTTCATCGACTTGTCTTGCCCTTTCTCGCTCTCCTCCGCAGTATTGTGTGGCTCCTCCGTCTTACTCTGTTTGGCTAACTGATATGCAAAATATTTCATGTTCCCAAGGGCTCGCTGGTGTTCAGGGTCTGTACAGCAGAGATTTATGTGTTATCTAGCAGTTCATTTTGTTTTAAGACTGCATCTCTATTAGTTAACATGTGACCACTAGCGGCACACCCACATTCAAATGTTATCGCTCAGACTTTATGTTTTTCTTTCTCTGTTGTCTTTCAATTTAGTATCTACTTTCAATGTTCTTCACATTATAAGCTATCGTTTACATCCATAGTACTAATGATGTGGGACGAGTGACAATGACTTAGCGTTGCAGCTTTGGTAAACACTTGAAACAGGAGATTTAAGAAAAAGAAACTAACCGATAGTGAGCAGTCTCTTGGTATTATCCAGAGCTCTCTCTAGCTCCCCCTGCTGGTAGACGGAGTAACTGAGATAATCCAGCACAGTCACAAGGTCAATGCTGGAATCTTCTCCTTCATCCAGCTGCTTGAGCGCCTGAGTCATCCACAACTCTGTATGATAGTAGTCTGCTTCGGAGTAGGATATTTTTCCCAGTTCGTAACAGTCCTCTACTGACAGCGTGCTCTTATAGGGCAAGTCTGTGGTGATGCCTACAAGAAAACACATACACTGAAGAACAAATCTAAATTGTTGGCATTTACATACTCTTCTGTGCGTCACACTCACCAGGCAGATCTCCAGAAGAGATGGTCTGTGTGTCCAGTTGATAAGTGTCCTGCAGTCGGATAAGAGCTCTGCCGGCACCCGTCTGGTCTTCATCATTAGGAAAATGCTGACGCTGGATGGTCAAGTTTGAAATGAAGCCTGAAGGAAATTTATTTCAGAGATGTGTCCTATTAAATATCTGTTCCTAGTTTTTAAAAGAAGGGTATTTAAAACTAGAGATGCACAGATTGCAATTTTCTTTGCCGATTTCCGATTTTATTATAAGTGGAACCTGCCAATTCCGATTTATATCCACAAACTATAATTGACAGTATATAAAAAAAGACATTAACTTTTCTTCAATACATATTTTTTTATTATTATTACATAAATTATTGAACATTACAATTACCCTTAATACAGTTCTACAACCTGCATTAAATTACAGAATCTTCTCTTGCCCAAATAACTCTTAAATTGAAGAACTCTAAGACTGGAAATAAGTATAAATAATAAAATATAACTAAACTAAATCTTTTAATCAACCTTTTCCAATTTTGTTTTCTAACAAAAGTCTTAGCTAAAAATAAAATACTTCAACTTTATTCTTGTCTGTTTCTGTTTATGAAACTATCATTGCTTTATTTTTTTTTTTCTGAAATGTCAAATAACTTGTCTTTATCTGGGGCCTTTAGTACTAAAAGTGGGTTGATTTTAGCTGCCACTTCAATAAAAAGTAAAAAATCTTTTGAGTGAATTCTACTCTAAATATGTATATGTATTTGACCTTTTTTGTAATAGTAAAGAACTCAATCAGATATATATCACAAATAGTTGGTTAATGGTTGATTTAATGGTTAAATATTGGTTGATTTATTCATTTTTTATAGTTTGGATTTTTTCAAGTCTGCGTCGCTGGCAACATACGATCGGATTCGAATCAGCAAGACGTGAGACTGATTGGCCAGTCACCGGTCACGGCCGATCATGCGAAAACTGGCCGAATCCGGTTTCTGACTGGTCAATCATTGCACCTATATTTCTTGAAGCGTAAATATTACTTCAAATGATTTACAAGGATTAAATACCAAGTTATGGTATTGTAATAAGGTAGACTGACCATCAGACATATCCTTGAGCACCAGATCTTCCACTTCACCCCACTCTGTGTTTAGTCTCTTCATCAGTTTAAAGGCATTGACAGGGTGACCCAAAAAACCCTCCGGGTCCAGTGTGGCAGTGGCTGTCAGAGCATCAAGCTTTTCTGCCCACCTGAAGACACACACACACACACACACACACACACACACACACACACACACACACACACACAGAGTACTGCTGAGATCACGAGCGCACAACCATAGTTTCTTCTCTACAGTTATCCATTGTATATTTGAGCATGTCTGGTGGTCTTCAAGTCTTCAATTCAATTTGACTCATTTTATTCTTTTTCAAATGCACATTGTTTCCTACAACTTTTTGCTCATTCATTTACAATTTGCATGACTTCAAAACAGATGCTCATTATACTCACTTAACATAAGAAAATGAAGTACATCATTATGTCAAATTGAATAAAATATCAAAATCCCCCCCCCCCCATTCAGGCATAAAAAAGTGTTCAAATCAAAGAAACTCCACTTTGCAGGTTTTATGCAGAATTCATCTGGTATTCATTTGTGTTTCATAGGTCCATCCATCCATTTTCTACCGCTTATCCGGGGCCGGGTTGCGGGGGCAGCAGTCTAAGCAGGGATGCCCAGACTTCCCTCTCCCTAGACACATCCTCCAGCTCTTCCGGGGGGACACCGAGGCGTTCCCAGGCCAGCCGGGAGACATAGTCCCTCCAGCGTGTCCTAGGTCTTCCCCGGGGTCTCCTCCCGGTGGGACATGCCCGGAACAACTTCCCGGGAAGGCGTCCAGGGGGCATCCGGAAAAGATGCCCGAGCCACCTCAACTGGCCGCTCTCGATATGGAGGAGAAGCGGATCTACTCTGAGCTCCTCCCGAGTGACCGAGCTTCTCACCCTGTCTCTAAGGGATCGCCCGGCCACCCTGCGGAGAAAGCTCATTTCGGCCGCCTGTATCCGGGATCTTGTCTTTTCGGTCATGACCCACAGCTCATGACCATAGGTGAGAGTGGGAACGTAGATTGACCAGTAAATCGAGAGCTTCGCCTTGCGGCTCAGCTCCTTCTTCACCACGACAGACCGGTACAGCGACCCCGTTCCACCCTTCACTCACTCGTGAACAAGACCCCCAGATACTTGAACTCCTCCACTTGAGGCAGGAACTCTCCACCTACCTGAAGTGAGCAAGCCACCCTTTTCCGACTGTTTAATAGGTATATTTTTAAATGAAACATTCATTTTTAAAGAAAGACTGAGCTTTTTAAACACTGATTTGGTTATTGTGGAAAGAAAAGTGACGGGGAGAACATCAGAAATGCAATGAATTCTAGGATATTTACCTAAATATTTAAGAGTAGCAAAGATCTGTAAAGAAAACCAGTCGAAATCTTTTATAGAAATTCTATTTATAAACCATTAGTTTTATGTAGTGTGTTTTGAGCATTATTGCAGTAGGATCTAATGGTTGTATTGGTTCCCATCTACCACATATCCTACCAACAGAATCCATTACATACCAGTAAACACCATTATGATTTCAATTAAAACCATTACAATTCCCATTAAAACCATTAAATCCATTACATTTCACATTGTGTTTTAGGCAGGGTTTTATAACTCCAGGTCAACTGACTTCAGTTTCACTTTTCAAGATTTCAGGAAGTCAAAAGTGAAGAATCTCCATTTCATCAGATATCACTCACTGTTTGACCTGCTCCAGTTTGCTCTCCTCCGCTTTAATGTAGTCTTTTAATGACGTCACCAGGTCCTTCTCTGTGAATAGCAGATCTGTCATTTGACCTGCAAACACCCAAAAATATCCCTTCTGTCACTTTTTCACACAATTTCATTTGACATTTATGCATTTGGCAGATGCTTTTATCCAAAGCGACTTTCATTACATTAGTCTATACATGGTTCTTAGTATGTGCAATTCCCTGGGATCGGACCCATGACCTTGGCCTTGTTAGCCCCATGCTCGAACCATTGAGCCACAGGAAAGCTCACAAATTCACACCCTCAATAACTTACAAAGCCGCAATATTCCTGTGGTGTCAATGCAAGCACATTGTGACTCACTTATTACACGGCACTGTGGAATATTTCATTCTGATTGGCTAGTCACAACTTGTTATTCTCATAAACTATAAATATGTCTAGTTATATAAGATTACATATACAGAGGATTAAACCAGAAATATACGACTCCAGTGTCCACATTTCTAAACATTCATGAATAAGGAAAGAGGTCACATACCGATAGAGGTGAAGAAGTCACTGTGAGCGGAGGAAACCTTCAGCAGACAGCTGAGCAGTGAAATACAGCACACACTCCAAACCCCCATCTTTACCACCATACCCCTTAAACAGTCTGAAAGAGAGAGTGAAGAACACTTTACACATTTACCAGCTTCAATAACACATTTCTGGAAAAGACATGAACAGTACAGTCAACATTGCTCTACAGAATTCCATTGTAATTTATTTGTATTTCATGCTTTGTTAAATATGACGGTGTACGTGTTATACATAATGATGTTGTAGTTGAAGATGTTGATGATCTGAATCCTACGCCACTTAAGATAAATAGAGACATATCCAATAAGACACACCAAATACCAAGTATAAATCAGGAACTCAAAAAAGTAACTATAAATTCCCATTATAGCAAGAATGTCACAAAAGGGGAAGTTTTAAAGTCGAAACTCGTGCATCTACGCATTAATGCAATACCAGAAAAATGTTAGCACAGAGGAATATGAGGGGGAGATGTGTCGTTCTGTGCCAGACTGATGTAAACACTGAAAGAGTGTGTCAGCTCGCTGCAGTCAGCAACATTACATGCGGCGAAACTGTGCTTGCAATTTGTAAACAGAACAGCACAACTTCAAACCTTCTTCAACAAACTTCGAACAACAGCAAAACTTCTTACTGCCCATAGTAAGTTATTAATTTTTGTTCATTTTGATAGTTCTGTATCAGGACCAACTTTTTTTGTTTGCTCCAACCAAATTTGTATTTAATCCTTTTAAGATGGGCTAACACACTCAGTTTCTGCCAATCTCATATTAATCTAGAGTACCTATACAGTAGTATTGCATACGTAGTATCTTCGAAGAGTATTTAGTTTGATCAAATGTATAAAAGAGAGATACAGCTGTACCATTATTTCTGGAAAACACAAGCTGCTGAGGGGCTGAACTACAGCCCGAGCACACAATACATCATCGCATTATCCCTTATTTTGCACGTACGCTCCAATTGCCAACAAAACACAGACATATGCAGTTCATCGCGCCCTCTATCAGTTCAAATGATCTGCAAATCCATAGTTATATCCGCCCTTTATATAACATCAATAAGTGAAATGCTGTGAACAAACAAACACCTCAACTTCTCTCACTATCGCAAGAGTAACAAGCTGCAGGCCCACAGCACAGCTAATCTTGAAGCAGCGCAGTTACAAAACAGGGATCCAGACTTATAAGAGAGCTGGGGGAATGTTTCAAGTACAGAAATACTACGTCATATGTCCTCCTCGTTTTGAGAAACCAGCCCGTTTACCAGTGTAAAGAAGTCAGAATGCATGACAAAGCATGTTATATCGCCTTTAAAGCAATGGTTCTCAAACTGTGGTACGCATACCACTGGTGATACACAAAGAGACTCCTAGTGGTGCTTGACACGACAGGAAAATAAAAACTCTACGTATTTAAAAGTAAATCAGTGTGTAGATTGACAGAGAATCTTAATACAATTTCTTAAAAATTCCAAAATTTACAGAGATGACCCTGAGAAGTTGTTTTTAATTGATCTGTTTTAGACAGTTTAATGAGCCATTATCAACATTGCTATAATGTAATTAAAATGTTTTTTTTTTTTTATTTCAGATGCAAATTTGTGACTCTATGTGCAATGGGGCTTAAGTCAGCGACTGGATTTTGAACCACAAAACTGTCACATGGTTTGGCAAACTATAGAGAGATGCATTTTGTTTGGTAGGTTACTCAAACAATTATTCCTGGTGGCTTTAAGAAAGTCACTTTGTTGACTCGTTTTACACATATTCAAAAATAAAAAGACTAGTAGAAATCATAAGCCAACATGTAAACGCGCATAACCAATTGCTTCATTTAAAAGAATGTTAGGAAGAAGTTAACTTTTCACCTTTTTCTTGAACCTCAATGATAAACTGGACAAGAAAATGTCTCTGTCTCACCAATATATCATGTTTCTTTGAAAATACCCATATTTCACTTAGGCTTTCTAGCGTTCAAGAAGCCAAAATGGCATGTTGCTAATGCAATTCCCAACAGTTTCCAAGACAACAGTTAGCTAACTGTTGATGACAATAACAGCTGCTAAAACAAACACAAATAGCCCAGATTACTTAACAATCCTTTTATTAAAATACATACAAATATCGGTTCAAAAATAACTAAAATAGGGCTTTGTATGAAGTCATCAAGGCTTTTGACCCTTTAAAGCAGGAATGCGAGGAGAACATGATGACTAAAGTTAAAGGAACTAGTACTAACTTGTACAGACAGCTTGTCTAAAATCCTGCAGAGAAAAGCAACAGCCTGAGGTTAAGTCAGGGAAGGTTACTGGATGTGGTCACTTGATAACAGGCAGAAAATGACCACACCCCTTGTATTTTGGCCTATCCTTAGAAGACTGTACCATGGTTTCTAAAATGTATGGTAAAGTTATGTTAAAATCGAATTAAACAAACAAAAAATGATAATCCATTACAAACATGGGATATTAACGTCATATTTGGAATCTGTTTTTATTTTAATGCAACATTTTCAAGATTTAGAAACAATTATTACTTTTTACACGTTTGCACTTTCCATAATCATGTGATCACAGTGACATGATTTCAGATCAAATAAGCGTATACATCCATTCACATCACACAGCTTCTGCACTCAGATAACTGATGTGACCGATATGGTGTAGTTAGAAGAAAGTGCAGATGCCCCTCAGAAATGAGGGTTGCGTGACATCACACTGTGAGTGAGCGGTTGACAAATAAATTGTACATTTGTCTTATGGTGTCACATAGCAAAATTTTGAAAACAAACTGTTAAAATTACCTTATTTTATATTATTAATTAGTGGTGGTTACTTATTAAAATTGTTCTTATATTTATCACATAAATTAGCATAAGAGAGATTTATCTTCATTGTAAATTTTGTTCTACATTTTTGAAGCCACACCATAAGACAAATTTGCATATTAATCTGTCAATTTCCCAAAATTCAAATAGGGTGAATGAGTTGACAGCGTTTAGATTATACGTTCCTCAAACCTCAAAAACACATTTCAATCACGTATACATTTCGACTTTTAAGACATCACTGTTTGCTCTACTATGTGTTTGTATATCTGCGTTGCAAATATATAGATACATCATCGCATTATCCCTTATTTTGCACGTACGCTCCAATTGCCAACAAAACACAGACATATGCAGTTCATCGCGCCCTCTATCAGTTCAAATGATCTGCAAATCCATAGCTATATCCGCCCTTTATATAACATCAATAAGTGAAATGCTGTGAACAAACAAACACCTCAACTTCTCTCACTATCGCAAGAGTAACAAGCTGCAGGCCCACAGCACAGCTAATCTTGAAGCAGCGCAGTTACGAAACAGGGATCCAGACTTATAAGAGTGCTGGGGGAGTGTTTCAAGTACAGAAATACTACGTCATATGTCCTCCTCGTTTTGAGAAACCAGCCCGTTTACCAGTGTAAAGAAGTCAGAATGCATGACAAAGCATGTTATATCGCCTTTAAAGCAATGGTTCTCAAACTGTGGTACGCATACCACTGGTGATACACAAAGAGACTCCTAGTGGTGCTTGACACGACAGGAAAATAAAAACTATACGTATTTAAAAGTAAATCAGTGTGTAGACTGACAGAGAATCTTAATACAATTTCTTAAAAATTCCAAAATTTACAGAGATGACCCTGAGAAGTTGTTTTTAATTGATCTGTTTTAGACAGTTTAATGAGCCATTATCAACATTGCTATAATGTAATTAAAATGTTTTTTTTTTTTTTTTTTCAGATGCAAATTTGTGACTCTATGTGCAATGGGGCTTAAGTCAGCGACTGGTCAGCGACTTCATTGTAAAAACAATAAAGTTTTTACAATGAAAAATCAGTGTTCACTTACAAAAATAGCTAAAACAACAGGGTAGTTGACAAAAACAACATACATTTGTTCTACGGTGTTACAAAAATTTAGAAGACAAACGTTTATTAACACATTATTATGTATAATATAAAATGGCATAAGAGAGAAATTTATCCTAGTTGTTAGACTTTTTCAAATTTTTTTGCTGTCGTGGCATTTACACATTTGTCGACTATATCCATATTACTATTATCTCAGTGTACCATGTCAATACTGTGGTCTTTTGAACATGTACAATGGAAAACCATGTACTGTTCCTTGAAGTATCACGTAAATTCAACTATATAATAACCAGGAAACCTTGATATAATATGACAATAACTTCTTTATTCACTCATACTTTTTATTATACTTTTAGTAAAAGCATAGTGCCTACAAATCTAGCACTGAGTCAATACAGTAACTATACTTTAAAGGTATCTGTACACTTCCATAGTACAAATAATAATCCATACCCCCAGATTAGTACACTTTAACTATAATAAAACAATTGTTACGTTTAGTAAAAGATGCCAGAGTACTTGTATACACCACTCAACTGTATCTAGTCCGCATCTAACAAATGAATAAAGTAAAGTTAACAGTTATGTCACAGTTACTGTAGTATGTGTTAAACACGCTGGATTGAGTGCCACGTCCCGTCCCCTCCCCCAGAGCCCATCATCTAACTTTAGAGTCACAAACTGTTACTTTACTGTTACAATTAACTTTCTTTCACACCACACAGAAGTATTAACAGTGACATCTGTCTGTTTCTACACAGTAACATTCTCATAGATAAAAAAAGTTAAAATGTATCAAGAAAACTCTTGTTGTATCAAATTCAATTGAAACGATATCATTCAATGCAGTATTTTAGGATGTCTTTGTTACATTTAGGCCGTGACAGTTTGTAAACTATGCGCTACTTTATCATATATACCACACGTTTAATATAATGTATATAATAGGTTAGAATGATATTATGATCAATCAGCGTCTTTCGTGAAATCAGGAGGCGAGATCGACAACAACACACCTCACTGATGAAATCTACAAACAATAACACAAAACATGTTTAGTTCTGAGAATGTCGCGGCGTCTTGCAACTCAACGCGAGCAGCGAGCGACCGCAACGCACGGAGAGTGAAAACTATGGGAATGTTTGGGAAATTTCTAGAGGGTCTTATGGCTGCGTGCGTGCGTGCGTGCGTGCGTGCGTGCGTGACATTGATCGTCTGCAGACGGGTTTACTGAAAAAGCAAGTCAACTCACCGTAACCTCCTGGATGTGAGTAACAGCGAAGTAGCTCAATGTTTGGTTATTTCCAATCCTCGTCGAACCTTCGGGAGCTCGTTTTCTTTCACAATGCTGCTATGATCAGAGCTCCTGAACTGTAGGGGAATCTAAAGGAGACGAATTTTTGTGACGGAGCGCCGCCTACTGGTCACAGCGAGTACAGACGCGGTCAATCCACATACAGTTTACAGTTTAATCCACTTGTTTATTTTAATACAATTATTACAATACATTGTATTGTACAAATGTATTTTTACAACTGATTGACTAAACAATGCGTGGGATAAAGATGAATGTTTCACGATATGAATACATCCTGACTATAATCAAATTAAAATGCAAATAATGCAAATCATACTTTTGTTACTGTGTGGGGTAAAGAAGAATGTTTCAAAAGATGAGTACATCCTGAATGAAAGGAAAATATTAAATGCAAAATCGAACTTTTATTTTGTGTTCTGTCGGGTTGCGCAACACTCGCTAAGGGCGCTAGGAGGCGCTGTGTTTCCACATTCACTCCCCGACCACCACACCGGCAGAGAACAACAGCTGCTGTTGATCGTTGACGACGGATCTACGTCCAGTTTCTCTCGCATAAAGCAGAAATTACAATTTGATGCTTTCAAAAAATATACTATTTAACTGCGTATGTTTAAACGGACAGCTGGAGTGGAGAAAGACAACATTGCGAAACAGCCTCCATCTTTGAACTCGCCGCATAACTTTACTGTGTCCTGTTACATAGGCTATTTACAGTATACCGTGTTTCATAGCGTTCTGTGTTTGTTATTCAATGAACTGAACATAGACAATCATTCATGAACAAGCTTTGATTGACGAGAAATTAAGTGAGAGTTTGTGTCCACTGCCATACTGTTCATAACAAAGAGACAGCAGACTTATCTCTGGACTGTTTTGTCAAAAGTTTTCTTCTTCTTCTTCTTCTTGAAAAGTTAACATGCGAGGCAGATTCTCGTGGCTTTCTTTGAAACTTCTTCATTCGATCAAGTCGCCGGAGCTCTCTCGCTCGTGCTCTGGATATGTGTCTCGTGTCAGGTCTGTTATGCTTTTATGTCGAATATAGATGAGGCTATGGTTCATTATATGCAATGGTAATTATATGCTTTGTGATAGTAGTCCAATTGTTGTATATTGGTTCTAAAAGGATAGTTCAGACACAAATTCACCCATTTTTTTCACCCTCATGTTATTCCAAACCTTTTCTTTTGTTCTTCTGCAGAACGCAAAAGAAGATACATTGAAGAACGTTATTAACCAAACAAGCATTGCACACCTTTGATTTTCATTGTATATACACAAAACCACTGAGACATTTCTCAAAATATCTTTTTTTGTGTTCCACAGAAGAAAGAGTCAGAGACAGATTTTGAACCACAATGATACTTGAAAACATGTAGTTTAAAACACAAGTTTTTATTGTTAATAATGTCCCCTCTCACTTAATATTTCAATATCATATGCATCATATGCTTGCATCATAATATATATTTTTGTGGACAACATATTGTCACGCTTAATACCGACAATATAAACACTGACCTACATATCAAAGTCAAATAGTATTACAGTCTCAGAACATCGGAGCATTTATTGGTTCTTAAATTATTCACTGAAACTAAAAAATAAACGTATAGGCTATAAGTCTTTCTTCTGTGGAACACTAAAAAGATATTCTGAGAAATGTCTCAGTGGTTTTGTGCCCACACAATGTAAGCAATTGAATGGTTCTTCAAAATATCTTCCTTTGTGTTCTGCAGAAGAAAGTCATACAGGTTTGGAATGAAGGTGAGTAACTAAATTCTTTTCATTTTGAGGCGCACTATCCCTTACTGCTTGATCTGATAAACAGAATGTTAAGGGGCGAGTTATTCTAGTAAATGTGTCTTGTTTAGATATTTTACTAGATTATTTTTTTAATGGCTTCAAAATATTTTTATTCATCAATATTTACTCGATTTGTAAATAATTATATAATCTCTAATATTATTTTGTTAATAATTAAATAATATATGTAATTAATGTATTGCCTTGTATTAATACAGAAGGTTTTAAATACGTTTGTGCCCATGCAACTTAAAATATAAGTTCAGCTAAAAATATATTTCAATTTGAAAAGGTTGCGCTTTATGAAGGCGGAAGTACCAAGTCAGTGTTTATAAGTTGAACATGCAAGTTTTCAATGTAATTACTTATAACATGAAGTCATGAACACGCATGGTAGAACAGAGAAAGGGGAGGATTTGTGTATATAAAGAATATCATTTTTTTTATTTACCTATCCTTTCACTAGATAAGACCCTTATTCAATGTCTGGTATCCTTTAAAGCCCTTTGAGACTGCACTGAAACTGTCATTTTGACCTTCAACCGTTTGCAGTCCATTGAAGTCCACTATATGGAGAAAAATCCTTGAATGTTTTCACCAAAAAAACTTTTTTTATTTTCGACTAAGGAAAAAAATCATAAACATCTTGGGTGACACGGGGACGAATAAATGATCATGAAAATTTCTTTTGAAAGTGAACTAATCCTTTTATGCGTACCCGAGGTGTAACTTCAAATCCGCTTCACGACGTGCCCGCATTACGTCCTCAATGTGTTCATTATCTTTTGAATAATTGAATGGCCCGTCGTCAATTATTCCTTATATAAAAGCTTTAATATTCCTAGTAACATTGCCTATAAACTATCAGTTCTGTTTACTGTATTAACAAAATGTTAAATGCTCTCCTACTTGGAAGTTGCTATGGATAAAAAAATTTGCCAAACGAAAAAATGTAAATGTAGTATGTGGTTAACATGTTTAGATATCTGATGAGGTTGAAGGAGGATGATGAGGCGTGTCGTGAGGCACTGAAGTCCGGGAGTTTTCTGCTGTATAATAATCTTGCACCACTACTGAAGAGCAACAGCAACATTTACCAACCAGCTTTTCTGAAAGCTTCAGGTGCGAATATAACAGTATTTGAATGCTTTTAACACACAAACATAACAGTATGAATTTAAGTTCGTACATCTGCCTGTTTCTTTAGATTTGGAGAATATACTGAAGAAGATTGGTAGGGACAAACACATTGTTGGTGAGTCTGTTCTTCTGGGATGCAATGAAAATGGAGAAGCACAGTTTTCACTGGAAGTGGGTTAGTACTATGCTGTACTCGGGAAGACTTTTCTAGTTGATCATCATAACTCTGGATTTCTATGAATATTTTTTTAAATGTTTAATGGTGAACAAAACTAGAAAGGTTGACAGAGATCTCTTCTCATTCTCCACAGGTGATTTGGACCGCAGTGCTTTGGAACAGCAGTGTGGGGGGGTGTTTGTGGACCTCACAAAAGCTTTCTTCATGTTATCTGGACCAGAGGCTCCTATTGTGACAAAAGTATACACCTGTTTCTTTCAGATAATAGCATGACTTAAAGAATCAGTAATGCTAATGCATTCTTCTTACAGCTAGCAAGTTTTTTAAACAAAAAATCAAGGTCATTGACACAAAGGTTTCAAGTTTGACCATGTCAACATCTCAGCTTTAGTGAGGGGTTGTTAATGCATCATTTAATAGATAGTTCACCCCGAAATTGTGAACTTTATTGAGTTCTTCAATATATTTCATCATTTGCCTCCATTGACTTCTACGAAATGGACATTTCTCCATTTTGAACGACAGGATTAATAAATGATGGGATGTTTTGGTGTGAACTATCCCTAAAGCCAATTTACCTTAAAAGGAATTACCTTTGTGTTCTCACTACCATCAAGTCGGACTGAAAAAGACAGATTATATCCAAAAGAATTGTAGCAACATCTCCAAGATGCTGAGCAACCTACTTGCAAAGATACCTTATATTAAAATTCACCACAAACAATGTTTTACAGGAAAAGGTGAATCTACCGAAGCTTGAATTTATTTAAAGGGATAGTTCACCCAAAAATGAAAATTCAGTTATCATTTACTCAACCTCAGATTGTTCCAAACCTTAAAAAAATAATTTGATTTGCTAAACACAAAAGACGATATTTGGAAGAATGTCAGTAACCAAACAGATCTCATCCCCTATTGACTCCCATAGTATTTAGTTTCCCTACTATGGCAGTAAATTGGGGATGAGATCTGTTTGAATACTGACATTTGTACAAATATCTTCCTTTGTGTTCAGCAGAAGTTGACTAAATGATAAAAAGATTTTTGTTTTTGCGTGAATTATCCTTTAAATAGAATCTAACCGAGAAATAAAACCCTATGACATTTAAATCTGTAGTTTTCATACCTCTTTAAGAGGTTACCACAGTTCACATGGATTTAACACATCACTTACCTACACGAATCAATTTGAACCTGTTTTATGGTTCCAATAGTCAACCAAGACTCACGTCTAAATATATGAATAAAATATTTGTTGGTATTTCAGGGCCAAGCTCTCATCCGGTGGCACCAGACGAACGGTTTCTGCAGTGCTACAGGGCAGCCCACTGTCAGGAACCAATCCGGAAGTCACCGAATCTGTCACAGCAGTGGGATCACGTACTATCCAAAAGTAAGCAACAGGTCTTCTGTCAGGCAGCAGGTCAGCCGTATACCACAGGTCATGGCATCTTAAAGGGACAGTAAATGAAGATGCTCTTGTCCATCTGTGTTGACGTACAGATGTCTCCGGTAGTGATCGTGCTTGTTTCTGATGGGAGCAGATGTCTGCTGGGACGACAGGCCACATTTCCTCCAGGCCTGTACAGCGCACTCGCCGGCTTCTGCGACATGGGTGAGTCACACTGTAATATGACATTCCCATCTACTGTCAACAGTATATCACTCTGTGTGGGTTTTATCAGAAACATTTGAAAAGCGTGTGGTGGTTGTTAGTTTAGCTTTATTGAATCTCCTCCTGTAGGGGAGTCAGTGGAGGAAGCCCTACGCAGAGAGGTGGCAGAGGAGGTGGGACTCGAGGTGGAGACCCTACAGTTCTCTGGATCGCAGCATTGGCCGTTCCCACAAAGCTCCTTTATGGTAGCCTGCCATGCAACTGTGAACCCAAACAAAACACAGGTAAGAACTAAACGAGTGTGACCAATCCTGGTCCTGGAGTACCCCAAGCACTGCACATTTTTCATATCTCTCTGTTCAAACACACCTGTGCTTATCAATTTATCAGCTCATTAGTAAAGAAGATTGCAAGACCTAAGATGAGTGTGTTAGATTATAGTCACATCAAAAATGTGCAGTGCTAGGACAATAGTAATAGTAATATTTCTACATGTATTTAGCAAAAGTTCAAAATATTTGTTTTACTTGACAACCTTGATTTTTATCACAGTTTTATTGTGTCTTGTCATGCTGCCAGTCTTTCACAATGCTGTTGGATGACTCTTTGTCACTCCCGACGTTTACAAGTACAACAGACACAGAACCGGAATTTACATTTAGTCATTTAGCAGACGCCTTTATCCAAAGCGACGTACACAACAATAATGCACAGGTGCGGTAAAAACTGGTCTCAGTCAGTCTATCACAGTATACGAAGCTAAGTATTTTAGTTTTTTGGGGGGTAGCGAAGTAGAAGACTTTACTAATGGATTGTTGACTGGAGAGATGTGTTTTTAGCCTATTCTTATGAGGATTCTTAAGGAATTGCTACAATAAATCTAGAAATGTTGATTTGAAATTAAAAAATTTATGGTCTCTTAATTTTTTCCGCGGCTGTCTTCTGTGTTACCATAATGGTATACTTAGTCTGTTAAGCGATTTAATTGGTATAAATCCGCTACGGTGAGTGTAGGGGTGTGGCAAAAGTTACATGGTCTGGAGGCAAATTACACTCGGGTTACAGATCATAATAAACATTTCATTTTCAATTTATTTTTCTAATATTTACATGTCTTTTAATAAAAACAAAGTTTAATTGATTTAAAATATACTTCATTTATAAGAAAATATGATGGTACATGGTAGAATTATCAGTAAATGTGTAGGGATAAAGAAAGGTAAATTATTATTTTTCCCCAAAAATAACAAAAGAAGTATGCATGATGAGGGGAATCTTTATTGTTTAGTGGTTATTTTTTATAGCTCTGGGTGGAGTTAGCTCAGATGCTACTCTTAAAGTTCTTAATTAAGAAATAAATACAAACTATATATACAATCATCTGGATTTGGTTAAATTTGATAATAAATGTTTGAGTTCATATTAAAGTCTTAATATTGATTTTTGACTGCGGACTTGACAAACCTGACCTCAGTTTGTGACACTGTTCAGCTCTGTTCTGAAACTAATGGAGATTAGTTTACCCTAAATGATAAATTGTGTTGCTTTAAAAACAATGAATCCAGGAGATTTTTGTACTTAAATAAAAATCTAAAGAAGATTAGATATTCATTTAAATGTGTGTATGTTTTAGTATTCATATGGAGTTCCATTGAAAATAATCACTGTAGAACAGTATGTTTACAGTACTGGGACTCTAATGAGAATTTGCCATCAAAAAATGTAGGAATTCTAAAGGAACTTTCTTTGTGAAAAAAATTTGAAAAAAAGGAGAGATATGTCCAGAGAAATGTAAAATTTCAGTATTCAAGCCTATTACAGTAAATCAGAATGCGCTCATTTGAGAATTGAGTTAAAGTAAAGGTACTGCAAATCTGCTATATTTAACCACAATCATTGATGTCTTTAACAGGTGAGCGTAGACAAGGCAGAACTTGAGGATGCGCACTGGTTCACTTTTAAAGAAATGACAGAAGCACTACAGATAAAGAAACCGCCACGCATCTCTAAAGGAGAGCCACCCGCGATCTGGGTACCGCCTTCTTTTGCCATAGCCAATCAGCTCATTCGGGAATGGGCCAATCAGCAACAACTAACAAGAAATTAACACAAACGTAACCTGGACATTATTTGCACAATATACAAATACATAATGCATTCACTTACCACTTTGACATTTCTTTAGACTTGAAGATGAAATAGACATGAAAACTTGGAATTTTATCAGGATTAACACATTGATGTGGACTTTTACATTTGTTAAAGGATCATTTAATCATTTTAAAAGATGAATTTGTTAGCTTGAATAAAAAGACACCGATTATTGTTTCAATTATGATTTAGTAACATAAGATGTGTTACTGTACATCTACCTCATAGTACAAATAAATGTTCACTCAAGAAAATATTTTAAAACTTTAAGAGCAATCAGATATTATTTGAACATATGTGACCCTGGATCATAAAACCAGTCTTAAGCAGCACAGGAACATTTTTAGTAAAAGCCAAAAATACATTGTATGTTCCAAAATGATCCATTTTTCTTTAATGCCCAAAATCACAAGGACATTAAGTAAAGGTCATTATCCATGAAGATATTTTGTTAGGTTCCTAACCGACATATATAAAAACTTTATTTTTGAGTGGATGGCCTGCTACAGTGCTTCTGATTAACAACTTCAAAGGCAATTTTCTCAATATTTGGCTTTTTTTCACCCTCAGAATCGTGTGTCTCTGCCAGATAGTGTCATAACAAACCATACATCAAAGGAAAACTTGTTTATTCAGCTTTCCTGCGATGTAAAGATCTCAATTTCTGATAAATTGACCCAAAAGACTGATTTTGTCGCCCAGGGTCACATATATACATAATTCATTACATGCTACTGCAATGCTGAATGAATAAAGTGGGTGGTTAGAGTGGGCAGAATGACAATAAGAATTAATAAACAATAACTACTAAATAATTAAGCTTTATATTATCTTTTTCAGATTAATAACAGCAGGGTTTGCTGGATTTTTCTTATTCGTTGAATTAAAAGTACCTAAAACAACACAATGCTGTCATCTTTTTCTTGTGATATTGAGACTGATGTATAAGTCGCTGTTTCCTCCAGCTCGGGTGGTGGCGCTGGTGCACTAAAGTTAGTTTTTTTCCAGAAGAAGAAGAAGACAGATAATCAAAATGGACGCGGAGTTGTTGTTGTTTTTGGTCTCCGAGAACAAGGAATTGTTTGATAAGAACCACAGCGAGTACAAAAACATAAAGCGGAAAGAAATACTCTGGCAAGGAATTGCGGACAAAATTGGAGTTGACGGTAAGTCTGAGTTGCGCAGCGTTACCTGATGTTATGAAGATGATGATACTACGCGCGCTAAACTCTCTTCAGTGTGTGTGTGCAGTGGAGGATGTGAAAGCTAAATGGAAAAATCTGAGAGACACATACACGAGGAAGAAGCGAATGGAACAGGCCGTCAGTCGCGGTGGACGGGGCGCTAAGAAATCGAAACAGTGGAGATATATGAGGGTGATGGATTTCCTCGATCCGTCTTGTACGGAACACAGAAGGTATATGAATCTGATAGATAATACATGTGCCAGACAACGGTGACAACATTGTAATAGCCCGTGATTGGTAGTTTCTTCCGTACATCATATGATACTGGTTTGTAATTGGTCAGCCTTCGCTGAACGCTCGTAACGTTACTCCGCGCAGAACTCTTGAGTCTTTTTAACCCAAATCCTGCTTACTTGTGGTATGTCGGTTCCAGAACACGATTGAATGTTAATTTTAATCAATCTGACGAAAGATACCCAGAGTTAACGCGCGCTCACAGAAACGGCATGAAGACATTGTCAATGGATCAGAGTTCACGTGTCACCATGGAAACAACCGGGAAGACTTAAATCTGCATCATCGTATAAATTGCGGGATTAAAAATTATATATATTTTTTTATGTTTATAAAACAACAAATGCCATACATTAATGATCTAATTAAATATATAGTTTAAATATGTACTATTTTTATACTGAAATATTTAAAATAAATACTCATCACGGCTGTCTTTGTTACATAAAGTGGAGATTTGTTGGATGTTTGTAAATTAACTGTTATTTTAACGCGTCTACCATGGAATTTGACCAAAGTTGTGATGTTTATGTATTTAATCACATTGTTAATTTTGTAGGCAGTATTAAACCTCTTTTTTGTACCTTTGCTGTAACGTTATGTTCCTTAAAAAACGACCTTTATTTGTTTTTCTGAAAACTGACTTTGTATCAGCTTGTCATTTAGCCTAATATAAATCCCTTCAAATACACATACATTTTCCTTTATTTCTTTTGACTTTGTTTGCTTAAAAGTTATTGCTTTCCAAATGTTAAATGTGGTGTATTGGCCTATCTTGAAAGATCAATTACAAGTTGTCATTTGGAGAAAGGCATCATTAAGAAACACAGATAGTATGAAAACACTTAAAAGTCTTTTGATGTAATTTATTATGTATCTGAATTACAGGGAACTTAAATCTGTTAACACTATGCCATAGCTGATAACCTATAATTAAACTTACCCTGGGGATCAGGCCTACCAGACTGGGATTCAACCATGCAACCTTTGAGCTAGAATTTCCTCACCATTACACCTCGACTGCCCTGAGATGCATTAAATACTACCTAGTTAGTGGAAAGAGTAATAAATTGTTCTGAAGTTACAAGAATTGTAAGGTGTGAATACTATTCATGCATCTAATTATATGTGGAGATTTATTAATAGGCCTAAACCTAATTAAAAGTACACATATACGCAGACAACCTCTGAAGCTTAGCAACGTTTCCTTAAAATGAACTAACCATGGAACATAACCTGCTCTTCAGAGAGTGAGTTGCTATGGTTACTTACATACCCAGAAAGTAGCCTGTTTTTGAAACCGAAAGTTGAGGTTATCAGCTAACCTACCCTTAAACATACCCATGTATGTCACATAACCAGCTTTCTGCAATCCCCCCCAGTTTTACATTCATTCCAAAAGCAACATTTAGCATCTGTAATTAAACCTTTATAACAGTAGAAAGCTTGTCATATGTAATATTTGTACACTGACAATACTTTTGTCAGTGTGGCTTATCACAGTGCATGGTTGTGATTTGTTTACAGCATTTCGTTGAACTCTGTCCCAAACAAAGTTGAGGAGGATGACCCAGAAGACGACAGTGAAGCGGAACCAGCCAGCACCAGTACAGGGACGTCCATATCCAGTCCAGGAATTCAACCCTGCGCCATGAAGCGAAAGCGGACAGGGACACTAGACATGTTAGAGAGGTATTTGGCTACTAAGGACGCCAGGGAAAAAGAGAAAGACGAACAGCAGCTTGATGAAGTTGATTTATTTCTTCGTAGTTTAGCACCTGCGTTAAGACGCTTGCCTGCTTCAAAACAGTCTTTGGTGAAACTTCAGATCCAAAAAATTATTCACGACGCAGAGTTTGGGCAACCCGGCTTTCCACAGATGGCATCGGTTTCACCAAGTAATCAGTTGTTACTACAGTGTAGTGTTGTAAAACCCAGTTGAAATGTTTTATATTTAAAATAAAAAAAAGAAAAGAATTGACTTTGCATTGGTTTGATTGTATTACACACTACTTGCATGTTGTGTCTTGCTACAATTACATGACCCAGAAAGAAAGTGAGGCTATAAAACATCACAACATACAGATCTATACAGTTTATTAAATTTAAATGATAATGCTGTTAAAAATAATACATTTCAAGAAATGCTGAAACATGAAAACATATAATGCAGTCTCTCCTATGGAAAAGTTGCAGCAACACAAAAAAGTACTCGTCCTGTAGTCTGAACAAAAACAGACATGGCAAAATTGACACAACTGTTACCTGTTATTAGTCTTGTGGATCATCAAATGGTGTTTTACAGCTAGAAAATTATCACTATTTTTACAAAAAAGTGCGCTCTTATTAATATTTACAGTTCTGGAAAAACGCACAAAATGAGTCTCTTTATCGTTTGGTGAAAATAGTCGTCTTGGTTCTCCTAAAACATTGTTCACTTTTTCTTCCCCTTCCTTCCTCCCGCTGGCTTCTTGCAGTATTTTGCCTCCAGATCTGAGATGAGGGAGTTAAATCCATTTTCTTTAGACTTCTGTCTTTGCTAAGTGAAACAAAATGAACAGTGGTCAACAACACAAAAGATTAAAGTAATGAGGTTAAGAACATTTGATAAATCGCAAAAACTACTGCGAAGTGCTATTATGACATTTTCCTAATATGAATAAGCATTGTCGTTTTAAATTTTTTAAAGAAATTGTGAATGAAACCGTGGTCATTTTTACTCCTAGCATTTGTTATTCTAGCACTTCAAGGAGTTGTTGCTAATTTTACCTTTATCATAGCGACTAAACTGTCCTCGCTGTTCAAGCCCATCTCCTTCTGCATTTCCTCTGCCTCCTTACATTCTTTGTCCGCCTGCACAGAAACAAGATATAAATTTTCGCTCAAATAAGTTTTTATTGTACTCAACACTGGCTTCAACAAAAACATACACGATTTACATTAAAAAACACAATAGTTTATTGACACGGTACCTTTCTTTTGCGGTAGTTTTTCTTCTTGACACTCTCCTGTGTGAAGGCTTTGTAGGCTGGCACCTCTTCAGCATCAATGGCCTTCTGTAATACGTTGTGTACTCGAGGTTCATCTTCATGGGAACAGCACAAGGCAGACTCCATGATCAGATCCATGTCGCCTTCATGCTGTAGGTACAATCGCTTCAAGTCTTCCACCTCCTCATCGGAGCCTTTATACTGTTTCTCAAAATCCAAGATGTCTTGCTGTGTAATCTATGGCAGAAAATTACCAATTGATGACCTTCAGGGAATTAAAACATGTATAACAGCACACGGTGTAAGAAATACCTTGGGAAACAATCTTCTCCAATGTTCCTCCCAACTGCGATCTTGTTTGAGCGAGTCCGACTCTTCATCCACGATTCCCTGTTCATCATAGACCGCTCTTTGGTCTTTGTCAGCCAACACCGCATAGACCTTTCCCAGCACCTGCAGAATCAATGTAAAGTTTAAAAGATGATTTGTCACAGACATTTTCCCTACAAGATACCAGGCAAAATAAACAGAGATAAATGATGTGAATGAAAAGACCATAAACATTTACAAAATTAGACAAAATTTACGAACGCAAATGTGTTACATGTAAAATGAATGTGCTTATTTATGTAAAACAATTATAATTTGATGCTATTTCATTATTACAGCGAAAGCTCACCTAAACTGCGCTTGGGCTGACGTTACAACCAAAACTGGAAGTTTAAGATCATGTTCCTCTATTTGTGACCCTGGATCACAAAACCAGTCTTAAGTAGCACGGGAACGTTTTTAGTAAAAGACAAAAATACAATGTATGGGTCAAAATTATCGATTTTTCTTTTATTCCCAAAATCATTAGGATATTAAGTAAAGATCATGTTCCATGAAGATATTTTGTAAATTTCCCTCCTTAAATATATAAAAACTTTATTTTTGTGAGTGGATGGCCTGCTACAGTGTCTCTGATTAACAACTTCAAAGGCAATTTTCTCAATATTTAGATTTTTTCGCACTCTCAGATTCCTGAGTTTTAAACGGTTGTGTCTCAACAAGATATTGTCATATTCTAACAACTCATACGTCAATAGAAAGCTTATTTATTCAGCTTTCAGATTATGTAAAAATCTCAATTTAATAAAATTGTCCCATAAGACTGGTTTTGTTGTCCAGGGTCACATATGTTACACCAGCCAATGACAAAAAGTGGTTAAGGTAAATATTTTAATGATCACAACAGAAAGATCCAGATGTTACCTGAAACTTGGTGGTAGCTAACTCATCATCAGGAGCTCTGTCAGGATGAACCAGCAGAGAAACTTTATAATATCCGCGTCTGATCTCTGCATCTGATGCCTCCTTACAGACACCCAGAACTTTATATAGATCAGAGGTCTTGAAGAGATCCTCACACTGCTCCAGTAAACCCATCACTCTGCAAAAGACAACGACATTTATACGTAAGGAACATTCGCATTTTTACTTATAAAACTTAAAAATATGTTACAAACAATAATAGTCAGAATTTAACGATATATGGGCATAACGGATACGTGTGATCAGTGTCAGTTCGTCTACTTATACAGATAAACTCATCCAACAAAGCAGCTTCATGGTCACAGTTTATGTAACGTAACTACTTATTATTCTCGTATTTTCTTATGATGTTGTGCAGACCATCTTAAGTGGTGCATTTATGCACTTACCTCTGAGACACCTGTTAAAATGACAATAAACCAGAACAGCTAGCGTTACGGCAACAACACACTTTCAGCACAGACAACAGCTACGCAGGTGGCGCCAATATTTTGGCGCGTAGTGTACACGTCACCGAACGTCATTACGTAGCGTAGTGACGGGAGAAACGAATCTTTGAATCAATTGAACCGATTGTTTAGTAAAATGATTCATATGTTTTTTACTAGTGAGAATTGGATTTCTGATATCTGAAAGTGAAGTTGAATGGCAGTCTATTGTGATATTTTACTAGTAGAAATGCAGATATCAAGAATTACATTTTTACTAGTTTAAATTCAATTTTTGATGTCAAGAATAAACATATCTGCCAGTGTTGCCATCAGGAATTCACATTTTTACTAGTGAAAATGTTATTACTGATATCAAGAGGAGCAATTGTTGCTAGTAGAAATTCTATTCTTGATATCAAGAAATATAATTTTTATGAAATAATTCTAAGAATTTTGGTAATTTTATTTCTAGTCAGACTTGAATAAGTGTGATAAGTGTTAAGAGGTCTATAGGTCAAATGATTCAGGAGTGCTGGAGTGGAAAGTAAACTTAATCTAGTTAAGAGTAACAAGATGGCAGCAGATAGACAGACACCATGGACTTCACAACAAAGAAACAATGTGGTGGAATGATGAGATGATTTGATAGAGTTATTAAAATAATAATAATTATTATATAGTAATCTAAAAGATGTTAAATCCATTTTTAAGGATTTGCACTTTTTGTCTTGTCTTTAGCATATATTCAGCTGTAGGTGCAATCAGGCCCGGATTAATAATTCAGAGACCCCTGGGCACCAGTGTCTTGTGGACCCCCCACCAGATGATTGCAACAATACTTTCCTGGACCAGCAGCAACAATATGAAGACATTTCCCTGCATACTGTAACTCACTGGCGTATGCAAGCAGCTCACACTCACACACCTCTACCAAATAAGTTCGAACAGACAGATTCTTCCATAATTCACACACAAACACGACGGATTCACAAAACGGTTCTTTAGGCTTTTGTAAGATAAATAATAGGGATGTTCTTAAGAATATTCTATTGTGCAATTCTCAAATATTTATTATTAACATCTTAATTTTTACTAAGAATAAACTTCTTAGTCTTTGTCAATGATTATCCTATTAGAATAATTTGACAATTTGTTCAACTTTTGTGTAACAAGCACCTCGCGACTCACGTTCTTATGTAAGCTAATAATGTGTTAAACGGCATTAACGAATATTATAGGTTTACTCGGAGGCGTATTAAGACCTCATGGTGCCCCGGGGCAACAGCCCCAGAGGTGCCCCCAATAAACATACCTAGAATCCACTTATTTAAAAGATTTATATATTAAAAGATTTAATAAGAATGAAACTCATCAATTTACAATATACTATTTTACAAGAATGACACATTAACATGACACCTTTGTAGAATAGAACACAAAAAACAACTAACTAAGTATTTTTAACAATTAGGCCTACTGTAGTTAAGGGGCACCTGCTTTCTGTTGTAATGCTATATTTCAGGTTTTGTTGTAGTGAAAAAAATCACAAAAATGTTTTTATCAGGTTTAAATGTTGTGCGTGCCACAATGTGGGGGTACAGGGACACACACACAAACTATAGTTTGCATGTATGTATTCACATTAGTGGGACAATTGAACCATGTACAGATTTTCAGGACATTGGGACTTTAATTCACCAGAGTGGCATGCACCAGATTACAAGGTATAGCAAGAGTACTCATAAAAATACATGAAATGCTATTGTTACTATTTTAACTGCTATACAGCTATTTAAATGCTCTTTTTAAGCACAGTCTGTGTATATTCTTCTCACTAAACGATCACATATACTGCGATAAAAGTGTACTCCACTAAAAAAGACACATATGAATTGATTGCTATAGTGATGACAATGTTCTTCAATTTTACTTTAAAACCCAGGTTTGGACCTTAAATATTGGCCTTACCTCCACTTACTATTAGCATAATTTTTTTTTATTCCGGGTTTATTTGGTGCCCCTAAAGTCTCGGTGCCCCTGGGCACTCGCCCAATTGCTTATTTAATTGAGTTAAAATAAAAAAATGTGTCAAACCGAGTCAAAATGAATACATATTGTAATATTTTTGCACATAATGCAAACTATTTTTGAAACGGCAATGTTTTACTTTTGCACTTGTGTCGCCATCTCTGTTTAAAATATAATATTGCACGTTACTTTATTTATCTTCATAGGGTGAAGTCAACCAATGTTAATTTTCCCACAAAATCGTACAGCTGAATTTATAAATAAAAACATTTAAAAGCTTACCGTTGTAAATCAGGGAAAGGCAGGCATACAGTTTTCAATGCTAATTTTTATGTAGTTGCCCAATAACTGAATTTGGGTTTATTTTACCCTAATAAGTTATGGATTGCAGATGTATATATAAAATAATAAAATATTTTTTAAATAGTAAAATGTTTGCAATGTCTTAATTCAGTCACAAATAAATGGTCCCTTGCTGCTGTTGCTTCACCCTTTTAGCACGACCATTTTGTGTTTAAATCATTGTAGTCCTTAGTTTACAACACTTCAGTCAAAACTTAAGAATCAGTCTTAAAGGGCCGTTATCCCAGAAAATGCATTTTTAAATGTTTTTCCACCAGAAATTGAGTCGCAATGGTGTGTGCAGAAACACCCCGGAATTATACAAATCCATCTATCATTCTTTTTTTGTAATCTCCTTAGACCACAACAGTGACACCAAACAGGCTGTTGGGATCCCCTATCAATGTGATGTCACATTGATTTACGCCCGCACATGACCGCTCATAGACTCCGCCTTGAGGGCGTAGTTCCACTTTCCTCCAGAGACACGCTGTCAGCCATTTTCAGGCAAAGATGTAGCCACAAGCCAGCAACAAAAATGTCTAGGAAACAACAAAGGTGTGCTGTTGTAAGGCAGACTTTTTTTAAAGCGGGAGGCCGGGAGGAGACCATTCCTGACGAGCCTGGGTTCGTTGCCCGTGCGACCTCGGGGGCGGGAGTTATTAAGGATCGAAAGTCCCGAGCGGTACGGTGATGGCTCTGGGAAGAATTTACTTTTTTCGGATCGACAAACCAACATTCACAAGTCCATATCTCCTGTTCGGAAAGACTTAGAGATACGAGCCAGGACTCTGACGGGGCTTTCTAGCGACACCAATCGCGAGTTGACCCTTAGGTCAACCCTCCCGGTAACGTTAGCCAGAAAGGTTGAAAAAACGAAGCTACTGGACCCGATGGCCCAGCTCCTACCAATCGCAATCTGCCGTATATATCACGTCAATGCGGGCCAGTACATCATGGGTTTCGCCAAAAAATTAATTCACAAGAGTGGATCAGTACCAGCTGTTCATCTCCGGAAGAAGTAAGTATTACACATCGTTTTTTAATGGCCTTCATAATTTAGCGTAGGCATAATCAGAGTTAAATTTATGTAAACCCTAAACCATTGAATAAAATACGTAATTAAGTAAAGTTTGTTTCAGCAAGTTTGTTTTTCCGTCATAAGAATAACTTACTTTAGTTACGACGTAATGCGGAAATGGTAGAACAACAATGACATGTATGACACTCAAAATGAAGTGGGAGGAGACTGGATCCGACCTTCAACCCTGGACCTTGTGTTCTGCAGTGAGGAGTTTCGGGTCTAGTTAGCTGATCATCATTCTGTGTATTTATACTTCTGTTTCTTCTGTTCATTGTCAGTTGTTGTGTTTAATATAATTTAGTGTTTATTCTTGTTTTGGATTACGCCGTACACAAAACTTTCTGTTAAATAAAGACAAATTGTGATTAGATCCTAAATAAATGCATTTACATATTATTATTTATATGTAATTTTATTTTATTTATCAAATGTTTTTAATTCCGCAAAGCAAAACTTTCATGATTGTAGGTTTGATTCCAAAGTTAATTGCGGAATATTGCAGGGATGCAGGAAACAGATCATTTTATTTTAAGAAAGAGTAAATGTCAAGTGTATTTTTCTTAACATCTCTGTAAGGTGTCATCTTCATTAATCTTTTATTTTTCAATCTTTTATGTTTTTTTTCTTGCATGAGAATAATACTTATCTTGTTCTTCCAGGTATATTGATTTCTCCCTTGGCATAAGAATAAAAACACACAAGAATTATCTTATTTGAACAACAATTTCGAGACCCTTCTCACACAAACAACTCCTCTCTGATAGAAAAATAGGTCTGAGAATGTACACTGTGCCTTCATCCATAGACAATGAAATTATCTCAATTCCAACCAGTCTTAGAGATTCCCTCTCATGTCTTGATGTTGTGTGGGCTGACATGTTTGAGACTGAAGACATTAATCCTGACAGAGTGAGACAGCAGCAGATTGATTTTCTTAGAGGAGCTCCACCAAAGTTTCTGACTTTTTACACATCAGTGAATCAGCCGACAGTACTACCACTGATCAAAAGGGACGGCTTTAATGATTTAATACAGTTAGTTGAGACAAGAAAAAGAAAACACTGTCTTATCACTGATGCTCCTTTACGATACCAGTCTGGCAGTGGAGGGTCAACTCTTGCCATGCAGGTCCTTTGGCATTTCCGGAAAGATCTCAGATGTGCCAGAGCGATCGATTCAGATCTAAAAACTAAGCTGTCAGACCTGTCAAAACAAGTGCTGGACCTTTTTCTCCTGTCTAATGAAGAACATGCAAAACAAGATCGGAGAACTGTGCTCTTATTACTGGACACCAGAGAAAGGACGGACAATAATGTGCCAATCAAGAATGTTCTCTGTTATAACCTGATTGACGAAATTCATAAGAGGGGCATCAATACAGACACTCCAGTTGTGATCATTTTGAACTGCATCCCTACAAACTTCACTCTAAACGACACAATGATAATTCCCCCAAATCTCTCTGAAGAGGAAACAAAACAGTTCAAGGAAAAAGTTCTGCAACAGATCCGACTACAGGGGAAAAGCCAACGGAAGTTACAACCATTAATCTGGTCCACAAAGACAGCAGCGGACTAACACTGGCCCTTGAGGTGCTATCAGACTTGAGCAAGGAGTTCACATGTGAGACCCTGAGAGAACCATTTAAAACATATATTTCTGAAAATAAAGTGTTCACATATGAGATTCAAAATATGGCAAATGGATTGCTCAGTATACATAAAACGCATCGAAAAACTGTTCTTCTCCTGTTGGATAACAAAGATGACAAGCCACTACGCTACTTATTAAAAACTCTGCAATTCAAGCTTAAGCGTGCTGATCACCCTGGATTCATTATTATTAATGCTGTAAGCAAGAGTGCTGTTCGAGTACCAGATGATGTGAAACTGAAACTGGAGCTTCTACCAGATGAGAAGAAGAGATTTGCTCAGAAGTCGTTGGAGGTGAAAAAGGAATACAAGAAAATGTCACAGAAGTTGCATTCCTTTAACATAATGCAGAGAGGTTTCCAGAGAGAGGATGCAGAGAATATCATCAGGGAAGAAATGGTGAAGCATATTAAAAAAGACCCCAAGTCCAAAGGAACAAGACTTTTCAGTTTTTTGGCTTTGATAAAGTCATATGTTCCAGGTTCACACTTGTCGAAGCGTTTGTGCAAGATATTCATTGGTAAATCAGAATGGCCCACTCATGACAAAAAACCTTCACTGGGAATGATACTGAAGCCTTTCGAGAATCTTATTGTAAGTTTCTCAGATGGAGAACAGAAAGCCGACTGCATACGTCTGGCACATCCAATGATAGCTGATGCCTGTCTAAAACTGTTCACTGAGCACAATGTGAAGAAATCTGACATTGCTCTTGACTTCTTGGACAGCATGGTAAAATCCAATAAGATCAGTTATGAACAAATTTGCAAGAGCATGTTAGTGAGAAGGCCTGAGGGTCTGACAGGAAAGGAAATGTTTTCCAAACTGATTCTTGACATCTTGGATGAAGAGGAAAATAATACTAAGCAGTGCGTTGATTTGTTGAAGTCGGCTTCTTCTCTCTTCTCAACAGACCCATTTTATCCTCAAACACTTGCACGTTTGTATTACATTAAGGTAAAGGACGAGAACAAATTTGAAATGGCAGAAAAATGGGCAGCAGAGGCAATTAACAGAGATCAAGAAAAATCTCATATAAAGGACACATTGGGGCAAGTTCGCAAAAGCCACCTGCAAAGTCATATTAAGAATCCAAACAGAGACATTAAAGTGTGTTTGGACATTGCAAAGTCTGCCATTGATGCATTTCACGATGAAGCAAAAACAGCTGAATTTGAGTCAGCTGACACCAGATTCAGTAATAGGGGCCTATTTGGATTTCTCCAGGTTTGCAATGTCAGTTGTGTCATGAATCTAAAAGAAGCTCTTGAACAGGAATACAAAGGTGATCTCAGAGGTGATATTGAATCCAGATATGATTTCTTTGAATGGTATCTGGTATACTCAAGACCAACGCCAAAACAAGAGGAACCAGCCTACTTTAGTGAAGATGTTGAAGAGTGCTACATACACTTTTTTAAACAGCGTGAGCAGACTGGTAAAATGACCCTAAATGAGAAGAAAATGAAGTCTTTTGCAGGACTTCTTCATTTCTTACAATCTGACATCAATGTCCTTGAACAAAATTGGAATGCAATCGCAAATCCACAGTCTGATAATGAAACCCAAATGGTTCATTACACTCTTGCCAACATCATCTTGAGTCAGTGTGATAAGACGTGTGAAAATCTTCAGGATCTTCAGGGCAAGTTACAGGAGCTTTGGAAAACAAAAGAAAAACACAGAAGCCCAGAGTTTTATCTCTTGATTCTTTTGCTCTTTTGGCCTGATGAAGCACAGCCAGTAAACCAAGACTCTCCAAACCTTGAAAACTGTGTCCAATATATGAGACAATCATATGAGAGAAAGTATCAGAAATACCTTTACGGTCGCTACCTGGTGCCTCTGTTCTTCTTAGGGAAAGGAAGAGGTTTGCAGAGACTCGTCCACAAAAAACTGAGTAAAACTGATCTGGAGCTCCTCACTAATGGAGATGAAAATGTAGAAGTCAGTTGTCTTCAGCGTATAAATGGGGAGGTGAAAAAACATGAAGTGTTTGCTGTTAGAGATGGGCAAAAGATTCAAGTCAGCCTTTACAAACGGGCTAGTGTGTACAGAGAAGGCGAGGTGTCTTTCTACATTGGCTTCACAATTAAAGGTCCTGTGGCCTACAAAATCAGATATGATGAGAACAGTAAGTAAAGGACTAATAAACACTTTATAATATTCATCATACATCTGTCAACAATACCCTGTTAAACATTTTATTCCCTTTTCTCTGCAGATTAAATCTGATGGTAACAGCGCTACGAAATGAATCACTGAACTTCAATGTCCTCACATGTCAGATCCAGGACGACATCTTAAATATCTTTTTAATACTTTTGTTTCTTAATTGTGAAGAAAGAAAGTGGAGGGGATGAGACAAGTTATAGTAGATGTACATGGTCCTACTTTCTTGGATTGATCCTAGCTTTTGTTTGACCACATTGGTTCTCTTAACTCATGACATCTATTGGCCAGAATTACCTTCTGTGTTTCATGTTAGTCCAGTTCATATCCTATACAAAATCATACAGATTATGGACACTTATAGCACTTATAATCGATAAAAAGCATACAACTTAAAATGGATTTTGGGGTCATGTATGAATACTGTAAAAAGTCTAATGAGCTTTACATCCAACAGTTTGCTTTGGTGTTTGGTATTAGAAGAAAATAAAAGAAAACAACTGATATTCATATACAAATCCTTTAAAGGTCTTTAAATTGAATTTGATTGAATTACATTTTGTGTCAATTGTTCCTATGTATTTTATGCAAATTTCATTTGTTTTTAACAGCGAAATGATGTGCCTTCTTTACCAAGCTTTACATGCCATTCCTCATATTACAGAAATAATTTGACTATATCTTTACACATACTAATCAAAGATGGTTTCAGTCAATATTACATTTTTGAATATTCTTTGAATCATATTTGAGTTCATTCAATAACTTACATTTATTTGCAATGGAAACACTTTTAATTGAACACAGTCAAATTATGGGATATATATACAACTGTATTTTGTAGAATACACAAAATATAAATAATAAAAAATTGGTTAATTAAAATGTGTGCTTTTGTTGTCTAAATGGTGTTTCATCTTTAGTTGAAAGTCTATGAGTAAACAGTATATGACTCTGGTTGACTATAGGCATAAGGCTCTACTTAGGACAGGGGTCGGCAACCTTTGCCACCAAAAGAGCCATTTGGGGGCCTCTCCCTCACAATAAAATTTGTCTGGATCCACAAATATTTCTAACCTCTTAAATGACTATAACACAGGATGTAATGCATGTAAGGTACTGGTTACCCAGTTGCACTTCTAGGTGGCGATTTAGTGCGATTTTTATTGTATTTAGATGTTAACAGTTTATACATTTTTGTTCCTGTCAAGAAGTGGGAGAGCTACAATTGGAGAGTAGCGTCGCGTTGTTGCACGCGCTGCTTTATTTCCTTATTCTGTGAACTTTTGTTTTGGCTTTTGTTTTTACAGTGTTTGATGAACAACCACAAGTGACCCCGTACTGTGCGTTCACACCAAACGCGAATGGCGCGTCAAGCGCGAGTGCAAAGACGCGATAGACCTACTTGAAGCGCGAATCGCGCGAATGAGGCGGCGCGAATGACGCGAATGACGCGAATCGCGCGAGTTGAAAAATCTGAACTTTGGCGAAAATTCGCGCCGCGTTAACCAATCAGTAGCTTGCTCTAGCAGTCAGGTGATTATGATGTTGCGAGGGGAGGCAGAAATCTCAACAACAATGGAGGACAAAATCACCGTTGCTTTATGTGGATACCTGGAGCTGTACGATACATCTTACTTTTATCGAAACTGAAATAAAAAGGATCTTGCTTGGAAGAAAGTGAGTGAGGAGTTCGGACAATCTGACAAGTTGTCAAAAACGATCTTTACACAATTTAAGCAATGTATCTATACGGGAGTGGAGCCGGCTGGCAAAAGCCCCTCCCATGACGCGAATTCGCGTCTGCCATGAAGTAAATTTGACGCGCGAATGAAGCGAGTAAACTAAAATGTTCAAGCGTCCAACTACACGCGAATAGCGCGATTTATTCGCGCCATTCGCGTTTGGTGTGAACACACAGTCACTCTCCGCATACGGACTTCATGCATAAACATTAGAAGTGCGCAAGCCAGGCAGGATTTAAACTATGCCAGCTAAAGACCTAAAATTCTGGTTTTAAGACGAAAAACGTACCAAGCAGAATGTTTTCTCACCATTTCATGTCTGACACACTCATACAGTGTTCGGCGCTGTCTCTCATCTAACAAAGCCGAAATAAAAATGCTTCTGTATGTTTCTTTTGTCATTTCCGGTCTTGCTTCGAATATCTGAAAAGGCAAATTCATTTACCCAGCCAGGGTGTAGTAAATGTGTAAGCTTTTTCAAATATTTCTTGAAGAAATCAGGACAGAAGTGGTCAAAACAAAATAGATGGATTACAGCAGCATTTGTAATCGGCTTCTTTTGTCCATTGTTAATCCAATCGACGAAAATGCATCTAAATACCAGGATTTTTATTTGACTTCTTCTGCCATGAAAGACCAAACCATTAGGCCTAGAGACTTGAAACTTGGCCAGATGATTTAAGGAGAGATAGACAAGGTACGGCCAATAACACAAAACTGCTCACATAAATTCTTGCGTGTCCAGAGGTCGCTCGCACTGCAACCATCATCGAGATGTCTCATTTCAGATATTTTTTTATGAACATTTATTTTAAATGTAATCATTGTAGTTTCCTTGCTTTTCTGAAATACAACCTTGAAATAACAAACCTGGATGACGTATGTGCCTGACAAAAGAGACTTCCAGAGGACGCACCCTTTGAATTGAGATACAGCTAGACTTCATAACGTAGTGTCTGTGACATCCCCCCACAGATATCCTTTTTTTAATAATAACATATTACAAAATATAAGATATATGTTGTATGCCAGCAGTGAATTATAGCTTCTAAAAAGATGAACAGTCTTCAGTGGGCGGAGTCGGCCGTCGGCATGTTGGTAGGGCTTTACTCAGTGCCGATCCTAGACTTCTGGGAGCTCTTAGCAAACCTTTGTGGGGGCCCTTGTCATAGTTCAATTTAGATTAACATAACTGTAAACTATAATAAATAAATAAATAATAAATCAATTAACACTATTAAAACCTAAAGACAAAAACATTTAACATACAGAACTGTTATGGTAAACACAGAAGAACCCAAGTGCAGGCAAGCACGAGATGAGATGGTAGGGGTAACACGGGAATTTATTAACAAAGAACACTATAAACTGACAAAACAAAACCCACGAGGGGAAAACAAAACAAGATAAATAATAAACTTTAACAAGGACAAGAACACTGACTAACTAGACTATTGAAAACAAACACTTGAAATGTGAAACCATGACACAGAACAAGTTAGTTTAAAATTAAATTCCCATTTTGATTCCCATGTAAATAATTCTTTACCTAAAGTAACGTATGGCTCTGGAAACATCTTTCTGTCAAAAAATACTTTAACATGCAAATGCGGTGTTTTTACTAAAATTAAAAATTAAACATGATAAATATGGTTTACTAAAGAAGTTTAGCATAAGAAAACACATCAATAACTCTTTAAATGTGATGACACAAAAGTGACATATTATCATGGGCAAACGAACAGTGGATTGCAGTGGTGTGCACTACAGCTGAGACACTGTACAATTTGTTTTGAAGTCATTCCCTGTAGATTCTATTGCTATTTACATGTTAAGATGTTTAGGGTCAGGGTTTCGTAAGACTTGAAACACCATGGGTTTGTCGGGAGCCCTTGATTTAAGATGAAGCTGTTGACAGCAGTAGACTAGCTTTACAAGCCTTAAATCATTTTAATGAATTATTGCAAAATGATTCATTGTTTAGAAGTGTTCGAAAGGGCACGGTGGCGCCACCTATGGGTCAAAACATTGTAAAGCAACAAGGTCTCAGCCCAAACTGACAGGTTTTACTAAACAATTGGAATTGTTTTTCCAAGGAGGCAGAATCATGGTAAAAACAATGTGGTGAAATGATGTGATTGATGTCAGGGAGTTAATAAAATAATAATAATTGAAATATAGTATTTTAAATATGTTAAATCCATTTTGAAGGATTTGCAGCTTTTGTCTTTTCTGTATCCTATATGCAGCTGTAGGTGCAATATATGAGAAGGTGAATCAGCAGCTTATTTAATTTAGTTAAAATTCAAAAGTGTGTCAAACCGAGCCAAAATTAATACATATTGTAATATTTTGCACATAATGCAAAATATTTTAACACTACAATTTTTTACTTCTGCCCTTGTGAGGCGAGAGGATGTTGCAATGACATTTCCTCAATGGGCGTAGCTCCAATCCAGAGGGTGGTAGGTTCTTGCACTTCCTGTCTGAAGGTAAAGGCAGAAGTGGAGCTTAGCCACCCCCATCCCCCGTGATGTGTGGACAGGGATCAACCTTGTGGTGGTGGGGAGGATGAAGGTGAACATCACCGTCTGAAGAATTCTTAAGTATTTACATTCATTATATACTACAGCTTCTGTCCTGCAAAATGTAATCGCAACCAGACTTCAGAGTGCTGAAAAGATGAATATGACACTAAATGGACTCATAGACTTGGCAAGCATCTGCAATTTCAGTGGAGCCACTGTAAAATAGTCTAATAGTCCACCATCTGCAGCGTGAGTATGTTTGAGATGCAGGGAGACAGATTTATTTCTGAAGCGGTAGCTTTGGAGGATGGAGCTTTCAGTCATTACTAACGGCCAACAGGTTAAAATAGCCTATTGCAACCAAATAATAGCTGTTTGCTAACAACACACAATAAGACCGCAAAAACTCTCGTTATAATAAACCAATCAGACTTTATTGCAAATTACTTTTACATGCTGTTTATAATAAACTCAAGTGTGCAGTGCCCCTAAAATTCCTTTGCACAGTATTTTGCTTCCATCATAGGATACAGCATGCTTCTTTGCTACAAATTAAAGCCACTATGTGAGTGAAGACGTTGCTTCCAGCCAATAGAAAAATACTATGATTTTTGGAGTAATTTATTTATTCACATTTGGTGGGCAAGACAGATGTTTAGGTGAGCTCAGCCCACCCCTTCCCATGCCTGGAGCCGGCCCTGGCTTTATATATATTTTTATACACAACTCCACCTGTCATTCCAGCCTGACGATCCGACTGTTTTTGCATCCACTTCACCATGCCTAAGCGACATTTCGCTCTGGTTGAAGGACCATCACCTACAACTGAACCTTGCAAAAACAGAACTGCTTGTAATCCCGTCTGACCCGAAGATCCATCACAACTTCTCCATTCAACTAGGCTCATCAACCATCACATCTTCCAGAGTGGTGATCGATGATCAGCTAAACTTCACAGATCAGGTTGCCAGTACCGCTAGGTCCTGTAGATTCAGAGGGTCATGAGTTGAAATCTCAAACCAATGAAAAGATGGTTTTTAAACTTGAAAAATCACTGTGTGGACTTAAACAGTCAGGCAGAAACTGGAACAGAATGTTACATAAATATTTATGTGAAAACAAGTTTGTACAAAACGCTGCTGATTAAGGTTACACTAACAGAGAAAGTTTTCTTAGTCATATGGATAGATGACATGATTATGGCAGCCAGTGATGTGAAAGCCCTTAAAAATGTCAAAGGGATCCTCATGGCAAAATTCTAAATGAAGGATCAAGGTCATTTTATTGGATTCATGAAACCTGCTCTTTAAGTAAATTTTACATGTTTATGTTTGCAGTATGAATTTTGTATTCTTGTGAAGAAATGACAAAATAACAAATGTGTGAGTGAGTGGGGGTGTTAACATGAGTATATAGCACTCTCATCTTTATTATTTGAATTTATTGTTTTCTTTATTATCATTCTGTGGTCCAGACAAATCACATTATTGGATTATGTCATGTGATCAAATCACTGACTGATGAACACGTGTATATTTTGTTTAATCAATAAAATGAAAGCCAGTTGCATGGACTGGTTACTGGTATACGATACATCGTATCTTGAGTATTATTTGAGCACTCTGTTAATATTAATCATTTCATGTCCACTACATTTAACAGCCCCTAATTATTATCAAAAATAATAATTACAAATTCACATAGCCTACATGAAGAAATTAAATTTATTACATTCATTTTCCAACATGAAGGACTAAACGTCTCATCACATTAATCCAAGAGATAAATGTCCATAATTACGTATTCAATGATCATAACATTTATTTTTCTTCAAATCCATAGATCAAAGTTTATGTTAAAGCAAAATGTCCATCAAACTTCAACCATAATTATTCATCTTCTGCTTCCATTAAAAGACAGGTAGCTGCTTTAAGTTTTAACTTTCACATGACCTACATTTCCTCTTTTGACTAAACAAAACCAAAACCAGGAACAACTTGGCACTAGATGGAACTTTGTCATCCATCATGACATGGCCTTTTTTTATTTGTATGAACTGATCTATCACTTTTTTTATATCAGACCCCCTTCCCCACCCAAACCCCGCTGCCACCAAAATCTCAATCTGAATTCAGTTCAGAACATGAGAGCCCTGCTTTAAGTTTCACACTTATTAAGTCCGACTAGAAATAAGTATAAAATTACATCATTCATATAATTCTTGACAGCAAGAATATAATTTCTATTCACTGATTCAAAGATTCGTAAAGGTATCAAAAGCTCATGAGAGTATTTTAAAAACATTTAAACAATGTAACATTGTATATATTCATAAGATTTTTCGGCCAGATGCATAAACATAGTCACTGATAGGACTTTTCTTAACAAGACGTTTTTTAACAGCTACTCTCATTGAAATTAGTTCTGATAATCAGTATCTTTTAAATTTCAGTCAGACTAATCTTAATCTTCAACTTTATTTGTATCACATGTGCAGTATATATGAGTATTGAATGCATCAACTGTATCCAAATTGTTGTCGATGTGTGATGAGAGCGGACCTTTATTTTCAGAGAAATGAAAGAAAAAGTGTCATTCAGTCAAATCCTCTAATTACATTTAGTCATTTGGCAGACGCTTTTATCCAAAGCGACTTACAGTGCACTTATTAAAGGGACAATCCCCCTGGAGCAACATGGAGTAAAGTGTCTTGCTCAAGGACACACTGGTGATGGCTGCTGGGATTGAACCAGCAACCTTCTGATTACCAGTTCAGTGGTTTAACCCACTAGACCACCATCACTCTAATCCACTGTCACAATATTTCAACTGCCTGGCATTCCTCTATTGGCTGGTATTAATACAGATATTAGTTTTCAGGTTTAACAGGTTTATGACGAAACAATTTTTTTAAACTGAGGTTATGACAGTAGCCCATTGTTGTTGCTACAGAGTACTGGACAACAGCTGACTGTCAACAGAACGGTAAGACAATTCATGCTTTTCATTATTATATAAAAGTGTATTAATGATTCAACTACTGACATTGCAGAAAAAACTGATGTTCTTCAAATGAACCCTTTTCTTGGCCTGTTGTGACAGCTTTCCTCAGTTATTCACATTTTAAATCTATCAATACACTGCTGGTGGGGAAAATGTTAAAGTTTGTAGTCTCCTATTCTCCATTATAGAAGATGGTCCTCATAGATCACGAGGTCCAGGGAACAAGAGTGGGTCCAGATCCATCTCCTCCCACTCTGCCGCAATTTGGCGAGTAAGTTGCAACCTGTGGGTGCCAATGTTTGCTTTTAAGTCTATGTTTGATCAATAGTCTAGACAGATCCGTAATTTAGTGTAGGCATTAGCAGAGTTATATATATTTTAACCAAAAACTAAACCCTGAAATCTAATAAAACATGTAATTTAGTAAAGTTTGTTTTCAGCAAGTTTGTTTTTGCGTCAAAAGAATAACTTACTTTAGTTAAGACGTAATGCGGAAATGGTAGAACAACAATGACATGTATGACACTCAAAATGAAGTGGGAGGAGACTGGATATGGATCCGACCTTGAACCCTGGACCTTGTGTTCTGCTGTGAGGAGCTTCTGGTCTAGTTATCTGATTATGTGTATTTATACTTCTGTTTCTTCTGTTCATTGTGTTTTAGCTGGTATGATGTAGTGTTTATTCTTGTCTTGGATTATGCCGGATATGAAACATCATCTGTCTGCTAAAAAAAGACAGCTTTTGATTAGATCCTTAATAAATGCACTTTCTTATGGTTTAGGCTATTTGTTATTTAATTTGATTCCAAAGTTTATTAGGGAATATTGCAAGGATGCAGGAGATAGATGGTATTCATTAAAGAAAAAAAATCTTGTGAAGTGTTTTTTTGCTTAACATCTCTATTAGTGTAACAGAACAGCTGTGGTCAAAAGAACACGACTAAGATAGAAACCAAAAACAGAAATTTTATAGCAATCCAGGAGCAAAACAGAAAAACTAGTGGTGGGCATAGATTAATTTTGGAATTAATCTAGAATAATCTATATTAAAATGGCTCATTTGAATTCTGCCGAAGGCATTCATAATATGTGTGCTACCAAGATAATGACTAAAAGTAAGTCTTTGAGAACGGCCATGTGGCGCATTAGACCAGGGGCTCATCTCCTGTTTCCAATATGCATCACAAACTGCTTGAAAAAGCTGTTCTACTATGATCATTGGTGATGAAAATTAAGTTATGTTCAATAAGATGTACTTGTGTTTACTTCCGCATTAGCGAAGGGATGCTTTGCGTTTAGGTGGTACTTGAGACTGGAAGAGGTCCTACAGTACATTTACATTTAGTCATTTAGCAGACGCTTTTATCCAAAGCGATTTACAAAGAGTTAGGGAGCAACAAGCGATATGTCATACAGGAGCCATAATACATTAGGTGCCAATACAAAGTTACTGGTTTCAACTAAAGCTAGACTACTACCTGTTGAGAGAAAGTTTTTTTTTTTTTTTAACTAACTGTATGTAAACCAATTTCGTACAGTAAACCAATTCCACATTGCACAAGGTGCAAACAACCTTAGTCGTGTCGATGTTTCCATTGGGAAGCTTCTTAAAAATTAATTTTCCCTGAAGCAAACCCGGCGGCTTCATAGCTGCATCCATGTTAGCACGTCACGTTTGATGTGGTAATTTCACAGTAACGTTGTTGTTTTCGGACCAAACGCGAATGGCGCGTCAAGCGCGAGTGATTTAGATGTTAAAAGTCAAAGCAAAGCGGCGATGGACCTATTTGCTGCTCGAATCGCGCGATTGAAGCCCTGGTTATGAGATGATGAGGCGGCGCGAATGACGCGAATCACGCGAGTTGAAAAATCTCCTTCTCTTGAATCTCTTCCCCTACAGTGCAATTCGTCTTCTATGTATACATCCGCGCGCAAATTTCAAAGTGAAAGTCATCATAGCTTGCATAGTATAGACCCAGCTCCCAACCCGACTTTGAGAATAGATTAACGGCGACATTTTTTTTATCGCGCGATAAGAGTCTCACTGCGTTAACGGAGTTAACGCCGATAACGGCCCACCACTAAGAAAAACCTTACCCACATGTGACATAAATAAATAAACAAAACAGAACATTGAACTGAAGAAAACACAGGGCTTAAATACACAAGGGGAACATAATCAAAGAGAACAGAAACAGCTGTGGGGCAATAAACAACTAGGATAATGAGGGAACACCTGCAAAACAGGGACAAAGGAAAACAAACTAAACCGACTAAAACTGTGACAGTTAGGTTTCATCTTCATTAATCTTTTTTCATTGTTCATTTGTTTTTATTCACCCTTCATTTTTCTTGCATTAAAATAATACTTATCTCCTTCTTCCAGGTGTATTGATTTCTCCTTGGCACTAGAATAAAAACAAAAGAATAATCTTAATTTAACAACAATTTCGAGACCCTTCACAGAAACAACTCCTCTCTGATAGAAAATTAGACAAACTAAAACAGGACCGAGAATGTACACAGTGCCTTCATCCATAGACAATGAAACTATCTCAGTTCCAACCAGTCTTAGAGATTCCCTCTCATGTCTTGATGTTGTGTGGGCTGACATGTTTGAGACTGAAGACATTAATCCTGACACAGCTAGACAGAAGCAGATTGATTTTCTTAGAGGAGCTCCACCAAGGTGGCAGAATTTTTATACATCAGTGAATGAACCGACAGTAGTACCACTGGTGGAAAGGGACGGCTTTAAAGATTTAATAAAGTTAATTGAGACAAGAAAAAGAAAAGGCGCTCTTATCACTGATGTTTCTCTACGATACCAGCCTGGCAGTGGAGGGTCAACTCTTGCCATGCAGGTGCTTTGGCATTTCCGGAAAGATCTCAGATGTGCCAGAGCGATCAATTCAGATCTAAACACTAAGCTGTCAGACCTGTCAAAACAAGTACTGGACCTTTTTCTCTTGTCTAATGAAGAACATGCAAACCAAGATCGGAGAACTGTGCTGCTGTTACTGGACACCAGGGAAAAGATTGTTCTCTGTAAAAACCTGATTGAACACATCCATAAAAGGGGCATCAATACAGACTTTCCAGTTGTGATCATTTTGAACTGCATCCCTACAGACTTCACACTAAACGACACAATGATTCTTCCCCCAGAGCCCTCTGAAGAGGCTACAAAACATTTCAAAGATAAAATTCTGCAACAGATTCGGCTACAAACAAAAAGCCAAAGAAGAATTACGATCATCAATCTGCACCGCAAAGAGAGTGGCATATCACAACTAGACAGTAAGGTACTGTCAGACCTGGGAGAAGAGTTAACCCTGATAGAACCATTCCAAAAAGACATATCTGCGAAAGAGTTTGAAAAAACGTTGCTCCATAAAAAAAAAAAACATCTAAACACAGTGCCTCTCCTGTATGATTACAAAGATGACAAGTCACTACGCTGCTTAATAACAAATCTGCTTGACTGTAAAGATTGTCCTAAGTTCATCATTATCAATACTGTAAACAAGAGCGCCGTTCGAGTACCAGATGATGTGAAACTTAAAATGGAGCTTTTACCAGACGAGAAGGAGAGGTTTGCTCAGAAGTTGCAGGAGCTGGAAAATGAAAACAAGGAAATGTGTCAGAAGTTGCATGCCTTTAACATAATGCAGAGAGGTTTCCAGAAAGAGGAGGCAGAGAAAATGATCACAGAAGAAATGGTGAATCATATTGAAAAAGACCCAAAGTCAAGCGAAACAACACTTCTCAGTATTCTGGCTTTGATAAATTCATGTGTTCCAGGTTCACACTTGTCAAAGCTTTTGTGCGAGCGATTCATTGACCAATCAGAATGGCCCAGTGATGAGGGAAAACCTTCTCTGGAAATGATAATGAAGCCTTTCGAGGATCTTATAGTCATTTTTTCAGATGGAGAACAGAAAGCCGACTGCATACGTCTGGCACATCCAATGATAGCTGATGCCTGTCTAAAAAGGTTGACAAAGGACAAAGTGACAAAATATGACATTGCTCATAAGTTCCTAAAAGAAATGGTAAAATCTAATGAGCATGCACAAATTTGCAAGACCATGTTAGTCACAAGGCCTTGGGGTCTGATTGAAAAGGAACAGTTTTCCAAACTGGTTCTTGATGAAGGGGAAAATAATACTAAGCAGTACATTAAGTTGTTGAAGTCGGCTTCATTTCTCTTCTCAACAGATCCTCTTTATCCTCAAGCACTTGCACGTTTGTATTACATTAAGGTAAAGGAGGAAAACAAATTTGATAATGCTATAAAAAAGGCAACAGAGGCCATTGGGAGAGATAAGAAAAATTCTCATATAAAGAACACACTGAGTCGAGCTCTCAGATACCAACTGAAATGTGAATTAAACCCCATCCCCTCTCGAAACAAAAACCTATGTTTGGCCATTGCAAAGTCTGCCATTGATGCATGTAATGCTGAAGCTAAAGCAGCTGAAGCTGAAGTCGAATTACAAGACAACAAGACCCAATTCAATTACAGGGGCCATTTTGGTTTTCTTCAGGTGTGCAATGACGTTTATAAAGCAGAATGCCTCAGTGATGTCAAAAAAGATGTTGAATCTAAATATAATTTCCTTGAATGGTTCCTGGCATTCTCAAAACCAAGCTTTGATGAAGAGGAACCGGACTACTTTTGTAAAGATGTTGAAGAGTGCTACATGCGCTATTTTACACAGGTAGAGCAGACTGGTGAAATGACCCAAAATAAGAAAAAAAAGAAAACCCTAAATGAGAAAAAAAAGCAAACATTTGCAGGACTACTTCATTTCTTGAAATCTGACATCAATGTGCTTGAAGAATATTGGAATGCAATCAAAAAATCACAGTCCAATAACGAAGAGCACATCGTTCCCAACGTTCTTGCCAACATCATCTTGAGTCAGTTTGATAAGCCGTGTGAAAATCTTCAGGATCTTCAGGCCAGGTTACAGGAGCTTTGGAAAACAGAAGAAAAACACAGAAGCCCAGAGTTTTATCTCTTGATTCTTTTGCTCTTTTGGCCTGATGAAGCACAGCCAGTAAACCAAGACTCTCCAAACCTTGAAAACTGTGTCAAATATATGAGTCAGTCATATGAGAGAAAGTATCAGAAATACCTTTACGGGCGCTACCTGGTGCCTCTGTTCTTCTTAGGGAAAGGAAGTGGTTTACAGAGACTGGTTCACAAAAAACTACATCACACTGATCTGGAGCTGCTAACTGAAGAAGATGAAAATGTAGAAGTCAGTTGTCTTCAGCGTATAAACGGGGAGGTAAAAAAACACGAAGTGTTTGCTGTTAGAGATGGGCAAAAGATTCAAGTCACTCCTTACAAACCGGCTAGTGTGTACAGAGAAGGCGAGGTGTCTTTCTATCTTGGCTTCACAATTAAAGGTCCTGTGGCTTACAACATCAGATATGATGAAACAGTAAGTAAAGTACTTCCTATTTCAAACTCATAAAACACTTTCGTCAAGCATCTCTCAGTAATAAACTGTCAATTGTATTTCATTGTCAGTAAAACATTCGATGTCATTTTCTCTACAGAGTTAGTATCTGAATTGTGTGATTTAACTGCTCGACTTGGTGAGGGACCGAATGAATCATTAAACTCAAATGTTCTTAAATGTGACATCCAGGACCAATTTAAAATGTATTCTTAATATTTTTGTTTCTAAGTTTTGAAGAAAAAGAAAGAAAGAAAGAAAGAAAGGTGGGGGTTGATATAAATAGAAGAGTTCAATGACTAGTTTCTTGATCATAGCTCACGTTCTATCATTGGTTCTGGTAATTCGTTACATCTTTCGGCCAGAATTACCTTTTGTGTTTCATGTTAGTTTTATAGTACATGTGCTTTACAAATTCAGACAGATTACGAATACTTATACTAAAAAGCATACCATTTATAGGGGATTTTTGGGTCATATATGAATATTGTAATATTATAAAAGCCTTAAATGACAACTGCATGATGATGTATGGTATTAGCAGAAAATTAAGGAAACAACATATATTCACGTATCATTTAAAGTTCTTAGATTTAATCATATGGTATCCAAATCGAGGTTGTATGATTTCTTTACAATCTGTGTCAATTTTGCTGATTTGATACTTTTTTAATAAGGAATTGGTGTGCCTACTCTTTAAGCTTTAAATGTTTACCTGATATCTAGTATTTTCTTACAGAAATACTATGATCTCTACATATAATTATTATAGATTTCCTATATATATCTGCATATAGTTTTCATACATGATTTCTGTCAATGACTTCCTAATGGAAAATCTTTTATTTCAAAACAAAGTAACACAAACAAATTATAGTGACATAAGAAATATGTATCTGTATTTTGTGGTTTTGTCTAAGATTGATAGTCTATGATTATACATGACTCTGATTGATTAGGTGAAGGGCTCCTCACAATATTATTTTGGAACAGATAAGAATTGCAGGGTATTGTTTCCATATGGGTAGTGCTTCTGTAGATAATAAATAAACACTGTCAAAAACTCACTGTAAAAACTATGTGTTTGTTTCTTAAAGCGAATCGTGGAAGAGAGTTTGGAAGTGAAATATGACTTTGTATGTGTAGCCCAGAACAGCATTGTTCTGTTTTACAGACGCATTATTCATCATGTTAGACTGGTGAGGCTGCTGATATCAAAACATGTTACTCTTGATACATAATCTAAATATTTTCCAGCATTTTCAGAGTATTTATAATATCCAGCACATGACAACCCTTTTGATCATATCAAGAAGTAACAACACAACATCAGACAGACACACAACCATTTCTATGGAATAAAGTGGACGAAAACCATAAACTTTATTATTATTCTTTATTAGCATTTTACGATTAATTGTCATTATCAAGGGTGATATCACCTTATTTGTAAGCCTGCCCCCTTTCTCATTTGCTACCATGAAATTGCAATCAGGGTTCCTGGACCACCCCTCAGCCCACCCCTCTCGCCATTGGCCACAGTTATGTTTCAACCTTCCTTATTTAGAATATAATCATGGCAAGGGTCTTCTAAATTTCTAAAAAGAAAAACATACACATGCATGCAACCAAGCGTCGGCCAACCGCCATTACTCCAAGGCCCCTCCTTACGTGTGTGGTCAGAGGGTGTGGTTATCCACCTCAGACCTTCCCCTCAATCTCCACACATGTAAGCAGGGGCCCAAGTTTATCGGCCCCTTCCCCGTCACCAAGATCGTCAACCAAGTAACCGTCCGCCTTAAACTACCACTCACTCTAAGGAGAGTCCACTCCGTTTTTCATGTAGAGAAGATTAAGCCCGTCACTACCCTTGCGGATACCGGCGAATGCTCGTCCAGCTGGAGTGAACTATTTAAGTTTTTTGTGCTAGATGCCAGCAGCACCCTGTCACCTTTTGTTTTTGGGATTATTTGTTGCGCGTTTGGAATACACTCGCTGTTTACAGAACATCTGAGTCCTTCTGTTTTCTGACAGACATATAGTCCCAGTGTGCTTGCGACCGATCCGAGTTCGATTCATGTCTCGAGTGTCCTGTGCCGGTCCCACTCCCCTGTCTCCATCCAATGCTTTCCTGTCTGTTCTCTAGTGTCCTACCACAATAAAGGCAAAAAGCCACTTAAATACAACTTTAAAAAAAATAGATATGCTTGACAGACGATGACAACTGGTTTAACCAATTTGCTTGTAATGACTCTGAAAACGTACTTGTCCCTAATAAATTTGTGCTGAATTTTTTTGGAGATTACGAATAATGGCAGACAGACAATCAGCATAACATATCTTTAACATGACAAACAATTCAATTCAAGTTTATATATATAGCGCTTTTCACAATGTGCATTGTTCCAAACCAGCTTTACAGGTGCAGACAAGAAAACCACAGAAAGGTAAAACACAGCCCAGTTCATGGTGTTAACAGAGCAAATACAGTGAGCGATTGATCATGTAAAAAAAACAGTACTTAAAGTAATTAGGTGTTTTATGCATTGAATTACAGTTTGTACAGTTTGTTTAAAACAATGAGAAATTGCTTTTAAGTTGTGCTCAAGTGACGTGTATGTGTGGAGGTTGAACAAAATCTTTCAAAATGAAATTTGGGATCTGAGAAACAGTCACGCCCTGTTGCTGGCGTCTCATTTCGCCACCCGAGGGCGCTATAATACTCTGTGTACTGCCTATGTTTTTTTAAGGACTCCAGTTCCCATCATGCTGTTTCTCATTCATTATCGTGTGTTGTTCTCACCTGTGTCTCATTACCTGTTTGTCCCTTCATCAAAAAACGAGGAGTGAGGCTTCATGATGAGACATTTAAAGTGTACCTAGGATATGATTTTTTAGGCCCCTACTTTTTTTTTTAGGCCTGGTTTATGGAGTGTCCAACAACAAGTTTATGTACATACAATGCGTTTAAACTAGTGGTGGGCCACGCCGTTAACGCAGTGAGACTCTTATCGCGCGATAAAAAAAAATGTCGCCGTTAATCTATTCTCAAAGTCGGGTTGGGAGCTGGGTCTATACTACGCAAGCTATGATGACTTTCACTTTGAAATTTGCGCGCGGATGTATACATAGAAGACGAATTGCACTGTAGGGGAAGAGATTCAAGAGAAGGAGATTTTTCAACTCGCGTGATTCGCGTCATTCGCGCCGCCTCATCATCTCATAACCAGGGCTTCAATCGCGCGATTCGAGCAGCAAGTAGGTCCATCGCCGCTTTGCTTTGACTTTTAACATCTAAATCACTCGCGCTTGACGCGCCATTCGCGTTTGGTCCGAAAACAACAACGTTACTGTGAAATGACCACATCAAACGTGACGTGCTAACATGGATGCAGCTATGAAGCCGCCGGGTTTGCTTCAGGGAAAATTTATTTTTAAGAAGCTTCCCAATGGAAACATCGACAAGACTAAGGTTGTTTGCACCTTGTGCAATGTGGAATTGGTTTACTGTACGAAATTGGTTTACATACAGTTAGTTAAAAAAAAAAAAAAACTTTCTCTCAACAGGTAGTAGTCTAGCTTTAGTTGAAACCTAAACCTGTTGTGTATTTATGTAGAACTGTAGATATCCAAATCATTTCAAGTTCAGTAAGCTTTAAAATCAGCAATAAACAGTGATACCCTATTATCTTTTAATAGCAGTTATTCACTGCTCTAAATCGAAACAATAAAAAACAATTTACATTAACTTTTCACTTTACAAAAGTGAAAGAAAAACTGTAATAAATAAAATAATCCAATGTATTAGTGTACAACTCACAAATAATAATAGAACAGCCTTATTTATATAAATGCATAATTAGCCTATATTAATCATTCATATAATAATTAAATACACAATTAATGAATTCATATAACTGTAATAAAAAAAAATCCGACATCCTATTCAATTTGCATATCAGCAGTTGCAGTAAATTCGCCTCGATGAATAGACCAAATCTACTTATGTCGAGGAAGGCTAATTAGTCTTGAGCATATTGATTGTAAAATATCATATATCAATACTTTGTTAGATAGCTACTTTTTCAAAAAGGTAGCTTTAGTTTAACGTAAAATATGTGGATCATAGAAACAGTTTAGAATGGCTTAATTAATCCATTGTTATTTTAGTATTACTTATTTATTTAGCTATTTAATCATGCATTTTTATTTATTTATGATTTTTTTTATTTGAGAATGTTTCTGGATGTCATGAAGGACGTTTTGTCACTTCTGTGAAAACAGTACACACTACACACCAAATTTGAGACTCATTTTATTCACTTTGCTTGACACACGATTCGCCAGATTGTGCCACACAGCAATATCTTATCAACACTATTTGTTTAAATGCTATGGTTTTATTGGCGGATGACAAACACTTTAGCTTTTATCACAACCAGCCCAGCTGGAAAATTATAAACTAAAAACAGGTAAAATGTTTAAACCCCCAAAAAAGAAGTCATTATCAAGGCATGCGGTTCGAGACTTTAGAATATTCGTTCTCAAGACTCGAAGTCAATGTCATGTAACTTAATTTTCTTTATTTAGAGTGTAGTCACGTAACTCAAGACCTCCACCTCTGAAAGTTAACGCAACGTTAGCTTTTAAAGTGTTGAGCGTTAGCCTCACTAGATAAACATCATAGGATTTGTTTCGGCACCTCGCTTGCAATATCACTTGCTTATCGGCTGGGGAAAAAATCATAACGCAGGAAAACCCTGTTACATTCAGCCCCAGGAGCATAGTAACGTTAAATGTAGGCTAATTATTAGCATTAAGTTGGTCTGCTCTAAGAGAATACATCGAGCCTGGTCTGTCCTAACACTGGAAGACGGTAACGTTACCAATCTCTAGCACTGCAACAACTCGCTAATCGAAAAAAATAAGCTGTATAAAATAGATCAATTTACCGTGTGTTTTTTTTCCGTTGGAAAACAGTTTGCTATTCTTGGTCCTCGTTGAGAAGCATCGCGACGCGGAATCATAAATGATTCTACTACAAGCTAAAAGATTATGATTTGAATTTTTGAGTGACAGACAAGTAGAAGGGTGGGGGCACACTGGGGGGCCAATCAGTTTTCAGGAGGGGCCAGTGCCCCCATGGCCCCTCCCCTGTCTACGCCACTGCAGTAGATCAAATGAAAAATATGTAGAATTACTTTATTTCGTGACGATAATTTTGTTCCTAATCAAATATGAGTTTGTCATAATAAATTAGACAAAAAATACTCCCCCTCCATTGAACCGATTGGTAACGTCCAACCAATGAGTCGCACTTTCACCAACGCGAGTGGTGTTTGAATGGGAGAGCACACGGGTAGCTTAACGAACGCCAAAAACGAAGAGAAGCGCTGCACAGCGGACTATATTTAACTGCTGGTCAGAGAGGGATGCAAAAAAAAATAAAGCATGTACTGAGAATGATGTATGAGAATATTGTGTAATAATAGCTAAGTACACACCATATATGTTAGCTAGCTAATCCATTGCAATGTATTTAGCTATAACTATCAGTATAACAAAGTTACCAAAGCAGCCATCTGTTTTGCTAGTTCATTTTTCAATAGTGTCTGTAATTATCAATGACAAAAGTATTCACATTGATGTTTGTTTTCTTCCTAAAATAATCTGACTTTTGAACGAATTGGATGAATGAATGAGGCTCACTCATTAAAACAGTGAATCGCTGCCGCCTACTGGCGCTTTCAATACTTAATTTCTTTCTTTTTATAATCTCTTCTATGTTAGAATTTTATGAATGAGAACACGAATTTCATAACGTTATGAGGTGTATAATCTCTTAACAAGTTTTTTAACAGATTTGAGGTAAATATAGCAGCCGGGTAGAAAGTCAAATTTTCCAATAACAATAACAATACACATTAAAAAATAAAAATAAAATCTCAGGCAGCATACAACCCCAGATAGCACACGTAAGTCTGCAAGATGTCTGTTAAAGATCAATTCATCTGGAAAGCATCTGCTGTTTACTTACATCTGATAGACATCTATAAGATGTCAGTTTAACATACATTCTAAATCATTACATCTTAAAGACATCTTCTAACAGGAAGCGTCCTATAGACGTATGGCAGATGAGCAAACACTCTAAAAAATACGTCTTCCAGATGTAAACACAGACATCAAATAGACGTCTCCGTGATGTTCGTGTGCTATCTGGGACGTTCAACCCCCCCCCAATGTTCAAACCAAATCTACGCCCTTGCCTGCAGGATCCATTACTGACTTCAGATAATCGTACACATTTTCGCTTAAAAGCTTATTTGGGGCTTGCTGCGCTACCGAGATAGCTTGATTAGCATTGGCTTGATTCACATTCTTTTTTTTCCTATTTATAGATTTTCCCATTGTCAACCATTGCAAATGATGTGGCAGTCAAATACGAAGCGAATTATAACTGAAAATAATACTTACTGCACTACAAATCAAATTATAGGTACTGACTTTGCCGAGCTCTCCTTAACACGTCTAATTAGTGCGCCATCTTGGCCCGCCACCCATTCTTGATCTCAACACAGTGTCGAAACGCAGGTTTCGCGTCAGCCATCCCTACTTGCAGTAGTGTTTTATTTAGAAAGAAAATTAGAGAGTCTGAAGTTTGACTGCTTTGATTGAAATGACCCTAAAATCCCAAAGAAACTGATGTTAAAACATTTTAATATAAACAAATGTTGTTGTTATTATAGATCATTCTCATTTTTCAAAAAATCATTTTTTTTATTGTGCATTCCAATTTCTGTTAATCAATCTGCAGTTGTTTTGTTTTATTTAAGACATAATAACTAAACAAATACAACTAACTAACACAATAAAACACCATAAAAACATTATATATTGAAACATTTTTAAAATCTCATTTGGAAACAAACTCTTCATATAATTCATCATATTACAAAAATAATATTACTATATCTTTATATATTGTAAGGCAGCTGGAAAAGTCCTAAGAACTAAGGTTGTTTGTTATGCGAAGACACAAAACAATCAAACCCCTTTTGTTGTTAGAACCTGACGAATGATATCCTGCCCTCCCCTGCAGGGGTTGTTTATGCCTAGGAATTGAACCCCCTCTTCTTATCACACCTCTCCCCTTCATCTCTTCAGGCCCTGATCACTAGGAAAATACTTACGCTTTATACTGTGTATATCATTTATTGTCATAGTATGAAGTTTTGATGATTCATGTTTGGTATTGTTTTAAAGGTCATGGTGCGATGGGTAAAAATGTCTAGTTGTTTCAAATCTAACAAAGAGTATATTAAAACTGTTTAACTCTAATCCATAACCTGCACTCCTCAAAGAGGTGTGACTTTCACAGGGAAGCCTGTTTACATGTAGATTGAGATCTCATTTGATGTTCTCTTCATTGACGAGAAAACAAACAAACAAAGTTTCTCCCTGACCATTGGCTTTGTTACATCTGGGTATATAAGGGGAATTGGCAAAAGACTCGAGGAGCTTCTGTAACCAGAACTTCCCACATTGTAGCTGTGCATCTCGATTTGGAAGCATCTATAACCAGAACTTCCCACACTGCAAATGTGTGTCTCAATTTTACCAGGTATGATAAGCTTTGTGGTTTTATTTTATTCTTATACTAAGTTAATAATATTTGCTTGGTAAATTAGGAGTTTCTTTGTATATGCATTCTATGATTTTAATTATTGTTGTGCCTGCCTGGTATAATAAATTGTTATTGTTGATATTATCTGAATTCTTCAAAGTCTGTTATTACAAGTAGATTGAAAGGAACCTGTTCTGTTACCGCAAAATCGATGTGTCAGGATAGGGAGGGGTAGTTTATGCTAGATTTTATTATAAAAGGAGCATTGCTAAAGCTTACAAGATTTCCACCTATCATCTGGCCTAGCAAGTTGCATGATCGTGACTAAAATAACTATTGTTATGTTTCTGAGCAAGCATATCGCGGCCAAACTTAATGATATTAGTTTACCCGGCAACCTCTGACTAGAGATCGGAACTGACCGTTTTGTGTCCGTGAGATCCATGAGCCCGGCCTGCGTGAGACTCTGAGCGACTGCAGGTCCCAATCGAAAGAATAACTCTAAATCATACATATTATAGTGTGAAGATTTATAGATAAATTAACACTAATCAACAGATACATTTGAAACGTCATATACGTTTTTTTATATATTATATTGAAATTGGGCTTAGTGGTTAGCACGTTCGCCTCACACCTCCAGAGTTGGGGGTTCGATTCCCGCTTCTGACCTGTGTGTGTGGAGTTTGCATGTTCTCCCCGTGCCTCGGGGGTTTCCTCCGGGTACTCCGGTTTCCTCCCCCTTGTCCAAAGACATGCATGGTAGGTTGATTGGCATCTCTGGAAAAATTGTCCGTAGGGTGTGAGTGTGTGAGTGAATGAGTGAGTGTGTGTGCCCTGCGATGGGTTGGCACTCCATCCAGGGTGTATCCTGCCTTGATGCCCGATGACTCCTGAGATAGGCGCAGGCTCCCCGTGACCCGAGGTAGTTCGGAAAAGCGGTAGAAAATGGATGGATGGATGGATATTGAAATTGGAGTCAGATCGGTCTTAACCACAGAGTCATATAAATTGAACTAATTGTAACAGTTCTTAAATAACTTCATGTAGAAATGGCTGAGGAGAAGAAGAACACGAGATCCCTTCAACCACGACATTGGATTCCATTGTTGGGTCAGTGGGCGGTCTTTTACAATATAATAATCAAAGATTTTTCAGACAATATATAGTTAAGCAACAATATCAACATTATAATATTTATTAATGTACACTTTACTTCCTCGATTTAGCCATTCAAAAAACAAAAAAGAAATTAGATTCAGTATGCATTTAAAGTGACATATAGTATATAAATATAATTGAAGGCTGGTCCCAGCGGAGTGGTCAGCTGAAGCATTGAAATTTTAAGTATTTTGGTCATAACCATCCTGACACTGGTTTGAGTGAGGGCCACACTAAAGCGTTTCTGTAGTCATAGCAGAGAGCTATGCCAAAACATCCGCATATGGCGTGCATAACCCCTATCCGTCACACCAACACGCCATCAATCGCCCTGTCTTAGTACTGAAAAGGAAAAATTGTATATAGGATTTCTTTGCCACAATCCAAGTGTTCTGATTTGTTCCCTACATACTTTACATTCCCTAAGCACTGACAAGACACAGATTCATGCAGTGAGCCAGGCCAATTGACATCCACACTTGTGATCATACTTTTATACAAATAATTTGCATTAGTAAATGTACAGTTGGTGATTATCAACATTACTATTCTTTACTATTTCAAATCAAAACTTATGTCACTGAAAAGACAGCTCACATGCACAATAGACCTATACTAGTCATGGTTTTCCTTAGTTTTGATTGTTCTGTTTTGGTTTTGTCTTCTGTGCCTGATTTCTTTATTAGTTAATTAGTCCCTCTCCTGATCCTATTAAAACTGATTGTGTTCCCCTATGTATTTAAGCCTGTCGGTTCGTTTAGTTATCCGGTATCGTTCTAACATGTTTATGGATGGCTGTATGTGTCTGCTCATGGTTAAGCATTGTTCAATTATTTTTGTATATCTTTGGAATTCTACATCATCATGCACTTGGATTATACAGCTTTTGTGAGACTGTGACAATAAGACATTCTTTTCACAAAACCAGAGCTGATTGCAGCGTATATGCCGAATATTTCTTCTATGACTCTAGGTAATGCTTTTCGTCAAGTTGCACATCCTTTCATGTTTTCAGGATATTTTAAACTGTTAACAGGTGAGAATACTGCGTTGTTATGTTTATCAGCATTGTCTTTCTGTAAATAACCATTCAAGCGGTCTGTATATATCAGGCAAATGTATATCATAAAAAAGTGTCAATTTATGAAATTGTATTACTGAGAAATATTTCCTATACAAGTTACTTCAATGCATTTATAGTTTTAAGGGAGTTAAACTTTTGCATTTAAAGTAAAAAAATCCTTTAGTTTACTTATGGAATTTGTGGTTAAACATTTCTCACCATAGGTAGGTTAACCATGAAATATGTAATAATTTTGAAGTCAGAGTCAAAGTCTTTCATATTACATACCTAAATAAACTATTGTTTGTCAGAACCTCTAGTAATTTATGTATTACTTTTAGTCATCATTCAGAATCGTAAAATAATCGCAATTTTTGTTTGAAACAAAAGAATCGGGATCCTCAATCTATCCAGAATCGTGCAGCTCTAAATGCAACCAAGGCAAGCAGGTCAGCACAGCTCTATCAGCCAAGCTATCTACCTCGACGTTACTGTACACCTCATTGATGCCAGCTGAGAAATTCACTCCTTCGCTTTAGGTAGGCTACGTTATGTACATTTTAATTTGGCAGAATTCAAGTGAGCCATTTTAATCTAGATTAATCTAATTAATTCCAAGATTACAGTGAGATTAATCTAGATTAAAAAAAGTAATTATGCCCACCACGAATTTAAAGAAATGTACATAATGAAACGTAATCAGGGCTACTCATGGTCTACATTCCTCATTGACTGTATCTTATTTTTTTGTCTTTTTTTGCTAATTCATTGTTGTTGATGTTTATTTTGTTGTTATTATCCCTATCTTATTCAATAATTTGTATATATTTTTTCATGAGGAGGGAGGGGGGTATTAGGAGAAAATTTGAACAACCATGAGGTACTTTAGTAACATGGTTTCTTTGTAATATACTACTCTGTTCTTCCTCAATAAAAATACTATTGAAAAAAAGATTAAGAGAAATGTATAGATTTCTCTATAGAATATGGAGGACACTAGAAAAATATTCTATTATTTTTAGTTTTATGGGAGATCTTTGTCCTTTTCAAAATACAACATCATTGGAGACCATACCAAATAAAAATATTTAGAGGATCCTCTCAGAGAATATCTGATTTTCTCCAATTTCAAAAACACCATCACATCGCTGAGCCAAAGTTAAACTAAAGGTGATTTTTTTTAAATTTCCAATCGAGTAGAATTCTTCTCCAAGCCAAATGGAATGCAAAAGCATAGGCATCTTCACAGTTTTTAGACATGACCACGCCTTGTTCAGACACTCCACAATCAACCAGGCCCCATATCCTTGGGCAAGCCCAAAACATATGAGCCAAGTCTGGTTTAGCACAGTGGCAACGCTCACATGTGTCCCTTACATTCGCGTATATCTCTGACAGCTTAGCCTTACTATAGTGTCTGTGAAGAATCTTAAATTGAATTAAACCTAAGCGAGTACAAGAAGTCGTCCCATTTAACACGGAGTAATTACTTGTTCCAGGTTGCATCTGATATATGCATTGCAAAATTCTTCGTCCATTCTGCACGGATCTTATCTAGGTTCATATTTTTTTATTGACATTAAAGACTTGTATAGCTTGGAAATTGCTCCTTTCACATGCACGGTAACGTTTAAAAAGGCATTTAATTCTGTGCTGGGAGGAATGGAAGGATACGTGGGACAGTGGCTTTGGATTAGATGGCACACCTGAAAGTATCTAAACAAGTGTGTTCTTGGTCAATTATATTTTGTGGAGAGAGTAGAAAACCAATAAAAAAAATCCTCTAAAAAGAGGTCACTAAATTTGACAATGACTAACTGTTACCATTGAGTGAAGAAGAGTCCAGGTTGCCTGGAAGCAATAGTTGGTTCTTGCATTTAGGACTGGCTATGGAGAAGTCTTTGAAACCAAAACATTGTCTAAGTTGAAACCAAATCTTGAGAGTATTAATTACAACTGGGCATTGAATATACAATGAGATACGAAGGGGCAGTTTAGATAATACTAAAGTAGGTAGGGATGATGACTGACAAGAATTAGCCTCTGAAGTACACCATATATCTGTAGGTTTAGAAATATTTGCTGCCCAATAATAATACCTAAAATTCAGTAGTGCCAATTCCATCCAGCCATCTTCTTCCGCTTATCCGGGTCCGGGTCGAGGGGACAGCAGTCTAAGCAGGGATGCCCAGACTTCCCTCTCCCTAGACACTTCCTCCAGCTCTTCCGGGGGGACACAGAGGCGTTCCCATGACAGCCGGGAGACATATTCTCTCCAGCGTGTCCTAGGTCTTCCCCGGGGTCTCCTCCTGGTGGGACATGCCCAGAACACAATACCGGGAAGGCGTCCAGGGGGCATCCGGAAAAGATGCCCGAGCCACCTCAGCTGGCCCCACTCGATGTGGAGAAGCAGCGGATCTACTCGGAGCTCCTCCCGAGTCCCAGAGATCTCACCCAATCTCTAAGGGATAGCCCAGCCACCCTGCGGAGAAAGCTCATTTCGGCCGCCTGTATCCAGGATCTTGTCCTTTCGGTTTTGACCAACAGCTCATGAACATAGGTGAGAGTAGGAACGTAGATTGACTGGTAAATCGAGAGCTTCGCCTTACGGCTCAGTTCCTTCTTCACCACGACAGACCGGTACAGCGACCGCATTACTGCAGAAGCTGCACCGATCCGTCTGTCAATCGCCCGTTCCATCCTTCCCTCACTCGTGAACAAGACCCCCAGATACTTGAACTCCTCCACTTGAGGCAGGAACTCTCCACCCACCTGAAGTGGGCAAGCCACCTTTTTCCGACTGAGAACCATGGCCTCAGATTTGGAGGTGCTGATTCTCATCCCAGCCGCTTCACACTCGGCTGCAAACCGTCCCAGTGCATGCTGAAGGTCCTGGTCTGATGGGGCCAGTATGACGACATCATCCGCAAAGAGCAGAGATGAAATCGTGTGTTCCCCAAACCCGATGCCCTCCGGCCCCTGGCTGCGCCTAGAAATTCTGTCCATAAAAATGATGAACAGAACCGGCGACAAAGGGCAGCCCTGCCGGAGTCCAATATGCCCCGGAAACAAGTCTGACTTACTGCCGGCAATGCGAACCAAACACCTGCTCCGGTCGTACAGGGACCGGATAGTCCTGTAATCCCATACTCCCGGAGCACCCTCCAAAAGATGGCGCGAGGGACACAGTCGAATGCCTTCTCCAAATCCCCAAAACACATGTGGATTGGTAGGGCAAACTCCCATGAACCCTCCAGCACCCTGGAGAGGGTATAGAGCTGGTCCAGTGTTCCACGACCGGGACGAAAACCACACTATTCCTCCTGAATCCGAGGTTCTACCATCGGCCGGATTCTCCTCTCCAGTACCCTGGCATAGACTTTTCCGGGGAGTGCCAATTCACCTTCAGTTTTTTGTCTTTGGAGAAATTCCTTCCGGATCTTAAGTGTTTTTCCAGCACATAAAACTGATGAAATCAAACTGTCTTAAGTTTTGAAAGAAGGATTTAGGTAGGAAAATTGGGATACATTGAAATAAATACAAGAGCCTGGGTAAAATGTTCATTTTTACACAGTTACATTTACATTTACATTTAGTCATTTAGCAGACGCTTTTATCCAAAGCGACTTACAGGTGGGGTAGACAATGGAAGCAATTGGGACAGTATAAGTACAACAAAAGCATAAGTACAATCAAAAAATAGGACTAGTCTCATATATCCCAACACAGTATACAAAACCATTAATTCATTCATTTTTATAAAAAAATTTATAGTAGAGAAGTCATAACAGATCAGTCAGATGTTGATGGAAGAGATGAGTTTTCAGACGTTTCTTAAAAATGGCTACAGAATCTGCAGATCTTGTAGCAGCAGGTAGATCATTCCATATAGGTGGAACAGATCCGGAGAAGGTGCGCGAGAGAGATTTTTTACCTTTTTGGGATGGCACCACAAGACGCCGTTCGTTTGCAGATCGTAGGGATCTGGCGGGTACATATGTCTGCATTAGCGAGTGAAGATAAGGTGCTGCCGAACCAGTGGTGGTCATGTAGGCCAGGAGCAGAGTCTTGAATTTGATGCGAGCGACTATAGGGAGCCAGTGTAGTTTAATGAATAGAGGAGTGACGTGTGCTCTCTTCGGTTCATTAAAGATAACTCTTGCCGCAGCATTCTGGATCAGCTGTAGAGGTTTGATTGTGCAAGGTGGAAGTCCACCCAGTAGCGCATTGCAGTAGTCCAGTCTGGACAGGACCAGAGCCTGTACTAGGATTTGCGTAGCTTACTCTGATAGGAAGGGTCTAATTTTCCTAATATTGTAGAGGTTGAATCTTCAGGACCGGGCGGTGCTGGCAACTTGATCTGTGAGATTGAGCTGATCATCGATCAACACTCCCAGGTTTCTTGCCTTTCTGGAAGATGTGATTGTTGATGATCCCAGTTGAATGGAGAGGTTGTGATGAGTTTTTGTATCGTACGGGATTACAAGCAGTTCTGTTTTTGAAAGGTTCAGCTGCAGGTGATGGGCATTCATCCAGAGCGAGATGTCAGCTAGGCAAGCTGAGATGCGTGCAGAAACAGTCGGATCATCTGGGCAAAAGGAGAGGTAGAGTTGTGTATCATCCGCATAGCACTGATAGGAAAAGCCATGTTTCCGGATGACAGAGCCTAGAGATGTCATGTATACAGAGAATAGCAACGGACCAAGCACTGAGCCCTGAGGCACACCTGTGTCGAGATGTTGTGACCCAGACACCTCACCTCTCCAAGATACTTTAAAGGACCTACCCGAGAGGTAAGACCTGAACCATTGTAGCACCATTCCAGAGACCCCCATAGCCTTGAGGGTGGACAGGAGGATGTGATGGTTAACGGTGTCAAAGGCGGCAGATAGATCCAGTAGGATGGGAACGGATGAGCTAGAGGAAGCTCTTTCCAGTCTCAGGGCTTCAATGACAGGCCGTGGTCAAGAGGCGGTGGCGCAGAGAATTGATTGCTGATGGTGGTCATTTTCTTTACAAAGAACGACGCAAAATCGTCAGCTGTTAATCCCGATGGAGGTGAGGGGGTAGGCGGGCAAAGAAGAGCAGAAAAGGTTTTAAAGAGAGTACGAGGGTCAGGAGAGTTGTTGATTTTAGAATGGTAGAACTGGGTTTTCGCAGAGGAGACATCCACAGAGAAGGAAGAGAGAACAGACCGATAGAGAGAGAGGTCAGTAGGTTCTTTTGATTTGCGCCACTTTCTCTCAGCAGACCTGAGAGAGGCGCGATGATCACTGAGAACATCAGATAACCAGGGGGCAGAAGGAGATGCACGAGATGGCCTAGAGGTTAGTGTGGAGCAAAGGGTGTGTGTGGCGTTGTTAGCATCAAGGAGAGAGAACGGTTTAGGGGGTGGGAGAGTAGCAGAGACTGCAGAGGCTAAGCGGGAGGGAGACAGTGATCGTAGGTTGCGTCGGAATGTGACCAGTGGGGAAGCATGTGTAGTTTATGGATAAGTTAAGTCGAGATCAAGAGTGATGAGGAAATGATCCGACGTGTGCAGTGGGGTGACCTGGGAGTGATGGGTGGAGCAGTAACGTGTGTAGATCAGATCAAGTTGATTACCAGATCTATGGGTTGCTGAAGTGGGAACTCGCTTGAGGTCAAACGAAGCAGTCAGGTTGTTGAAGTCAGCAGCCTGTGGTTTTTCCAGGTGGATGTTGAAGTCTCCAAGTACCACCAGAGGAGTACCATCCTCCGGGAAAGATGACAGAAGCGCATCCAACTCCTCCAAGAAAAGTCCAAGGTGCCCTGGGGGGCGATAAATAACTACAACATGTGTTTTAACAGGGTGGATGACAGTAACAGCATGAGACTCAAAGGCAGTGTTGTTGCAAGAGGGTGCCAGCTGTTTGAATTTCCAGTCATTAGGGATAAGTAGTCCAGTTCCTCCACCCCTCCCTGATATGCGTGGGCTGTGGGAGAAAGTGTAGTTATTGGAGAGGGCAGCCGGTGTGGCAGTGTCTTCCGGTTTGATCCAGGTTTCGGTAAGTGCTAAAAGAGAAAGACCAGAATGTTTGGCAATAGCGGTGATGAAATCTGCCTTGTTTACAGCAGATTGGCAGTTCCATAAACCAATAGGAAGGGTAACGGAGGTTGTTTTGGATGCTGAAAGAGTGCGCAGATTGTTAGCATTAGCCATGCATGGCATTCTGCGTGTTACCAGTGATTTGCGAGTTGTGATGACAGTGTGGATTTGAAAACACATAGTGAAAAATGAAGTAATGTACAAGACAAATAAAGAACAAAGAATTAATAAGGTACAATAGTATAAGTGCAAACAGTAATACTCAAGTGCCTTGTCGGTGTCCTTGCTCGGTGGAGTCGCACAGGTAGAGTCGATGGTCTTTACTCTTTTCGGTCTTCACGCGATGAGGGCTGCACGCAGTGGATAGTCTTATTATATACCCGTATTGTCTATCGATTGAATTCAGCAGGACACGACTTCCAATATCTCCCAATATCACGCGAAACAAACGCAACTATTAACACGTGACTCGTGACTCACCGGACGCACACAATGGGAACGAAACTGCGTTAGACTCAATCAGACACACACCATTAATCAATTAACTTACGACTTTCAGATGATTCTCAAACTGCAACAAACTGCTTCTCCCACGAACTGGGCTCAAACAACTGTTTAAATACTTTAGCTGGCGTTGGACACGCCTTCCAATCTCTCCCAATATCACGCGAAACAAACGCAACTATTAACACGTGACTCGTGACTCACCGGACGCACACAATGGGAACGAAACTGCGTTAGACTCAATCAGACACACACTATTAATCAATTAACTTATGACTTTCAGATGATTCTCAAACTGCAACACACTGCTTCTCCCTAATTCTACCTGCAAGTGAAAGGAACAGAAAATTCTATTTTTTGAAGTCAAATTTTTTCTTGTCGATTAGGGGTGTCAAGTTCTCTTTGTATAGGTTAGGGAATCCCTGTGAGATTTGTATCCCTAAATATCTAAATCCTGATACAGTGAGCTGATAAGGATTCAGTTTTAAAAACCTGGAGGCCCTTTTTATTTAGAGGAAAGCAAACACTTCTCGAAAAGTTCAATTTATAACCTGAGAAATTTCCAAATTGGTTCAATATCTTAATCACCTGTAAACCTGAGATTGGACCTGAAATATACAACAGCATATCATCGGCATAGAAGGATACCCTATATTCTATGCCCCTACATCTAATGCCAGTAAAATGCTGTGAGCCTCGTAACGCTATAGATAAGGGTTCGATGGCTACGGTAAAAAGTAACGGACTAAGAGGGCATCTTTGTACCTCTTACAAGAGGGAAGGACTCTGAACGTACCCGGTTTGTGCGCACAAATGCTTTGAGGGAAGAATATAATAATCTTATGGTTGAGAGAAAGTTCTAATCCTTCAAGTATAGAGAATAAATATTTCCATTCCACCCTGTCAAACGCTTTTTCAACATCTAGAGAGATGACAACCTGAGGGACAGAATAATACGTTTGATTTGTCTAAACGTAAAGCAAGAATTTTTGCCAGAATTTTTATGTGAGAATTTAGAAGAGAAATTGGTCTGTAGGAATTGCAGTTCAGGGGGTCCTTTTCAGGTTTTAACAAAATTATAATGGTGGCTTCATTCTGGTGTTGTGGTAGGCTACCCATTTCTAACGGTTCTCCAAACATTTCGAGAATAATGGGGGCTAATTTATTTGTTTTATGTTTTATACAAGTCTATTGGGTAGCCATCAGGGCCAGGAGTTTTGTGGCCCTGCACACCGGCGGCGCCAGGGGGGGTCTTGGGGGGTCTCAAGACCCGCCCAAAAAATGCCTTGACCCCCCATTTGACCCCCCATCCCCTCCGTGATTAAAAAATATTTAATATATACTAAAATATTTATATCCGGGATAAAGTTTTCAAAATGGTTACCTTCAAACTACGCAGAACAATAATAAATAATAGTTTACTCGACAAATATAAACATAACGTAACAAGTGCTGCTAAGCACTTTACATCTTGAAGCTAAAAATGGATCGCTTCGTCATACCTAAAAACAAATTGAGAGCAGACAGAAATAGGAGTGAAAATATACCCGTTGCAGTGGAGGGCGAACCCTCTGTCTGTCACCTGTAGAAGAAGAGGATTACGTGCCTGTATACACACCTGACTGCTTTACAGTGAAGCTCCCCAGCCGTAAATTCTCTGTCTGCTACCTGTAGAAGAAGAGGATTACGTGCCTGTATACTCACTGGACTCAGCCTCCTCCCAGTCGGGAGCCCAAACTCGCCCCTTCCATTGGAAGACTGCGAAGCCACTCACAAGAACACCCCCCTACAATGTACTCTGTGGGCCTTCGGTGGATCCGCAGGACTGAATGACACTGCCCAGAAGACTCATCCTCTTACATCTCTTATCAATTTATTTAACTTTTAAAGAACCGTTACTTGAAGTCTTGTTCTCTGTTATCTTTGCCTGGCCTCTGTCCGACTCCCCAAGGGTGGTACGGGTTTCAGGGGTGGGTGTAGCCTGATGGGCCGCCCCGACCTGTGACATAATAGGTTCCATTAATCTTACTCGTTGATAGCAGGTTATATTTCATTTGAAGGTTCAACCTTTCCTTATATAGTTCAGGTGAGGGAGACATAGAAACATAGGCCATCTATCCTACAGAGTCAATTAAATCATCCAGTTTACATTTATGCTGTTTGTTGAGAGTTGAGGTATATGAAATTATTTCTCCCCTTACAACTAGTGTCTCCCACAATGTAGATGCTGAGATAGAGTCCGATCGGTTGTGCAAAAGAAAATGATCCATAGCTGTTGACACGAATGTGCAAAATGCAGGATCAGATAGCAAGGTTGTATTTAGTCTCCACATAGGCCGTTCGTTATACCTCAAATTCCAAGCTAGATCTAATTGTAAAGGAGCATGATCTTATTCCACAATAGGTGAATATTTGATTAGTCCAACAGAAGGAAGAAGGGATTTATCTATAAAGAAATAATCTATTCTTGAATAGGAATGGTGGAAGTGAGTTAAATAGGAATTACCATGTTATGTGGAAAAATAAATCTCCAAGGATCAACATCTCCCACTTGAACATAGAAAACACTTACATAATATAAACTACAACATAAAACCAAACTGCCAAGCCTTCCCATGCTTGCTAGCCTCAGAAACCTGTTTAACTTACTTGGCTACCGATTAACCGGTGAATATCTCTTTTGCTTTTGAGAACCCCAAACCACAATATTTACATAAAGTAAAACATAGCGTCAGTTTAACACATTGGATCAAATAAACATTAAGGCAATAAGCAGGAACAAACATACCACTTTATCCTGAAGTTAAGATACCTTGTGTCAGCAAAGAAATCCTTCTTATGGCCAGAGATGAACATTCAGTCACACTTAACTACACGGTCATTGTGCTACGGCCAGATTCAGAATTCAAAGACATTTAGACTTTAAGACTGTGCAGAGATGCATTGTTTGCAGAAAGCCTCGGCCGCCTCAGGTGAATCGAAAGTGTAAGTTTCTTCTCTGAATCTCACGCGGAGGCAGGCAGGAAACAGCAGCTGAAACGTTATGCCTTTTTGATGCAGTATTTGTTTCACCTCTTTGAATCCGGCGCGTTACTTCGCTAAAGCTGCCCTCGTATCCGGGTATAGTCTCAGTGACACAACGTTGCACTTGATATCATTTCGTCTGGCCCAGTTAGGTGCCTTTTCCTCTTCTTGAAATATGTGGAAGCAAACGATGAATGGTCTAGGTCTAGGAGGTTGTCCTATTCCTGGTTTGTAATCAAGGGCTCGGTGTGTACGCTCAAGTTCAGTAGTGTCCTCCATAGAATCCTTAAGCATCCCAGAAATAAATTTGATGGGGTCTTTTACATCCTCACCGCCTTCCGGCATGTTGATAATAGGCAGATTAGCCCTTCTGGATCTCTTTTAGAGATGATCCATCCTAACAAGAAGAGCATCGTACTGTGCCTTCAAGGATTTAAACGTCGCTTCCGCTGTAACAAACCTTTCAAAGTTATCGCCAACCAGTACCTCGGTAGATGTGAGTCGGTGTTGAAATGAGCTAACTGTCTCCCTGGTGTGTCAAGAGAGGCTTGTAGTGGGTTGATTGAATCTTGAATTAAACCAGGCATGTCCTCTTTCAAACTAGCCCGTTGTTTGGCCAATTCAGAGATTATCTGACTCATCAACATGTTGTCCATGTTGTCTTTCTCAGGCGTGTCCTTGCTGCTAACGGTGTCTTTGGCCGCCTTGATTGCAAGCTTACCCACTTATGTAGCACACGATTGTGTTACTGGTGCAGTATACTGTTTAGAGTTGCTCATTTTGTTTCCTAAACTAACCATTGTACACACACCTTGATATAAAGCGACTTAAATAAAAAAGAAAGACGCTTAGATAAGTAGTAAAGGAAAGTGAGGTCCACGTTAATGCTACTGTCTCTTACATTGCTGAACCGGAAGTCTGCATATCTCTTAATATCTAACACTTAATCTATGATGTGTACAATTATTACAACGTCTATAATATTGGATTGTGCATTACATTAACTCAATGATTTACCTAAAACAGTTATCTTTGATCTGGATATGTCTATTTCCATCTCTAGGTAAATGCTTAAAAGCAGGAAGATGGGGCAAAAGAACATGAAAATCTAGAAGACAGCACAGTTGAAGAAGCCAACAGCTCAGTGAGCCCACAGCCTGAAGTCACACAGATGCAGGAAGACTGTCCTACCGCGTAGTTGACTATCGCACCTGCACTGGCGGCGGGCTGGCGTTTCTTCTCGTCTTTCCACATGAAATAAAAACTAGAAGAAATTCCAAATTTGCAGGTCGCACATGCGTGTGTACTTGTAAAAAAATGCTCACGTAGTCTTGAAAACTGGTTAGTCCCAGTCTGGAGCTGATGTATTTCTTTTGCCCCCGCCATCTGTTTTGCTGAGCTGAAGCTGTGCAGTAGTGATGCACGGATGGCTGATAAATCTGCGGGTCGGGTCGGTCGGGTAATAAAAAATTCATTATGATTAATTGCTGGTGGGTCCGTGGATGATATCATATACAACATTAACAACATTTCTCTAAAAATACGAATTTGTTTTAAATGCATTTTTCTTCAGGCGCTAATTTGGAGTAGTAATTTAAAAGAAATGCGCGCATGGCGACGGTAGAGGACGGTCTTTTTCTTAAAGCAGAAAAGGAGGTAAAACAGATCGGAAACAAATTTCAAAAGGGAGAATTAAAAGCAAAACCAAAGGTTGGAAAGAAAAGTACCACGTGGGAGCGTTTTAGCGGAGTGGTTCAAGGAGGAATCGAGTACTGGGTATGTAATATGCAACGAATATGCAACAGCATTGTATGTATATGAAAGCCATAAGACTGGTATCTCTATATATGGTACATCATGTGTGTGCTAAATCGAAATATAAGTGTGGCAAGGGGGGCGTGGTTTAGTGATGTCTGTAACGGCGAGGAGAGACACGGGAAAGACGGTAAGCAAGTAGGTCGATTGCAGATTAAGATCACCTGTGTCTCATTTCAGTGATTGGTGAGGAGACTTAAAGGCTTGCAGATTAGGAGGAGTCTTTGAGAGAGACGGACTGGGAGACCTAAGAGCTGAACCATACGGACTATATTCCGGGAGAAAACCGACAAAGTCGACAAACTATTTAGTTGTTTTGAGTTTCATGCCAGAGTGCACTGAGGCAACGTCTTGTTTTAATAATTGAGAACAAAAAGAATTCTTGTCTCCCAGTCCACGCCGACCCGCCTCCTTTCTTCCACCCTCTTTGAACCTGTTTACAATAAGATATGTAATTTACAGACAAAGACAGTGCTTGAAAATGTACTGAGTAATTTAAATGACGATCGGGTCCGGGTCGGGTGCGGATATCTATATCAGAGAAAATTATACATGCGGGCGGGTGGAGGGTGGATAATGTAATTGAAGCAGCAGATTCGGGTGACATTTTAGCTTATCTGCGCACCTCTAATGTGCGGTCTCCCGACTGTATGGGTGCTGCACCGCTGTCACAAAAACATTCCGCATTTATTGTTCCGATAACATCAACAATTGTTATATTAACTACAACATTTTTTTTTTAAATCTGTGAAGCGATAAGAATCGCTAGAGTAATGAATTGCGATTCATATGTGAATCGATTCTTTAACCCACCCCTAGTAAACAGCAATCAGGGATTCTCTGACAATCTGCAAAAGCATAAAGGCGATCTCCTCCTAAACCTCGCCCACGGTCAGAGTGGAACAAGAGCTCAGAAGAGTGTAGTCTAGAAATTCGGCTAGCGACCCTCAAGTGTCGTGATTCCGCTATCATGCCATGTTTATTCTTGTTCTTGCAGCGGAGTCATGGCATAGCCCTTAAGGTATGTGGAGGGAGAGATAGTTTCCCTAGGAGCCTTTTATACTCTCTCTCCATGTCTCATCATTGTTTCCTGCCATCTCGTTCCTTGTTACCTTCCCATTAGTGTTTAATCCCCAGCACCTGGTCCCTATCAATTATCCTGTGTTTGTTCCCTTTAAAGAGTCCTCATGTTTCATTGTCTTGTGTCGGTCATTGTCTGTACTTTGTCTGTACATTGTCTGTACCTGCATGCTGTTGCTGTTTAAAGTAACTTGTCTGCCAAGTTCCTCTTTCCTCGTGTCTTGTTTAGTGTTTGTATTAAGCAAACTCTCACCCAGACTTGCCTAAAGCGCCCTGCGAATGTAAGTAGCTTCATAACACGCAAGTAAAGTGGCCGTACTTGTAAATCTAATTGTATCGTCACCGCCGCAGCCATGTCACGGAGACGCTGTGTGTTTCGTTGCAAAATGAAAGACTCTTTGTTTGCCCTGCCAACTAAAAACAAATGGTTACATTTGCAAATGCAGACACGCGAGAAACCGGAAAGAAAGTCATAATAATCAGTGTACCAAAGCTCAAGAAACGGAAGAAGGAGATGGTAACCTGCAAACATTAAACAACTTTTAATAAATAAACAAACACCCAAATGAAAGTAAAATGCCTGAAGCTCCCTCACGGTTGACTGCCGGCCACACAGACATAATAAAACCAAAAATAATGTCAAGGCCGGATCCTCTCTTGTCATAGACTCCTGTCGCTCTTTCTTTTATGCTCCCGATCTCCTCCGTGAGAGATGCGAGACCGGTACAACGTGTCGTTCCCTCACTGCTCTCTTCCCCTCTGGCTCGTTACAATCAGTAATAATGTTTCAACTAGAGGAAACAAATGTCGTGTTTATGAGGGGGTTTATTATGTTTGTTGAGTCGCGACGAGACGTGGCGTAGCATTGGTTGATTAAGAAGGGTAAAAGCCTTGCATTATTTATTGTTTCCATTCCCTGCAGTAATGCGAGCTTGCTTCTATCTCACACAAATTCTGTATGATGTATATGCTTGTTTGTTTATAGTCTTTATAACATCGTATTTAAAAGGTAAAACAGTAAGCTGTAGTTTTTAACTATAAAAGATAATATGTATTTGAATAAAACCTTAAAAATCCTTTACATCATGCTCAAGTCAGGCTGGCAAAGTTGATGTATTGGCTTGATCATCTTCATTTTCCGTATCAGATTCGGGCTCAAATTGATTAAAGGAAGTACATATGACATCTTATCACCTGTCAGTACAATTGCTTTTGAACCTGATGTTCCGAATATGGTAAGAAGCGTTACATTTCCAGTATTCAACTAATTACTAGGCACTGGTTAACTGGCCAATCATAGCACACCTCGCTTTTCAGAGCGATCAGCGTGTATGTGGAAAAAACAGCGTTTCTTTTACCTTTAATCGTGTTAACACATTGCATTACTTCTTAAACGATAATATTAATTTTAGCCATGTCATATGACCCCTTTAAGCACTGTATATTTTTATCTAAGCTTTTTTTTATTTGAGATGTATATGCTGATTTTTATGGTTTCTGTTTGTTTAGGAAAATAATCCATCAAATGGATCATTTGGCTAAACAATGAATGAAAGACTTCCGCTTTTTCTGTGAATTTTGAGACTCTGGAGAGCTTTTAATGATGTGAACAAACTGAATGGTCTAGGAAATAGAAATCCGATTGTAGATGTTGAAATGAATTGATTAGCTTACTGACTCATTATAATGTTTTGTTACTGAAATATTATCTTTGTTGTGTTGATCAAAATTATGACCTTGTATTCAAAAGTAAATATAAAAACTACACTATTTAAATTGTAGTACACAATTCATTCGATTTTCAACATTGTAATGAATTAATTGATAATTGAAATGATATTCTTATTTTTATTATTTAATTTCAGAATGTCATACTTTAGTATGGTACACCACAGTATCTAAGAATTATAAATTGAGCAAATATGAAATGAATATTAAGAAGGAACGATTGTCCCTTTATTTATTTTTGCAAAGAAACAGAAAACCATGTACTGAATTAAATCAAAACCCTGTATTTTTTTGTTCATAATGCATTTGTACATTGTATATTTATTTATAAAGTAAAGTCATTTTTATTTACAGTAACAACGGCATTACCATTTGACATTTTAATCTGCAAGGTTGTTTAATATCATTTTATATTCTCTATAATCTGAGACATATTTCATGTATATCAAGCAAAGATTCGGTTTGTGTTTTTTGAACTGAACTGACTCTTGGGAAAATGGTAATGTCTTACTACAACGCCCGGCTCAGTCATAATGTGGTACAGCCAGGCAGGGCAAGAATTTGGTCACGTCAGTGAGCTGCGAGAAGGAGAAAGGTTATCTTTTCCTGATGCCAGTTCGAGCAAATGATTTAAAGTGTTCACTACTGGTCCAAGATCTTACTCTCTAGTCACAACCGTTGCAAGCCTCTCTGACTATGCCTCTCTCCAGTTTTTAAGGAGATTGAGTTGGTATATTTGATGTGCCCCGCTCCTGTCTGAACGTAAAACCTCATAATTGTGATCCCCAACTCGTCGTGTGACCTCAAACGATTCTTGCCACTTGGCGAGTAACTTAGAACTAGATGCTGTGAGCAATATGAATACTTTTTCTCCCGGTGCAAATTTGCATAGACTGGTTACCCTATTATATAGCTGGCTTTGTCTTTCCTGAGCCTGTAACAAATTGTCCATCGATCGCCGCCCAAGGTCTTGAGTTTTGTTTTCAGGTTCATGACATTCATTTTTGCTATCCGAAGGACCGTCCTCCCATGTTTCCCTCAGGACGTCCTACATCCCGCGGGGCTTACGTCCATAGACAAGCTCGAAGGGGAAAAACGTTGGGTACGAGCCACAAACTGCTCCAGCACCAGCTTCTCCACCATGTCGTCGATGCTGCTTTCGTCTGCCATCAACCAACAACCAACAGTTAATTTAGAGTAGAGTAATTGAGAGAAACAGACCAGTCGTTTGTATACCTTAATCCAGAGTGCAAGGGCAAGCCATTATCGAAGTCAAGGCTTTCCCACCAAGTAGTAGAAACAATACAGACAGCATACAAAGAGACAGATGGACCACTGTTACAAGAGTTAAGGGCCCACTCGACTCGAGGGGTTTCAACATCATGGGCTTTAGAGCATGGAGTCTCTTTAAAGGATATATGAGAGTAAGCTACGTGGTCATCTACAGTCACCTTTGTTACGTTTTATAGACTGAATGTGGCGGCCAGTCCCTCTTTGGGGACCTAGTCTTGGGGGAAACCAGAGAAGGATATGTTGCTTAAGCTAAGCCCAGGGTCCGGTTGGGGCTTTCATTTGGGAACTCAGCAAGGTATGGGCTTCTGGTAGCGTCTAGCACCTCGCCCAGTATTGTAAATATGTAAGTATGTAAATATATATAGTTTGTTTGTCAATGCAGTGTCCCTTCGCAACCCCTAACAAAGTTCCCGTACACATGGATATATGCAACGTTGTGGAATGATGGTCTCGATACGAATGAGAATGTTTGGTTATGGTGTAACCCTTGTTCTCTGAGGAAAGAGACTACCTCTCCATCTTAAGGGCTGTGCAGGGTACGTTACGATCAAAATACAGCAAGAATGCAAGCCCATGTCACGGTTAGACAAGGAGAGAACCCAAACGCAGACAGACGGTTGAGGGGTTAACACGGGTATTTATTGTAACACAGAACAGTACAAAACAGGCAAAACAAAACCCACAATGGGGAAAACAAGACTGGATAATATTAAACTCAAAACACGGACTCTGACTAACTAGACTAGAAAATAAACACTGGATACAAACACTAAACTAACACTTACTTGACAATGAAACAGGAACAAGGAACAAGGTCTAAGGATACACATTCAGGAACAGCAAATCTCATATATGACACAACCAAGGGAGAACAAACAGGTATATCCACAATAAAGGTATCACATACACTGAACGCGCAAAAGACAATGAAACATGAGGACTCTTTATAGGGAGACAGACAAAGGATAATTAACAAGTAACAGGTGCTGGAAATTAAGCACTCAGGGAAAGCTGACGAGGAACGGGAGGGGCGGGGCCATAGACGAGACACGAGAAGGCACACGACAGACAATATCAAAGCCTTGCCATGTCCTTCTCACACAAAATACGTGATACTATCATGGTTCTACCCCAAGGCTGGAAAAGCCTGAACAAAAATGGGAGAAGCATGACAGCCCAAGCCCAAAAGTGTTTTATAGGGCACTAATTAGGACGTGACCGGCATAGCCGGATTGTCTAAAAGAGTATCCACGTCACCCAATTTGGGATATGAATTCGCATACAGATGGATATCTGTTACGTTGTGAAGAGATAGTCTCTTCACTCAGAAAACAAAAGTTACACCGTAACCGAATTTTCTAAAGTAATTTGGTTTTCTTAAGTAAAATAAATGTACAATTAAGTTTGTTGACCACTTTAATCGAAACTTGTTCACAAATCCTGTTTCTGTGCAAACAATACAAACAAGTTTCTGTTGGTTTAGGAAAATAGTCCATCAAAATAGATCATTTGGCTAAACAATCAATGAAAGACTTTCACTTTAACTGTGAATGTTGTGGCTCTGGAGAGCTTTTTAATCCTTTGAAAAAACAGAATGTTCTAGAAAATAGAAATACATTTTAAAACTCCAACTGTGGATGTTGAAATGAATGTATTAGTTTACTGACCCAATAGAATGTTTGTAACGTTGTGGAAAGATAGTCTATTACCTCCGAGAACGTCTTGGTTAAGAAAGTGACCTCAGTTCCCTGATGGAAGAAACGAGAAGTTGTGTCGAACCGACAGATGGGGTTCGCCCTTGAGAACCTATCAACTTGGACTAGCTTAGAAAAGGCCAATGAAATTGCAGAATTAAATTTGCAGCATTTCTTCACCTTTAGTTCTGAGGAGCCTGAGGGACACAATGTCTTATTCCCTCCATCAGGGAACTGAGGTTACATCTGTAACCAAGACGTTCCTTTTCTGTCAGCCTCTCGACTTTGTGTCGAACAAACAGATGGGGTTCCTATTGAAAACGCCGTATCAAAAGCAACGTGCGATGGTGAATGGCCAGGGCGTGTCAGACGTGAGCACTTTTGCAAATTGTAATCTTCCAGTGGTTAGGTAGGTAGGGAGTCCCAGAGCTTTTTAAAAGATGGGAAACCTTCGGTTCTCATGGAGCCGTAAGGCCACTGGATAAGTGCACTTCCTCGAATGGGGAACGCAACAGAGACCACTTCCTACCATCGGGAGGAGTTCTAGTGGGGACACCCGAATGATATCACTGTCAGGGGAGAGCTTATGGGAAAAATATCCTAGAAAGAAGTAGATAAGCGTGAGGTTGAGGTCCAACTAGGGAAGGTCATGGGTTACCAAGGTGGGAATCAATCATGAGGATACATCAGACGGAACTGCCCAGCTGGGGGAGTTACAACGTCCGGTAGCACTAGGTCCAGTTAGAGCTATATGTGGATAACTCAGAAGGTATCCGGCCTAAGGGGCAGAGCTGCGCTTGCTTAGTGATGAATGGGATGCCTGCTCTTCACCTCATGGGGGGGAAGAAGGGAGGCTAAATAGCACACTGACCCACCTATGGAAGGGGGAAGGTGCTTTCGCAGGCATAAGCCTTACCGGTTGCCGGTCCTACATGTTGCCATGCAAGACGTGGGCTGATACCGGTTATATGCTGAGGTTGTAAAACCTTGTGAAGGTGTTGGGCATAGCCCCAACCCGCAGCTTTGCAGATGTCAGCCAGAGTGGCGCCCTGAGCCAGTGCCCATGAGGAGGCGTCAGCCTGGGTGGAGTGAGCTCTCACTGATAGTGGGCACGGGCGATCGTTAAATCGGAACGCCGTCGTGACGGGGTCCACAATTCAGTGCGCTACTCTCTGTGTGGGGACACCCCCTCCCCTTCTGCTGGCCTCCAAAACAGACAAAGAGCTGATCAGAGCTCCTGAAGCTCTGCGTTTGGTCCAAGTAGAGGCACAATGCAAATACTGGACACAACATGGATGGGGTTGGGTCTTCTTACCCGGCGGGGTGCGCCTGCAAGTTCAACACCTGGTCCCGGAAGGTTTTAGAGGGAACTTTGGGCACATAGCCAGGTGGGGTCTCCGGATAACATGAGAATCACCGGATTCAAATTCTAGGCAATCTTGGGACACAGAGAATGCTTGTAGGTCCCCTGCCCTCTTGATGGAAGCAAGCGCTATCTGGAGAACGGTCTTCATCGTTAGTTGAGGAGGACCGACGTCAAGGTCCGAAGAATGTATGGAGCGAGTACGAGGTGGATTCCGCCTTCTCGCGCCCCTTAGGAACCTGATGATGAGGTCGTGCTGTTCCAGAGACTTTCCAGCAGGTGAGTCGTGATGAGCAGCAATAGCGGCTACATACACTTTCCGTGTGGAAAGGGAGAGGTAAGTCTCAAGTGTCTCTTGTGGTCTCTTCTTCTTCGAGAAGAACACCAGGACGAGAAGAGGGGCCACTTGTAGGCATAAATTCACCAAGTGTGTGTTGGTCTCAATCACCGCAGGGGGATCTCCTCGTCCCGTCCAAGGGCCAGACATGGAGGTTCCAGAAGTGTGGCCTGGAATGCCACAACGTGCCTTTTCCCTGAGAAAACATATCCTTCCTCTGCGGGATCGGTCAGGGGGGAGTTGTTGTCAAAAGGATTAGCTCCGTGTAGTGATTTTAGCTGCATGTTAAATTAAGGATGAGTTTACTCAACAAATAAGATTCTCCACCAGATCTATCAAGATCAAACATATATGAAATGAGTTATTTAAAACGTCAATTTCAGTCAAGGAATTAGTTTAGTTTAGCTCAAAGGAAAATATGTATAATAATCGTCATTACACATACATATTTTACAATTCTGATTAGCAGTATAGTGATAAAAATCCTATATGTATTCGTCCAGCAAATGCGTCAATGATTTTATACACTTAAGTTATCTCATGACTATAAATAACGTGACTTTACCAAACAGAATTAGGAACAGAGGTAGCATAGATCTAAACACAGTTTAAGTGACCCGTTTGTGAGCGTGAAACACAGAGAACCCATCACAAATTTCTCTATGGCTTTATTAAACTCTACTCTACATGGTAAACATAATAACGACAAACAAATACATGAAACACAAGCGCGCTAGAAAGGGGAGAGAGAGAGAGAGAGAGAGAGAGAGAGAGAGAGAGAGAGAGAGAGAGAGAGAGAGAGAGAGAGAGAGCATGGCCGCGAGGCAGGTAAGACATGTCTGAAAACCAATAGGATCATCTTTAACAAAGAGGCACGCTCTTAATGAGCTACTCTGTATTTAGAAACGGATACTTGCAATCTCGATGTTGGACCAATATCCGTATTCGTGTGGATGGAAATCTTGAATGTTTTTAGAATTCAGTCCTGTTGAAACGCTGAGTTTAGGTTCTGAGTCCGGAGTTCCATGGCTTAATTAGGGACCCCTGAGGGGGCCCCAAGCTGGGGTGTCCGTTAGATTGTCCTTTTTCTTTTCCCTTCCAATTCCTAAATCAAGAGACGCGCCGAAGTGGATCGGTGATGGTGTTTTAAATGCATACCTGCCCTGCCCCCAGATGTTCTGTGGGCCACTGCCACGAAGGTGATCCGTGGGCCAAAGAGAGGTCCTTTGTTTCTCATGGCGCCTCATTTGCATGGCTCTGACAGTATGGTCAGTTAGCATTTAATACCTAAACTTAGTTATGGACAAAGTATGATGCATGCTATGTTTTTATAACATAGCTCATCATATAGGGAATTCAGAGATGTGTAGTTACATATGAAACATGCAAGTCTTTGAGCTGTGAATCATCCCAACGTATGAATACATCAAATGAACCCTAAATCAAAACTTGCATATCTAACAGTTACAGAGTATTTATAATAGCACAAGCGCCAACATATAACCAGACATTTAGATACATTTATATGAAATGACAGTTTAAGCATATAAGTTCCTATTGTCAGAGAAGTTTCTCTGGTTAGTCCCAGATGTTAAGTACGAGATGAGACACAGACTTATCACCAAGGCTTTGAAGCTTAGGTGTCGTAAATATCCTACCGAGGAACACACTGTCGGTGCGAGTTCCAAACGCAAACCCCGTGGACCCAGATCTACTATGGTCTTTTGAAGATAGTATCTAGAAACAAGGACAAAAGGGAGTGAGAGGTTTTATGGCTTTTCTCACAATGATCCAGCCACTACACCGAGAACCAAGCCCGGTTGAGCCAGTACGGCGCAACTAGTAACACTTGATGCTCCTCTTCCCTGACCTTGCACAGGGTCTGTGCAATGAGGCTCACTGGGGGGAAGTCATACTTCCGCTTGTCCTGCGGCCAGCTGTGCGCTAGAGCACTCTTGCAGAGCTCGAGCCAAGCGCCCAAGGATCGTGACAGGGGGACTAAGAGTATGATCTGCTTCATTGTCCACCTGGGGGTGGTTCGATGGCTGGCAGTGCGGATCTCTAGCCGTGGGGAGGCCCCTGGGGAGGAGATCGGCTCAGCTGACTTACAGCTCAACGCACCATCGATTTTAGAGTGCAGAGGGCTGCTGAGTATTCCTGACGTTGCGTCTCGCCATGAGGCAACATCGGGTTGCCGAAACATCATCGTTAAGAGGGTGAGGGCGGCTTTGAAAAACACCCAGAGGGAGAGGAAAACTCCCAGAAGTGGGCTGTTGGGACGGGGCAGGACCCGTCCCGGATCGACCAACCAGCGATAGAATGTCTGGGTTCAGGCCAGAAGTTAGTCTCGATCTCCCAGGGATCTTCTCATAAGGACCGCTTCTTTTTCCGCCGAGGATGCTGAAGAGGACCAGGGCTGGTGGGAAGCAGACGGTGCACTGGATCTCGACGGCCGGAGGGCGGCCGAGTTGCAGCGGGGAGGTTATGCTTGATAGCTTCTGTCTGCTTCGTCACTGTGGAGAATTGCTGTTTGACAGTACCAACAAACCGCCCCCCCTGGTGAGATGGGTGTGTTGAGCAGACGGACCAACTTGGCATCACTCGTCTGTTCAAAGTTTGGCCAGAGGTTTCTCTTTTGGACCATTGGTGTGGACATCGTCCGACCCAGGACCCGCACGGTCACCTTGGTCGCCTATTAGCGAGGTCGGTAGCGTTGCGGAGTTCCTGCATAAGCGCTGGGTCGGTCTTACCCTCGTGGAGCTCTCTAAGCACCTTGGCCTGGACCTGCAGGATGGCCATAGCTTGGATAGAGGGGCAGCTTAGCCCTCAGCAGTCTAAGCTCTCGACACCATGCTTTGGATGGGAATCTAGGTCGAGCCCCCCAGGTGGCAGCCGTCTGCGGTGCACCAAGAGCATGTATCCTCTAGCTGTGCCCCACCATCGAGGAAATAAAGGGTGACAGAACTAGTTTGACGTGCACTTGCCGAAAAACGGGGCGTTTCCAGGTCTTACTGAGTTCCTCATGAACTTAGAAACATGGCACTGGGGGTGGCCGCGGCTTGGAGCCGGCTCAACACCGAGGTATTATATATCCGGCCTTGAGAACTGGGAGAGGCAGTGGGACCGTCTCTTGGGGAACAGTCAGACGAGACGAGGTGTGAACGGTCCACGAGCCAGTGGCTGACGGATTTCGCCATAGCGGATCGCAGGGCTGTAGCCACTGCTATCACGGAACGGGAAGCAGAAGAGGTGGTGGCTGAGTCCCGCGGGAACACAGACGTGCGTCCCTTGACGCATGTCTAAATCGTGAACTGCCGGCAGTGGTTAGAACTTATCCACAACGGCTGCCCCAGTGTGCTGGAAACACTTGAGGCCACCTTCGTGTCTGTCCCCCCTCCTCAATGAGTGTATTGCACCCATGAGAACAGCGGGACATGCCACGTGACACGCAGGGGAAGTCGCCCCAGGAAGGGACAATTCGCTGCATCAGGTCGTTAGAATCCAGCAGTAATTTGGCGTAGAGTTTGAAGTCTCAAAGTCGATCATGTGTGAAGCCTCCGAAATCCAAAGGTGAATGAATGCCGGGGGCGGAGTCCGGCATGCAAATTTCATTCGCCAATTTCACTGGCCTTTACTAAGCTAGTCGAAGTTGATAGGTTCTCAGGGGTAAACCCCATCTGACAATTCGACAACGTCGAGAAACCGACAAAAAGGGAACAAAAGTTACATTGCAACAGAATGTTCTAAAGTATTTGGATTTAGTTACAAAATTGGTGTAATCAAACAAAATACGTTACAGATTACTTTCTAAAGCATATTTTTTGTAATTTGTAGTGAAATACATTTTAAAAGTAACACTCCCAGCCCTGTGTGTAAGACATAAAGTCTCCGTGGTATTTCTAATGCTAAAATATAATAATTGTTGTTATCTGTGATTTTTTTATTTATCTACTGTTCTACAAGGAAGGCAGACCAATAAAGTAAAACACTTTAATGTGAAAAAGTACATTAAAACAGTACCAGCATGAATGCAAGCTGTTATCAAGACTAAAGGAGGCTACACAAAATGTATTTTGGTTATTTTGTGTAAATGTAGACTATTTCGTTTTCAGTTTGTTATTTGTTAATAAACGACAGTAACGTTATAGTTTTTTTAAAAGTTTCCAAAAATATTTATTCTCATTATGGTGGTCACTGTGTACTTTCATCGAAACTTGTTTCCAAATCCTGTTTCTGTCAAACAGTACAGAAACTAATTTATTGATTTAGATGGTTTCTGTTTGTTTAATAATTTGGCTAAACAATCAATGAAAGACTTTTGCTTTAACTGTGAACGTTGTGACTCTGGAGAGTTTTTTAATCGTGTGAACAAACTGAATGTTCTAGGAAATAGAACTACGTACAGCAACAATTGTAGATGTTGAAATTAATTTATTAGCTGACCAACTCACTAGAATGTTTTAAGAAAATATTCAGAATATTATATTATATTATTATATACAGAAATATTGTCATTGTTCTTTTCATCCGTTTATATCAAAACTGCACTATTTATCATACACAATTAATTAGATTATTCACAGTTCAATTAATGAATTGATTATTCAATTGACATTCTTATTTTTCATCTTTATTTAATAGCAGAATGCCATACTTTAATAAGGTCCACCACATTTTCAGGATCTAACAATTTCAGTATCTAACAAATCTGACAAAAAAAAGACCAAAAATGTAATGAATATTAAGAAAGAACAATTGTCCCTTTATTTATGGTTTTGTTTATTGTTGCAAAGAACAGAAAAAAAACATGTCCTGACTAAATTCAAACCCTGTTTTTTTTTTCAAAAGCCATAAATGGATTGCATAGCTATATATATATTCATTTGTATTTACAGTATAAATGGCTTTACCTGATGACATTTTATCCGGCAGGGTTGTGTAATGTCATGATTTTATATTCTCTACAATCTGAGATATATTTCATTTATATCAAGCAAAGATTTGGGTTGTGTTTTTTTAACTGAACTGAATGTTGGGGGGAAAGTAACGTGACATATAGATAGATTTACACAGAATATAAAACACCAAGGCAAACTTTAAACATGTGATTCCTGTCCCTCCCCTAGAACTATATAAGGGACAGCATTAACCTCCGCTCTCCAAACTCTCTTCTTGTCCTCAGGTAGACAGCGCATTTTAGAGATTCATCATGAGACATCTTGTTTTCTTCCTGTTACTTTCTTCTGTATGTTACTTCACTTTGAGTGAAGTTGTAGATAATAATTTTAGTAAATGCAAAAAGTTCTTTTTGAACGACTCACCCCCTGACTTCAAACCACCAACAGGCGTTTTAGTCAAGCCTATCTGCCAGTGTCTTTGGAATGACAATGATGAGCAAATTTATCTGTATGCAACTTTATACAGCACAACCTGGAAGATTCCAATCTTCTCTGCATACGTGTTTGGCAGCAAAAATATTGGGAGATGTGACGTTTGGTACATTGAACCTCAGGTAAAAATTCATATTATGGAAATAATAAAGGTGAAGTTTGTAGTTTTTGCATATTCTGTGCTCTAGTTCATGTCTGAAGCTTCTAGAAAAATAAAATACTTCTTCAAAAGTTATTTAAAATAACAATAAATGATGTCTATTTTGAAAAGTCTGATTTTTTTATTTTTTCTTTAAGCTCGATGAAGATGTTGAGCCATGCATGCAGCCTAAAGGCAGAGGTCGATGGATTGGTATAAATCAGGCTGTACTGAAAGATTATCACAATTCTGATTATGATAAAGGTCACCTCTATCCAGTACTTCACACCAACAATCATCTGTCAATGCTGGCCACATCCACACTGACCAACGCTGCTCCGCAGAATTCAACATTCAATCAGAACGTTTGGCTGGAACATGAGAAAGCTGTGATTAAAGACCTGGAATCCTGTGAAAAGGCTTACGTGTTAACTGGGGTAGTTCCTGACACAAACATAAAAATTAATAATAGAGTTACTGTGTCAAAGTATTACTGGAGAGCCACCTACTGTCGAGGCACCTATCCGCCAGAAGAGAGGGGATACTATGGACCGAACAATAACGGCCTTGTGGAGGAATTAACAATAAAAGCTCTTGAGGGCAAGCTCAATGAGTTTTACGGAATAAAACAATTCCGAATTTTTCCTAAGCCTGATTCAAGAAAAAGACCCAGAAATTAATCACAAACAAACTACAATTTATCAAATTTCGCTGCAGCTAATAGAACAGACACTAATCTTCTAATTAACATATCCATCTACTTTCCTTTTCCTCTCTGAAGAGTACATATTTGAAAACTCTTGCGGGACATCATACAAGATTCGCTTTTTCAGAAAGGCTTTAGAACAGACTTGTAGTCAGTAACAAAAAAAGGGGGGTGCAATCTGATGCAGCAAGTCTCTGTATGATACTTGAAATCCAATCAAAAAGTTATTTGTTTTCTACAATCACTGACAGGACAAGTGCAAAGGTAAAATGTTGATCTTGACTTCTATACGGATACCTGTTTTAATTGTTGTATGAGAGTAGGAATCTGACACTAACAGGAGACACTTCGTGAACAAAGTGTGGACAGTGAGTTCTTAAAATCAGGATTTGGGTGCACAATTCCAGATTGGCTTTGAATTCTTTGTCTGATTGGTCAACATATTTTTTTACCATTAGAAAGCAGATTCCTGGCTAATGTTTTCCTTACAGCCCATGGACAGAAGATTGGGGAGTGTTATAACTCGTTATGCTTATGTCTATTAATGTTTCATTTTACTCAATCTTATCTTAAACTTTATAATTTTCCACTTTTACAAGAAATATTTTTTTTGTATTTGTTTTAAATTATATTAGTTGTGAAATCAGCTATTAAGCGAGCAGTTTTCTTGTAATTTTTGTCAGCTCAAAGACTTAATTCCTTTTTCATATGATACTCAATGTAATGTGTGATATCTGTAGATTATTCATTTAGTCATTTGTGAATCGTAATAAGCTATTGATTAAATAAATTTGCTGATCACGTGCAGTGCATACATTTCTTTCAGCCTTCTTGAAGCCATTTCTTGTTGCCTTGTAAATGCATTTAAAAACATTTTTCTTTTAAATAAGTAATTCACTATAAATTTCATGATAATTAATTAACCTCATACAAGTCATCCTTGTGTTTATTTCTGCTATTGAAAAACAAATTGCGGCGTATGAGAAAAGCTTAGATTTTAATGGCTGACCATTTTAAACACTAATCTTGCACAAAGACATTTAATGTCTCATTCAACATCCAAGAACTGTTGAACGGTCTTTAAACTTTATAATACATTTATTCTATAAATCGCATTTAAAAGTTACTTTCTCAAAGTGCTGTACAACACAACAATAAATCAACACAAAGATTACGTGATTAGATAATTAAATAACACTAGAAATACAAAATCTATTAAAAGCCAGCCTAAAATTTTAAGACGTGATTTAAAAAGACCTGATGTGTTTTGTAAATAACATTTTTGTGAAATTATCATTACATTTTAATTTCATAGTGAACTACTTCTTTGAAGTCCATCTGGTGCTTCATTTTAGCCTTTCCTTTAGGTACTGTATACTGCCAATACAACTAGTTTTCCAATGCATCTGTTACATTCTATGTAGTAGATGTAATTTGCAGTCTCACACTTTCTTTTGGTCGCAGGGATCTGTTTGTTCTGATATTCATGATTCGTTGGCTTTTTCTTACTTAGAAGCCAGGTAAAATTCAACTTTAATGAGCTATATATGCAGGCGTTTTGGTGCAGGAGAGATGAACATAAATGGATAAAAAGATAAGCTGCAAGAAATCATTTTAGAGAATGATTTCTTAAATCATGCATCCTGGACTACTTTTCATAACTACCACACTTATGGTTTTGTAAACAAGCTGCAAGATAAGATTGTTTAATAATAGCCTATTAGAGCGATATGATAAACAGTAGATCACTGTAAAAGCCAGTTCATTTCTTTTCCATTTGATCTAAACCTTAACTCCCAGCTGGCATTTTCAGGTTATTCCAGGGCAGAGAAAACATCACTCCAGCTTCTCGATATGAAAAGGAAATCTTATGCTGAAACAATGCATACAGTAAGCCTTGATCAGAATATCACAGTAGACTCTGTTTACTATGGCTTGTTTTCAACCATCCACAACTCCCAAACAGCTAGAACACTGAAGTGCTAGCAACACCCTAGCAGCCAAAGTGTAATGACTAAAACCTGGCTCAGATTACAGGACTTTAAAATCCTGACAGATTTTAAATTCTGGTTGCAGCACACACATAAGGAGAATCTTGACAGATTCTCTTATTTAAAATCTTAAACCTGGCTCAGACTACAGGAGTTTTAAAATCTTGAAAGATTAAAAATTTGGTTTGAGCACACATAGAAAGAATCTTGGCAGATTATTTTATTTAAATGATTAAACAAGCTCACACTCATCAGTGTACAACTAAATATATACTACACATATTTTACATATCCATAGGATCTTTCAATGCAGTTTTGTAAGAGGGGCTATATAGTAACCGTTTTAATGGGTTTACTATTTTTACATGTTGACATCACTTCTACATTTAAATCTCTTTTAAAGTACAATAAAAATAGGTTTGCCCTTTGTAAACTTGCATTTCTGAAAAACTTTGGGGGGTAAAGTTGTGTTTATAAATAAGACTAAAGGTAGCAAGTGCAAAAATAAAAATGAATTTATTGATTGGAAGTTTTTTAATTTCATAATTGCACATCAAAAGACATTCTAAGACACCCAAATACAGGATTATAATAAGACTATCATACCAGAGGACGCCTCTTACGTCATCTCACCGGGAAACAGAAGTAAACAAAGGGACATCGCAGTTAATTTTACGTGAACTCCTGGTCCTATTTTGAAAAAAGTGTATTTCCACCATAGATGAAGGAAATGCATGGGCTACCATTACTTTTAGAAGCATTCACTTTAATTTACATCTACTTTCCTGTGGATGAAATTGCATGATTAATCAGATGAATGCATCATTAATTTGCTAAATCTGAATAAATTTTCATGACCACTAAAATATTTTGTGATTTGTGCTCTTAATGTGCCTAAAGACTAATTAATCATGTGGATGTTAAAACACGGGACATAATTTAAACCAAATAAATATATGTATTTAGTTATTTATTACTGTAATAGAATTTGCAAGCATGAATTTTGCACCAAATTATTACTGGAAAATAGTAACAATTACAGATTATGAGAGCAGAAAACTGATATATTACAAAACAATTTCTCCCTATCCTAGTACTACTTCTCATAAAAAATCTAAGTGCAGAATATTATAAGTGAAGAACAAAGCTTTTAAAACTGCCCTCCCGTTTTTGTTCAGTGTTATGTTTAGACAAAATAATATAACACATTACATTTCCCTTTCATTACATTTATAATTGAATTTATAAGCAAAGTGTACACAATTGTTTGAGAAACAAAGTAAATAAAGTACTTTTAATCTTCGGCTTTTTACCCTCAATGGCCCACTGTCATACATCGCAGTGTTTGTATTTTCTTTTCGCTGGCTGCAGCTGAGTCTGCGTGCTTGCGCTTGGCGCTGCTGAGTCAAGTGATAGCGGACTACAAAACACAACAGGGCAGGGTGGAGCAACGTGAGCAAAACTAGGTGTATGAGATAAATAGTTATTCTTTATTATATAATAATTAGCTACATTAGTAAATACATAAAATCTGTGGTAAAAAACCATTAGTATCGATGTTTTAATGTTAGGATCGATCATTTTCGATACAACCTCAGCATCGGAAGTATCGATATTTCAGAATCGATCCGCCCACCCCTACTAGCCGCATCTGGAGGAGGATATTCTGGATATTTCTGCCAGTTCGGTAAGTTTGCAGTTTGGTTTATTTTATGTGTTCAGTGCAAACCTATTATTTAGTTTTAGTATTGTGCACTACAGTTTGTAATAATGTTGTTTTAAACGTGGAATGCGAGATAAAAGGTCACCAACAAACGTTGCAGTCTCCCTCAGAAAGTTCCCTAAGCGAGTTTATTTTCCGTCGAATTGTTTAAGTGCGTTTACAATGGAAAGCAAGGTAAAAATGACTTATATTTGGCAAAAAGATAAATTCCCTTTTATATTCAAATAAAATATTATCTTTAACCAATTGAAGTAACACTCAAATTCAGATGAATCACTACCCACATAGCAAAAGACTCCGGGGCGGATCCGCCTTCAAGTCACCTGGTCCGCTGTTCTCTCAGAATCAATTCAGTCATACGCACAGAACATGCCCCGCCTCCGCACCTAGTGATGGGAAGTTCGGATCATTTTATTGACTCGGACCTTTGAGTCTCGTTCATCAAAATGAACGAATCTTTTTTCGAGTCATATCGTTCCTTTCGTTCATTTAAGCAAAGTATAATTAAAATGTTACATGTCACTTTCCTAACAGATCTACTACTTATGCAAACGTTGCTCACATTACAACAAATACAAAACTATAATGCTACAATAAACAGAAAAGATTGATTACTTGTTTACCTGGGTATTTGGTCTATGATTAGCTCACCTCACCTCTTATCTTGAATAATTTGTCACTTCACTGTCTTTGTCTATCAATAAACAAACATTAATACCAGGCTATTCACCCGTTTGTTAGGAAGGTTGTAAATTAGCTAATTTCTCTGTCCAAAGCTGTCACATCACATTACAAAAGACCGAACGACTCGAACCCGAAGACTCGAAAGGTGAACTAATCAATTCTCCTTCCGGCTCTGACTGCATTTGTTTAGCGTGCAGGGATGTCACGTGATGAACGAACGACTCGAACCCGAAGACTCGGGAGATGAACTAATCAATTCTCCTTCCGGCTCTGACTGCATTTGTTTAGCGTGCAGGGATGTCACGTGATGAACGAACGACTCGAACCCGAAGACTCGGGAGATGAACTAATCAATTCTCCTTCCGGCTCTGATTGCATTTGTGCGACTGAACGAATCACTTCCCAAGACGACCCGTTCTTCCCGAGTCACATTTAAGATTCGTTCAAAATGAACGAATCGTTCACGAACGACCCATCACTACGCACAACACACTGTCAACTCGCGGACTCGCGACGGACGCTGAGCGAATTCTCTAACCGAACGCGCGCTTTTCAAACGGTCGCACTCACTATCATCTCCTCACACGGTGGAGACGGTGGAGCCGGCTGGTCGTTGACGACGGAACACGGTAAGAATAGTTAAATATTCGTTATTTGTACAGTTACGTTAGCCAGTAACATTACCGTTGATTGCTCTGTTTGATGTTTTTAATTCTGAAGTGATTTTGGCAAGCCAAATTTCAACGCATTGTCATTCACGTTGGGTAAGATTGATTTGGTAAATAACTTTTTGAATAAAAGCTTTTTAAACGGAATGTCTTTATCTTTCTGGGAGGGGGTGATATAATCGATTTTTGAATCCAATCCTGAGACCGTATTTTCACCCCTTTCCAGTATAATAGCAGGCGAGATTAATGGATAGGCCTAACTTTAACGTATAACGTTACCTGTTTTTTATCCACTGAACTTCTGGTATCGTTTGAGTCTTTTGTTCATATTTTGAAATATATTTTACACCTCCCCATGTAATGTTGTTTCATATTATGAATTCATTAGATACTGTAGGGCCTTGTTTTTATATCCGGATGTGGACCAAAATCGAGGCTATTTTGTCAAATACTAATAACGGTACACACTACAGCTTTTAAAATGTGGGTCATTATCACTATAGAGTGTCTTTGAGACTTCACAATTTTCAAAATATTAATCTTTAACATGTTTGTTGTATTAAGTAGACCTTTGGCTGTTAGAAATGTATGTTGGTCAACGCTCAAGCCCATTACGTTAATGCACTTGTCCACCATATCAAGGAAGGCTTGGTGACCGGCTGTGCATTTGTGGTAAAAGTAAGCATTTAATGAACACACGGTGTAGCTGCAGCTAGCAAAGGGATTCACTGTTAAAGATGACTGTATACTGTTTAAAAAGCATATTTTCAATTAATGAAAAGTTTCTGTTAATTAAAATGTCACCAAGACATGGGAAGCCTGACAACATTTAACTACAAACACATTATGTTGAAAACTATAAAAGGGAAATAGGAGTGCAGATTTCAGATACTAACTGGGTGTGCAGAAAATGTTTTGACCTCCACTGAGGAAAGTCAGAATGGGGGGAGGGGATGTCACTGAGTACATCACACTATTTCTTAAAGGGGCCTTTACCCCAAAATGACAGGGTAGACGGGAAAAACAGGGACGCATGCAAATGTTGAATATTACTATGAAAATAGAATATAGATTATCCAAATGATTTGTTTTATTAAATACATTGCTGAGGACAATAGGAACCGTCAAAAAAGATTTTAATTTTGTGCAATGTTTCCACTCTTTAAACTCACTGAAGGTAGCTAAGCAGTGTGAGGGACATGCCAAAATCACACACATCGAGTCAAAGAAAATTGTTATAAAATGATAAAACACATTTTAAGAATCTTCTTATTGCAGTTGTACGTGTGTAAATATTAGTACATTTATAATAAAACCTCAAATGTCACTATTTTGCATTACACGATGGCTCAGTGTTTCTGATGAGGACACCAAATGGCACTTTATATAGTGATAATGACCCATGTAAAAATATTTGTTTAATTTCATACGATTCATATCAATAATTTAAGATTAAAAGTTTAAAACCTACTTTATAGTTTTATAAAAAAAAATTTTTTTAAAACCCACTTTCATTAGTAAACTTTAGTTCTGGTATACTAATTATTTCATGTCATATAAATAGTATAAATCAACTATAATATACTGTGTGTGTGTGTTCAGTTGCAGTTTACAGCTCGTTCTAGTGCGACTTGTCTGTTTTGGTGATCATCTTCTCAATTCATCTTTTCCAACCAAACTGGTAAAGTAAGATTTTATACTGTTTTAAACATTATTTAGCCAGCTATTTTGTTGCTCCCTAACTCTTTGTAAGTCGCTTTGGTTAAAAGCGTATGCTAAATGACCAAATGTTAATGTAAATGAATAGGTGTGTTTACATGCACTTTCTTAAGCTGGTTGTTTAATAAGCAGACAACCAAAGGCTATAGATATAGAAAGATGATTTACTACTATTTCTATGAATGGGAGAAACTGTGACAATATGGCAGAACAAGTCCCATGAAAGAGCCAATTTTTGCTTGTTTAAGTAACAAGCTATATAGAAGCTTAGAAGCTATATATACACTTGCACTTACGACTGCTTATGCACATTGTCGAGTTTAGCCAGAAAAATAAGCTTTTCTAATGTTCATTATTTTATACCTCATACAGGTTTGTCTTTCAGCATGAAGAAATTTTGTGTGTGCAGCATGTGTCAGACAGTGTGCAAATAATATATAGTTTTTCGAATCTTCCCTTTGTGCCTAAATGGACAAATTCACACAGATGTATCTCAAAATACCTGCCTTTGCACTAAGCATTACAGAAAGAACAAATGTGTAACAGTACTGTATAGTGGATCCGTCCATTTGTCTTAAAGGGATAGTTCACCCAAAAATGAAAATTCTGTCATCCTTTACTCACCCTCAAGTTGTTACAAACCTGTATGAAATTCTTTGTTCTGTTACACAAAATAATATATTTTGAAGAGTGTGAAAAGTTCAAATTCAACTTCAGCCCTACACTTCCAATAATCCTCTTGGCCTACCACCGGCACACATTCTTCCATACATTCTACATGTTGAATCGGCCCAAAAAAACAGACTGTGATGGCCAATGGTGCAGAACACATCGAAAAAACGTAGTCGTTCAATGTTTAAGAACGGCCCAATGTTGCCTGACAGTCGATAGTCTGTTTGGTATGTCCCGGGCTTAAGATTCCACTATCAGATGGTCCCATTAAGCACTTGGGGCAAATCTGAACAGATATATTATTAGTTTTAGTTCCCCTTCAGTCGGTCTCTCGACGTTGTGTTGAGAGACAGACTGGGGTTTGATTCTGAGAACCTATCATCTCCGAGATAAAACTAAAACGCCAATGGGGATTGGCCAATGGCCCGCCCACGCCAGTCTCCGCCCCGTACATACGGGTATAAAAGGAAGATGGCGGCGGTCATTCATCATCCTTTGTTCTTCGGAACCTTCTCGGCGTATATGTCGAGTTTATCTCTTCGAGTTCCTGCTGGATATTTGACGCAGAGCAGCGGAATTCTCCCTTCTGATGGCGGATCCCCCTCGGCGAGTGGACTCTCCCTCGGTGGCGGATTTCTCCTCCGGAGCGGACTTCCCCTGGGCGTCTCGGCAGCGAGCTACAGATTTAAAAGAGCAGGTCCTTTTCAGGACCAATATTCTCACAGTTTCCACTCTCATCCAGGAGGGAGGACGGACATAGCGGCTACGGCCGTTGTGGATCAGTTCTGTCCGCACTGTGGGCAGTGTATGATTCAGACGTTGCGTCACGGGCGGCTGTGTTCCCACGGGACTCAGCCGCCAACTCGCTGCTTCCCGTTTCGTGACGGCATTGGCTACGGCCTTGCCGTCCGCGGCGGGGAGGGGCGAGGATGATGTGAGCGTCGTGGATCGGTTCTTTCTGCACTGCGGGCGGTGTATGATTCAGACGTTGCGTCACGGGCGGCTGTGTTCCCACGGGACTCAGCCGCTAACTCGCTACTTCCCGTTTCGTGACGGCATTGGCTACGGCCTTGCCGTCCGCGGCGGGGAGGGGCGAGGGTGATGTAAGGATGTGAACGTTTTCGTCAGCCCTGGCTGGCGGATCGTTCGCACCTTCTCTCGTCTGACCGTTCCTCAAGAGATGGTCCCACCGTCTTGTTCCTACACCACGCACCGGAAACGGTGTGTGGTGATGTTGAGATGCTGCAAGCTGTGTTCTTGGGTATGACAGACCCATCTTCGGGTCTGACGGGCACGACGCCTATACTGCAAGTATGGGTTGTCCTCAGGTGTGGCGGTCACAGCGGCTACGTTCTCCGGAATGTTGCCGCAAACCCCGTCTGTTCCCTGTGCGCGACCGCCGCCACGGCGAGGTTGAACGCTTCAGCGAACGTCGGGTGTGATCGGGGATTCCCGTGTTTGTTACTCCGCCAGCTTCGGCTCGCGGGTCATTCATGCCCCAACACGCTCACCTAGCTCGTCCCCGATGGGCGGTGATGGCCATCCCATATCGGGCAAGATCTGACAACGTGTCTGTCATAACATCTGATAGCTACCTCCAGTCATCAGATGCGAGGCCCCTTGGAGCTCCCGCCTTCGGGAGGTCGAGCCCAAGAAGAGGCAACGCAGAGATGACGGCCGTGCTTCCCCGGGCCGGAGATGCATGTTGAGCTCACTAGACGTGGAGCATGCCGTTCGCGGCTTGCTCCTGTCTGACGCGAAGCCCTTTAGAGCTCCCGCCTCTGGGCGGTCGAGCTCAGGAGGCAACGCAAAAGTGAGGGCCGTGCTTCCCTGGACTTCCCTGGAGATCCATGTGGAGCTCATTAGACGTCGGTATGCCGTCCGCGGCGTGCTCCTGTCTGAAGGGCTCGGGGAGTTATTACTTTCCTGGACAGTGAGGTAAGCTGGGGGCTGTGTTGATCGCCCAGGTGGTCTAGCGCCCGTGGTACTCCACGCACGCTGCCACTTGGAGGAGTCGACAGAGTCTCCCAAGCTGCTTTCACGCTCCACGCTATGGCGGTCAATAGGGTCCAAAGCGTTATGGCGATCCATTGGGTCATATGCCAGAGCGTTTGGATCTGGTTGATGGAAAGGTCGACCCGGCTGCGCACTGCCACAGGCCTCGCGCATCGAGCGACGAAGGTCAGGGTGTGTGCCCTGGGTTGGACGATGTCCACAATAGTGGTCCAAGGATCTGTGGCTCAACCTTACGCGATGAAGCTCGGAAGGTCCGCCTTCTTGGGCACCGTGCAAGCTGGGCTGGATGGTTACACTGACCTCCGGTCATCAGATGCAAAGCCCCTTGGAGCTCCCACCTTCGGGAGGTCGAGCCCAAGAAGAGGCAACGCAGAGATGACGGCCGTGCTTCCCCGGGCCGGAGATACACGTTAAGCTCACTAGACGTGAAGTAGGCCGTTCGGCTTGCTCCTGTCTGAACGAAGCCCCTTAGAACTCCCGCCTATGGCCGGTCGAGCTCAGGAGGCAACGCAAAAGTGAGGACCGTGCTTCCCCGGACTTCCCCGGAGATCCACGCGGGAGATCTTTGGTAAAGAAGCGGCAGCCTGCCCTCCATCAGCCCCGCCTCCCCGCGGTGGCCCCTTTGATACTGGGCCCTCCAAGGATGGCCCATCAGAGATGTGGAGCCACGCAGGAGGAGGACTCTACCCTGTTGGGTAACCGCCTCAGGGCGGCCCTGACAGGAGAGCCGTGGAGATGGAGAGTACACTCTCTCTCCGGGCTTCCCCCTGTGGTAGCTGCCTTCGGCAATCTCCAAGTGACGTTGCGTTGGCTGGCGGCAACACTAAGCAGGTAAGTAGGCAGAGCAGTCAAACCTCTCCGGGTTCTCACCCTGTGTAAGGTGACCGCTCTGTCAAGCCACTAACCAGCCTCCCTGGCACAGTGAAGCAGATCATCCTCCGGTTTCGTACAGCACCTGCCGTTACGAAGGGCTAGAGGACGATCCATCTCGGGTATGCGATCCATTTTTTCGCCAGGCACCCGCCAGGTTCGGGGCATTCTCCTAAGGGGGAAGCTCCCGTGCTCAGGCCGAGGTTGCTGCTTATGGCGGGAAGTGCGGTCGAACCTGTCCCTCTAACCGAGATGTTTTCCGGGCCGGACTTCACAGTGCCTTTAGGGGGGGGAGGCTGCGCCCCTCTCTGTATCAGTTGCTACAGAAGCGCATCTTGGCGACAAGATTGGTTGTGGCAATCGACCCGTAGGACCCTTACTCTTACGTCTCCTTCCTTCTGCGATATTCGTGTTGAACGAAGAACGTATCAGTACTAGGTCAGTCCCTGTTTCCTCTAACGGTCATGGGATCTTGTGCTTCGGCACCTAGACCTTCTGGCCTACGGGTTAACTGGGAAAGAGCAAGTTCTTCCCAAAAGAGCGGGAGCTCCTCTTATCTCTGTGTGGAACTAGACTCTGCCCTTAGGTGTTGAACTGGATGAATTTGGTCAGCCGGACTCCAGGTCCCGCTGATCACTTCATAGGCTCCTGGACACGTGGCGTCCTCGACGGATAATTCCTTGAGTTGATGCACACAGCCACTTCAGCACTGGCAGAGTCAGGTTCCTGGCATGGCGGCACACGGGCACCAGGTGGGTTAGGCTACGCCTCGGTGTCTACACACCCCAAACCCTGGTCAGATCTGACCCTTCTCCGAGGAGGCCCGCTCGGGCAGGTTGAGGCGCGTCAAGCGCCTCCCTGCGGGGTAGGGTGTAGTGTGCAATGGGCAGTAGCGGGCAGTGACGAGTTCCCTTCTGCCAAGAGTTTTTGGCAGTCCCCTTGGCACTAGACCTCTAGTGCAGGACTACGTGCTAGTCCTGTCGGGCAGCACGACTGCTGTGGCGGCAAACGCTCACAGCAGATGCCACAACTCGCCCCATGCCTCCTCTTTGGAGTCAGCAGGATGATCTATCCCTGCGGACCAGGTTATCCTTGGCAAACTGAACCCGACAGCCGTTGTGCTCTCTCGTCAGTAAACGCCTCGGAGAGTGGCCACTCCATCCTCGCGCAGTCCAGCTCTCAGGGGACCGGTGTGGCCAGGTTCAGATCCTGTTGCCCCCAGAATTCCCTTTATTCCTGCTTTGTACCCTACGGGTACCTTAGCACACAGCTGGCTGCAGGACAAGCGGAAGTACGACTTCCCCCAGGAGCCTCCTTGCACAGGGCCTGTGCAAAGTCGGAGAAGAGTGGCTTCATGTACTGTTGTTGCACCTTACTGGCCCAACCAGACTTGATTTTCAGACTTCTCAGTTCTGATAGCCCCCTCTGGCCGATTCCCCTGACTAAACCTTTCACAGGGGAAGGACACGGTTGGCACCCCAGGCCAGGCCTCTGGTATCTCCTTGCCTGACCTCCAGATGGGACGAGAAGGCCTGGAGTGGCTTGCAGTACGCTGCCTAAGCCCCACCACTTGGCGTGTGCACGCTTATAAGTGGCGCCCCTCGCTCTAGTGTTCTCCCTCAGTGAGAACCCACGGAGTTGCTTGATCCGGTCAGTGTTGACCTTTGGAGACTAGAGAGTAATCTCTCCCCTTCCGCGTTAGTGTATGCAGCCGTTATGGCCACTCATCACAATCGCCTGAGGGTAAGTTTTTTGGTTAACATAACCTGGTCACCAGGTTCTCAGGAGCGCGACTCCGGCTGCGCTCCGTACCCTCTTAGGACCTGAGGTCCTACCTGGCCTTTGGGCCTGTGAGCCCCTCGGAGACGCCTCTCGTCCTTGTTACGATGAAGGCCGCTCTTGATGGCGCTTGCCTCTGCAAGAGGGTAGGGACCTCTAGTATTCTTCGTGTCTCATGGGTGCCAGGAAATTGGGCGGTAGTCTTCTGAGATACCGGCCTGGTTACGTGCCCAAGGTTCCCACACTCCCTTCCGGGTTCAGGTGGTGAACCTGCAGGTGCTCCCCTCGGGAGAGAGAAGACCCAACCTCCTAGTGTTGTGTCCAGCGCACTGCGCCTCTAATTGGACCCCACACAGAGCATTAGCTTTGAGCAGCTCTTGTCTGTTCAGAAGACGGCACCAGGGAGGGCTGTCTCAGACAGAGGCTGGCGCATTGGATTGTACCGATCCCTGGATCACCCGTGCCCACTCGCAGTGAGAGCCCACTCCACCGGAGCAGGGCCTCCTCGTGGACACCAGCCCAAGGCGCCCCTCTGGCAGACATGTGTAGCTACAGGTTGGGCTACACCCAGTACCTTCGTGAGGCTTTACAACCTCCGAAAGGAACCAGTGTCCTACACCTAATATGTAGGACAGGCATCTGGGCTGGGCGTACGCCTGCTAAAGCGCCTTCTTCCCTATTAGGTAAGTTCAGTGCGCTATGTAGTCTCCCTACTTCCCCCTCTTTGGGTGAAGTATAGGCATTCTATCCATCACTAGCAATCTGGTAACGGACCGGGCGGAGCGGTCTGTTTGAACCAAGTCCAGTACTGGCAGTGTCGCCCCTACTTAGGTGGACCCCTATACTAGGACTATTTCCCCATACGTAGGAACTCCCCCGTTGGGTAGTCCCGTATGTTGAATTCTTCACTCCTGATTCCCCTGTTGGCGAATCTGTGACCTCCCCTCCGGTGGCACAACCACCTTGGCTGGCCCCCTACGGCCAAACTTTTTTGCATGTGATCTCCTTCGCGAGACAATGTCAGTTTCCACATGTTACCTCCCGTACGGCAGGATGTGGTCTCCGTAACATACTCTCCAAAAGGAGAGCAGTGTTCTTTCCCAGTGCAAAGGCTCCGGACGGCGCCTCACTTACAAGGCGAACGCCCTGTCCGTGATGACTGTCTGTACAGGCATCGCAAAATGCCTATTTTAGGCTTCGCAGTATGTCCACTACTATTCACTGGAAGGTTACATCTCGCTGCACCGCTCAATTGTGACTCGCTAGCCTAGTCAGTGTCGCTCAGCTCGAGGTCGTAATATGGCTCAGCGCCGTGGCGTGTTAAGATATATCCCCAGTCTGTCTCTCAACACAACGTCGAGAGACCGACTGAAGGGGAACGTCTCGGTTACGTCTGTAACCTTCGTTCCCTGATGGAGGGAATGAGACGTTGTGTCTTCATGCCACAACGCTTTGCCGATCCGCTGCAAGGAGCACCTCTAAGGTTCCTCAGCACAAAGGGTGATGAATGACCGCCGCCATCTTCCTTTTATACCCGTATGTACGGGGCGGAGACTGGCGTGGGCGGGCCATTGGCCAATCCCCATTGGCGTTTTAGTTTTATCTCGGTGATGAAAGGTTCTCAGAATCAAAACCCAATCTGTTTTCTAAACACAACGTTTTCCCAAAACTGTCAATATCTTGCTGTTATTCACACAAAATATTAAATATGTAGCACAAGGGAAACTGGTTACTTGGTCATCGAAGTCTTAAGACTAAATATTTTTTATAACACAACTTTTATTTTGTAAATTATTTTACCGGTGTTAATTATAAGAAAGTGACAGGATTTTTTTTACATTTCAGATTTCCTCCCTGGCAACTATTGGGGGCCATGACACAAAACGTGTCACATGGAACATCCGTTCCCACATGTTCCATGATGATGTTGGGAGGAGGATCAACTGGAAGGGCATGAATGGGAAAAAATCTTATAATCAGATGGAGTCTAAGAAGTTCCTCCTGTGTAAGTAAATGTAATGAAATTTGCCTCGTTTAAAACAATAAGCACAAAACATTTTTTGGTTAAAAATTTATCTAGCGAGCGAGTACATCATGTATCCTTCTTGCGAAGTTTGTTTTTGTCTTATCCTGAATCAATAAAATACACCTAGGGTTTACATTCAGACTATTTTAGACAGTCAACCGCTGTTGAGTAGCCCAGTACCTGAATGACTCGTCATAGACAAAGAGAAGTGTCAGATATCAAACTTTAGTTTTAAAAACATTGGTTGTGTGTATCCTTACAGGAAAACACCACCATTTTTACACATGCCATTATGCTCTTACCTCAACCTAAAAGAGTTGATACATATCTGTCCCGTCTCAGTGGGTGCACTTAATCACTGTAGGGTGCCACTATGTTAGCGTTTAGCTTAGCACCATTCGTTCCATTCATTCATTAGGATCCAAACAGGGATGATTTAAGAAGCCACCAAACACTTCATAGCGATTAAGTGCACTCACTGAGATGGGACAGATACATATCAACTTGTCTAGCTTGAGGTAAGACATATGTAAAACGGTGGTGTTTTCTTAAAAAAAAAAAAAGGTAGCTCCTATGTGATTTCATTGACTGGTTTAATAATAATTCTGCTTGTGTATTACAGGTGCTGTGAGAAAGAGCCATGTCTCCTGTGCCGCTGATGATGAGATCACAAAACATGTGATACGGTTGTTCAACCTGGCAGCAGACAGGGGAGCCGTCCCAGTGTCAGCACCCAACAGTAGTGTTTTACTGTTTAACTTTAACTTGTGTGTTCAGTGTTCGTTTACCAGTTAAGATAAAGACAAGTTTACTACTTTAAAAAGTATTTTTTTTAAGTTTATATTGATCAATCTTTTAAAAACCCAGTTTACACAAAAAATATATTTAATTAAATGATTCTTGAGCTACATTAAAAAAAGTGTTATGTTCCTTAAATAAATAAAAATATTTGTACAATTTATGGTTGCATTTCATTTTCTGTAATACAATTGTATACATAAATACAGTCTGTAATGACTCATTTTTAAAGTTTAATTGTTACTGGCTTAAATGGGTGAATTTACTACGCGTTTTGAATGATTTCCTCATATGTTATTAATATTAATAAAGGCAGGCATATTAAAAATGAAAGAGAAATCCATTCTATTCAATGTTGGTCAATTAGATTTGAAATATTTCTCTAGCTAGTTTTGGCCAGAAAACTATTATTAAATGAGGGATCTGAAGGTATCTAGAGAGAATGACTAGATCCGTGGCGGATCCGCACCTTTATAATCAGCTGCTTTATAAACGGGTCCTGAACGGATCCGTGGCGGATCCGCACCTTTATAAACGGGTCCTGACCGGATCCGTGGCGGATCAGCAGCTTTATAAACGGGTCCTGAACGGATCCGTGGCGAATCAGCAGCTTTATAAACGGGTCCTGAACGGATCCGTGGCGGATCAGCAGCTTTATAAACGTGCCCTGAACGGGTCTGGTCCGGATCCGCCATCCTTATCTGTTCTGGATCCGCTGCGCTGTGCAAGTGGACTCCATTTCGGATCCGTTTTGCACATCCGTTCCGGAGCTTGTGGTAGATCCGGGGCGGATCCGTTCCGGAGTCAATTTGCTATCTGGGTATTTGCGTCTTTTTTATGTAAAAATACTGTTTTGATATATGAACATAGTTTGTTTGCAAATAGACCAGACTTTGACACACGCTTTAAAGTTCTCTATCTCACGCTCTCACTCGGCTCCAAATAAATCTCATGCAAAATAAAAGAAACTACCAAACTGCTCCGCACGAGGCGAAACGTAATATTTAACTGCGATGAGTGCGATCCATACAGATTACTGCTGTTTTCATTAAGGCACTACCTATGGAAGCAAATAAGAGACTCACACAGCCTCACACAACGCTCTCACACAGCCCCACACAACGCCCTCACACAGCCTCACACAACGCTCTTACACAGCCCCACACAACGCCCTCACACAGCCTCACACAACGCTCTCACACAGCCCCACACAACGCTCTTACACAGCCCCACACAACGCTCTCACACAGCCACACACAACGCTCTCACACAGCCCCACACAACGCCCTCACACAGCCCCACACAACACCCTCACACAGCCCCACACAACGCTCTTACACAGCCCCACACAACGCTCTCACACAGCCACACACAACGCTCTCACACAGCCCCACACAACACCCTCACACAGCCACACACAACGCTCTCACACAGCCACACAAGACGCTCTCACACAGCCCCACACAACGTTCTCACACAACGCCCTCAAACAGCCACTTGTTCCCAAATGAGTAAATATTTTACTTTTTCTCCAGGACCAACCTACTACACCCTCAATATTGAGTACGAAGAGGCTGCGCTTGTACACTGGAGTTTGTTCAGAGGCAAGTGCTTTTTTTTGTTTTCTAATGTAGTCAGGTGTGGAACAGTAGAATAAGAGCAAATGGTTTCAGGATAGGAGTTCAGTGTATTCAAATCTATGGCATATTTGTAAATATCATAAATATAGGCATATTTGTTGACTTAATGTGTATGATATTGCTAACAGGTTTCTGGCCAGAATTAATCCTAAAGATGGGAAAAATTGCACATCCAGAAAGGGAGTAAGCAAAAAGACAGGGAAGGTGGTGCAGATAAAGGTGGTGTCCATTAACCGTCATATGAACAGCCTCATGCAGTCCCTGATGGAGTTTGAATGTTTTTCTGAGTGTTATTTATTTTGCAGTTTATAATGTTAGAGAAAAAGTTCTGTCTAGCTTTGCCTATGTCAACATTGAAGGCATGCAGACTGTCTTTATAGATGTTATAGTGAACTTCAAGTTAGAATTTTCGCCACATACGCTCAGCTTTTCTGCATGTTCTTTTCATGCTTTGTACTTCTGGTGTGTTTCTCCAGGGTGCTTTATGCCTGCCAGTTATCGCCTTGACCTTTACTGGAGCAATGGTATTGATAGCATTTTTTTTTAACTTTTGCATTAAAGCTATCGAGGAGAACATCCATAGAGTCTGCAGATATAATTTCATCTCTCTCTGGTCTTGTCATCATTCCTACCCTCCTGTTTCCTAGTTTGTGTAAATTAGCTTTCCTTGAGTGTAATCCCTTCACCTGCTTCCTCATAGAGGTCCCAAACTTTTGCGAGCAGTCCACATCATCAATAGGCTAACAGGCTCGTGGAAATGGTTTCGCGGACGCTGCGCGGGGAAGACCCCAGATTTTTCGGGGGTCCGACGTCGGGGTCAAAAGAAGGGGGGACCGCCCCGAGCGGACCTGAGGCGAAATTTCGGACCCCCGCCCAAGGGGGTCCGCACGGGAGGCGCGCCAAGCGAAGAGGCCATATGCTGCGCTTCGGCACTCTTCCACCAGGGGGCGCAAGGACCGTCCACGGCCCAACTAAAATGAATGGGGCTCGTTCCATGGCCATAGTCCAGGGGTGGGCGTTCTGTGCTTCCCCCGAGTGTCCACGAACGTGATATTTGTCCCACTTCCCAACTATCTTTGGCAAGTGGTCCTGGGACCCCAATTCCTCTCACTGATTGGTCCCTCTTTTGGCGGGCGACGCCCCCTGACACGCCCCCTGTACCACCAAAGCACTATTTGTCCACTAACCAACTACTTTTGCCAAAGTGGTCAGGTGACCACCAGGGTCGACCCCCAACCCCCCCCGTACCACGGAAGCACTATTTGTCCACTAACCAACTACTTTTGCCAAAGTGGTCAGGTGACCACCAGGGTCGACCCCCGCCCCCCCCCGTACCACGGAAGCACTATTTGTCCACTTGCAAACTAATTTTGGCTTGTCCACCTGCAATTTATTTTAATGGGCCACACGTATTAAGTTCGTGGACACACTTTAGAATAATCTATATGCATTATGGACCCTGTTAGTCAGTTGGTACACCTTAATAGACATACATATGTTAGCAGCAACTCACAGAATGCTTATTTATGCTTAATTATGCTTAAAAATGCATTTCCACGAACTCACTACACGTGGTCCATTATATAAATTGCAGGTGGACACTTCCTGTATGACTTAGTGAAAAACGGGGCAAATGTCCACCTACAATTTATGTTAATGGGCCACACATATTAAGTTCGTGGACACACTTTATAGTAATCTATATGCATTATAGACCCTGTTGGTCTGTTAGTACACTTATATAGACATACATATGTTAGCAGCAACTCACAGAATGCTTATTTATGCTTTATTATGCATAAAAATGAATTTCCACGAACTCACTACACGTGGTCCATTCACACAAATTGTAGGTGGACATGTCCACATGGAGTTTATAGTATTGGGCATAGTATATTAGTGGTCATGTCCACCTACAATTTATTTTAATGGACCCCACATATGCAGTTCGTGGACACACTATATAATAATCTATATGCATTATAGATCCTGTTAGTCTGTTGGTACACTTATATAGACATACATATGTTAGCAGCAACTCACAGAATGCTTATTTATGCTTAATTATGCTTAAAAATGAATTTCCACGAACTCACTACACGTGGTCCATTATATAAATTGCAGGTGGACACTTCCTGTATGACTTAGTGAAAAACGGGGCAAATGTCCACCTACAATTTATGTTAATGGACCCCACATATGCAGTTCGTGGACACACTATATAATAATCTATATGCATTATGGACCCTGTTAGTCTGTTGGTACACTTATATAGACATATATATGTTAGCAGCAACTCACAGAATGCTTATTTATGCTTAAAAAATGCATTTCCACGAACTCACTACACGTGGTCCATTCATATAAATTGCAGGTGGTCATGTCCACCTGCAGTTTATAGCAATGGGTATAGCATATTAACTTGGTGGACAAACCCCCAAAAGGTGGTTGTCCACCAACCTAATATGCCTAGTCCATACAAATAAACTACATGTGGTCATTTCCACCTGCAGATTACAGTAGTAGTCCACACATATGAAGTTTGTGGACACACTTTATAATAATCTATATGCATTATAGACCCTGTTAGTCTGTTGGTACACTTATATAGACATACATATGTTAGCAGCAACTCACAGAATGCTTATTTATGCTTTATTATGCATAAAAATGAATTTCCACGAACTCACTACACGTGGCCCATTATATAAATTGCAGGTGGACACTTCCTGTATGACTTAGTGAAAAACGGGGCAAATGTCCACCTGCAGTTTATGAGAATAGTCCACACATATGCAGTTGGTGGACACACTTTATAGGAATCTATATGCATTATAGACCCTGTTAGTATGTTGGTACACTTATATAGACATACATATGTTAGCAGCAACTCACAGAATGCTTATTTATGCTTAATTATGCTTAAAAATGAATTTCCACGAACTCACTACACGTGGTCCATTATATAAATTGCAGGTGGACACTTCCTGTATGACTTAGTGAAAAACGGGGCAAATGTCCACCTACAATTTATGTTAATGGACCCCACATATGCAGTTCGTGGACACACTATATAATAATCTATATGCATTATGGACCCTGTTAGTCTGTTAGTACACTTATATAGACATACATATGTTAGCAGCAACTCACAGAATGCCTATATATACTTAAAAAAAGCATTTCCACGAACTCACTACACGTGGTCCATTATATAAATTGCAGGTGGACACTTCCTGTATGACTTAGTGAAAAACGGGGCAAATGTCCACCTACAATTTATGTTAATGGACCCCACATATGCAGTTCGTGGACACACTATATAATAATCTATATGCATTATAGACCCTGTTAGTTTGTTAGTACACTTATTTAGACATACATATGTTAGCAGTAACTCACAGAATGCTTATTTATGCTTTATTATGCATAAAAATGAATTTCCACGAACTCACTACACGTGGTCCATTCACACAAATTGTAGGTGGACATGTCCACATGGAGTTTATAGTATTGGGCATAGTATATTAGTGGTCATGTCCACCTACAATTTATAGTAATGGGCCACACGTATTAAGTTCGTGGACACCCTTTATATTAATCTATATGCATTAACGACCCTGTTAGTCTGTTAGTACACTTATATAGACATACATATGTTAGCAGCAACTCACAGAATGCTTATTTATGCTTAAAAAATGCATTTCCACGAACTCACTACACGTGGTCCATTATATAAATTGCAGGTGGACACTTCCTGTATGACTTAGTGAAAAACGGGGCAAGTGTCCACCTACAATTTATGTTAATGGGCCACACATATGAAGTTCGTGGACACACTTTATAATAATCTATATGCATTATAGACCCTGTTAGTCTGTTGGTACACTGATATAGACATACATATGTTAGCATAAACTCACAGAATGCTTAATTATGCTTAATTATGCTTAAAAATGCATTTCCACGAACTCACTACATGTGGTCCATCCATATAAATTGCAGGTGGACACTTCCTGGTTGCCATATTTGTAGTGCTTTGTAGTTTTTCTTGATAATTACTTTTTTGTCCAATGTATTCACATATATACGATTAAAGAACCACATTATTCCCTTAGTACACTTTATTAGACATACATATGTTAGTATCATTTCACAGAAGACTGAATTATGCCCTAAAAGTGGTTGTCCACCAACTCACTACACGTGGTCCAGTCATATAAATTGCAGGTGGTCACTTCCTGGATGACTTGGCGAAAATTGAAAAATGTCCACCTGCAATTTATAGTAAAGTGAGTTGGTGGACATAACACTTATTAACAATGTTTAACTAAAAAATATAAATTTCTTTGTTTCAAAAACCACATTATTCAATGAGCACACTATATTGTTCACATATATGTTGGTATCAAGTCATTAAATGCTCATTTTGACTATTTAGTTAGCATCTTTTATTTTTAAGGCCTCATATTCAAGCATCGTCCATTGAAATGAATGGGCTGCAGAGCAATACATAAAAAATGAAATAAAATACTTTTCGGGCACCCACGCATTTGTCCTTTCAGTATGTCGCTTGTGGGACTGTGACGCAAGTGACTGTGATGTTTGGGGTCTCTCGGGACCCCGAGGGCCTTTGTGGAAACTGTCCTTGTGTACATTACATTTTCATGGAACACCTTCCCATGGTCTGCTCTATGCATTCACTGACGCATACACGCACTGTTATTAAAGTGCGTGCATGCGTCACGGCCTGCTCTATGCACGATGCAGACTGCGACGCATGCAGCGCATGCTATAACAGCACGTGGATGTGTCACGGTCTGCTCTATGCATGAGGGTTTCATTGACGCATACAACGCGTGCATGCGTCACGGCCTGCTCTATGCACGATGCAGACTGCGACGCATGCAGCGCATGCTATAACAGCGACGCATGCAGCGCATGCTATAGCAGCGACGCATGCAGCGCATGCTATAACAGCACGTGGATGTGTCAGGGTCTGCTCTATGCATGGGGGTTTCATTGACGCATACAACGCGTGCATGCGACACGACCGGCTCCACGCATGATGCATTCGGTGACGCATGCCCGCATTCAATGACGCATACACCCTCCCTGTTTTGACCTTTTGACCCCTAAACAAAGTCGCAAAGTCGCCCGGCTTTTCCGCACGACAGGTGGATGATGGACGGTTGCTTGTGAACCGGTTTTGGATCGGTTGACCCTGTCGGGGTCACGTCCACGAAACCGCTATGGACTAGCCATTCAAATAAGCTATACGAGGAAATTTCCAGAAAGGTCCGAGGGGTCCCATATTCTAGATTCTGGCCCGTCTGGTGGCCCCCGACAACATACCGAGAGCACATCACACTAGACGATTAGGAAATGTTTTTTGTACCCAATCACAAGATTAAGCACACAGCCTTCTCTCTCATATAACTCTCAACAGCATTATGAAGGTTTAGTGTTGGGGAGGTGGATTTTTTAAGAAAAGGTCTAAGACCTTTGGACATTTGGGGTATAAATGGGGGGCTTCTAGACAAAAATAATCTAAAATGTCGAGACCCTTCGGCCTATTGTTTGCCAACGGGAGGGCTTCCACCTACCATATATGCCAATGCGTTTTCATTAAGTGCTTCGTGGACGACACTCCCTATTTTGACCTTTTGACACCTAAACAAAGTCACAATGTCGCCCGGCTTTTCCGCATGATAGGTGGATGATGGACGGTTGCATGTGACCCGGTTTTGGATCGGTTGACCCTGTCGGGGTCACGACCACGAAACCGCTATGGAATACCCATGCAAATAAGCTATACGAGGAAATTTCCAGAAAGGTCCGAGGGGTCCCATATTCTAGATTCTGGCCCGTCTGGTGGCCCCCGACAACATACCGAGAGCACATCACCCTTGACGATTAGGAAATGTTTTTTGTACCCAATCACAAGATTAAGCACACAGCCTTCTCTCTCATATAACTCTCAACAGCATTATGAAGGTTTAGTGTTGGGGAGGTGGATTTTTTAAGAAAAGGTCTAAGACCTTTGGACATTTGGGGTATAAATGGGGGGCTTCTAGACAAAAATAATCTAAAATGTCGAGACCCTTCGGCCTATTGTTTGCCAACGGGAGGGCTTCCACCTACCATATATGCCAATGCATTTTCATTAAGTGCTTCGTGGACGACACTCCCTATTTTGACCTTTTGACACCTAAACAAAGTCACAATGTCGCCCGGCTTTTCCGCATGATAGGTGGATGATGGACGGTTGCATGTGACCCGGTTTTGGATCGGTTGACCCTGTCGGGGTCACGACCACGAAACCACTATGGAATACCCATGCAAATAAGCTATACGAGGAAATTTCCAGAAAGGTCCGAGGGGTCCCATATTCTAGATTCTGGCCCGTCTGGTGGCCCCCGACAACATACCGAGAGCACATCGCCCTAGAGGTTTAGAAAATGTTTTTTGCACCCAATCATAATCTATGCCAATGCGTTTTCGTGGACGACTCTCCCTATTTTGACCTTTTGACCCGTAAACAAAGTCACAAAGTCGCCTGGCTTCTCTGGACGATCGGTGGATGATGGACGGTCGCTCATGTCTATATGCTATATGCGTCACGCATGCACGTGTGGTTACTTAAGCGTGTGCATGCGTCACGGTCTCTTATATGCAGGATGCATTCAGTGACGCGTACAGCGCACGCATGTCTTTCGATCTGCTCAATGCATCACACATGCAGTGACGCATACAGAGCGCGCATGCAGTGACGCATGCATGACATTCTGCTCTATTCACAACACGTGCAGCGTGCACCCGTCACTGACTGCAATATGCATGATGCATGCAGTGACACATGTCTTTCGAGCTGCTCAATGCATCACACATGCAGTGACGCATGCAAAGTGCGCACGCATGACATTCTGCTCTATGCACAACGCATGCAGTAAACACGCGTCACTGACTTACGTTTTTCTCCCTAATTAGACATTTGAGGCCAAACTGAGCGTTCTACAAGTTGTTGCTAACATATGTGTGTCTAATAAAGTGCACTGACTGAATGATGTGGTAGTTGATGCATTTAAATGAATATAAAGGTAAATTTTTGCTAATAAGTGGGTTGTCCACCAACTTAATACACGTGGCCCATACAAATAAATTGCTCCAGGACATCTCCCGCAAGGCCGCCGGAGTGTCCGACGATCCCAAAACCTCACGTGCACTTGCGTGCCGGTCCCCCGAGAGACATACCGAAAGGGCAAAAGTCTTGGTCCTCCAGAAGTATTTTGTAACCTTTTTAATGTAAATGAAAAGGCCCAATGCTTTCAATGGCAGAGACTCAGAAACGAGGCCTGTTTTAGCTATGTGCTCATCCACTTTTAAACCCTTTAAGAAGAATCCACGGACTCTAAACTGCTGGGCCTGATTTGAGGGTCCGTGACAGTGGTCACTGCAAAGGCTCGATGGCCTCCGACCTTAGGAACCTTGTCTTCTGGACCTTTGTTTCCACCCTGACCTTCAACATATGAGATACCCGATTTTTGTCAAAACTGAACATTTCACGAGCTGTTTCCTAACCCGTGTGTGTCTAAAAGAGTGTTCTCACTGAAAAGCGTTGTTCCTGACAACTAGAAATGAATACATACACTTTAAATATTGTTAAAAAGCATTATGTCCACCAACTTAATACACGTGGTCCACTCACATAAACCACACGTGGACAGGCAATGCAAACATACTAGAAAATGGATGCGTTTTCTAGTTAGAACAGACTGGAAAATGGATTGCTTTTTAACAACGTTTCATATGGATTTATTTATTTCCAAGTGTGTTTGAGAACACTCTTTTGGACACGCGTATGTTAGAAACAAGTGGTAAAATGATGAGTTTGACTTAAATTCTGGTATCTACTACGTTGAATGTGATGTTGTCCACGTGCAGTTTGTAGAATGGGCCAGGAATAAGTGCTTGGTGGACATTGCACAGAAGGGGCATTTTAAAGGTGTAAATATTATATTTTGTTTTAAAAACCACAAAACTCGATGGCCACGCCCCCTCAGACAAACATATGTCAGTCCCGAGCGTCAAAAACCAGGTTCTGGTAAAAGTAGTTGGGAAGCTGCCAAACAGTGGTTTGGTGGTCGGGGGCGTGGCCATGGATGGGTCAGGGGGGTCGAAGGTCAAATTGACACCCATAGTTGATCAGTGGACAAATAGTGGTTTCGTGGTAGCTGGCACCCATGGGCAGTAAGCTCGTACCCGCCTCCCAAGAAAACAAATGAATCGTGGGACTCATATGAAGTTGGAGGACAAGTGGGTAAGCCGACTTACATGGGATAAACCTGTGAGGGACGCATATGCTGTTCGTGGACAGGGGTCTTTGGGGTCTTCGAGGGGTGCCATGGCGCGAGGGCACCCCCAGTGGTGTCCTCACACCCGCTATCCGTGGCCAGCAGATTTAAAAGTGGTCTTACCACAGGGTAAGGTGAAATGTCCACTTCGTCATTTAGATATGCGCTACGTGTCAGGTTTTTTCACACTACGATCCATCGCAAGACTGTGCGTCAAATTATTTTCAAGAGGCTTTTTTCCACGAACCCCCTATTTGTGCTTCCTCATATCTCTCCCTATAAAGAGTCCTCATGTTTCATTGTCTTGTGCGCGTTCATTGTATCTGTTTGGTGTCGGCCTTGTCACTGTTTATGATACCTGTTCCTTGTGGATGTTGCTGTTGTCATACCAATTCTTGTGCCTTGCCTTGTTCCTGTTTCCCACCTTCTAGTAAGTGTTAGTTCAAGTGTTTGTTTTATTAAGTTTAGTCAGTCTGTTTCTTTGTTAAAGTTATTATTTACCCTGTCTTGTTTTCCCCCTTGTGGGATTTGTTTTGCCTGTTTTGTTCCTGTTCTATATATTAAATACCCCTGTTAAACCCCTTCACCTCCTGTCTGCCTGCAAATGGATTCTTGCTACGAGATTCTCGACAGAATGAACGCGCCGAACCGAACCCAGCAGGCAGCAGCCAATGACACCAACCGTTGGCCATGCACCTCCAACCCAGTGTGGTGGGAGGCGATTGCCTCCCAGTCACTCGCTGGAGGTTGTCCGTTCCCGGCCCAGTGCCATAGGCCTCTGCAGAACTATGCTCGGGAAGTCGAGGCCAGGAGGGAATCTGTTCCCGAGGTGCTGGTGAGTGCCTACCTAATGGCCGGGATGGACAACCCACCATCTTTTCCTGAACGGGAGGAGTTGGTTTATCAGCCGTTCCCACAGATAGTGGAATGGCTGCAGCTTCGAGAGGAGTGTTACCAAGACTCCTCTCCCAGCTGTTGTCCAATCTCCTCCCGTCCGGGATTGGGGTCCATTCCGGAGGACCATGTGGTGGGTACTCTCACCTTGGGAAATTCCACACCGTCTTCCTCCTCACCTACTGTAGCCCCTCCGCCGCTGACGGACCTCGGTGGCAAGCGGGGAAGACGGGAATCCTGGGGGTTCTCGTCGGAAGCCTCCAATCCCGAGCCGCCAACCCCATTCACCTGGTTCCTTCAGCCGACCACCAGGCGGGTGGCTCGGCTGAAGAAGAAAAGGCAACGGAGGGCAGCTCTGAGCCAGGGGGTTCCAGTTCCCTTGGTCCCGAGTCCGGTGGTCCCGAGTCCTGTGGTGTCTAACCCCAAATATTTTTTGGGGGGGCGCCGTGGGGAGGTGACGATCCGAGCGGCCAGACCGACCACAGATTCCTACGAGGAGCCGGCACCCAGCCCATTCCAGGAGCCGTAACCCAGCCCAGCAGCCAGTGTCAAGCCCTGTCCAGCCGGCCCAGCAGCCGGCGTCAAGCCCTGTCCAGCCGGCCCAGCAGCCGGCGTCAAGCCCTGTCCAGCCGGCCCAGCAGCCGGCGTCAAGCCCCGTCCAGCCGGCCCAGCAGCCGGCGTCAAGCCCTGTCCAGCCGGCCCAGCAGCCGGCGTCAAGCCCCGTCCATCCGGCCCAGCAGCCGGAGTCAGGCCCCGTCCAGCCGGCCCAGCAGCAGGTGTCAAGCCCCGTCCAGCCGTCCCAGCAGCCGGCGTCAAGCCCCGTCCAGCCGTCCCAGCAGCTGGGGCCAAGACCTCTCAAGCCCCCTGGGGCTCCGTGCTCTGGCGCGTCCCCCAGGGCTAGGACTTCCCCTCCCAACCCTGCCCCTTCTGGACTTCCCCCCATGTACTCTTGTTTGCCCCCACCCCCCCTCCCTTGTTTGTTATTTTTATTGTCACACCCTAATCCACTCATTGTTCTTGCCTGTCTGTCCCTAATCTTGCTTTCCATGTTTTGTTTGGTCTTGTCAGTGTCCCAGTCTGCCTTGTCTTGTTTGTGCCTTTGAGGAGCATCAGGTTGTTGCTCCTTAAGGCGGGGGTTCTGTCATGATTCCACCTCTCCTTGTTAGGTATTTATTGGTCTAGAGGTGGAATCATACAGAATCCTTTGTTTCATGTGGGAGAGAGACAATTTCTTCTCTCTCTGGTCTTGTCATCATTCCTACCCTCCTGTTTCCTAGTTTGTGTAAATTAGCTTTCCTTGAGTGTAATCCCTTGCACCTGCTTCCTCCTGTTATCTCTCCCTATAAAGAGTCCTCATGTTTCATTGTCTTGTGCGTGTTCATTGTATCTGTTTGGTGTCGGCCTTGTCACTGTTTATGATACCTGTTCATTGTGGATGTTGCTGTTGTCATACCCATTCTTGTGCCTTGCCTTGTTCCTGTTTCCCACCTTCTAGTAAGTGTTAGTTCAAGTGTTTGTTTTATTAAGTTTAGTCAGTCTGTTTCTTTGTTAAAGTTATTATTAACCCTGTCTTGTTTTCCCCCTTGTGGGATTTGTTTTGCCTGTTTTGTTCCTGTTCTATGTTATTAAATACCCCTGTTAAACACTTTCACCTCCTGTCTGCCTGCAAATGGGTTCTTGCTACGAGATTCATGACAGTTATTATAGCAGGGACCCACTTCATATCAGTTACCAGTGCTCTTTGCAGTCTTGTTTAGTCCATCTCCAGCAGATTGGGGTTTGTGTGATATATATGGTGACATATATGGTGTGTACTTAGCTATTATTACACAATATTCTCATACCTCATTCTCAGTACATGCTTTATTTTTTTTGCATCCATCTCTGACCAGCAGTTAAATATAGTCCGCTGTGCAGCGCTTCTCTTCATTTTTGGTTTACGTTAAGTTACCCGTGTGCTCTCCCATTCAAACACCACTCGCGTTGTTTTGGTGAAAGTTCAATTCAATTCAAGTTTATTTATATAGCGCTTTTCACAATGTGTATCGTTTCAAAGCAGCTTTACAGGCCAAACAGGAAAAACAGAAAAGGTAAAACACAGCACATTGTATTTATACAACGAGTAAGATCATTCTAATAAATAATATATCACTTCTAAATACATAAATTAAAGCAGTCTCCCGGTGAGCAGGCTGACACTGCCCTGCTGTGGCGAGGAACCCAAACTCCAATGATTGATTAATGGAGAAAAAAACCTCGGGAGAAACCAGGCTCAACCGGGAGTGCCAGATCCCCTCTGACGTGTCACAGCTGCACATAAACTGCTGACATGTGATTTAAGTTTAGCATTTAATACCAAATATTGTAACTTCAGCATTAATAAGACAAATAGTCCGTCTTTGCTCTTGGTTGGGGGTGTATTGGTCTGAGCTGGGATGGTCCGATTGTCATATTTCTCTTGGCTGGTGGTGGAATTGCCTTAGATGGAGCTGGGATGGTCAGTCAGTCTGCAGCTGTAGCTGGCGTTATCTCAAATTGGGGATCGGCATCTGTCGGTTGTCTGGACATGGTGGAACTTCTTCCTACCTCGGGATGGGCATCCCGAGGCAGAGGCGGAAAGAGAATAAAGAGAATAATTAGCGTAGCTGCTGTTCATTAACTATGCATTAAGATACAGAGTACATATTTTTCATTTGATCTACTGTGATTTTCATGTTGAAATATTGGAGGGGTTGTAACTGGTGGATTTGAATATTGGGGGGGTTACCTACCCCCATAAACTGCGCCCCTGGGTGCAGTTCTTGTAATTGCAGTTTACATAATGTTACTGGACCAATACACGGTTCGGTTTCTCATCCAACACCTGTACGTCTTCGCTGCGTTCACCTTCAGCCCTTATCACAGTGTGATAGTTGATTTTTCTTCCAACAAAAATGAAGCGATTAACACCCATGAAAACATACTTTAGAAAACGATCATGATTCATTTTAATTTACTTTTTAAAATGTAAAACATATTAAGGTGTATCTCGGCATTACATTATGCAGCCATGCACAGAAATGGTTAAATACACTGATCATTGTCTGAAAGCAACAAATGGCACAGAGAGAGAAACATCATGTGGAGTTATTTTGTTTTATTAAACACATTTTTTTGTATTAAGTAATAATGAATCATTAGTGCATCATGATACATTAGAGCACAGGTGTCAAACTCAGTTCCTGGAGGGCTGCAGCTCTGCACAGTTTAGATCCAACCCTAATCGAACACACCTGATTTAGCTAATCAACATCTTCAGGATTATTAGAAACTTCCAAGCTGGTGTGGTTTAGAGCTGGTTGGATCTAAACTGTGCAGAGCTGCGGCCCTCCAGGAACTGAGTTTGACACCCCTGCATTAGAGTAAGAGTAGAGTAAAGGGATTTGTGTTTTGTTTTAAGTAATTGATTTATAGAAGTGGCAAATTGATAATTCATGTTGTTACTTTTAATGAAACGTGTGTACTTGTGTTTGTACAGTGAATAATGAATCAGGAAGTCTTCATTGTAAAAAAAATCTACATTCCCAACTCAAATTTTCTAGTGACTGGTCTCATCTAAATGTTTCAAAAAAAATTTACAGTGTTGTATATGGCTCAGTCAGTACTACTACTCCCATATATGAAATACAGGGAATACAATGAAAAAGTGAATAGCAATAAGGTTAGTAGTATACAACCCTACCCCAATTGACAAATAATATTTTTTAATCATACCGTTATTGGGGGCTAAGCCCTCCTAAAATGGAAATCCTAGAATCGCCCCTGGTGCTACTATAGAAACATGGCTGTGCAATTTGATAAATTACATGTAAGGGTGTGCCCGCGGTGTATATACATAAAATGGCTCATTGTAAGGTAATATAAACATTTCGGTTCATTTTGTAAGGTATTTCTTCACCACTCACAACATAGTTTGGTATTATATATTACATTTTGGTGAATAAATCCTTCAAATTCCTACACACTGTACCTTTAACAACGCAAGGTTGTGGGTTCAATTTGTTCTTCGTAGCCTTTGCTTATGACTGACCAGATACAATAGTAATACAATAGAGGTTCATTCAAATACTGCTGCGCTAGACCATGTAGGACTTTATAGGTAATAAGCAAGATCTTAAAGTTAATGCGATGCTTTAAAGGTAACCAGTGCAAGGTGGACAGAACCGGGGCTTATATGCTCATACTTTTTTGTACGAGTAAGAACTCGAGCTGCCGCGTTTTGAACCAGTTGCAGTTTTTGTATTAGGCCTGCAGGTCAACCACCTAAAAGTGCATTACAGTAATCTAGTCTTGATCTCATGAATGCATGAATAAATTTCTCTGCATCTGACAGTGACACTACATGACGTAGTAAAGATATATTCTCAAGATGGAAAAATGCCATTTTACAGGTGTTGGCGACATGGCTCTCAAATGACAGAGTACTATCGAATACAACGCCAAGACTCTAAGCTGACGACGAGGATTTTATGGAGCATCAATCAATAGTTAAGTAGTATTCTTGGTTGTTACGTTTGGCGGTTTTCAGTCCAGTAAGTAACACTTCTGTTTTGTCCGAGTTCAGTAGTAAAAAATTGTTACTCATCAAGTTTTTTAAGTCAACTATGCATTCCTTTATTCGATGGAACTGCTGGGTTTAATGAGGCTTCGAGGAAATACGAGGTTGAGTATCATAAGCATAACAGTGATTGCTACAAATTCAAAATGGTCGGATAATTAAGACTTAAACCATTTCAATGCTATTCCGTTAATGCCGACGTAATTTTCGAGTCTGTGTAGAAGTATGCTGTGGTCAATGGTGTCAAATGCAGCACTAAGGTCTAGCAGCACCAATAACGAAATACAGCCACGGTCAGACGCTAAAAGCAGTTTGCATTTGTAACTCTGATCAAAGCAGTCTCTGTACTGTGACATGCTCGAAATCCAGACTGGAATTCTTCATTTATGTCATTCCTTTGGAGGAAGGAGCATAATTGAGTTGAAACTACTTTTTCCTGAACTTTAGATAAGCTCTCGCGCAAGTTCTATCAGGAAGACTCCTCACATCATAATTAATTACCGGTTAGCCTATCATCCCTCAGCACGTAGTATATAAGGATGGTACTTACCCTCTCTTTCGTTCGCAGAAACTAACGCATGTGTGACATAGTGTCCGTCGTAAGTTAAGCAAACCAATCATGTTGCAAAACCTCTAGTCGATTGCGACTTCACAGATTATGACGACGATCCACCTCCTACTTCCCCCTCAAACGTGCGACTTAGTTCCCACATCCAGAACGGGAATCTCCGTGGGCTCAACGGCCAACGGAAATATCATGAACACTTTAGAGCCGCAAGGTATTCCAGTGGATAAAAATATCATGCCGTTGGCTTCTAACATCTGGGTAAATCCTGCTGTCCATGGACGTCCCGGTAATCTTCACAACTATAGTTCTCATAAACAGGTCCTGCAAATAGTCCAAGGACTGTCCGAAAACGTTAAAAGTCTAGGAAATATGCTAGGGGTCTTTGAGAGATTTATCGGGAACCCTGCTTCCAGTTCTGCAACAGGTAGGCCTACAACATTTGCTTCATCCCCGGATTTTTCCAACCTACTCCAGTCGATAAATCCCTCGACATCCTCGTCTACATCCTCAAACGTCTAAGCGACGGCTCCACCGATGGTGCAGACTTCAACTACGTCGAGCAGCTCTGAGCGCTACTCAGTGTAATTTGTCTACGGCAGCGGCTGCCCAATACTTCTGCGGACGATTCGGCCACCGGCTGCAGCTTCAGTTTCGCACCAAATATGCTCTAACATCATTGAAGGTAAGGACGTTAATTTAGCCTTCCTACTGACGCCTTTACCTGCGTCTGAACGGAAAATGGTGGACTGTGGTGACGTGGCGGTTTTCCTCAGAACTTCAGATTCGAGGCTACAACCCAATCTATTCTAATCAATTTCTGAGTTTGTAAACGCTTTTGGAAATTACAGAGACATACTCTGCCACAAACTTCCCTGGGCGCCGTGAAGAATTGGACACTTATCTTGCAGTGATGGCGGACTTTTATCAGAGATACGGATGCTCCATTTTCTATGGATATCATCAGTGCCGGCCCTACCTTATAAGCGATATAGCCAGTTGCATGGGGCCTCCTTGGCAACTAGAGGGTCTCTGCCCTGCGTGAAAATTGAATTTACATGCTATTTATGTCAGTGTCAATCATTATGTGCGTTAACTTTAAACTGTGCTAAGATTAAAAATGGAAATTCGGCACTATCAGTCTGGTGCAGAGAAGAGAAAGAAGAGGAAAGAAGAGGAGAAAAGAAAGAATCAAGAATAGGGTAAGTGTGCATTCCCTGGATTCAAACCCGCGGTGTTAGCATTGCTGGAGCGACGCTCTGACCACTGAGCTACAGGAAATGTGAGTTATTTATACAGCGTTTTTTACAATGTGTTTTGTTTTAAAGCAGCTTACAGGGGAAAACGTGAAAAACAGAAAAGGTAAAACACAGCACAGTGCATGGTATTTATACTACGAGTATATCATTCTAATAAATAATATCATTTCTAAATAAATAAATAAATGTAGTTTGTTGTGTGCATTAGATCATGGGGGACCTCATTTTGTAATCAGTTTAGAGCCCCAAAATGCTAGGGACGGCCCTGAATATCATAGATCAAGTTCCACTAAATCTGCTTCATCGTCTCATTGCTCAACTCATGGCTGGCTGGTCCATCATCGACACAGAGTACTGGTGCGTTACTTCGGCGGTCAGGAATCTTTGACCTGTGTCGTACGCAGCTCTCACCGACACTCTGCCTCGCTCTGCCCGGAAACTCTCGCGAGTCAAGGTCCTGTTGCTGTCCATGGTGATGACCCTGTTAGCCCAGCTTACGACCATAGTGGGTGGTCAAATCATAGCCTTGACAACTCTCGGATTTGTTACAATTCAATGAGTTCGTATGCACGTATCCTAAATGTATATTTCGCATGTTTGTAGTTTCTACGAAGAGCCCCACCCGAAATACGTCTGCCTCTTACGGCTACTACTGAAAGGTCATCCTAAAGATTTGCAAAAATCATAGATTAATGATTTTTGATCAGCCTTCCTATTGCTTTTCCCATTCTAAAGGAACTGGTTTACTCACTGCGCAAAGGTTATTCTCCTAGAAGCCGTGTTTAACTGCCTTCTAGGGCTTAATGCATCAGGTGAATTTACTAAACGACTCCCGAAGTTTAGACCCATTTGAGACTTAATCTTTTCAGATGTTACCTTCTCACCGAATCACTTTACTATTTTCCTTAAACATTTGAAGACCGAAACACTATGCACAGGCATTAATATTACTATTTCACGTTCTAATAGAGATATTTGCCCCTTCACTTTCATGGTAAGATACCTCCAAACCCGCCTGGTCATCACAAATCAACCCCCTATTCTTGTTATCAAATGGCTTCCCTATAACAAAAGAGTGGTTCAGGACTCATCTTGCAGCAGCTCTGGAGAGTTGTGGCAAGTCTTCCCAACTTTACACCAGGCAATCATTTCGGATCGGCGCTGCTACTTCAGCAGCCGCCCGTGGGATTCCGACTTCTTCTATCAAGGTCCTGGGCAGATGGTCATCTATGACATTCGAATCCCATATAAGACTAGATTCTAAAACCATCCTGGATGCTCAGCAGGCGTTCTCCACAAACTTAAGGTACTACTTTGCAATTACTGGTGGTGGTGGTATAAGTACAGGTTACTTATTGCACGGCTTGGGCAAGCCTCATATCAGCCTCTGTAAGATTTGAGTTAATTCTCCGGCTCATGCAAGCCATTCAGCCTGTGCAGGCTCCCGGAAATCAGTGGCTCGTGTAAGCCCATTCAGCCCATGCAGGCTCTGTCGTCTTTATGTTTGTTGTTTATTTTATGAATTCTTTTTGTGCTTTTGCAAGCCCATCCAGCCATGCAGGCTCCTGGAAATTACGTTGGGGGAAACCATTGGCTCATGCAAACCCTTCAGCCGAGCAGGCATCTGGAAAGACGTTGGGGAAAATTTAATACGTTGGCTTGTGCATGCCCATTCAGCCTCTGCAGGCTCTGGAAATACGTTGGGGAAAATTTTGGCTGGTCAAGCCCATTCAGCCCGAGCAGGCATCGGAAATACGTTGGGGAAAATTTTGGCTGGTGCAAGCCCATTCAGCCCGAGCAGGCATCGGAAATACGTTGGGGAAAATTTGGCTGGTGCAAGCTTATTCAGTCCGAGCAGGCATCTGAAATACGTTGGGGAAAATTTGGCTGGTGCAAGCTTATTCAGTCCGAGCTGGCATCTGAAATACGTTGTGGAAAATTTGGCTGGTGCAAGCTTATTCAGTCCGAGCAGGCATCTGAAATACGTTGGGGAAAATTTGGCTGGTGCAAGCTTATTCAGCCCAAGCCATCATCGGAAATACGTTGGGGAAAATTTTGGCTGGTGCAAGCCCATTCAGCCCGAGCAGGCATTGGAAATACGTTGGGGAAGAATTTGGCTGGTGCAAGCCCATTCAGCCCGATCAGGCATCTGGAAATACGTTGGGGAAAAATTAATACGTTGGGGAAAATGTTTGCCTTGTGTAAGCCCATTCAGCCTGTGCAGGCTCTGGAAATACGTTGGGGAAAAATTTGGCTTAATCAAGCCCATTCAGCCCGATCAGGCATCTGAAAATACGTTGGGGAAAATTTTTGGCTCGTGCAAGCCCATTCAGCCTGTGCAGGCTTCTGGATATCGTTGGGGGAAACGTTGGCTTGTGCAAGCCCATTCAGCCTGTGCAGGCTTCCGGAGAATTTGAAGGCTTTTAGAAGACCAATTAGCCGGTGCCCACCATCAATAGAAGGTAGGTATAATGTTACTTCATGTTTCAACCATGGCTAACCGACACTTACTTTCTCCTTTAGGAACTGCAAGGAGACACATCATCCGGTGGGTCGATTTTGTTTACTTTCTCTTTTGGGGTAGGCTCCGCCCCTGCCTTATCTTCAGGCAGGAACATCGGAACCATATTCCATGATTCATTCATTGGACGGGGCCTATGCCCAAAGAATTTAATATTATGTTTAATATATATTATTTATCGTTCTATGTTTCCTGAGTCTTTCTGGTAGAAATGTAAGCTCTCGCGCAAGTTCTATCAGAAAGACTCCTCACATCATAATTAATTACCGGTAAGCCTATCATCCCTCAGCACGTAGTATATAAGGATGGTACTTACCCTCTCTTTCGTTCGCAGAAACTAACATATGTGTGAAATCTCCATCGTCCCCACCACCACCACCAGGTCAGGGTCCCGTGCTCAGTCCGGGGGTAGGGTCCGCCCCTGCCTTACCTTCAGGCAGGAACATCGGAACCATATTCCATGATTCATTCATTGGACGGGGCCTATGCCCAAAGATCTTTAATATTATGTTTAATATATATTATTTATCGTTCTATGTTTCCTGAGTCTTTCTGGTAGAAATAAAAGGTAAATTCGATATAGGCCTGTAATTCCCTAGTTCTTTAGGGTTGAGTTTGGGTTTTTTGACAAGGGGCCTTATAACAGCCACCTTAAATGCTTTAGGCACATGTCCTAATGTCAGAGATGAGTTAATAATATTCAATTTAATACATTTTTCTGTAGTTAGTTTGTTCAGCAGGTTTCACTTTTGGTTGCATTGTTATAATTTTTTCTCTAATATCTTGGATTTTACTAGTGAAGTAGTTCATAAATTCATCACTGTTATGCTGAAAATCAGAATCTGAAGTCGCTGATTTTTTCTTTTTGTTAATTTAGCCACTGTGTTAAATCAAAACCTAGGGTTGTGATGGTTTTCTTCTATTGGTGATAAAACGTATGCGGATCTAGACATTCTTATTGCATTCCTGTATTTTCTAGTACTATCCTTCCATGCTATACGAAATACTTCTAAATTAGTTTTCTTAAAGTTGCGCTCCATTTTCCGGGACGCTTTCTTTATAGCCTGAGTGTGTTCATTTTACCAAAGTGTTGGGCTGCCATTTTTAATCTTCTTTAATCGCAGAGGAGCAACTGTGTCTAATGTTTCCGAGAAGGTTGAATTAAAATTTCCATAGTAATGTCAAGATCGTCAACATTTTTACTTATGCTAGATATTTGAGACAATTCCGGCAGATTATCGAGAAACGCATCTTAGTTGAAGCAATCGTTCTACCATATTTTTAGCAAGGAGTTTGACAGAGATGGGAACAAGTCACCTATGGTAAAGTCCAAGCAAGTCTCAAGTCTTAACCCTCAAGTCTCGAGTCAAGTCTCGAGTCACAGTTTAGACAAATCAAGCAAGTCAAGTCAAGTCAAGCGTTCACCCTAAGCAAGTCAAGTCGAGTCCTGATAAGTATCAAGTCAAGTCAAGTCGCAGTACTAAAATAAACAGCGGCTAATTTTTTAGATAAATGTTTATTTTTGCACAGAAAAGATGAACTTGTATACATACATATGTATCTTTTTCACATTGCTATATATGAATTATATGCATATCTGTGCAACATTAATATCTGAAAATAAAAGTGTTGCTTTCACAAAAGAAATCCAGTCTGAAATGTATAATACAATCTAATTCAATTTAATTGAAACATCTACACAGAAATGGAAATACTTGTATCTGACAGAATGCATTTATACAGGCTATGAAGCTTATAAACTAAGAATTGTGATTGAAAACTTGACCATTGTATATTTTAAGTATATGATGCTGTAATACTTGTGCTGTCCATTAAAGTGCACAGTAGGCCTATAGGGAATTTGCATCTAGTTATGGGAATCCCGGATCATTTTATTGACTTTGATATTGAATCTTGTTTATCAAAATGAACGGATCTTTTTCATTTCGGTAGAATATAAATTAAATGGATGTTAATATACCCCAGTGATGAAGTTATGATGCTTAATCGTCATCTCTGCGGTGGACGTGCAATATGCACGTTTCATGCATTATATATAATCTGGGAATATTTGTTTTCTACGGAGCCGTTGAAGGGACATTGACGGAAAAAAAAACTGATTGGCAAAAAAAAAAACACAAGACTTTCTCGTGCGCACGCGAAAGTATCACGTGCGCACGCGAAAGTATCTGGTGCGTACGCGAAAGTCTCATGAAAAAAAAAAAAAACAGTGGACACGGCTAACTGCATATTACTACTACTAAGCAAATAAAACAACACAGCATATCAACTACTTTGTTTTTAATTAATTAATCAATTGCAGTTTGCAAACAATATGCTAAAACTTGAATTGCCATAATTGACAGAAAACATATTTACAAAATAGTATATATTCTCATACTCTCACCACCTTTTAATTGCCCTACTTCTGTCCAGTTTCTCCCTGGCATCTTCACTGCTCCTCTTACTCGCCAGTCTCCTCCTGTCCTCTTCTGCTCCTCTTACTCTCCCGTCCCCTCCTGTCTTCTTTTCTGCTCCTCTTTTGTCCAGTCTCCACCAGTCTTCTCTCCATTCTCCACAGGTGTGATTTCCTGCAACAATTGTGTTTATAACACATTAAATACAGTGCAATTTAAACCTGTTAAAATATAATGTAAGGAGTGTACTCACCACCTAAAAGAGAACAATTCGCCTGTTGTTATGATTGGCTGCAAAGCGATCAATAACAACATCAACATCCAACTCTTTTGTTCTTCTTGAGCTGATTGCCAGCACAGCAAGATTGCTGGTTCTGACATTACCACTTTTGTTTCTGAGGTAGGTTTTTAAACGCCGTAAGCAGGAAAAGCTCCTCTCACAAGCAGGTGTGGATACAGGCAGTCTAATGGAGATGCACACAAGTTTGTATAAATCAATGAAAGCCTCCTTGTATGGCCTCAATAGAATCAGCAACTCATGGGTGCTGTTGATAGATACCCCATTTAGTTTTTTTCTGTCAATGAAGCGTTTCAGTTGATGTAGTTCTGCAGAAAGGTTTTCTTCTAATATGCCATAGTGCTTAGCCATGGGTTGAAGGGCATCTTGGTGCAGGAAGGCCTTGTGTTTGGGATTAATAGCTGCAACTCCTTTCATAACGTGGCAACTGTAAGCAGAGAAGCGCCTATTCAATTCAGTGATAAAACGGTCAAGTAATGGGAAAAAACAGTGGATTTTGTAGTCTTCTGGTGTTTGCAGTATCTTTTTCCTTGTGTGGCTATTGCTGACATGAAACTCCTGCAGGTGGGAGGGCTGTATTATTTTTCTTTTTGCCTGTTGGCGCTGCATGTCGATGACCACTCTCTCACACGTCACTTGCGCCCTGCCACAGATGGGTCCAAGTTTCACCATTGTTTTCTTCTTGGAGTGTGTCAACCAGTGCAAAGACCAGATCACTGGCGGATGCCAAATCTATTTTGTGGTCTGTAGTTGGTCAGATAAAGATCTTGTGAGCCCAAATATCTTCTCCACCATGTAGATTTGCAAATCAAACTGTGCATCAATCAAGCCATTTAGTGATCTAGCCTCAATAGCTCTATGGCTATTTGTTTGACTGCTGACTTCCTCAAGTGTGGCTAAGATGCTAGGGAGGGTTTGCTTTATTTCCCAAAGACTATAGTACTGACATGCCCATCTGGTATCTCACAGACGTTTTAATTCCACAGCTCTTTTAGTGGGCTCGAGTTCTGTTTGTTTCTCCATGAACACTTTGTGAGTTACCAAACCAGAAAAAAAGTTGTAAAGTAGCTGAACTGTGGCAAAGCAGTCAGCAACTGGTTTTACATGTGACATTATGGACACAGTCAACTAAAACCTGGTTTAATCTGTGTGCATGGCAGTGGATGTACACTGCATGTGGGACATCTCTGCGATTTCTCCTGAACACCGCTGTTGCAGCCAGACATTACAGATGCCCCGTCGTAACATTGTCCAACGCATGCACTTTTGTCTATATTGAATTTAGCCAATGCCCCTTTCACGGTCAAAAGTAAAGACTCTGCATCCAAACCATCAGCTGAGACAAAATCAAGAAACTCTTCATGAATGTCGTCATTGTATATGTAGTGCAGAACAATAGATATCTTCTCTTTTTTGCTCACATCTTTTGTTTCATCCACCATTAAAGTAAAGTGCTCTCCTAGTTTAACCTTGTTACTAACCTGTTCTCTCAAAATGCAGGCTGTTATATCAATTAACTCGTTCTGAATGTCATGATGGACATATTTTGGTTACCTGGCCCACTAGATCATTTTTTGGATACAGTGCTATCAAACTTCCCCATCAGATGTAACATTTCAAGGAAATTACCTCTGTTGGTGGACTGTTCCTTCTCTCGGTGGCCTCTCTGACCAATGGTTTGACACACTGTAGAGCGCAGTGACTCAACAACTGCAAAACAATTTGAGGAAAAAGTTCTGCAACAGATCCGACTGCAGGGGTAAATTCAAAGGAAAGTTGCAACCATTATTCTGCCCCATTAAGACAGCAGCTGGTCCACACTGGCCCGTGAGGTGCAGGCAAACTTGAGCAAGGAGTTGACATGTAAAATCCTCAGAGATCCATTCAAAACAGATATCACAGAAAATAAAGAGAAGTTCACAAGTAAGATTGAAAAGATGGCAAATGGATTGCTCAGTATACATAAAACGCATAAAGAAACTGTTCTTCTCCTGTTGGATAACAAAGATGACAAGTCACTATGTTACTTATTAAAGACTCTGCAATTCAAGTTCAAGCATTCGGATCACCCAGCATTCATCATTATCAATTCTGTCAGCAAGAGCGCCGTTCGAGTACCAGGTGTTGTGAAACTTAAACTGGAGCTTTTACCAGATGAGAAGAAGAGGTGAAAAGGGAATACAAGAAAATGTCACAGAAGTTGCATTCCTTTTACATAATGCAGAGGGGTTTCCAGAGAGAAGATGCAGAAAAAGTGATCACAGAAGAAATGGTGAATCATATAGAAAAGGACTCAAAGTCAAGCAGAACAAGACTTCTTAGTCACAAGGCTTGAGGGTCTGACGGGAAAGGAAATGTTTTCCAAACTGATTCTTGACATCTTGGATGAAGGGGAAAATAATACTAAGCAGTGCATTGATTTGTTGAAGTTGGCTTCATTTCTCTTCTCAACAGACCCATTTTATCCTCAAGCACTTGCACGTTTGTATTACATAAAGGTAAATAAGGAGAACAATTATAAAATGGCAGTAAAGGCCATTAACAGAGATTAAGAAAACTCTCATATAAAGGACACATTGGGGCAAGTTCATAAAAAACACCTGCAAAGTAATTTTAAGAAAACATCAAGAGACATTAAAGATTAGCTAACATGACATCATGAAAATGACATTTCATGCAGTCTGTTATGTTGCCGTGTTTGAAAGTAAGCTGTCTGCCAAGTTGTAAGTCCGAAGGTGAATAAATAAAAAAGTTATTTGCTTGTAAAAATGGGAGTCGACTCTGAATCACACAAACGAGTCGTGGATGCATATCTACGTCACTATACATAATCCCCGTCTACGTTTGGCTGAGACTGACGCGAAAACTTATTTCTCCTCGAAAAGAATGAAGTCTTTTGCAGGACTACTTCATTTCTTACAAACTGGCATCGATGTCCTTGAACAAAATTGGAATGCAATTGCAAATCCAGAGTCCAATAATGAAACCCAAATGGTTCATTACACTCTTGCCAACATCATCTTGAGTCAGTTTGATCAGCCGTGTGAAAATCTTCAGGATCTTCAGGCCAAGTTACAGGAGCTTTGGAAAACAGAAGAAAAACACAGAAGCCCAGAGTTTTATCTCTTGATTATTTTGCTCTTTCGGCCTGATGAAGCACAGCCAGTAAACCAAGACTCTCCAAACCTTAAAAACCGTGTCCAATATATGAGTCTGTCATATGAGAGAAAGTATCAGAAATACCTTCGCTGTCGCTTCCTGGTGCCTTTGTTCTTCTTAGGGAAAGGAAGTGGTTTGCCAAGACTGGTTCACAAAAAACTGTGTAAAACTGATCTGGAGCTCCTCACTGAAGGAGATGAAAATGTAGAAGTCAGTTGTCTTCAGCGTATAAACGGGGAGGTAAAAAAACATCAAGTGTTTGCTGTTAGAGATGGGCATCAGATTCAAGTCAGCCCTTGCAAACCGGCTAGTGTGTACAGAGAAGGTGTACAGAGAAGCGTGGTGTCTTTCTACCTTGGCTTCACGATCGAAGGTCCTGTGGCTTACAACATCAGATATGATGAGAACAGTAAGTGAAGGACTAATAAACACTTTATCATATTCATCAAACATCTGTCAACAGTACCCTGTTTAACATTTTATTCCCTTTTCTCTGCAGATTAAATATGATGGTAACAGCGCTACGAAATGAATCACTGAACTACAATGTCCTCAAATGTCAGATCCAGGACGACATCTTAAATATCTTCTTAATACTTTTGTTTCTAAGTTGTGAAGAAAGAAAGTGGAGGGGATGAGACAAGTTATAGTAGATGTACATTGTCCTACTTTCTTGGATTGATCCTAGCTTATGTTTTACCAAATAGGGTCTCTTAACTCATAACATCTGTTGGCCAGAATTAACTTCTGTGTTTGATGTTAGTCCAGTTCATATCCTATACAAAATTATACCGATCATGGACACTTATAATCGATAAAAAGCATACAACTTAAAATGGATTTTGGGGACATATATGAATACTGTAAAAAGTCTTATGAGCTTTACATCCAACAGTTTGCTTTGGTGTTTGGTATTAGCAGAAAATAAAAGAAACAACTGATATTTATATACAAATCATTTAAAGTTCTTAGATTGAATTACATTTTGTGTCAATTGTTCATATGTATTTTTTCATTTGTTTTTAACAGCGAAATTGTGTGCCTTCTTTACCAAGCTTTACATGCCATTCCTCATATTACAGAAATAATTTGATTATATCTTTACATGTATTAATCAAAGATGGTTTCAGTAAATATTACATGTTTGCATATACTAATCATATTTGAGTTCATTCAATGACTTACACTAACTTGCAATGGAAAAACTTTTAATTGAACACAATCAAATGATATTGATATGGGAAATATGCAACTGTACTTTGTAGTATACACAAAATATAAATAATAATAAAAAAATTAAAATATGCGCTTGTGTGTGTTGTCTAAATGGTGTTTCATCTTTAGTTAAAAGTCTATGAGTAAACAGTACATGACTCTGGTTGACTATAGGCATAAGGCTCTACTTAGGACAGGGGTAGAAACCTTTGTGACCAAAAGAGCCATTTTGGGGCCTTTCCCAGCAAATAAAATTTGTCTGGATCCACAAATATTTCTAACCTCTTATATTACTATAACACACGTTGTAATGCATGTAAGGTACTGGTTACCCAGTTGCACTTCAAGGTGGCAATTTTTTTGTATTTAGATGTGAACAATTTATAAAAAAAAATCCTGGCAAGAAGTGGGAGTGCTACAATTGGAGAGTAGCGTGAGGTGTTGCACGCGCTACTATAGTTCGCATTTTTCGGTGAACTTTTGTTTTGGCTTTTGTTTTTGCTGTGTTTGATGAACAGCCACAAGAGACCTCATACGGACATCATGCTAGCCAGGCAGGATTTAAACTATGCCAGCTAAAGACCAAAAATTTGGTTTAAAGACGAAAAACGTACCAAGCAGAATGTTTTGTCACCATTTACATTTACATTTACATTTAGTCATTTAGCAGACGCTTTTATCCAAAGCGACTTACAAGTGGGGTAGGTAATGGAACCAATTAGGACATCATAAGTACAACTTTTTTTTTAAAGAAGAGAAGAAAAGAGTAGAGAAGAGAGTTGAGTCAGAACAGATCAGTCAGATGTCAGATGTTGGCGGAAGAGATGTGTTTTCAGGCATTTCTTAAAGATGGCTACAGAATCTGCAGATCTTGTAGCAGCAGGCAGATCATTCCACATAGGTGGAACAGATCCGGAGAAGGTGCGCGAGAGAGATTTTTTACCTTTATGGGATGGCACCACAAGACGCCGTTCATTTGCAGAGCGTAGGGATCTGGCGGGTACATATGTCTGCATTAGCGAGTGAAGATAAGGTAGTGCCAAACCAGTGGTGGTCTTGTAGGCCAGGAGCAGAGTCTTGAATTTAATGCGAGCGACTCTAGGGAGCCAATGTAGCTTAATGAGTAGAGGAGTGACGTGTGCCCTCTTCGGTTCATTAAAGATAACTCTTGCCGCAGCATTCTGGATCATCTGTAGAGGTTTGGTTGTGCAAGCTGGAAGTCCTCCCAGTAGTGTATTGCAGTAGTCCAGTCTGGACAGGACTAGAGCCTATACTAGGACTTGCGTAGCATGCTCTGATAGGAAGGGTCTAATTTTCCTGATGTTGTAGAGAATGAATCTACAGGACCGGGCAGTGCTGGCGACTTGATCTGTAAAGTTGAGCTGATCATCGATCACCACTCCCACATTTCATTTCTGACACACTCATACAGTGTCCGACGCTGTCTCTCATCTGTCAAAGCAGAATAAAACCGCTTCTGAATGTTTCTTTTGTCATTTCCGCCCGCGATTCGAATATCTGAAAAGGCAAATACATTTACCCAGCCAGGGTGTAGTAAATGTGTTTTCAAAGATGTCTTGAAGAAATCAGGACAGAAGTGGTCAAAACAAAATAGATGGATTACAGCAGCATTTGTAAATGGGTATCTGCCTCTTTTGTCCATTGTTAATCCAATAGACCAAAATGCATCTAAACACGAGGATTTCTATTTGACTTCTTCTGCCATGAAATACCAAACCATAGGGCCTGGAGACTTGAAACTTAGCCTGATGATTTAAGGAGAGATAGACAAGGTACGGCCAAAAACACAAAACTGCTCATATAAACCGTTTTACCTTATTATTGGAATTCTTGCGTGTCCAGAGGTCGCTCGCATTTGTCGACTGCAACCATCATCGAGATGTCTCATTTCAGATATTTTTTTATGAACATTTATTTTAAATGTAATCATTGTAGTTTCCTTGCTTTTCTGAAATACAACCTTGAAATAACAAACCTGGATGACGTATGTGCCTGACAAAAGAGACTTCCAGAGGACGCACCCTGTCATAGTTCAATTTAGATTAACATAACTGTAAACTATAATACAAAAATATTTCATTAAATCAATTAACACTATTAAAACTGAAAGACAAAAACATTTAACATACAGAACAAGTTAGTATAAAATTAAATTCCCATTTTGATTCACATGTAAATAATTCTTTACCTAAAGTAACGCATGGCTTTGGAAACATCGAACTGTCAAAAAAATACTTTAACAGGCAAATGCGATGTGTTTTTACTAAGCAAATGATTGGGTTTACAAAAATTAAACATGATAAATATGGTTTACTAAAGAAGTCTAGCATAAGAAAACACATCAATAATTCTTTAAATGTGATGACACAAAAGTGACATATTATCATGGGCAAACGAACAGTGGATTGCAGTGGTGTGCACTACAGCTGAGACACTGTACAATTTGTTTTGAAGTCATTCCCTGTAGATTCTATTGCTATTTACATGTTAAGATGTTTAGGGTCAGGGTTTCGTAAGACTTGAAACACCATGGGTTTGTCGGGAGCCCTTGATTTAAGATGAAGCTGTTGACAGCAGTAGACTAGCTTTACAAGCCTTAAATCATTTTAATGAATTATTGCAAAATGATTCATTGTTTAGAAGTGTTCGAAAGGGCACGGTGGCGCCACCTATGGGTCAAAACATTGTAAAGCAACAAGGTCTCAGCCCAAACTGACAGATTTTACTAAACAATTGGAATTATTTTTCTTATAAGGGTTCTGCCAGTGGGTGTTCCTGGAAACTGAAAAATCTATAAGAATCAACAGCTTATTTCAAGCTCAATTTAGAGAACTTGGCAATAAAACGTACAATTAAAATATAAACAAAACTGCTTGAATACAATTGACAAAGACCAAAGACAGTGGTGTATAGTATTGGACTGAATCAAGTGTAATTTGTTACTGTATTCTTTTTGGCTACCTGGTAGTGGTACTGAGTATCAAAGTTATTAGCAACATCCCCTCTCTACTTCACTACATTTTTGAATAAGTGCATTTACTCTTTACTCCACTACATTTGTAATAACTACTGCAATTACACATTACATTTAGCATGTTTTGTGTTTTGCAGTTTATTTCTGCAACAGAAGCAATTTATCCATTTCCAGGGTATTGAGAGTACTGTATCTTAAGCATTTTCCCTTGCTTACTAAAACTCGTCAACATGGCTTCAGGTAGTTGACATCACTAGTGTTTTATATGTGAGATGAGGACATGACTGCAGCTAGCGATGAGGCCTAAACCAGCATGTCAAATGCAAACGGATTTGACTTTTAATTTTACTAAACATTATTTTATTTATCTGTTATATCTTTTTTAAGGATATTAGTTTCCTTATGAGCACTTGAGCTTAACTGAAACTAGAGTGTTTTTAATGGATGCGTTTGGGCTCTTGTGTCGACCTTGATTTAGTGCAATTTTGTGGTGTTCAGTTTTATTATGCTTTTAGAAAATAATATGGTTAAATTGTTAAAACAATTCAAGGGGGATGGGGTGCTTAAATATTTGATTATTTACAGACGATATTTAATGTAAATGTATATTACAATAATTATAAATGGGAAAGTGAGGGGGGCATGCTTTTTGTCCATTTTTTTAACAAATGATGCCATCCCCTCGTACCTCCCCTCAAATTGAGTCCTGCTTACAATCAACTGTTTCTTGTTTTTCTCTTACCTGTCACTAAGGTGTTGAGGACTGGTGCCTTTTTGAGCCTTCATTCTATGTTAGTAATATTGCCTACTCAAGTACTGTTCAAATCTGAAACCCTGATACCTGATTTCACAAGCAAGGCTTAAGGCTAATCCAAGAGTGATATGAATTTGGGCCATTTTTTGGATTTCCGCCTGAATTTGGCATACCCAATCCACATACAGTGATATGAATACAACATTTCGGAGCCATATTCCAGGAAACCCCTCCAAGTTTCACACAACACTGCTGAAAGTGATGCACATTAATGTATGTGTTGTCAGTTCTGAAAAGACGTGAATTAATCTGAGGGGTCATGGGACCTGTAGACAATTCTTCATCATTACAACAGGTCTCAACAAATAGAGGAAAACTTTGTTTTCTCTATTATATGATATTCAATTATTATTCCGAAGCAACTGAAGTGTCCTTTTTTCGTAATTTCCGCTTAAATTTGTCATACCCAATTTTAAACATCCCCCATTACCACAGTGGTATAAATAAATGTAAGAAGCGAAACTTGGTGTTGAGTCTGTGGTGTTTTGGTCCAATTTTTTTGCTATAGGCTAGACTGAGTGAAAGACATTTATGTTTGTAAAAGAGAGAGATAAAGTAAATGTTTATGTGCTTTTTTCATCTAAGAGTGTGTTGGTGAGTAAAGACATTTATCTGACAATAATTGAAGTGTTTGGGAGAGTGTTTTTATCATTCTGCCATAAACTACCTTTTGTGTCATGATTCCACCATCATGTCATGTTTATTCATGGTCTTGCAGCAGAATCATGGCATGGCCTTAGGTTTTTTGTGTAGAGGGAGAGATAGTGAACCTATTGGCTCTCCGTACTCTCTCTCCCGTCCACATCTTTGTTTCTGCCATCTCCTTTCCTTGTTACCTTCCCATCAGTGTATCATCCCCTACACCAACTCCCTTGTCAATTATCCTAACTTAAACTAACAAAACAAGACAAAACGTCTAGAGGAACAGGCAAGGTAAGGGAATGCAAGGGTATCTACAGACAAGGTAAAACAGGAAGCAATAATGTACACGACTTGGAAACAATATAAAATAAACTGACACAGGACAGCGAAAACAGGGGCGTTAAACAGGGAGACGAACAAAAGATAATTAACAAGGGAACAGGTGTGGGTAATGAAACACTCAGGGAAAGCTGAACAAGAGAACGAGGGGACAGGGCCAATGACAAGACAATAGAGAGAGCATGGCAGGTCAAAACAAACAATGTCATGTCTCTCTCTACACTATACATGAGGGATCTGCCATTATTCTGCCACTAGACTAAAAAAACAATAACCATAGAGACAGAATCATGACAAAATGTGGTGAAATGATCTGATGACAGGTAGTTAATAAAATAATAATAATTACAATATAGTAATTTAAAAGATGTGAAATCCATTTTGAAGGATTTGCAGCTTTTGTTTTTTCTGAAGCCTATATGCAGCTGTAGGTGCAATATATGTGTCATGGTTTCACCTCTCCTTGTCAGGTATTTCTTGGTTTAGAGGTGGAATCATACAGAATCCTCTGTTTCTTGTGGGGAGAGATGGTTTTGACACTTGCGGTCTTCCATACTCTCCCCGAGTCACGTCATTGTTTCCCTACCCTCCTGTTTCCTAGTTTGTGTTAATTACCTCCCCTATAAAACATCTTCTTGTTTCTTTGTCTGGCGCGCGTTCATTGTATGTGATACCTGTAAGCTGTTTGCTGTAAGCTTCACCTTGCCTGTGAGTTTGCTGTTACCTGTATGAGCTGTATCCTGTTTTCCTGTTTTCCTGTTTTCCTGTTTTCCTGTTTTCCTGTTTTCCTGTTTTCCTGTTACCTTGTTCCTGTTCCCCCTTTCCTAGTAAGTTTAGTTTAGTGTTATTTCAAGTGTTTGTTTTGTAGTATAGTTAGTCCCTGTTCTTGTTTTATTAAAATAGTTAATCCTGTCCTGTTTTCCCCATCGTGGGTTTTGTTTTGCCTTTTGGTCTTTTGTTGTTTAAATAAACCTATCAACCCCTCATCTCAGTGGCGGAGCCAGAGAGGTGTCCTTGGTCCTCGGACATCTGATTGGCCACCCCGAGTGCCACCCCAAATTTGATTGGCCAGTTTAATGATGATTGACATCTCATTTCACCACTTGATGAAAAAGCGTCCAGTACCGCGCGCAGCTTTCAAATTAATCAAGGACGAAAGTGATGCGAGTAACAGAAGAATAAGGACATTTCTCATATAAGGTTAGTTTTAAGACTTGGCATTGGGATTTTGTTTGCAGTAATCATTTTGAAAGTGAAGTCGCTGTATGAGTAAATATGAATGTTGGCGATAGACGGGTTAATCAGATAAGAGAGATCGGTTCCCGATTTAGCCTAAACACTATGTTTAACGTTACATTTGTGCTAGTTATATACACATAAACAGTGCAGTGCCAATACATTACACTATTTTCCTGTTAACTTAATGTAGGCTAACGTCAGCTACAGCCTTCACCAGTGTTTAAATGTTAAGCTAACTTAAAAATTCTTAAGCTATTTATCTGGTCGTGATAGTCAAAAGATTAACTCAATTGCAAATAGCCGGTATTACGACAGCGTTTTAGTGCCACATTAAAAATAAAAAAATCCAAGATGTCGAGAATAAAGTCGAAATGTTACGAGAATAAAGTCGAAATGTTTCGAGAATAAACTCGTCGTAAAACGTATTTTGTTTACGTGAAAGTTGTATTTTAAGAGTTTAAGTTATGTTTAAGCACGATTGTTTCTAGCAATTCTGTTATTTTTCTCAAAATATGACGAGTTTATTCTCGTATTACTACGAGTTTATCCTCGTTACATTTCGACTTTATTCTCGAAACATTTCGACTTTATTCTCGAAACATTTCGACTTTATTCTCGAAACATTTCGACTTCATTCTCGTAACATTTCGACTTAATAACAAGGATTTTTTTTAAATGAGTATTATCAGGCTTTCGTATGGACTGCCACTCTTAAGGTTTGCTTTGTTGGAATTCAACAAACACTGCAATATATGACTGCAATACATGCAGGATTTAAATGATTTATGCCGTTATAAAGATAAAAAACACTTGTTCATCACAGAAGACTGAGAGATTAAAACAAAAGTAATCATTGTTGATTATTGCCTATTATATATTGTGTGGGTTTGATTTTACTGAAGTTTTACGCATTAAAGGACATAATGTAAACTCGACAGAAGCCTGTAAAGTGGGCGAAGAACAATCTCCATCACTGAACAATCCCTGACTTCTATTTAATTTTGCAAAAAAATCAGCCGTTATAATGAATGGATCTAATTATACTGCATAATTAACTTTAGAATAAAGTCGAAATGTTACGAGAATAAAGTCGAAATGTTTCGAGAATAAACTCGTCGTAAAACGTATTTTGTTTACGTGAAAGTTGTATTTTAAGAGTTTAAGTTATGTTTAAGCACGATTGTTTCTAGCAATTCTGTTATTTTTCTCAAAATATGACGAGTTTATTCTCGTATTACTACGAGTTTATCCTCGTTACATTTCGACTTTATTCTCGAAACATTTCGACTTTATTCTCGAAACATTTCGACTTCATTCTCGTAACATTTCGACTTAATTCTCGTATCATTTCGACTTTAATCTCGTAACATTTCGACTTTATTCTCGAAACATTTCGACTTCATTCTCGAAACATTTCGACTTCATTCTCGTAACATTTCGACTTAATTCTCGTATCATTTCGACTTTAATCTCGTAACATTTCGACTTTATTCTCGAAACATTTCGACTTTATTCTCGAAACATTTCGACTTCATTCTCGTAACATTTCGACTTAATTCTCGTATCATTTCGACTTAATTCTCGTATCATTTCGACTTCATTCTCGTAACATTTCGACTTCATTCTCGTATCATTTCGACTTTAATCTCGTAACATTTCGACTTTAATCTCGTAACATTTCGATTTAGTTCTAGTAACATTTCGACTTTAATCTCGTAACATTTCGACTTTAATCTCGTAACATTTCGACTTAGTTCTCGTAACATTTCGATTCAGTTCTCGTATCATTTCGATTTTGTTCTCGTATCATTTCGATTTTGTTCTCGTATCATTTCGATTTTGTTCTCGTATCATTTCGATTTTGTTCTCGTATCATTTCGATTTTGTTCTCGTATCATTTCGATTTTAATCTCGTAACATTTCGATTTTGTTCTCGTAACATTTCGACTTTGTTCTCGTAGCATTTCGACTTTGTTCTCGTAGCATTTCGACTTTAATCTCGTAACGTTTCGACTTTATTCTCGACATTTTGGATTTTTTTATTTTTAACATGGCACTAAAACACCGTCGTACCGTCGTAGGTCACAAACACCAGGTTAAGTAAATTATTATTTCTCTTTTGATGCCAGGTTAGGGTTACACATTGACTTTCTATCATGGTCTATGGACCCCCTGAAGTTGCCTTGGCCACCCCCAGGACACCCCATGAGAAAAACTCTAGCTCCGCCACTGCCTCATCTGCCTTGTCCTGTCTCACCTGCAATTGGGTTCAACCTTGTCTCCCCGTGACAATATGAGAAGGTGAATCAGCAGCTTATTTAAGCTAAAATTCAAAAGTGTGTCAAACAGAGCCAAAATTAATAGGCTACATATTTTAATATTTTCACATAATGCAAACTATTTTGAAACTGTAATTTTTTACTTTTGCCCATGTGAGGTGAGATGATGTTGCAATGACATTTACTTAATGGTCGTAGCTCCAATCCAGAGGGTCATAGATTCTTGCAACTCCTTTCTGAAGATGAAGGCAGAGGTGGAGCTAGCCACCCCCCAACCCCTGCGATGTGTGGACAGGGATCAACCTTGTGGTGGTGGAGAGGATGGGGGTGAATATCAATGTCTGAAGAATAGGCGCATTTAGTGAGGTTTGAATCAGGCCCGGTTCCTGCCAGGTGATAAAGGGTGGGCTAGCAGATATCCTGGGAGGGCATTTACCACACAAAGTAGGCTATATAACTACAAAAAATTAAGAGACCATTTCAAAAGTTCTTTTTTCAGATAAGAATGTGTTTTGGTAAAATTATCATTTGTGTTCATTTCTATAAACTTCTGACAACATTTCTCCCAAATTTCATATAAAATGTTTTTTTTTGTGTTTTTTGCATAAAAAAAAACAAAACGGATCAAAGCAACAGAAAAGAGGATCTGCGTTTTAAAAACAGAAACCCTCGCAACAAAAAAACTGAATACGTTTATATTTCGTTTTAAGCAACACAAAACTAATGTTTGTGAATGTTAGAAAATGTAAATAACAAGGATTTTTTTTAAATGAGTATTATCAGGCTTTCGTATGGACTGCCACTCTTAAGGTTTGCTTTGTTGGAATTCAACAAACACTGCAATATATGACTGCAATACATGCAGGATTTAAATGATTTATGCCGTTATAAAGATAAAAAACACTTGTTCATCACAGAAGACTGAGAGATTAAAACAAAAGTAATCATTGTTGATTATTGCCTATTATATATTGTGTGGGTTTGATTTTACTGAAGTTTTACGCATTAAAGGACATAATGTAAACTCGACAGAAGCCTGTAAAGTGGGCGAAGAACAATCTCCATCACTGAACAATCCCTGACTTCTATTTAATTTTGCAAAAAAATCAGCCGTTATAATGAATGGATCTAATTATACTGCATAATTAACTTTACATCAATCTGCTGTTGTTTATGAGGTCCGTGAGCGAGCATCGCGCCTAAAATAAACTATTTTACACAGTTTTTTGCCACCACCTGCAGCATGAGTATATTTGAAATGGAGGTAGACAGATTTATTTCTGATGCAGGAGCTTTGGAGGATGGAGCTTTCAGTCATTACTAATGGTCAACTGGTTAAAATAGCCTATGGCAACCAAATAATAGCTGTTTGTTAACAACACACAATAAGACTGCAAAAACTCTCGTTATAATAAACCAATCAGACTTTATTGCATAATTACTTTTACATGCTGTTTATAATAAACTAATAAACAGTGCGCCTAAAATTCCTTTGCACAGTATTTTGCTTCCATCATAGCATGTAGCATTCTTTGCTACAAACTAGAGCCACTATGTGAGTGAAAAGTGACGTTGCTTCCAGCCAATGGAAAAATACTGTCATTTTTTGAGTTATTTTTTTATTCACATTGGGTGGGCAAGACTCAGCCCACCCCTGCCCATGCCTACATCCGGCCCTGATTTTCTATATATTTTTATACACATCATTCCAGCCAGACGATCCGACTGTTTTTGCACCCATGTCAGCATGCCTTAGCGACATTTCGCTCTGGATGAAGGACCATCACCTGAAGCTGAACCTCGCAAAAACAGAACTGATTGTAAACTCGTCTGACCCTTAAATCCATCACAACTTCTCCATTCAACTAGGCTCATCAACCATCACATCTTCCAGAATGCTCAGAAACCAGTGAGTGGTGATCGATGATCAGCTAAACTTCACAGATCAGGTTGCCATTCCCGCTAGGTCCTGTAGATTCAGAGGGTCTCGAGGTGAAAGCTCAAACCAATGAAAAGATGGTTTGTAAACTTGAAAAATCACTGTGTGGATTCAAACTGTCAGCCAGAAACTGGAACAGAATGTTGAATAAATATTTATGTGAGAACAAGTTTGTACAAATTGCTGCTGATTATTGTGTTTACACAAAGGTTACAGTAACGGAGAAAGTTGTCTTAGTCATATGGATAGATGACATGTTTATGGCAGCCATTGACGTGAAAGCCCTTAAAAATGTGGAAGGGATGCTCATGGCAAAATTCTAAATGAATGATCTAGGAAAATTGTCACATTTTCTTGGCATTGATGTTCAGCGAGATGCTGATTGTGTTAAAATGTCACAACGTAGATATGTTGAGAAAATACTTGAGAGATTTGACACAAAACATTACAAATTCAGGGTTATGCCCTGCAAAGAAAAACTAAACTACACAGATGATGCTGAGTTAATGGGTGATGTCAGAGAATACAGAGAGGTAGTATGTTGCTTAATCTACCTGTCAACATGTACAAGGCCGGACCTAAGTTTTTTTGTAAGTAAACTGTCACAACATTTTGCAAGCCCAACTGTAGAACAATGGAAGACTGCCAAGCCAGTTTTAAGGTATTTGAAAAACTTCTAAGACAAAGAACTGGGTTACAGGAAGGGTGTGAATGAGAACTTAATACATTCAAACAGCGATGCAAATTGGGCAGCTGATGCTTCTGATAGATGCAGCACCACAGGTAATTTCATTAGTCTAAACAAAAATGGTCCACTGGTCTCATGGAAGACCAAAAAGCATCCAACTATTGCACTGTCTGCTTGTGAGGCAACTGTACCAGAATGTTTACACTTACAGCAATTGCTGCAAAATATTGATGATAAGAAGTATCCTACTAAGGTCTATGAGGACATTCAGGTCGCCATAGCCAAAGCAAGAAATCCGGTGGATGGACAAAGATATAAACATGTTCACATTAAATCACATTTTGTGAGGTCAGTAATAAACGAGAGCAGGATTAGTCTAGAGTACTGTCCAACTGATGATATGGTTGCAGATGTACTAACAAAACCAGCAACAAAGCTTAAGCTATAGTGCAGGTTTAAAGGTTTTTGCAAGTGTCCTAATGTTGTTTTAGAGTCCCCAACAACATGTTCAAATGCATCAAAGGTAAAAAACGGTGCTATTTAAAAAAGAAATATGCATTTAGTATCTATCCATTTCTCAAAGACCCCTAAACAATTCCTCCGACGCTGTTCAATTTTTCCGCTTTTCTAAGCTCCTCCCTACAGTGTGCTACGATTGGACAACTGGCCCAATTATTTGTCATTGGTCTTTCTTCATCCACCGCTTGTCAGAAACGAAGCGCCCATTACCACAGTTCTTATGGCATCATTATTACCAAATCACAAGAACTCCATCTATCTTCATAAACCATTCAGACTTTTGTTTTCTATTTGTCTTTTTCGTCATAGCTGTGGGATAAAAACTACGGCTCTATCCAAAAGTTGATCATTATTTTGATTATACAGAGAGGAGTAACTGAGCAAGTTAGCGAGAGCTTCCAAAGAAAATTAAAGCACCTTCACATACTAGAATTATATAGTGCTGCAGTCTGTTTTTAAACTAGTGACAAGCAAAAAGGGGATCGTGACCACAGCTAAACTTTGCACACTTGACAAAACCATAATGTGAGACATGTTAGCAAAGTGCTACAGTGACTAATCGATAAAGGGATACAGTTTGTACAATACAACGACACGTAGAACGACAGCAGTCAGTCTACCGCCACATTATTAGATAAGAGTTGGATTATTAAAACTCTAACACTGTTATACATTGTTTACCTGGAAACCTACAGCTGTACTACATGTACAACATGGATTAGCACAATTACTTTATATTGTAAGCACTCAATTCAGCATGTACACATAATGTATGTATCATACAACTTACAGTCGCTTGTTGGTCCAAATACGTTACACACTGTGATGTTGGTCATTTTATTGGATTCATGAAACCTGCTCTTCAAGGAAATTTTAAATGTTTATGTTTGGAGGATGAATTCTGTATACTTGTGAAGAAATGACAAAATAACAAATATGTGAGCGAGTGGGGGTGTTAACATGAGTACATAGCACTATCATCTTTATTATTTGAATTAATTGTTTTCTTTATAATCATTCTGTTGTCCAGACAAATCACATTATTGGATTTTTTCATGTGATCAAACCAGTGACTGATGATGAACACGTGTATATTTTGTTTAATCAATAAAATACAAGCCAGTTGCATGGACTGGTTACTGGTATACGATACATCGTATCTTGAGTATTATTTGAGCACTCTGTTAATATTAATCATTTCATGTCCACTACATTTAACAGCCCCTAATTATTATCAAAAATAATAATTACAAATACACATACATGAAGAAATTAAATTTATCACATTCATTTTCCAACATGAAGGAGAAAACCTCTCATCACATTAATCCAAGAGATAAATGTCCATAATTACGTATTCAATGTTCATAACAGTTATTTTTCGTCGAATCCATAGATCAAAGTTTATGTTAAAGCAAAATGTCCATCTAATTTCTATCCATAATTATTCATCTTCTGCTTCCATTAAAAGACAGGTAGCTGCTTTAAGTTTTAACTTTCACATGACATACATTTCCTCTTTTGACTAAACAAAACCAATTCCAGGAACAGCTTGGCAGATGGAACTCTGTCATCCATCATGACAGTGAAAATGGCTGGCCTTTTTTTATTTGTACAAATTTATGTATCACTTTTTTTAGATCAGACCCCCTTCCCCACCCAAACCCCCGCCGCCACCAAAATCTCAATCTGAACTCATTTCAAAACATGAGAGCCCTGATTTAAGTTTCACACTTCTTAAGTCCGACTAGAAATAAGTATAAAATTACATCATTCATATAATTCTTGACAGCAAGAATATAATTTCTATTCACTGATTCAAAGATTCGTAAAGGTTTCAAAAGTTCATAAAAGTATTTTAAAAATATTTAAACAATGTAACATTTTAAATAGTCATATGTTTCGGCCAGATGCATGAACTTAGTCCCTGATAGGACTTTTCTTAACAAGAAGACGTTTTTTAACAGCTACTCTCATTGAAATTAGTTCTGAATAATCAGTATCTTTTAAATTTCAGTCAGACTAGTCTTAATCTTCGACTTAATTTGTATCACATGTGCAGTATATATGAGTATTGAATGCATCAGCTGTATCCAAATTGTTGTCGATGTATGATGAGAGCGGACATTTCATTTTCAGAGAAATGAAAGAAAAAGTGTCATTAAGTCAAATCCACTGTCAGAACATTTCAACTGCCTGACATTCCTTTGAGGGTTGAGTGGTATTGATACAGATCTCAGTTTTCAGTTTCAGTTCACTTTCGTTTCACAGGAAAGAAAAGTAAAAGTTATTTTCTTTCAATAGACATTAATTATTCTACCAGAAGACTCGGGAGGCGAGATGACGTTGCAATGACTATCGGATATTGAATATCGGCGTCTCAAAAATGCTTAAGTATTTACATTCACTATATACTGCAGCTTCTATCCTGCAAAATGTCCTCGTAAGCAGACTTCTGAGTGCTGAAAAGATGAATGGGACATATTATGGACTCATAGACTTGGCAAGCATGGGCAATTAAGGCCATGAGACTGCAAGTCAACAAAAAGTGTGTAATTTGGGACAGAGCCTGAAGCCCCCTTTGAATCCCATGTCAGGTGCACATAAGTTAAATATTTTACTATTTTGGAACCACTATGAAATGATAAGCTATGTTTTGTCATAGTCCCAGTTTCCTGGTTTGTTTCCACAGTCTGTCCTGTGTTTCATTCCCAGGATCCTCCATGTTCCCGCACCTGTCTCCTGTCAGTAATAACACATTGCAGCGATCCCTCTCATCATCTTTATTTAATTTCCTGTTTCTCCTCTCGGAGGTATAGTCTCAATTTACAATAAGTGTTGAATCAACTGTTGTTAATATTAATAAATATCTCCAGTTTATGTATCCCTCCGAGCCTCCTAGTATATATAGCCGTGACATAAAAATATAAATAATACTATGAATGTTGATAAATCTATCAATGAAGATAAAGCTCTCTTGTGCTATTTGTATATTATAAAGTTTTTATCTAAATGTTTGCTTTCACACCATTTCAGAACTCATTTTCAGTACAGTTCAGTAAAAATGTGAAAGAATCTATAAAGTTTGTTACACTTTATATTTTTTCAAAAACTTTTATCAAATATCCACAAATAAAATGAAATACATCTCTAAATAATCATCTGCACTCATCAGTTATTTAGTGAGATGAAATATGCGTTTTCTAAATCATCTGCTTACTCATTAAGGAGGGATACTGAAATACTAATTAGCTTCTAGCAGAATATTATTTATTAATGTGCCACTTTCTTAGCCAGTACTATTGTGTCCAAACATTCATTTACAGATCAATGAAATGAACTTTGTGAATATACCTTGTAAAAACCTCACTGACCTCTTTTCAGTAGATATATAAATATGTTTACATGATTTTCACAGAATTTGCTTAACTGTCTTCGATAAATGCATCAACTTGGCAAAATGTAGGCTAATGATGTCTTAAAGATAAATGGCAAATTCAATTGTGCAAATCAAACACAAAAATGTATTTCTGTTTCTGAGGGAGTCATTATTTCATATAAAACAAAACTTAATTCAGGTGTAACAGGTTTATGACACAACATTTTTTGCCCATAAAAGGTTCAGAAAACCGAGGTTAGGACAGTAGCCCATTGTTGTTTCTACAGAGTACTAGACAACAGCTGACTGTCAGCAGAACGGTAAGACAATTCATGCTTTTCACTATTATATAAAAGTGTATTATTCAGCTGCTGACATTGTAGGAAAAACAAATGTTTTTCAAATGAACCCTTTTCTCAGCCTGTTCTGACAGCTTTACTCAGTTATTAACATTGTAAATCTATCAATACACTTCTGGTGGGGAAAATGTGAAAGTTTGCAGTCTCCTATTCTCCATTATAGGAGATGGTCCTCATAGATCACGAGGTCCAGGGGATGAGAATGGGTCAAGATCCAACTACTCCCACTTTATATACATTGCGGCAATTTGGCAAGTAAGTTGCAAACTGTGGGTGCCAATGTTTGCTTTTAAGTCTATGTTTGATCAATAGTCAAGATAGATTCATAATTTAGTGTAGGCATATCAGAGTTAAATATATGTTATCCCTAAACCAAACCCTGAAATCGAATAAAATATGAATTAAGTAAAGTTTATTTTCAGCAAGTTTGTTTTTCCGTCAAAAGAATAACTTATTTTAGTTACGTACGATGTAATGCAGAAATGGTAGAGCAACAATGACATGTATGACACTCAAAATGAAGTGGGAGGAGACTGGATCTGGATCTGACCTTTAACCCTGGACCTTGTGTTCTGCAGTGAGGAGCTTCTGGTCTAGTTAGCTGATCATCACTCAGTGTATTTATACTTCTGTTTCGTCTGTTCATTGTCAGTCGTTGTGTTTAATATGATTTAGTGTTTATTCTTGTTTTGGATAACGCCTTACACAAAGTTTTCTGTTAAATGAAGACAAATTGTGATTAGATCCTAAATAAATGCATTTACTTATTGTTTAGTCTATTTGTAATTTAAATGATTTAATTTGATTCCAAAGTTTATTAGGGAATATTGCAGGGATGCAGGAGACAGATGGTATTCATTAAAGAAAAAAATGTGTTTTTTGCTTAAAGAGTACGTAGCATATGGTTTTTAAGGTCCTACTTTGGTTTATAGAGTGTCCAACGACAACTTTATGTTAATACAATGTGTTTAAACACTATAATGTCGTAATAATAGGCAGTTATTCGTACCTTACTTCTTGACTGACTCTCAAATGATTTGTTACGCGATTCATCCGTCTAGGCCCCTCCTACCCGCTAACCTTGTGTCATGTGATTTGTCAGATGGTGTAGTCTGTTGTGATTGGACAAACGTGTTCATCATTTGTCGCAAATGGAACGCCTGCCATCATTACAGGATTACGGTTTACATGTGGTTGGATGTCATGTATATTATATGTGTAGCTAGAGATGGCGGCAATATTACCGTACCAATTTGAGCCCGAGTCTGACGAGGAAGAAGATGCTAATGCACAACAAACTCCACCACGACTGGAGCAGTATGTTTGTCAGTGGCAAGTGACAACTCTTGTCATAAAAACTCCCAGTGTGACAACATGCATGTTGTGCTTTTGCTCATCAATGAAATAAAATATTATTTTCTTCTTAAAATACTGTTAATACGTTAGTAATACTATTATTTCGTCTTTACTGTGCGTTGTCATTGGAACATAGAGCATTTCAGAAAGTCGACGTTATGAAAAATTATTGTAGTATCACCCAAATATATCTATATAGGTGCACGTGCGGCAAATGTGTCAAAAGGCAAAGTTAATAGCAAGATAAACAAACTGTAACACCCCAGAAATAACGCAACAGGCTAACGTTGTGTTATATGCATTAGCTAAACACAGACATAGGGTACAAAAATATTTCTTGAAGTTCAGACAAAAATCAATAGTTACACTTACAGGTTGTGATTCGGTGGAGCTAACAGGTCCAAATAGAGTTGGTGTTGCCCTCTCTTTCAGGGATAGTCGTTTCACATACCCTGCAGTGAAGCTGCAGTCAAGATTATTAAAGCAATCATCGGTGAAATGACGCGCTCAGTAAAACCCTGGGATTGAATTGTAACCATTTTTCCCCTCAGACGTTCTTCCTTTGGAAGTTGAATTAAGGCCGACTTAGTGTCACACTGTAGAACACAGGCTCTAGACATGATACACACGCATCACGAACGAGCGACAGTGTTTGGGGGAGGAGAAATAAGTTTTCGCGTCAGTCTCAGCCAAACGTAGACGGGGACTATGTATAGTGACTTAGATTTGCGTCCACGACTCGTTTGTGTGATTCAGAGTCGATTCCCATTTTTACAAGCAAATAACTTTGGTATTTATTCACCTTCGGACTTACAACTTGGCAGACAGCTTACTTTCAATCACGGCAACATAACAGACTGCATGAAATGTCATTTTCATGATCTCATGCTAGGTACTCTTTAACATCTCTATTAGTGTCACAGAACAGCTGTGGTCAAAAGCACACGACTAAGATAGAAACCAAAAACAGAAATTTAAAAGCAATCCAGGAGCAAAACAGAAAAACCTTAACCTCACTTGACATAAATAAATAAACAAAACCAAACATTTAACTGTGGAAAACACAGGGCTTAAATACACAAGGGGAACATAATCAAAGAGAACAGAAACAGGTGTGGATAAATTAACAACTAGGAAAACTAATGAAGGAACACCTGCAAAACAGGAACACAGGAAATCAAACTAAACTGACAAAAACTGTAACAGTTAGGTGTCATCTTCATTAATCTTTTATCATTGTTCATTTGTTTTAATTCACCCTTTATTTTTCTTGCATGAAAATAATACTTATCTCCCTCTTCCAGGTATTTTGATTTCTTCTTGGCACTAGAATGAAAACACAAGAATTATCTTAATTGAACAACAATTTTAACACCCTTCACACAAACAACTCCTCTCTGATAGAAAAAAAGACAAACTAAAACAGGTCTGAGAATGTACACTGTGCCTTCATCCAAAGACAATGAAACTATCCCAGTTCCAACCAGTCTTAGAGATTCCCTCTCATGTCTTGATGTTGTGTGGGCTGACATGTTTGAGGCTGAAGACATTAACCATGATGAATTTCTTAGAGGAGCTCCACCAAAGTGGCAGAATTTTTACACATCAGTGAATCAGCCGACAGTAGTACCACTGGTCAAAAGGGACGGCTTTAATGATTTAATACAGTTAGTTGAGACAAGAAAAAGAAAACACTGTCTTATCACTGATGTTTCTCTAAGATATCAGCCTGGCAGTGGAGGGTCAACTCTTGCCATGCAGGTGCTTTGGCATTTCCGGGAAGGTCTCAGATGTGCCAGAGCGATCGATTCAGATCTAAACACTAAGCTGTCAAACCTGTCAAAAGAAGTGCTGGACCTTTTTCTACTGTATAACAAAGAACATGCAAAACAAGATCGGAGAACTGTGCTGCTGTTACTGGACACCAGGGAAAAGACGGACAATGATGTGCCAATCAAGAATGTTCTCTGTAATAATCTGATTGAAGAAATCCGTCGGAGGGGCATCAATACAGACACTCCAGTTGTGATCATTTTGAACTGCATCCCTACAGACTTCACTCTAACCGACAAAATGATTCTTCCCCCAAATCTCTCTGAAGAGGAAACAAAACAATTCAAGGAAAAAGTTTTGCAACAGATCCGACTACAGGGGAAAAGCCAAAGGAAAGTTACAACCGTTAATCTCTTGCACCACAAAGACAGCAGCGGATCAGCACTGGCCCTTGAGATACTATCAGACTTGAGTGAGGAGTTCACATGTGAGACCCTGAGAGAATCATTTAATACAGATATCGCAGAAAATGAAGAGGAGCTCAGACATAAAGCATGTAAAAAAACTGTTCTTCTCCTGTTGGATAACAAAGATGACAAGCCACTTCGCCACTTATTAAAGAATCTTCAGTCGAAGCTTAAGTGTTCTGATCACCCTGGATTCATCATTATCAATGCTGTAAGCAAGAGCGCCGTTCGAGTACAAGGTGATGTGAAACTGAAACTGGAGCTTTTACCAGATGAGAAGGAGAGGTTTGAGAAGTGGCTGGAGCTGGAAAATGAAAAAAACAAAATGTCACAAAAGTTGCATGCCTTTAACATAATGCAGAGAGGTTTCCAGAAAGAGGATGCAGAGAATGTGATCACAGAAGAAATGGTGAATCATATTGAAAAGGACCCAAAGTCAAGCGGAACAAGGATTTTTAGTTTTCTGGCTTTAATAAATTCATATGTTCCAGGTTCACACTTGTCAGAGTCTTTTTGCAAACAATTCATTGCCAAAAAAGAAAACTCCCTTGATAAGGGAAAACCTTCCCTGGAAATGATACTGAAGCCTTTCGAGGATCTCACTGTAATTTTCTCAGAGGGAGAACAGAAAGCCAACTGCATACGTCTGGCACATCCAATGATAGCTGATGCCTGTCTAAAACTGTTGACCAAGCACAATTTTACAAAATTTGATATTGCTCAGGACTTCTTGGGAAAATCAGATGAGATCAGTTATTTACAAACTTGCAAGAGCATGTTAGTCACAAGGGTTGTGGGTCTGATGGGAAAGGAAAATTTTTCCAACCTGATTCTTGATGAAGTAAAAGATAATGATCAGAATTGCATTGCTTTGTTGAAGTTGGCTACAGATTCGTTCATAGCAGACCCTTTTTATCCTCAAACACTTGCACGTTTCTATTACATCATGGTAAATAATGTAGTAGATGAAAACATCTATGAAAATGCAAAAATATATGCAAGAAAGGCTATTGAAAGAGATCCAAAAAACTCTTATCTAAGAGACACACTGGGGCAGCTTCTCAAAAACCAGCTTAACCATAAAACCCCCCCAAAGATGAATTTGGCAGTTGCAAACTCTGCCATTGATGCATTTAATGCTGAAGCTAAAGCAGCTGAAGTCGAGTCAAAAGACAACAACAAATTCAATAATAGAGGCTTTTTTGGTTTTCTCCAGGTTTGCAATAAAATGTATGATATGGCACTAAAAAAAACTCTTGAACAAGAATACAAGGGAGATCTCAGAGGAGATATTGAGGCTAGATGTGATTTCTTTGAATGGTACCTGGCATACTCAAAACCAAACATTGATAAAGAGGACCTACACTACTTGTGTAAAGATGTTAAAACATGCTACACACACTATCTGCAGACTGGTGAAATGACCCCAAAAGAAAAAAAGTCTTTTGCAGGACTACTTCATTTCTTACAATCTGACATCAATGTCCTTGAACAAAATTTGAATGCAATTGCAAATCCACAGTCCAATAATGAAACCCAAATGGTTCATTACACTCTTGCCAACATCATCTTGAGTCAGTTTGATAAGCTGTGTGAAAATCTTCAGAATCTTCAGGCCAGGTTACAGGGGCTTTGGAAAACACAAGAAAAACACAGAAGCCCAGAGTTCTATCTCTTGATTCTTTTGCTCTTTTGGACTGATGAAGCACAGCCAGTAAACCAAGACTCTCCAAACCTTGAAAAATGTGTCAAATATATGAGACAATCATATGAGAGAAAGTATCAGAAATACCTTCACGGTCGCTACCTGGTGCCTCTGTTCTTCTTGGGGAAAGGAAGTGGCTTGCAGAGACTGGTTCACAAAAAACTGAGTAAAACTGATCTGGATCTCCTCACTGAAGGAGATGAAAATGTAGAAGTCAGTTGTCTTCAGCATATCAACGGGGAGGTGAAACATCTTAAGGCATATGCTGTTAGAGATGGGCAAAAGATTCAAGTCACCCCTCACAATAAGGCTAGTGTGTACAGAGAAGGCGAGGTGTCTTTCTATCTTGGCTTCACGATTGAAGGACCTGTTGCCTACAACATCAGATATGATTAAAACAGTAAGTAAAGCACTTCCCAAACACTTTTGTCAAACATCTGTCAGCACTACACTGTCAATTGTATTTCATTGTCAGTAAAACATTCTATGTCATTTTCTCTACAGAGTTAAAATCTGAATTGTGTGATTCAATTGCTGGACTGTGACAGAGGGACTGAATGAATCACTGAACTCAAATGTTCTTAAATGTCACACCCAGGACATATTTCAAATGTCTTCTTAATATTTTTGTTTCTATGTTCTGAAGAGAAAGAACGAAAGGTGGGGGGTTGGTATAAAAAGTAGAGTTCAGTTACTAGTTTCTTGATCATAGCTCACGTTCTATCATTGGTCCTGGTTATTCATTACATCTGTCGGCCAGAATAACCTTCTATGTTTCATGTTAGTCCAGTACATGTGCTTTACAAATTCAGACAGATTAAGGATACTTATACTGAAAAGCATAAAATTTATAGGGGATTTTTGGGACATATATGAATATTGTAATATTATAAAAGTCTTAATTGACAACTGTATGATGTTGTATGGTGTCAGCAGAAAATGAAGGAAACAACATATATTCACGTGCATATCATTTATAATTCTTAGATTTAATCATACACTAGTCAAATCGAGGTTGTATGATTTCTTAACAATTTGTGTCAATTTTGTTTTATGCTGATTTGATACTTTTTTAATAAGAAATTGGTGTGACTACTCTTTAAACCTTAAATGTTTACCTAATATCTAGTATTTTCTTGCGGAAATATTATTATCTCTACATATAATTATTATAGATTTCCTTTATATCTGCATATAGTTTTCATACATGATTTCTGTCAATGACTTTGCAATGGAAAAACTTTTATTTCAAAACGAAGTAACACAATCAAATTATGGTGACATGGGAAATATGTATCTGTATTTTGTGGTTTTGTCTAAGATTGAAAGTCTATGATTACACATGACTCTGATTGACTATGTGAAGGGCTCCTTACAATATTCTTTTGGAACAGATAAGCATTGCAGGGTATTTTTTTTCCATATGGGTTGTGCTTCTATAGATAATAAATAAACACTGTCAAAAACTCAGTGTAAAAAACTATTTTTTGTTTCTTAAAATGAATCGTGGAAGAGAGTTTGGAAGTGAAATATGACTTCTCTTCATGTGTAGCCTAGAACAGCATTGTTCTGTTTTGAAGATGCATTATTCATCATGTTAGACTGGTGAGTCTGCCAATATCAAAACATGTTACTCTTGATAGATCTAAATATGGTCCTGCTTTTTCAGAGTATTTATAATATCCAGCACATGACAACCCTTTTGATGCATTTCAAGAAGTAACAACACAACAAACATACAGACACACAACCATTTCTATGGAATAAAGTGGACGAAAACCATAAACTTTATTAGTATTCTTTATTAGCATTTTACAATCAATTGTCATTATCAATGGTGAATCTCAACTGAGTTTGGTTAAGTAGTAGATTTGGTAACGTTTTAGATGAGGACTGTGCAAAATAATTGAATCTTCCCTAGAATATATTCTGTGTTTTTGTCATGAATTGTTTAATTTCAACCCAACTCTTGCACTCAAAAATAAATCTCGCAGACAAGGGTTCCAGATCCCAAGAATTCAAGCTTTATTTGCTCGAGCAAACAAAGTGAGATATTCAGAGTTCATCTGAAGTGATCCAACAACTGTATAGCTCACTCCACACTTTATACAGAAATCTCAAGTTTTTTTCATATTTTTCACCAAACAGGTTTCATATGATATCACCTTATTTGTTAGACCGTCCCCTTTCTCATTTGCTACCATGATATTCCAATCAGGGTTCCTGGACCACCCCTCAGCCCACTCCTCTAGACACTGGAAATGAAAAACATACACATGCATGCAACCAAACGTTGACCAACCGCCATTACTCCAAGGCCCCTCCTTACGTGTGTGGTCAGAGGGTCTGGTTATACACCTCAGACCTTACCCTCAATCTCCACGCATGTAAGCAGGGGCCCAGGTTTATCCGCCTTAAACTACCCCTCACACTCAGAAGACTCCACTCCGTTTTTCATGTAGCCAAGTTTAAACCCGTCATACGTTCCCCCCTTAAACTTTTGACCTCTGACCCTCCACCCCCTAGACTCATAGAGGGGTCACCGGCCTACACCGTACGTCGACTCCTCAATATAAGGCGGTGGGGCAGGGGTCATCAATACCTAGTAGACTTGGAGGGCTACGGTCCAGAGGAGAGATGCTGGGTTCCTGCTCGAGACATACTGGACCATTCTCTTATAGACATTCTCGTATTCTCCACTCTCCTGAGTAGCTGCCTGGATGCCATGGGGCATCTTAGGGGAGGGGGTTCTGTCAGGCCCTGTCCCGAGTTTTTTTTTGCCGTCTGGTCCCTGGTTAGGCTACTCACAACAGCATCGGTTATTACCCACACCTGTTCCTCATTTTCTGCCCCTATATTTATACCGTCGGTTTCTCTCACTCAGCGTGGCGATGTATTGTTTGTTGTTCCGTTTGGACTGTACTGATGTTTGTGCTCTCCACTCAGTATTCACAAGCCAGGTTTTATTCTCTGCATCTTTCCACAGTTCCGCTGTTTACTCTCACTACCCTTGCGAATATCGGCGCATGCTCGCCCAGCTGGAGTGAACTATTTTAGTTTTTTTGTGCTAGGTGCTAGCAGTACTGTAGAAGATTAAAGTAGGGAAGGAAGGTGGCGGGATACGGCAGACATTTAAAATAAAGTTTTAATATAAATAATAACAGCCGGTGGCCCCTCACGGACGACCGCCGGCGAAATAACATAAATACATATATAAACACAAACGTAAAACATGTTCCGGCCCGGTCCTCTCTCCTCGATGGTCCGGTCGCTCGTTCTCTTATATGCTCCCATCTCCTCCGTGATTCGAGCCCGGTGTGCGCACAGCTGGCGCTCATTCACAATTACTCATCGGACTCGAAACACGGTCTCGCCCCGCCTACTCTACTACATACCCCCATCACCCCACACAGGCAGGGGGTACACCGAGACGGGAGCCCTCGGAGCGACCGGATAGAGAGAGGGGAGAGAGGGGAAAAAAATAATAATTATAGTCCGGTTCCCTGACATGCTACCGCTTGGTCTTCAACCAGCCGGGTTACTCTCCTTCGCGGTGCCTTGCGGTGGCCCTGGGCCCTCGGTGGACGGCTCGACCGTCCTCCCCCTGGCGGCCGGCGGTGGCTCCTCCTTTAGCGGGGCGTGTTCCCCGTCCCCTGCTCCTCCCCCTTGGGCGGACGGACACAGGCTTCGGCCTCTGGCGGACGGCGGCAACTCACCCGCTCCCGCTTGGACGACAGCCACCCCACCTCGACCCAGGGGCGCGGCAGCACAGGTCGCCGTTCCACCGAGGCTTACATGGTGGCCGCACTGTGCACTTACATTTCCCCAGAGCCACCGCTTCGGGCAGCCACTAGCGAACGCCATTCATCCGCGCTGCCCGAACTCTCCGGCACCGCGAGGCTACTCGGCGGCGAGGACTCTCCGACAGCATGTCTCTCCTTCCTCCCGGGTTTCGGCACCAATGTAGAAGATTCAAGTAGGGAAGGAAGGAGGCGGGCACCGGAAGACATTTAAAATAAAGTTTTCTTATAAATAATAACAGCCTGCGGCCCCTCACGGACGACCGCCGGCGAAATAACATAAATACAAATATAAACACAAACGTAAAACATGTTTGGGCCCGGTCCTCTCTCCTCGACGGTCCTGTCGCTCGTTCTCTTATATGCTCCCATCCCCTCTGTGATTCGAGCCTGGTGTGCGCACAGTTGGCGCTCATTCACAATTACTCACCGGACACAAAACACGGTCTCGCCCCGCCTACTCTACTACAAGTACCCTGTCACCTTGTCTTCTTGGGATTATTTGTTGCATGTTTGGAATAAATTCGCTATTTACCGAATTCCAGCATCTGAGTCCTGCTGTTTTCTGACAGACAAATAGTGCCAGTACGCTTGTGACCGATCCGAGTTCGATTCATGTCTCCAGTGTAATTTGCCGGTCCCACTACCCTTTCTCTATCCAATGCTTTCCTGTCTGTTCTCCAGTGTTCTGCCCCAACAAAGGCAAAAAGCCACTTAAAAACAACAAAATATATATGCTTGAAAGATAATGACAACTGCTTTAACCAATTTGCTTGTAATGACTCTGAAAAGTTACTTGTCCCAATTAAATTCGTGCTGAATTGTTTTGGAGATTAAGAATAATCAAAGACAGACAATCAGTATGATATATTTTCAACATGACATAAAATTCAACTCAAGTTTATTTACATAGCACTTTTCACAATGAACATTGTTCCAAAGCAGCTTTACAGGAGCAGATAAAAAAATCCCAGAAAGGTAAAACACAGCCCAGTTCATGGTGTTTATAGAGCAAAGTTTTTTTGAGAGCGTGGTTTGAGACAGAGCTCCGTCAAACTGTTTCTAAATATATCGTTTATTCCTGTTATTTCTTAATATTTATGTTCTAAATTGATTACTCACAGAGGGTTAAGCCTATCCTTAAGTGTATCCCATACCAAATATCGTCATATAACGCACAGATAAATTTGTTTTATACGATCATTCGTTATTAGCACTCAGGCTGTTAGCATTCTGCTCATTGTTCACTCACTGTTCTCATTATGACACCACTAATGGCTAATGATTCAGATATGTGTTTAACGTTACCTTTGAGTGCAGATGATGAATCTTTCTTCGCACTTCAGTCAGAACTGGAAGTATTGGAGAAGCAGATCCACGATCTACTCGAGAGGCAAACACGGCTGCGAGAACGTAAAACGGCGATGGAAACATCCCGGGCTGACGCTCGCAAAGCTGCGGTAAGTGTTCGACGTGATTGTAATACTCCTATCACTTCTACTCCGTGTGTTTCTATGCACAGATCCCTGGCTTCTAGATCACGACGAGCCGAAATGAATTTCACGCCTGCACCAGCACACACACGGCGGAAGGCGAAATCCAGGACCGGAGCGATGAACTCTCCCCCACCACCGCCACCGGTCTTCGAGATCCCTACCAGTAACCGCTTTGCCGCCCTCTGAGAGACGAAATCCAACGCTGTGGTCATCGGAGACTCAATCGTCCGGAACGTACGCGCCTCATTCAATGAAGGTAAGGTGCGCACTCACTGTTTTCTTGGCGCCCGTGTTCTCGATGTCTCTGCGCAGGCAGGGGCGATTCTAGGATTTTTTCAACTGGGGGGCACATGAGGGGCCACAATTAATATAGAGGGGCCATTCTTATGTTGTGTATTTATGTAGAACTGTAGATATCCAAATCATTTCAAGTTCAGTAAGCTTTAAAATCAGCAATAAACAGTGATACCCTATTATCTTTTAATAGCAGTTATTCGCTGCTCTAAATCAAAACAATAAAATACAATTTATATTAACTTTTCACTTTACAAAAGTGAAAGAAAAACTGTAATAAATAAAATAATCCAATGTATTAGTGTACAACTCACAAATAATAATAGAACAGCCTTATTTATATAAATGCATAATTAGCCTATATTAATCATTCATATAATAATTAAATACACAATTAATGAATTCATATAACTGTAATAAAAACAATTTCCGACATCCTATTCAATTTGCATATCAGCAGTTGCAGTAAATTCGCCTCGATGAATAGACCAAATCTACTTATGTCGAGGAAGGCTAATTAGTCTTGAGCATATTGATTGTAAAATATCATATATCAATACTTTGTTAGATAGCTACTTTTTCAAAAAGGTAGCTTTAGTTTAACGTAAAATATGTGGATCATAGAAACAGTTTAGAATGGCTTAATTAATCCATTGTTATTTTAGTATTACTTATTTATTTAGCTATTTAATCGTGCATTTTTATTTATTTATGATTTTTTTTATTTGAGAATGTTTCTGGATGTCATCAAAGGACGTTTTGTCACTTCTGTGAAAACACAGTACACACTGCCTGAGATAACAGAGGTAAAAAGGAGGAAATTACTATTTGTTTAAATGCTATGGTTTTATTGGCGGATGACTAAAACTTTACCTTTTATCACAACCAGCCCAGCTGGAAAATTATAAACTAAAAACAGGTAAAATGTTTAAACCCCAATAAAACAAGTCATTATCAATTCCATGCGGTTCGAGACTTTGGAATATTCGTTCTCAAGACTCGAAGTCTATGTCATGTAACTTAATTTTCTTTATTTAGAGTGTAGTCACGTAACTCAAGACCTCCACCTCTGAAAGTTAACGTAACGTCATAACGCAGGAAAACCCTGTTACATTCAGCCTCAGGAGCATAGTAACGTTAAATGTAATTATTAGCATTATGTTGGTCTGCTCTAAGAGAATACATCGAGCCTGGTCTGTCCTAACACTGAAAGACGGTAACGTTACCAAACTCTAGCACTGCAACAACTCGCTTATCGAAAAAAAATAAGCTGTATAAAAAAGATCAACTTACCGTGTGTTTTTTTCCGTTGGAAAACAGTTTGCTATTCTTGGTCCTCGTTGAGAAGCATTGCGACGCGGAATCATAAATTATTCTACTACAAGCTGAAAGATTATGATTTGAATTTTTGAGTGACAGACAAGTAGAAGGGTGGGGGCACACTGGGGGGCCAATCAGTTTTCAGGAGGGGCCAGTGCCCCCATGTCCCCTCCCCTGTCTACGCCACTGTGCGCAGGTAAGTGCGATTCTGAAGGAGGATGCAAGAGTGGGAGCCGTAGTTCTGCACGCGGGGGTGAATGATGTGAGAATGCGGCAGTCGGAGATCCTGAAGAGGGACTTCAGGAGTCTGGTCGATACTGTTCTCAACGCATCGCCCACGGCGAGGATCATCGTATCAGGGCCGCTTCCTACTTACCGACGAGGGAACGAAAAGTTCAGTAGACTATTTACGCTTAATAATTGGTTAATGTCATGGTGTATTAAACAGAAGCTGCTCTTTGTAAATAATTTTGATCTGTTCTGGGAGCGACCAAGGCTCTTCCGCCCCGACGGGCTGCACCCCAGCAGCATTGGAGCGGAAATTCTGTCTGACAACATCTCAAAGACGCTTCGCACAATTTGACTAGTAAGTACAAATTTTAACTATAATCTGTGTTCTTCTCACCCAACTGTTAAGGATGTTACAGTTAAAAATGTTACTGCTTTCAAATGCATAGAGACTGTGTCTGTCCCTCGAATAATACAACCAAATAATAATTTATTTAAAAGTCAGCGAAAAAATCTTATTATGATTAAACCAAAAGACAATAGATTTAATGAGCAAAACCAACGCCTAAAGTTTGGGCCACTTAATATTAGATCACTAAATCCAAAGGCAGTTATGGTAAATGAAATGATCACAGACAACAGTTTTGATATACTTTGCCTCACTGAAACCTGGCTTAAGCCAAATGATTACTTCGGTCTAAATGAGTCTACTCCACCAAGCTACGGTTATATTCATGAGCCACGTCCGGTTGGTCGAGGTGGTGGTGTCACAACAATCTTTAGAGACTTTCTTAGCGTTACTCGGAGAACAATGCATACATTTAAATCATTTGAAATGCTTGCGTCGAACATAACAGTTCCAAACAAAAGTAAAAAATCATTGGTCTCTCTTACATTGGTTACTGTGTATAGACCCCCTGGGCCTTACACTAATTTTCTGATAGAGTTCGCAGACTTCTTATCGGATCTATTGGTTAACGTCGATGAAGTACTGATTGTTGGAAATTTTAATATCCAATTAGATAGTGCATACTATACATTAGCTGTGGCGTTTAAAGAACTACTAGACTCTTGTGGTGTAACACAATACATCAATAGACCTACTCATCGCCTTAATCATACCCTAGACTTGATTATATCTCACGGAGCCGATCTAACCAATATCGATATTATACCTCAAAGCGACGATGTTTCCGATCACCATCTTATAACATGTACACTTTGCACTGCAGATATCAGTTGTATATCTCGTTATCGACCGGGTAGAACAATCACCTCAACTACTAAAGATAGTTTCGTAAAGAACTTGCCAGATCTGACTCCTCTAATAACCTTTCCAACTAATATAGAATCGCTCGATGACATGACCAGCAACATGGGCACTATTTTCTCTAACGCATTAGAAGCGGTCGCACCTATGAAGTCAAAAAGGATTAATGAAAAGATCATAGCACCATGGTATAATAACACCACTCGAGCCCTAAAAAGAGAAACTCGTAAACTGGAGCGAAAATGGAAACAAACCCAATTAGAAGTCTTTAAAATTGCATGGAAAGAGAGTGCAAGCTGTTACAAAAAGGCACTAAAAGCAGCAAAAGCCGAGCACTTCCGTAACCTCATAGAAAATAACAAAAACAATCCAAGGTTTTTATTTAGTACAATTGCTAAACTAACAAACAAACAGACTCCACCTGACCTGGGTATTCCGCCGCACCTTGGTAGCAATTAATTCATGAAGTTTTTTACAGATAAAATCGAAATAATACGAGACAACATAGCTAAAACCAAACCTCCAAGTGTGTCGGAAGAATTAGTTTCAACCGTCACCCAAAAAGAAAAGCTAGAGTGTTTTTCTCCTATAAATCAGGAAGAATTAATTAAAGTTATTGCAACATCCAAACCGACGACATGCTTATTAGACCCCATTCCAACTACTTTATTAAAAGAGTTACTACCTGCTGTAATTGAGCCCATTTGTAACATCTTCAACTCGTAAATTAATCTAGGACATGTCCCAGGTCCCTTTAAGCTGGCTATAATTAAGCCTCTTATCAAAAAACCAAACTTAAACCCCAATGAACTTGGAAGCTATAGACCGATTTCAAATCTCCCATACTTGTCTAAAATACTAGAAAAAGTAGTGTCAACTCAACTGTGTACCTTCCTACAAAATAATGACATGCACGAAAAGTTTCAGTCTGGCTTTAGACCGCATCACAGCACTGAAACTGCGCTCGTTAGAATTACAAATGACCTCCTTATTGCTTCAGATAAAGGTAACATCTCACTCTTAGTCCTGCTTGACCTTAGTGCTGCTTTCGATACTGTAGACCATAAAATACTACTAGATCGTTTACACAATTATATCGGTATTCAGGGACAGGCACTGCAATGGTTCAGATCTTACTTAACAGACAGATATCAATACGTCCATTTAAATGGGAAATCGTCAAATCTTATGGATTACCTCAGGGATCGGTTTTAGGACCCCTGCTTTTCTCCATATACATGCTGCCCCTCGGCAACATTATTGGAAAACATGGAATTAGCTTCCACTGTTATGCAGATGATACTCGGCTATATATCTCATCAAGACCAGATGATTCCTTTAAGCTATCCAAACTGGCAAAGTGCATCGAGGACATAAAACATTGGATGACTAGTAATTTCCTCCTTTTAAACTCTAGCAAAACAGAAATATTACTTATAGCACCAAAATCACGTAAACAGAATATCTCCGATTACAGCCTGCAAATTGAAGGCTGCACTGTTACTCCAACAAATACAGTTAATGACCTGGGCGTTATATTAGACGGCAACCTGTCATTTAAAAATCACATCTCAAATATCACAAAAACAGCCTTCTTCCAACTTAGAAATGTTGCCAAATTGCGAAATAGTTAATGTGTTGTAGACGCAGAAAAGCTTATTCATGCATTTGTGACCTCACGGCTTGACTATTGTAATGCTCTACTTAGTGGTTGTCCTGTATCATCGATAAACAAACTACAGTTAGTTCAGAATGCTGCTGCCAGAGTTCTTACTAGGTCAAGAAAATACGATCACATAACCCCAGTTTTATCATTGCTTCACTGGCTACCCATTAAGTATCGTATTGATTTTAAAATTCTTTTAATTACTTACAAAGCCCCGAACGGTTTAGCACCTACTTACTTAACCAAGCTTTTATCACGTTACAACCCATCACGCTCCCTAAGATCTCAAAACTTAGGACTTTTGACAACACCTAGAATAACAAAATCCACCAAAGGGGGACGAGCTTTCTCATACGTAGCACCTAAACTCTGGAATAGCCTTCCTGATACTATTCGAGGGTCAGACACACTCTCCCAATTTAAATCTAGATTAAAGACACATCTTTTCAGCCAAGCTTTCACTTAATGCATAGTTAATGAACAGCAGCTACGCTAATTATCCTCTTTATTCTCTTTCCGCCTCTGCCTCGGGATGCCCATCCCGAGGTAGGAAGAAGTTCCACCATGTCCAGACGACCGACAGATGCCCATCCCCAATTTGAGATCACGCCAGCTACAGCTGCAGACTGACTGACCATCCCAGCTCCATCTAAGGCAATTCCACCACCAGCCAAGAGAAATATGACCATCGGACCATCCCAGCTCAGACCACTAAATCCCCAACCAATAGCAAAGACAGACTATTTGTCTTATTAATGCTGAAGTTACAATATTTGGTATTAAATGCTAAACTTAAATCACATGTCACCAGTTTGAGTGCAGCTATGACACGTCAGAGGGGATCTGGCCCTCCCGGCTGAGCCTGGTTTCTCCCGAGGTTTTTTTCTCCATTAATCAATCATTGGAGTTTGGGTTCCTCGCCACAGCAGGGCAGTGTTGGCCTGCTCACCGGGAGACTGCATTCATTCATTTATTCATTCATTTATTTATTTATTTAGAAATTAGATATTATTTATTAGAATGATCTTACTCGTTGTATAAATACCATGCCCTGTGCTGTGTTTTAACTTTTCTGTTTTTCCTGTTTGCCCCTGTAAAGCTGCTTTGAAACAATGCACATTGTGAAAAGCGCTATATAAATAAACTTGAAAAAATACAGCGAGGACTTCCGCAGTCAAATATGAAGTGTGTGGGGGAGGAGGGGGGCAAAGAAGAGAGTTAAATGTTTTGAAAAGCTGCAGAGTGTTAGGTGCATTGCTCACCTTGGTCGTATAGAAAAACATTTTAGCTGTGTAGCACTAGAGAAAGAGGAGAGTAGTGACTAGTAGTCCATTAGGTCAGCAGAAATCTTGGTCTTGCGCCATTTCCTTTCAGGAATTTCCTTTCATCAGCAATGCCTTTTCTCATGGAAATTGTGTTTCATTTATGACTTTTCTCCCAACAAAGTAATCATTTGGCATACTGTTGATATAACCACAAGAAATAAATCTCTTTTTTTCGTAGATGGTTTAACAATAATTTCAACTGCATCTTATCTTTGTTTGATGATTCGGGCAATATTCTAAATTATGAATTTTGGAATCTCCATAACTTTCCAGTCCCATCAATGGAATTTAACTCTTTGGTAAAAGCCATGCCATCAGGCTTAGTTCAATTAGTCAAGGTCACAGTGTTTATCCTTCTCTATATTATGGGAGTCTTGGCCTTCTTGATAGGAAATTGAATAGTCACATTCGTAGACTTTTTCAAAAGAAAAGAAGAATAACTCCGAGTTCATGGGGTAAATTCTACTGGCTCTTTCGTTTTGACTGTAAATTGGAGAAAAGCCTGGCTTTTGCCTGGTAAATTTTGTATATCTTACAAGGTTAGGGAGGTACATTTCAAATTTCTTTACAAAATATATCCTGTTAATTTGTCTATTTCCATATATTCTGATATTGATAAAAATTGCTCTTTTTGTGGCCTTATGGAAGAAACAGCCACACATTTATTTTATGATTGTGTTTTAAAGACAATTCTTGAGTGATTTAAGCATATACTGTATTTGTTTAGCCCCATAAACGTATTGTCGTGAAACACAAAGGGTGGGTGAGGTGAGAGACAGAGGACCCAAGTGCAGACAGGGAGGTAAGGGGTTTTAACAAGACTAATAAATAATAAAATACAAAACAAACACCCACGAGGGGGTAACATAAAGATGGCATTTCAAAATACAAGAGGAAGATGAATTATGGCGTTAAAACTGCAGACACATTCTTTAAACTTTTAAAGTACTAGCACACATAAAAATACTGTAATTTACTCAAGTGTTTACTAAAGTAGCCTATATTAATGTATAAAGTGATAGTAAGCAGTTGTAGGCTTTATTATGGGAATTCTATTTTTATGTACATTGCAGTATTCTGTTGTATTAAATATTGTAAACTGACAAGCTGTGGTAAATCCTATAGCATCATTTACTATGGTAATGTTCAAAAACACAATATCTAATAACTTCACTACAATTTATTGTAGCAAATGCTTAGCATATTACACACTTTTTTTCATATGGAAGTGTAAAAGATTACAAATGACACCGATTCACGTGATTTTATGTATATTTTGGGACAAAATACATGTCTGCTGTTGTATCTGAGGTCCACAAGAGGTCCTCAAAACCACAGAACAAAATCTATGAATGGATCGAAGGAAGTTGAGGCCAGTTTTATTATCATTTAGCTAATTAATAACTGAGTAATAATATTATATCTGCCATAATGTTTCAATGATAATGTTTCATTATGAAATTTTCAATCTTATGTTATGTATTCTACTGTTATTCAACACATAAATGAGATTGAATCATTTCCTCTTTAAACCGTTGGCTATATTGTTATTTAACCTAATTTTGTATGACATTGCTTTATAAGCTTAATTATGTGCCCTTCCTACAAATAAATATTGTTTTTGTATTTATTTATTTGCATGTATAACTTCTGTTTAATGACCCTAGTCAGGTTCCGTTAGGACAGACGCAAATCCTAAGGAACAAAACAAAAACTAAATATATTAAAGCACCTTAAAACAGAGAAGTTTGGTTTCACGACCTGTTTGGGAATAAATCATCAAGAATACACATTTCTGTGAGTGATGGTGTGATAGTTGAAATGAAGTATTCACATTTTTCTGGTGAAAATGTAATTACTGATGTCAAAAATAGCAATTGTTACTAGTAGAAATAATATTCTTCATATCAAGAATTATAATTTTGATGAAAAAATTCAAATGATGTAATGTAATACTGATTTCTAGTCAGACTTTAATCTGTGTGATACATAAAGGTTCCTAAGTGTTAAAGAGTAAATAGCATATGATTTTTAAGGACCTACTTTGGTTTAAGGATTGTCAAACAACAAGTTTAGAAGGTGTAAAAACACTATTATGTCGTAATATTAGGTGTTATTCTAACCTTACTTCAACTTCTACGACTGACTCTCAAATGATTCGTTCCTCGATTCACCTGTCAAATCCCCTCCTATCCGCTAGCCTAGTGTCATGTGATTGGTCAGGTAGTGTAGTCTGCTGTGATTGGTCAAACGCTTTTGTAATGAGCAATGCAGGACGAGAGCGTGTGATAATAATGTGTCAGCTGCGCGTTGCACGGGTATCGCATATCTTTGGAGGAGATCGGAAGCATAAAAGGTCGAGCGACCAGAAAGAGGACCAGGCCTGGATTTTATGTTATGTTTGTGTTTTTACTTTCGTTTTGTGGTTTGTTTATTTTTTATTAAAAGTTGTTGAACGTTCGCCAATTCCCACCTACTTCTTCCCATTCCTTGAATTTGTTACAGCATTCATCATGTGTCGCAAATGGAATGCCTACCATCATTGCTGGATTACGGTTTACAGGTTATATATTATATACATTGTATAGATAGAGATGGCGGGGATTTCATCTTAGCAGTTTGAGCCCGAGTCTGACGAAGTACATTTGAAGACCTCCCCACCCCCCTCGATGTGCAGACAGTATTCAACCTTGTGGTGGTGGGGAGGATGGGGGTGAATATCAGCGTCTGAAGGATGCTTAAGTATTTACATTCACAATATACTGCAGCTTCTTGTAACACTTCAGCCTGTGTTCCTCGTGTGTTTTGCCCTTAACTGACCCCTGTTTTCTGCCTAAACATTCTCATTAAAACACCATATTATGTTAATCAAAACTGTAACAAAGAATAAACATTTAAACGTAATAAAACTTATTAAAAAACTCCTTCAATCATCAGTTATTTATTGAGATGAATACGTTTTTGAATTCCTCTGCTAACTCATTTACAAGGCATAATGATTTCTGGTAATCAAACATTAGAATAAGTTTCTAGCAGAATATTTTATGTCAATCTACTACTTTCAAAGCATGTGCTTTTGTGTTCTAACTTTCATTTTCATAGAAATGCAATTACTTTTATGACTATAGCTTGAAAGAACCTCTGACCTCTTTTCATTAGATATATAACTACGCTTACATGATTTTTATAGAAATTGTAAAAAAAAAATGTAAGTATAGCCACTATAAAATAGTCTCATTTTAGTGAGGTTTGAATCAACTGTCTCCAGTTTGTGTATCCCTCCGAGCCTCCTGGTATATCTAGCCGTGACATAAAAATAATACTGTAAATGTCTACTGATGACTGTTTTTCAAACATTAGAATTAGCTTTTAGCAGAATATTATGTATAAATCTGCCACTTTCATAGCAGGTACTACTGTGTTCTTACTTTCATTTTCAGAGAAATGCAATTACTTTTATGATTATTGCTACTTTGACCTCTTTCAGTAGATATATAACTAAGCTGACAAAGCTGACAGCTTAAAACTGTCTTTGATAAATGCATCAACTTGACAGAATGTATTGATGTCATAAAGGTAAATGGCAAATTAAATTGTGCAAATCAAACACAAAAATGTATTTCTGTTTCTGAGCGAGTCATTATTTCATAAAAACAAAACATGTTTATGACACAAAGAGGGTGTGATTTTACAAAAAGTTTTGCACATAAAAGGTTCAGAGAACATAGGTTATGACAGTAGTCTATTGTTTGTTGCTACAGAGTACTGGACAACAGCTGACTGTCAACAGAACGGTAAAACAATTCATGCTTTTCATTATTATATAAAAGTGCATTTATGATTCAACTACTGACATTGTAGGAAAAACCGATGTGCTTCAAATGAACCCTTTTCTCAGTCTGTTGTGACAGCTTTCCTCAGTTATTAACATTGTAAATCTATCAATACACTGCTGCTGGGGCAAATGTGAAAGTTTGCAGTCTCCTATTCTCCATTATAGGAGATGGTCCTCATAGATCATGAAGTCCAGGGAACAAGAGTGGGTCCAGATCCATCTCCTCCCACTTTGCCGCAATTTGGCGAGTAAGTTGCAACCTGTGGGTGGAAATGTTTGCTTTTATTAATGTGAGTCTATATTTGATTAATAGTCGAAATTGATCCATAATTTAGTGTAGGCATTATCAGAGTTAAATATATGTTAACATTAAACCAAACCCTACATCTTATAAAACAAGTAATTAAGTAAAGTTTGTTTTCAGCAAGTTTGTTTTTCCGTCAAAAGAATAACTTACTTTAGTTACGACGTAATGCGGAAATAGTAGAGCAACAATGACATGTATGACACTCAAAATGAAGTGGGAGGAGAATGGATCTGTATCCGACCTTGAACCCTGGACCTTGTGTTCTGCAGTGAGGAGCATTTGGTTTAGTCAGCTGATGATCATTCTGTGTATTTATACTTCTGTTTCTTCTGTTCATTGTCAGTCGTTGTGTTTTAGTATGATTTTGCGTATTTTCTCTGTTTGGATTACGCCTGATAAGAAACATCTTCTCTCTGTTATTATATGTTATTTAATTGATCAAATGTATTATTTCCACAGAGCAAATAATTGCAAGGCTGAAGGTTTGGTTCCAAAGTTAATTTTGGAATATTGCAGGGAGGCAGGAGACAGTTCGTTTTATTTAAAGAAAATAATAAATGTCAAGTGTATTTTTCTTAACATCTCTGTTAGGTGTCATCTTCATTAATCTTTTATTTATTAATCTTTTATTAGTTTTTTTTTCTTGCATGAGAATGATACGTATCTCGTTCTTCCAGGTATATTGATTTCTCCTTGGCACTATAATAAAAACGCACAGGAATTATCTTAATTGAACAACAATTTCGACACCCTTCACACAAACAACTCCACTAGAAAGAAAAAAAGACAAACTTAAACAAGACTGAGAATGTACACAGTGCCTTCATCCATAGACAATGAAACTATCCCAGTTCCAACCAGTCTTAGAGATTCCCTCTCATGTTTTGATGTTGTGAGGGCGGACATGTTTGAGACTGAAGACATTAACCATGACAGAGTGAGACAGCAGCAGATTGATTTTCTTAGAGGAGCTCCACCAAAGTTTCTGACTTTTTACACATCAGTGAATCAGCCGACAGTAGAACCACTGATCAAAAGGGACGGCTTTGATGATTTAATACAGTTAGTTGAGACAAGAAAAAGAAAAGGCGCTCTTATCAGTGATGCTCCTTTACGATACCAGTCTGGCAGTGGAGGGTCAACTATTGCCATGCAGGTCCTTTGGCATTTCCGGAAAGATCTCAGATGTGCCAAAGCGATCAATTCAGATCTAAAAATTAAGCTGTCAGACCTGTCAAAACAAGTGGTGGACCTTTTTCTACTGTCTAATGAAGAACATGCAAAACAAGATCGGAGAACTGTGCTGCTGTTACTGGACACCAGAGAAAAGATGGACAATTATGTGGCAATCAAGAATGTTCTCTGTAATAAACTGCTTGAAGAAATTCATAAGAGGGGCATCAATACAGACACTCCAGTTGTGATCATTTTGAACTGCATTCCTACAGACTTCACACTAACCGACACAATGATAATTCCCCCAAATCTCTCTGAAGAGAAAACAATACAATTCAAGGAAAAACTTCTGCAACAGATCCTTCTACAGTGGAAAAGCCAAAGGAGAGTTACAACCATTAATCTGCACCACAAAAACAGCAGCGGACCAACACTGGCCCTTGAGGTGCTGTCAGACTTGAGTGAGGAGTTCACATTTAAAACCATGAGAGAATCATTTAATACAAGTGAGACACATAAAAAAACTGTTTTTCTCCTGTTGGATAACAAAGATGAAAAGCCACTACGCATCTTATTAAAGACTCTGCAATTCAAGCTTCAGCATGCTGATCACCCAGCATTCATCATTATCAATGCTGTAAGCAAGAGTACCGTTCGACTACCAGATGATGTGAAACTTAAAATGGAACTTTTACAAGATGAGAAGAAGAGGTTTGCTCAGAAGTCACTGGAGGTGAAAAGGGAATACAAGAAAATGTCACAGAAGTTACATTCCTTTAACATAATGCAGAGAGGTTTCCAAAGAGAGGATGCAGAGATTGTGATCACAGAAGAAATAGCAAATCATATTGAAAAGGACTCAGAGTCAAGCGGAACAAGACTGTTTAGATTTTTGGCTTTGATAAATTCATATGTTCCAGGTTCACACTTGTCGAAGCTTTTGTGCAAGAGATTCATTGGTAAATCAGAATGGCCCACTGATGAGAGAAAACCTTCACTGGAAATGACACTGAAGCCTTTCGAGGATCTTATTGTTATTTTCTCAGATGGAGAACAGAAAGCCGACTGCATACGTCTGGCACATCCAATGATAGCTGATGCCTGTCTAAAACTGTTCATTGAGCACAATGTGAAGAAATCTGACATTGCTCTTGACTTCTTGAACAGCATGGTAAAATCCAATGAGATCAGTTATGAACAACTTTGCATGAGCATGTTAGTCACAAGGCCTGAGGGTCTGACGGGAAAGGAAATGTTTTCCAAACTGATTCTTGACATCTTGGAAGAAGGGGAAAATAATACTAAGCAGTGCATTGATTTGTTGGAGTCGGCTTCATTTCTCTTCTCAACAGACCCATTTTATCCTCAAACACTTGCACGTTTGTATTACATTAAGGTAAAGGAGGGGAACAAATATGAAAAGGCAGAACAATGGGCAGTAAAGGCTATTAACCGAGATCAAGAAAAATCTCATGTAAAGGACACATTGGGGCAAGTTCACAAAAGCCACCTGAGTAGTTTAAAGAAAACACCCAAAGAAGTGTGTTTGGACATTGCAAAGTCTGCCATTGATGCATTTCACGATGAAGCAAAAGCGGCGGAAATTGAGTCCGAAAAGGACACCAGTTTCAATAATAGGGGCCTGATTGGTTTTCTCCAGGTTTGCAATGTAATTTTTGAAATTAATAAAAAAAAGATCTTGAACAAGAATACATCAGTGGTCTCAGAGGTGATATTGAATCCAGATATGATTTCTTTGAATGGTATCTGGTATACTCAAGACCAAGCAGCAAACAAGAGGAACCAGCCTTCTTATGTAAAGATGTTGAAAAGTGCTACATTAACTATTTTAAACAGCGTGAGCAGACTGGCAAAATGACCCTAAATGAGAAAAGAATGAAGTCTTTTGCAGGACTTCTTCATTTCTTACAATCTGACATCAATGTCCTTGAACAGAATTGGAATGCAATCGCAAATCCACAGTCCAATAATGAAACCCAAATGGTTCATTACACTCTTGCCAACATCATCTTGAGTCAGTTTGATAAGCCATGTGAAAATCTTCAGGATCTTCAGGCCAGGTTACAGGAGCTTTGGAAAACAGACGAAAAACACAGAAGCCCAGAGTTTTATCTCTCGATTCTTTTGCTCTTTTGGCCTGATGAAGCACAGCCAGTAAACCAAGACTCTCCAAACCTTGAAAACTGTGTCCAATATATGAGTCAGTCATATGAGAGAAAGTATCAGAAATACCTTCGTAGTCGCTTCCTGGTGCCTCTGTTCTTCTTAGGGAAAGGAAGTGGTTTGCAAAGACTGGTTCACAAAAAACTAGGTAAAACTGATCTGGAGCTCCTCACTAATGGAGATGAAAATGTAGAAGTCAGTTGTCTTCAGCGTATCAACGGGGAGGTAAAAAAACGTGAAGTGTTTGCTGTTAGAGATGGGCAACAGATTCAAGTCAGCCCTTACAAACAGGCTATTGTGTACAGAGAAGGCGAGGTGTCTTTCTACCTTGGCTTCACAATTAAAGGTCCTGTGGCTTACAACATCAGACATGATGAAAATAGTTAGTAAAGGACAAATAAACACTTTATCATATTCATTATACATCTTTCAGCAGTACCCTGTTAAACATTTTATTAACTTTTTTATGCAGATTAAATCTGATGGTGACAGCGCTATGGAATGAATCAATGAACTTCAGTGTCTTCAAATGTCAGATCCAGGACGACATCTTAAACATCTTCTTAATACTTTTTTCCTAAATTGTGAAGAAAGAAAGTGGAGGGGATGAGACAAGTTGTAGTAGAGGTACATGGTCCTACATTCTTGGATTGATTTTAGTTGATGTTTTACCACATTGGTTCTCTTAACTCATAACATCTATTGGCCAGAATTACCTTCTGTGTTTCATGTTAGTCCACTACATATCCTATACAAAATCATACAGATTATGGACACTTACAGCACTTATAATGGATTAAAAAGCATACACCGTATAATAGATTTTTAGGTCATATACGAATACTGTAAAAATGATGCTTTACATTCAACAGTTTGCTATGGTGTTTGGTATTAGCATAAAAAAAAAGAAAACAACTGATATTCATATACAAATCTTTTAAAGTTCTTAGATTAAAACTACATTTTGTGTCAATTGCTTATATGTATTTTATAAAGATGTCATATTTTTTTAATCAGGAAATTGTGTGCCTTCTTTACCAAGCTTTATATGCCATTCCTCATATTACAGAAATAATTTATCTTTGTCTTTACATATAATAATCAAAGATGTTTTCAGTCAATATAACATTATCTCTCCATATACTAATCATATTTGAGTTCATTCAATGACTTAAACTTATTTGCAATGGAAAGAAACTTTCATTCACACAGGCAAATTATACTGATGTGGGAAATTTGCAAATGAACTTTGTAGTATATATTCTAATAAATAATTGTGTAATTAAAATGTGTGCTTGTTTGTTTTGTCTATATGTTGTTTCATCTTTAGTTGAAAGTCTTTGAGTAAACAGTATATGACTCTGATTTACTATCGTCACAGTCACCAGGTGTCCCCTCTCAAATCCACTAGAGGGCACTCCTCTCATCACACGGACTGTCATTGCACACTACATTTCCCATAACCCATTTCCTGGACTCATAATACACTGATCACCCTCACCTGTTTGTAGTTTACCTTGTCACTTCAGTCTATATAAGCATGGTCCGTTCTCTCTTTCAAGGGCGAAGTCTTGTTTTTTTTTGTGTCAACTGCATTTCTGAGCATTCGCTCATTGTTTTGGATTACCCCGTGTTTTTGGACCTTGGACTGCACAGCTGTCTTTTGTGAACCTTTGGTGCCTTCCTCGACCATTGACTGTGACCCCTTTTCTGATTGTTTGCTGCCAGCCCTGAACTTATTGCCTGTTTGTACCTGATCTCCTTTAATAAAGCTGCATTTAGATCCGCAACCCTTGAGTCTCGGAGCAGTTCATGACAACTATAGGCATAAGGCTCTGCATAGATAAAATCATGGGCATGAGTGAAATACAGCATTTTGATTGGTAAATTGATTTATAATGGTTTCTATTGTAATTGTTAGGATTTTTATTATTCTGACATAAAATACCAAACTATAGTTGGTCTATTGTCTTGACCTAGCGGCAGATCCATTACAGAACCTCTTGTTTTATGTGGAGAGAGGCATTTTGACCCTTATGGCTTTCAATACAATCTCTCTGGTCTCGTCTCTGTTCCTGACCTTTCATCTCTTCATTATCGATTGTTAGTTATTTATATAGTACAGTGATTTTTATTATCAGTAACAAAGGCATTACCTGATGACATTTTATTCGGCGGGGTTGTGTAATGTCATAATTTTATATTCTCTATAATATGAGACATATTTCATGTATATCAAGCAAAGATTTTGGGTAGTGTTCACACAAATTTACACTGAATATAAAACACCAAGGCAAACTTTTAACCCCGTTATTCCCTGTCCCTGCCCTAGCACTATACAAGGGACAGCATTAACCTCCTCTCTGCATTCTCTCTTCTTGTCCTCGGGAAGACGATGAATTTTAGAGATTCATTATCAGATACCTTGACTTCTTTCAGTTACTTTCTTCTGTATGTTTCTTCACTTTGAGTGAAGTTGGAGATTAATTTTAGTAAATGCACAAACTTCTTTTTGGGCAACACACCCCCTGACTTCAAACCACCAGCAGGCGTATTAGTCAAGCACATCTGCCAGTGTCTTCCCGAGGACAATGTTGAGCAAATTTATCTGTTTGCAACTTTATACAGCACATCCTGGAAGATTCCCATCTTCTCTGTGTATGTGTTTGGCAGCCCAAATATTGGGAGATGTGACATTAGATGTGATGATCCATTTTACAGAAATAAGATTAAAGATGAAGTTTGTAGTTTTCGTACATTCTGTGCTCTAGTTCATGTCTGAAGCTACTAGAAAAAAAAAATATTGGTATAAATCGAACTGTTAGTAAAAATTATAACAACACAAGTAAAGGTCACCTCTATCCAGTACTTCACACCAACAATCATCTGTCAATGCTGGCCACATCCACACTGACCAACGCTGCTCCGCAGAATTCAACATTCAATCAGAATGTTTGGCTGAAACATGAGAAAGCTGTGATTAAAGACCTTGAATCCTGTGAAGTCGATTATGTGTTGACTGGGGTACTTCCTGACATCAAAATAACATCACTGTGTCTAAGTATTACTGGAGAGCCACCTGCTGCCTAAAGCACAGTACATATGGCAGGGCTACTATGGACCAGACAACAATGACCGTGTGAAGGATTAATTGACTAGTAATTGGATAGTTGTCCTTGGTCTCGCAGTCTTCATCTGGTGCTTCTTTTAAGCTTTTCTTTTAGGTACATACTGCAAATCTTTTGAGGCATGTGTCACATTCTATTTTATCTTGTGTTCTAAACATTTTTCAAATGCCTTTGGAATGTAAACTTAACAGTCTCCCACTCTTTCTAATTTTCCCAAGGTTACTCGCTTTGCTATGATATTCATGATTCACTGGCTTTTCAAGCTATAAAGTTAAAATTCTTCCTTATTACTTCAGCAGTATCTCTCAGACAGGAGTCTCAGCAGGATCGATGAACATACTTTGATGAAAATATGTGCTGGACGATTGAGATTTTAATTAAATGAAAAATCTAGGCAGGTATAAAATTGTTTTTTCCCTTTGTGAAGATCCAGATCCTGCTTCAATAAAGCTTCCTTATACCCTTTAGTTTCTAAATAACCATTGCTGTAAATAAGATTGTTGAATAGGTATTAGGTGATAGACAGTACATCATTGTAAAAGCAAGTTCACTTCTTTTCAATTAATTATCTGTACTCCCAGTTTGCCTTTTTCAAGTTACTCCGGGGCAGAGAAAACACCACTCCAGCTCCTTAACATGAAAAGGAAAATCTTATGCTGACATTATTCAGAAAGTTCTAAGAGCAGAATAACACAGAGATTTGACAGTGGACCCTGTCTATGGCTCAGCATCTCTTGTAAACTGCTAAGCTTTGGGCTGTAGTTTGGTATTAACAGACATAGAAAGAACGTTGGTAGTCAAACAACAATGACACAATGAACCCCACTTCCACAAAAGAAAGAAAGAAAGCTACACAGGTTGACATAAAGAGGAATGAAAAGCAGCATAAACTGATGCTCGGCTTTGACGAGAATAAAAAAGCTTGGTGAAATTACACAAAGAAAAGTTTTTTTTGTTTCTGTAAAATCAAAAAGAACAGCAGATCAAGGACATATAAATAACTAACAGTCAACGTATTATTTATTTCATTTGAGCTTTCTGGAATAAAGCCATTTGCTGATACGCTATAGATTGTCTTTTTGCAAAAAAAATTGTAAAATAAATAATAGCCAACATTAACCATATTTAGTGTTTTGTACCATACTTCTCACATCATCATTTCCTCACCCTCACGTTGTTCAAATCTGAATGCTTTTCGTTATTATTTTTATTGTTATAAATATAAAAGGTGTTTGGTTTACTTAAATTTGTGTTTTTCATGCTGGTTGTGTTTTTAATTATTTCAAACGCTTACAAAAAATAATAACAATACATGATGATAATAATACAGCTTTCCTGTAGCTCAGTGGTAAGAGCATTGCATTAACAACACAAGGTTGTGGGTTCGATCCAAGGGGATGGTAAATACCTATATAAAATGTATAGGATAAAGCAATGTAAGTCGCTTTGCATAAAAGCGTCTGCTAAATGTAAAAGTGTTTTATGATAATTAGTCATATTGTCGAAGATAAACGTTTCTATTTTTCACTTTAAATATACATTTATTTATACTCAAATACACAAAAATATAACTATATACATTTTTGTTGTAAATAAAACTTTTATTTTGTATTTTGTGACCCCGAGTTTCATCAAGTTTGATGTACTTCCGCTATCTGCAGTCGCTGTGTCCTAAAGGATCTTTTCTAATGTTTGTGCACGTTTTGGCGTAGCTAATGCTAAACTCTGATGTGTATATAGACAGTATTTAAGCAGAAAGTAAAGGCACGATACGAAGAGCTTTACGTTTGGCAGAATGTCGAGCTCCGTAGCGTTGCAGACGCACGTCGCTTCTATTATAGAAGCGTTAATTCACGCCGCGATCGCTGAAATGAGCAAAATCATTGGAGAAAAGACGCTCGTACTTCATACTAGTTATGTTGCAAGCGACTTATGTGAACACGAGGAGATACATGAAAAACTAACGACGGAAAAGCAGCACAGAACGGTGAGGTTATAAAGTGATATTGTTTATAGATCTGCGGCCTGTTACGTTAAACATGTGACGCGTTCAGAGCGCTGAATGAACGCGTGTGCATATAATATAACGATCAGCGCGTTGTTTGCGCAGGTCTGAACACCTGTAGATTGATTGACATGCTGTACTTTATGTATTTACTTAAATATATATACGTTTTTTCAAAATAACTGTTTTTTAAACATAATTTAAAATTCATAATTTGCTCTTCTCTTTTAATACAATACCTTTATATAAATGTAAAGGATATTTCAATGAATTTCGGATAAAAGCGTCTGCAAATGCATAAATGTAAATAAATGTAATAACATGGTATACTCTGGTAATACTATGATAATCTTTGAAGTTTTGTCGGAGTACCATGCAAATACCATTGAATATATAATGGCAATGATCCAGTGTGATTGTATATCAATGGAACATCTGATATCACCGTTTTACAATTGATTATCTTTAGGTATTTGTACAATAATTTATACAATAAGTCATATATAATATTTAAAGATTAATAGTATTTTTTATTGAATCTTTCAGAGGCAGTTTGCATCAGTTATGGAAATATTGGGCAACGAGGCGCTTGGCAAAATAATCAAACTCGTAGATGAAACCAGATTTCTGTTGGGTCTTGAGTGCAAAACCTTTTCAGGCAAGCAAACGAAGCGACCAGGCTGCGTCTTGAACATTCTGTCCGTCGGAGGACTGGGTGAGTGTTCTCAACCTTATTTTTTTATTGTCGTGATCTGCTTTTATTTATTAACTTCATGGCATGCATAATGTCCACTTACATCCAAGCGCACAATGTTTTATAACCTATTTTCATATGTACATTATAGAAGAGGAACATTCTTATGATGGAAGTGCAAGAATGCTGAACATGAATAATGAGGTAGATTGAAAGATATTCTGTTGTAAATTGTAATGTTGTAAAGAGCTAACAGAAAACTTGAAAACAAAATTTGAACTATATTTCAGTTGAGAGCTTAGCAGAGTCTTTTCCCTAAATAATGCAAACACGGAACATTAAATGTTTTTGCGTTGAATGTTTGGTTTATAACCCTGTATAATGTTGACTTGAAACTACTTTTGTGCACCCAGTCTGATGCGGCCTTGGAAGACGGTTCAGAATCCCCTCTTAGAATGGCTGTATCGATCAAAAATGAATTTGGAGAAGTTGACTTGCAGTCCATCACTGCAGGTACGCTAGTGTGATTCAACAAATATTTAACCACTGTTATGTTAATATGACAATTCATGCTTATAATTTTTTTTTCTATTTAATTTCCTTCAAGTTCACTTAAATGCTACTTCAGAAGATGAGGTAACGTCTGCTTTACAAGAAGGTAGTGAATATCCTCTAGACATCATTACTGTCTATGGAAAGACATCATATATTTGTTCGGAGTGTGGCAAGAGCTTCTCTTCTCAAGGCAACCTCAAATCGCATCAACGCATACACACTGGTGAAAAGCCTTATGGCTGTGTCCTCTGCGACAAGGCTTTTGCTCACAAACAAAGCCTGACAGACCACCATCGAATCCACTCGGGAGAAAAGCCGTTTGTGTGTAAAGACTGCGGTAAATGTTTTGGGAAAGCTGCACACCTCAAGACCCACGAAATAATCCACACGGGTGAAAAACCTTTCAGCTGCAACGTCTGCGGAAAAAGATTCAACATTGCGCAAAATCTTGCCAGGCACCAAATGACCCATACTGGAGAAAGAGAGTTTCAATGTTCAATTTGTCAGAAAAGTTTCACACGGGCCGTAACTCTAAAAACACATCAACTGATCCACACAGGGCATAAACCGTACTCTTGCACGTCGTGTGGGAAGGCGTTCCGACACGCTGTGAACCTTAAAAATCACGAGCGCATCCACACGGACCAGCGGCCGTTTAGTTGCGATTTGTGCGGCAAGACTTTCCGACAGGCTGTTAATCTGAAGATCCACAAAAGGATCCACACAGGAGAGAAACCGTTTAGCTGTAAGGAGTGCGGGAAGAGCTTCAGTCAGCAGAGTAGTCTCATTTCCCACGGCCGCACACACTCCGGCGAAAAACCGTACGGGTGCAGCTACTGCGATAAGTGGTTTAACAACACTAACAGTCTAAAGCTGCACCAGAGGATCCATACTGGTGAGAAGCCGTACAATTGTGATTTCTGTGGCAAGTGTTTCAGTCAAGGCAGTCATCTACGTACTCACAAGCGGCATGTTCACGGAGGGGGGAAGCAGTACATTTGTGATAAATGTGGAAAACGATACGCAGATCCCCGCAATCTGAAGCTGCACAAATGTGTTTATGCCTAATTGTGAACATTTTGTACGCCAGATTTATTTGGAAACACAATACTTGCCATATGACGGACACTTACAGAATATTTTTATTTAAAAAAAGTTATAAATTGTATTACTTGTAAAAGTACCAGTTATTACAGATAGCAGTGTAATGTTTTAAGTATTTTTTTACGTTAAATTTTAGTTCAAAATCTAATATCAAGCTGTGATAGGCTTAGCATTTTATGCCAGTATGCAAGAAAACGACTGTCTTATAATTTTTGTTTTATTGTCTTGCGTTGTAGTGAAACGGTATTGTTATATGAAATATTTTCATTCACTATTTCATCACCCCATATGCCTGTCCTTATTTTTTGACCCTCATTTCATTCAAAACCTGTATATGACTTTATTCTGTGAAATTTAAAATATGTGTTGAATAATGTCTCGTTGGTTTTGTGTCTATAACATGAAAGTTAATGGGTGCCTATGTTGTTTGGTTACCGGCGGTCTTCAAAATATTTTTTGTGCTCCGCAGAAGAAAAGTCATTCAGGTTTGTAATGAAGTGAGGATGAATGAAATGCATAAGTTATGGATAGTTTCCCAAATTTTTCATAAATTGTATGTCATTTATAATTTCAATAAAATGTTTCTTGAGTTTTTGTCTTTTAACAATGTAAACTGTCATTCTTAATCTCCACTTTAAAGTAGGATGTTTAATGTCTAATACTTGACAAAGATTTGTAAAGTGGTATTGTCACTCACTCATTTATATATGCAACGAAAACAGGGACAACAATGTAACAATTGTTTGAAATGTTTACTGATACTGTATTTCAGGTGCTTATGCTATATCAAGTAGAAAATAGTCAAGTTTAAGAGTACTTTTTACATTTATTCATATGGCAGACGCTTTTATCCAAAGTGACTTACAAGTAGAAAAGCTTAGGCCTATAAACATTTTGTCAACACGCTAAACAGTACCGTTAGTTTACAAGGCCATGATGCTACTAGGAGGATTAAAGCTGGAGTACGCAAAGGAGAGAACGAAAATCAATGTTTTTTTTACACACAGTTGTTGGTTAGTCAAATAAATACGGAACAGTTATTTTTAAGCTGTTTTTGAAACTTATTAAGGATGCTGCAGTTCAGGTGGAGGCTGGTAGTTCATTCCACCGCAGGGAAAACCGAATGCTTGCCTTTGTTTCGGTCTGGTGTGGCTCAAATATATCATATATATATAAAGGAACAATAATGTTGTTGTTATGCTGTAAATTATGTTCTTAGACAATTGATAGGATTTTCATGGTGGTTGGAAACGACCATCAAGTCGTTGTTTAAAAACAACTTTTTGCTTTAATTGATCAAATCTATTTGTCATGTTTCAAGACATTCAAACAAATGCTCCAACCCTAATGATTCCACTCCTGCATTTTCTGTAGGTTTATTCGGTGATTTATTCAAATTGAGCACCTATTTTGTCATATGCACGTTCGGCTGAGAGACCGATGCGCATGCGCACTTCATTACACTTCCGGGTTTGTCTACAAGTGAAATGTAACATCTCGCTCGCGCAGTGAAACTTGTTGCCCTGGCAGCGCATAAAGTGCAGCGTTATAATAAAGTGACACGTCGCTTCAGGACAAAGAACACAGTGATGGCGAACACTGTCGTGTCATGTTAATAAGACTGTCACTAGACTCGCTCTAATGGCCTGATGTCGCTCTGTTGTGCCTTTTGATCTCGATTGACTGACAGCAGGATGACGCGCGTGATGTTTCTGGTGTCCGCGGTGGCTCTTCTCGTATCGGCTCCGGCGCGCGCCTCTCAGGGGGATAAAGAGCCGGTTTACCGGGACTGCATCAAACTGTGTGTCCGGACGAACTGCACCGGGGCCCGACTGCGCGGGTTCCAGTCCACCCAGCCTCCGTACATGGCGCTCACAGGTAACGTTACTACACTAACATACTGTATTAGTGTTAAGTGATGGATTATCTGATGTGTAATAAAATTACTCTTCCCATGAAAAACCCCACAGTATTTACAGCTACTTTATGATGTACTTGCATTGCTGTATACAGTTCTCTATAAAACAAAACTGAATTTAAAATTGTAAAAAAAAAATCCATTACAAATTGGTTCATTTTGCTGAAATTTATATCTAAATATATGCATTGAATAGTGCCATGTCAGTTTATGTTCAATCTGAGTTGATCTTTTTTCTAAGTGATACTTTTATCAAATTATTACACATGCCTAGTGTTGAAATACTGTTTATTTTGTCTTATTGAGTCAGGAGTTTCTTTTGTTTCCGCAGTTCACATAACTTTTATTAAGAAGCATTTAATTTACTAAGCACCTTAATTTAACACCTTAATTTACAAAACTGACATGTTTATTTTTATATCCCGGTAATATTGTTAATGTGAATTCTTTTTGCAATGATAATTGCATAGTAAAAATCGGATATTGTGACGAGTAATAGTTGGTTTGAGCTATCTGGACTATCTGGTCCAGATAGTGTTTAGCCAGTCGGACAGGTAGCCTACTTCAATACCTTGGTGGTTTGTAATTTTTGTAATTAAACTGTAAAAATATTCAAATTGCATACATACAGATATTTATATGTATATTGCAGTTTAATTAAACTAAGAAAAAAGTTTACCAACCACCATGGTATTGAACTAGGCAACATGTCCGACCAGCTAAACAAGATCTTGACCAGACTGGGGGACAAGCTGATCAAGGTCTTTGATTGTTAGTGTAACCGCCTTACCGGTTTTACCCGCAAAGCAGCAATCGGTCCGGCATAGGAGACAGACACTCAAGGAGGAGGCAAAAGGCCAGTCTCTGTCGCTAGAGCACCTCTTGAGGTCAGGGAGTGAGGTTTATCCGCACAGTTCTTTATCACTTACTGGCCTCTGTTAAGTCAGTACTGGTGTATCGTCACATCCTGATTGTACACTATAGAGACAACTATTCCACCATGACATTATACACATGGGTTTGGATTAATGTTTGGGCCCAAAAATATTACACAAATGAAATCTCATCAGGAGTCTTCTTTAGATTGTCCTAAAGGAAGAACCCTTATGATGAGCTTTGATGAGTTCTGTAAATTTATTCATTGCCTTGTTTTGATTTGTTTAGGTTCAGTTTGTGTTGTTTTTTAGATCGAGATATGATACCTGTCTGTATGAATAAATGTTGAAGTCTGTACTGCGCAGATGCTCATTTGTAGTCTCTGATTTTTCAGGATGGACGTGTCGTGATGACTGCAAGTATCAGTGTATGTGGACCACAGTGGGTCTTTACCAGGCCGAGGGTTACAGCGTACCACAGTTTCACGGGAAGGTTCGTTTCTGAACTCTTATAGCAACCGTTCACACAAAAACAAAAATTCTGTCACTATTTATTCACTCTCATGCCGTTCTAAAACATGTATGACTTTGCGGAACATAAACAAAGATATTTTTAGAAATTTCTCTATTGTGTTGTCCAGATAATTGATGCCAATTTAGGCCAGTGTTCTTTATGTTCTTCAAAATGTATTTAAAGACTTGAGGTTGAGTAATTGATAAAATAATTAAAATTTTTGGGTGAACCAGCTCTATCTCCAACTAAACAGGACAGGTTTTCCGGACAAGGATTAGATTAAGCCAAGGCGATTCCTTAGTTAAATTAGAATATTAAGTAGTTTATACAAACAAGCATTGCAAAAAGACATTACTTGTGTGCATTTTGAAACAAAACAATGGCACTTAGTTGAGACATTTGTAACATTTGTAACACTTATAACATAAGTCTAGGACTAGTTTTGGGCCTGTCTTGGAACCTGCCCCTAAAAGTTTTAAAATTATAAATCATGTAAATACTTTTCCCTTCTATCCTCGTAGTTATTTCTCAATGTGACTTTTTGCAGTGGCCATTTGCCCGTTTCCTGTGTTTTGAGGAGCCTGCGTCTGCTCTGGCGTCTCTGCTCAATGGTCTGGCCTGTCTGCTGATGCTGCTAAGATACCGCAGTGCCGTCCCCCGTCAGAGCCCCATGTACCACACCATCACAGCCTTTTCGCTGGTGAGGCAGTATAGTGTACAAATAAAGTCACAGCATTTTATCTGCCAGGCCAATTAACCTGCAAGAATAACAATGTACTGTATTTGGAAATATGAGGAAAATAACATGCTAAAACTTTCCAGAATCTTGCTCCAAATAAATGTGCAGTACATGCCATTGCCATGCCAATGCCGTTGCTACTGGAATAAAGGAGAAATTCTAAACCGCTTAGTGGAATCGGAATTAAACTTTTGATTTCCATATCTAGACCTCTGCAAATGTTGTACACTAGTCATGTTTGCATTGTCTTTGTCCGCAGATCTCCCTAAATGCATGGTTCTGGTCTACAGTGTTCCACACGAGAGACACCTATCTAACAGAGGTAGATACATTCTCAAAATTGTATTACTCTACATAAATATGCTTTGGATGTGTCCTTGTGTCTGACTTATTCAGTGTCTCATTTTTTGGACGCTGTTAAAAGAAGTGCAGCTTTTTTAATCTATTCCGTGTTTGGCGAGGACCTCAACAGAACAAAACAAAACTTAATTTGCGTTCTAAAGATATATGGAGCTCATAGGGTTGACGAATGACATGAGAGTGAGTAATTCATGACAGAATTTTCATTTTCAAGTTGACAGCCCTACAATAGCTGCTGTTTTAGAACCATACAAAGTAAATAAATCTTCTTTTGAAGGTCTGGATAATTTAAGTGTGAATCAAGACAATACTGATTACGAAAATGTTTTACTATATTTTTAATAGGGAAAACATTAACAGGTGTCAAGGGTGTTAATAGATTTTCTCTCTGTATTTTATAGAAGATGGACTACTTCTGTGCATCAGCTGTCATTCTGTACTCCATTTACTTGTGCTGTGTCAGGTGTGTAAACACAAAGTGCTGTTAAATCGAAGAGCAGAGGCATGGGTTGATAAAGGGGATTTGAGGATTATGTTTGTGTTATAGGACGTTGGGTTTACGCAGGCCTGTGATCTCCAGTATGGTGGGAGTTCTGCTTATTCTGGCCTTCACGTCTCATGTCTCTTATCTGACATTTGTCAGGTTTGACTATGGGTACAACATGATAGCCAATGCCTCCATAGGTAAGACATGAAGTGGATGCTAAGTTTGTTTACATGCATGATTTTCACACAGTATGCTGATGAAGATGACTAAATGAAAGGCTGTGTGAAATGGATTTTCAATATGTTTAAGCAAAGATAATATATATTAACGAGATGTGCCACTGCCATAACAATGAATGGAGAGGAATGCAGGATGAAATGACTGATGGGGCATGGTCAATTCTTAAGGGGGCATATCTTACCAACAATAATAAAATACACACATATAGAACATATTTTTGAAGCGCTAATACACTCCATTTGCAAACGAGAATAAGTGTTTTATAAGGATTCCATTGAATCTCTTAAATTGGTCATTTGACTCTGCTAAAATGAATATTATTGTTTGCTTTATATGTAATACAGTGTTTATACAAGATTTAAGGTTAAAAAACGCTGTATTTTCCACATCCCGTGCATGTTTGTATGTCCTCTTTGCTCCGCCTCTCTGAAACACGCTGATATTTTACAAAGTTCACGGCTCTGAAAGTGAGGTGTGCTATGATTGGCAAGTTCACTAGAGCGTAGTGATTGGTCGAATACTGCACGGAAACGTAACGCCTCTTACCATATTTGGAACATTAGGTTCCTCTTCAATTGTACTGACAGGTACACCTACCTTACTTACATATACATTTGTGCGTTCTTAGTCAAATCGTGATATGAACTGACGTAGATTTGTGGAGGTGTGGTTACACTAGGCGTTTCAGGCAGGTCTGGGTGAGCATTCGCTTCTAGATAAAATACATATTTTGATCTGACACTAGTTTTTTTTGCAATTTTACGTGTTTAATACATGCATGGGCGACTTATAACATACCCAAGACGAAGAAAAACAGGTATTTCCGGCGAATAACCCCTTTAATTAATTTGTTATACAAGTTGAGTACTTTTAAAATATTTTTGTTAAGAACTTAGCAGCAGCTAACAGGTCAGCGTTGGAAGGACTCCGCACAAGTGTTTTCTTAATGTGGTTTCGGCGGCATTGTGCTGTCTGGTCTGGGGTTATCTTTCTTGCTCAAGCCTTTCAAATTAACTTTGTCCCTTTGAGAAATGTCCGATGTCATGCGGTGACGATTGGAGCAGCATACATGAACACATCTAAACAGCTAAAATTATAGATCCATTTTATTCATATTCCAAAATTCAAGGCATTTATGTACTGCTCTATCATCCCTTCTGCGTTTTGCAACAGCAATAAAATTAGTTTGCAAGAAGTCCTGAAAAAAGCAGCGAGTTGAGAGATATTCAGCATATTAAACAGCCCTCGTTCTATCACTAAAATAACCAGTTTTTCACAATCTTTGCTTGTATCACTATGTTTACTAGTAACACTGTGTTATGAGAACACATGATGCAGAGGATACACATTTAATTTAATTTAATTTATTTGAAAACAAACAGGCAGCACAGTGGGATTACCATCCAATACGACCTGTTTACACGGTCAAATCGTATTTTATGTTTGATTACTCATCTAAACTTTATTATTGGCCAACAGAGGCACGCACCATATCATCCTGTTACCCCTTTTTTATATCATACTGCCCCCTTTTGTCCACTCGTGGTGCCGATCCTGAGCTCAAGCAACATTGAAAAAGGAGATTTTTAACATAACTCAACCTTAGCAAACCAAAGTTATGGTACAGTCCATATCAGGTTTAATCATTGATCCGACATATACTATTTAATTGTGATTTTTCACCATTAAACGTAAATATTTGCCCAGAGACATTGGATGACTGCCCCCCATGACAAACTATCGCGTATTTACAAACCACACACAATGCCTTCTATAAGGGAAAGTAGCCTATCCAAGAAAAAAAGAGTCAAATAATGCGAATGAGAAACTACTGTGTCTCTTTTACAATAACATGTAGTAAAATTTTATCCAAAGCGACTTACAAAGAGTTTAAGGAGCCATAAGCGATATATCATACAGGAGCAATAATGCAATAGGTGCCAATATTAAGTTACTTGTTTCAACAAAAGCTAGACCACTACCTGTTGAGAGAAAGAGAGAGAAAGAGAGAGAAAGAATGTTCCACCAGGAAGAATGTTCCAGCTCTTCTTTGAACACCAAACACATTGTTTTCTATAAGCATACCTGTTACCCCGGGGCCATTTGCGAAGTCGTTCCGGTCCCCGTTGGTCCAGTTAGACCGCTTACTGGAAGCCATATACCCATGACAATCCTGTCTTTTGTTTACAAGCCATACACATTACTTTCTATGAGTGAACGGTTAAATGTGTCACAGTGACAGTTTATCTACTGTTAAGTTGCCACGGGTCCCTGAGGTCTTACCTTAATAATACGGTACTTAAAATGCCTTTATTTGCAACTCTAGTGAAAGGTAAAACACTTGTACATGGTGTTTATAGAACCAGCAAGATCATTCTCAAAATCAGAAGGAGCTTTATTACCAAGTGTGTTTACACACACAAGGAATTTGACTTGGTGACAGGCGCTTAGTGCAAAAGAAAGTGTACACATGGTGCAAACATAGTCCAAATATACATTAAGATAGAAAAAAGCTGGATCTGGGATGATCAGGAGGATGACAGGGGTTTTGAAGCATGTATGTATTATGCATTATAAATGTAGTTTTAAAGCATTGTAATGAACATTTTAATTCATTGTAATGTCTTATAAATAATTGTTATTACAGTTATAACACTTAGCAATTAATTGTTACACTACACATTTTAAATTGGTTATACTTCTTTTCAACTACATATAATACATAAAAACACACATTATGAAGGTTTATAATGCATTTTACACTTTAATAACTCTTTATAATGCATTATGAATACATGGTTCAAGGACAGTTGGGTTTTCACATTAAGCAACGCAATTTTTAAAGCACTGAAATCAACTATGAAACAGATCATTAAACAGACATTTCATGAAAAAACTTAACGGAGGACTTTAGTAGTGAAACTCCAAATGAAATCCTTTTTAAAGCAAAGTAAAGTGCATAATATTATTTAGAGTGCAAGAAGCAAGTGTCCATCTCACATTATACAATGTATACTGTTATAAATCTACATACACTTGAAAAATTATAATATAAAACACTTAAGATATAAATTATATTATTTATTTATATTTTTTGCACATTATCAAATGTAGGTACAGATCAATCTAAACGTTACAGTGGTTCTCAATTCCAGTCCTCCCTCCCCAAGTCCTTTTAAAAAGTGCAGCAGATTTGAAACGTTCTGTCCTCTTCAGATGTTCATGCATCGAGCTGGTGCCGCTGTGGTATGCAGACAAAACTTTACAGAGTTTACATACCACCCTTTTATTTTCTGCTAATCTAAAGTATTCCCATTACTTTATTACTCTAGTATTACTTTAGACCCCTACGGCTGTTGAAAACAACTTGGCGTTATCCGCCATCTTTGCAAGCTGTTGCTTGTATTACTGAGCCGACTGGGTTATGCACTTAAGTTTAGCACTTTCTAGTGGTGTGAAGGAAACGGTTGTTTTTAAGTCAAAGGGTGAAAATGAATTTAAAAGGTATTATATTATTAAAAAAGATCTGTGGACTAAAAATATGGATGTCGACTAATTATCAGTGTCGATGCAGTCGATTATATCATCCAATCGCGACAACCCTCGAGTCAGATCTGGCAAGTTCTTTGCGAAACTATCTTTATTGGTCAAGTTAATTATTCTACCCTGTTTTAAACAAGTTATACGGCTGATTTCTGCAGTGCGCAGTGTGCATGTTATAAGATAAGGTGATCTGCGACATCGTTGCTTTGAGGTATAATATCTATATTGGTTAGATCTGCTCTGTGAGATACATTCAAGTGTAGTGTATGGTTAAATCGATGAGTGGGTCTGTTGTTACTCCAAAAAATGTAGTAGTTCTGTAAACACCACTTTCAATGCATCATCGAGGATATTAAAATCTCCGACAATCAGTAATTTATCAACATTAACCAATAGACAGATAAGAAGTTAACTCTTTCAGAAAAACAGTCTTGTGCCAAGGGGGTTTAAACATACACAATAGCCAATGTAAGAGACAGCAATAGTTTTTTACTTTTGTTTGGAACAATAATGTTCAACGCAAGCACTTCAAATGATTTAAATTTATGCTTTGTTTTCTGAGTTACAGTTAGAAAGTCTCTAAAGATTGTTGTGACATCACCACCTCGACCAACTAGACCTGAGTCATGCGTATAACAGTAGCTGGGTGGAGTAGACTTATTTAGACCGAAATAATAATTTGGTGTAAGCCTGGTTTCGGTAAGGCAGAGTATATCAAAACTGTAGTCTGCGATCATTTCATTTACAATTACTGCCTTTGAATTTAGTGATCTAATATTAAGTAGCCCAAACTTTATGAGTTGGTTTTGCTCTTTTTTAAAACATTGCCTTCAGGTTTAATCACGATCAGATTTTTTCTCTGACTTATACCTAAATTATTATTTTGTTTCATTATTCGGTGGACGGACACAGTCTCTATGCATTTGGAAGCAGTAACATTTTTAACAATTGAGTTGGAGGAACACAGACCATGGTTAAAGTTTTGACTTACTAGTCAAATGGTGCCATGGTGTTGGAACTAATTCACACGCGAAAAAAAAATGGCGGAAGCGCCATGTTTGGACACGTTCTGAAAAAGCTGCAGTAATATTATAATAAGCTCACATTTACAAAGTTACTGGGTCGTCATTTTTCACGTTTTCTTAGTTGGCAGATCCAACAGAGACCCGATTATAGCACATCATGAAAAAAGTCTGATTTCCATTCATTGGCCCCTTTAAAGCAATACTTTAGAACTTTTTTTCTCACGGGTTCCCTCATCTGGTTGAAAAGCAAAATTGTCAGTGTTGTAAATAATGTAGCTGTATAAGCTTCTACATGGGCCGCGCAATACTCATGAAATTGTTAACTGAGGGAACTGGCGAATGCAGAAACGTTGTTTGGAAACCATATCACACTCTTCAGCAGGCAGGGGATGGGCCGGGCTGTGTGAACCGACCCGCACACAGAACTTACAGAGTTTGGTTGTAGCCACTATGAGGCTACTCAGGTAACAGTGGCAGTAGACTTCGTCCAGTTAAGAGTTGTTCTACCACTGAAGTAGTTTTAGAGACATTATTTGACGGTCGATAACCACAAAGTGTTGCTTTAAGAGATACCATGTCAACACAGACTTTTTAATGTGACCCTTTTGTCACTTTGCTTGTAACCTTTTTTCTCAGATTATTGCGTGTTTTGACCTACCAGTAGTGACAATAGCCATGATGTCAATGACCATGATTATTGTGATTATTGATATTGGAAATAAATCAGCATGAGTATCCTGAGCAAAATAGGGCCTGTTTTACATCCATTCAGCATTTTGCCTTCAGAGACAACAAACTCTTCCCATTGCATCCCTACACCAGTATTTTAAGTGAATCAATTGGCCAAAAAACACAAAATACACCGAAATTAAAGATTGATTTTAAAGACAACTTTATTATTTATTTAATGACAACTTTATTAGATTAATTATTTTCCAATATTCTCCCAATTTAAGTAGATATTGCTATAATATCCTTATCGTGGTATCTTTTGGAGACGTTCTTTACATTAAACTAGGCATAAAAACAGATCCTTTCCAAATCTCCTGTAAATGCGGTTTGATTTGCCACGTGGATGGTTTTTAACAACAACAAACTGAATTTTGGTGTTTTGTATTTGATTTTATGTTAATACACCCAGTACACCCAGGTACAAAATGAGGTGCTATAACCTTAAGGTTTCTTTAAAATACTTATTGTCTTATGCATACTTAAAACGTTATTAGGTCTGTAAACGTTGATTTAAGTAAAATTGTGTGAATGTTTGTCTAAAATAGATTAAACCAACAAAGGTATCATTTCTAAGAGCAACTTATGTGTCACTGACCCATATATCCTCAAACCACCCAGCACTAGTTTAGAGTGCAAACACTAGATGTTGTCAATGTGTTCAGTGGTCTTAGAGCTTCTCACCCACCCAACCTCTCCGCTGTGTTCCCCTCTGGTGGTGCTTTTTGTCACTTCAGGCATTATAAACCTGTTGTGGTGGCTGTGCTGGTGTTGGCAGAACCGGCGAATCTTGCCGTACTGGTGGAAGTGTGGTATGGTGGTGCTTTTACTGCACGTTCTCGCCCTGCTGGAGCTGCTGGATTTCCCTCCACTCCTCTGGGTTCTGGACGCTCATGCTGTCTGGCATCTCAGCACCGCACCTGTCCATTTTCTCTTCTACAGGTACAGCTCGCCTAACAAGTGTTGAAGTCTTGAGTAAATACATTGAAGAGGCAGTGTAGAAATATGTATCGGCATGATCTTTTGTATTGTTGGCTTTACTGAGGAAAAGTTTTTTTTAAATACATATGATGGAACACTACACTTTTACTTTAAATAAAATAAAAAAGTTTAAACTTGTTATGGGTTAGATATGCCACATGTGCAAAACCCAAACGACAAGCATTATTTTATTAACATTTAAACACATCCTTCTTAGATTTATTGCTAAAAATCTCTTAAAAGCATGAACTGATAACCTGCTGTATTGCTATAGCCGAATTGATAGAGCATTGTGTTTCAGTGCAAGGTCTTTGCATCGCTTAAATGCACTCTTGAGTCAATAAAAGATGCCAAATGCAAAACATAAATGTAATCCATTTCATAAAATGACTCTCCAAGAAACCATGTTTTTCTTATTCTCCTGTATCTTGATAGTTTTCTCATAGATGACAGCCTTCACCTCCTAAACACAGAGAAGCCTGGAGTGAAACTGGACTAGGAGGAGACCGTCTCAGAACCCCAACCCCTCCTCTGATATCCTTCCCATCAGGACAAGCGGGAGTCGAACTGAGCCAGGTCTCAATCACAGTGGCTCCCTGCATGTGTCCCGGGACCGAAGTTTTATGGAATTGGAATACCTTCGTTTTGTCGTTTACAGTTTATTTCCACCACGGACCTCTTTACTTTGCATTATACAGGAAGGTTATCATTTGGTCCAGTTCTAAGGATATGGCACTGTGCTGTTGTTGAAACTTGATTGATGTTTGCATTCACTAAGCTTTGCCTTCTGTAGATTCGATTAATAGAGTAAATTAGCATTTATCAACACATGTCTCTTTAAGAATGGTGCACGAACTAACACCATCTTTGTTGATGAGTATCTTCACTTAAGTTGTTAATGCCCTGCATTTATATCCGTCAGGACCTGAAGTGTGAATATATTTCAGAGATAGAGGTAGATTGGGTTTTAGTTTTTAAACATTTGTTCTCCCAAAGTGTTTTGAACATCGGTACTCAGGAGGGGTTATGAATGAGCAATGTGCATGCTCAGTTTCTGAGACATGTCACAACAGTGCAATAACCAGCAGAGAGCGTACTGTTGATGAGTTTACAGATTATGGGATATAGATTTGCTTTTCTTTTGTGTTCCCAGTCTAGACCTTTAAAGCAATTGGAAGTTTTTTGTTGTTTCCCACAGTAGTAAAATCACTTTTACAGTTAAATTTGCTAATCATCCCTATGCATAAATAAATAGTTCACCCCCAAATTTAAAAATAATCTTTAGTGTTTACTTATTCCGTACCTGTATTATTTTTTTTCTTCTGCAGAGCATAAAAGAAGATATTTTGAAGAATGCTGGTAACCAAACAACATTGACTCATTTTGACTTCCAGTGTGTGGACATAAAACCACTGAAACATTTCTCCAAATATTTTCCTTTGTATTTCACAGAAGAAACAGTCACAGGCTGTACAAATTATGAACAAATTAATAATCCATGACATTTTAGTAGGTAAACAAATCCTTTATGAAGCAAATTTTTTTTTTGAGTAAATGATGGTAAAACTTTAACAATTTCATGAAACACTTAAGTGAGAATATGTCTACAGTCACTCGCAGAGACTCACAGTACCGTGATGGCATGCATGATATCAAAACGACTTTTGCTTTGACAGGTTTGACTGGGAACTTGATTCCTCTGCTGCTTTTTTTTTTAATTTTCTGACACTTTACATGTTATATTGTGCTTTATTTATTGAATTTGATTTACATGTTTCAACTATCTTTCACCAAGAATGCCTTTGCAATGAAAAGAGTTCTTGATTCAAAATTAGTTTGTAGGTGATGAAAAAGGATTTTGAAGGCTTATCTGTTTGTTGCCGTGCAATTTGATTTCGTAGTTTAGAGCTGTTATAATCTAAAAGCATAACTGAGATTTCATCCACAGCAGCCTCTTGTGTTCTGTCACTTCATGCCTTGCTTTTGTTATTTCTAGTTTTGCTCATATAAGGCAGCACTTCTTGCTTGTATGTGTAAACCAACGCTTCAGATTAATGAGAAATAGAGCTACTTTCATCTCTTTCACCAGTGCCAGACTGTGTCTCTGCCTTCTTTTGTCATCTTTAAGGAGTACTCACCTTTGTGGATTCTACATTTATTGCCACCCTAGCCAATATAACGGTTGGTTGCATGTCTTGTTACAGATGGTCACTTATCCACTTTATGTATGTATGTGTGTGTTTTAGAAGAAGAGTGCCAGCGTGACAGGCCTGGGGGGTAAATATAGACATTTAGAAATGCTAAAAGCGGTAGAGGGGGGAGGGGACATCAAGGGTGTCTGGAACAGTGATGGCAGGGACCGCTGACCACACTCAACAATACATCTGTCCTTAGAGAGCCCTTTCACACAGTATTTCTAAAGCCAAAAGGAAGTTCTACCACCAACAGTTTGTGAATTTGCAAGTATCTTCTGGTTTTAATGCAGTTCCTTCTGTCACCATTAGCTGTGGCATGCTGTCAATAATCACAGTCATTTTTACTTGTTATAAAACCAAAAAACCCAATGCCTTGACGGTAATCCACACTTAACGGAAATCTTTTGGAAATATGAATTACATTGTAAACATTGGGACAGGTTGTCAATGGGGCATTATAACTTTTAACACGCATTTGTCTTTACAAGGTTGATAATACTATTTGAGACAACGGTTCATGCAAGATAATATTTAATAAACAGCAAGTGATACTGACAGTTGTTTTTTCTACTCTCCCTTGAACCTGTCGTGTTTTGTCTAATGTGAAATGAGCAGAATCCCAGTCTGTTTGGTTGAGCTCCCAGACTGGATTGCTCCTATCCCTGCACGAGTTTGGGGTTAAAGGGAACTTCCTTTCTGTTTGTTGCTAAAAGGTGCGCATCAGACATTTAATAATTAATAATAATAGTTTATTTAATTATGTATCTAAAGTATTTTTTGAGAATCCATGGAGAAACGTTCCTTTTGGTTGATTGTTCTGTAAAGTTACCTGCATGCTGAATGTAAACTTCACATTTTCTCACGGTTTGGAAAAAATGAAGGACATTTGCGAGGCATGTACTTTCGACCAAACACCCAAGTTGATCTCCCAAAGGTCATACTAAACTCTCTTTTCCATTGGGCAGTTTGACTGCTGACAATCCAAAACCGTCCTCATCGTGCCCCGCTGTATTACTCTTCTTATTCTGTCTCTCTCTCACTATAGCTCTCTTTCTTTATGTGCACCTTTCTCGACCAGTTGTACACGGCTCCAATTGTATATAAAAAGTCTTAAGGAAATGAATAAAATTGTTCTCTATTAATTCTTTTACCTTTTTACCCTCCATTATTGGCCATTAGTGACTGCATTCAAAATGATTGTTGTCACTTTAAGAACAACGTGACAAGGTTATTTAGTTTACTCAACTTTTTCTGTTCAAACAAGTGACCTAAAAAATAATTATAAAAACATAAACTAATTAAAAAATTACAAAACTATTTAAAAATAAACAAAAACTAAAATAGAGCTAAAATAAAAAACAATTAACATTATACTGTAGCAACGTCCAAAAAAAAAAACATTTAACTTACAAAAAATACAAAATTGCTACAACTTCGACTAAAATTAACATGAAAACTGGGTATTTTCTGGGTATTTAAAAAAATAGCATATAGCAAAAAGCACCAGTAGTCTGCGAACTGTTAAGAAAGTGCATCTTCATTAAAACTATACTGGAGTGAATTTAGAAAGTGTTTAAAATAAATTTGTGAGGTGACTTTGTGTAAGCCCCCTTACATCAGAAAAGCATACAAAGTGTTGCTATTATAGAAATTACCATACAGCTGGCATTGCCTAAAAAACACACCTAAATAAATACACATATGTACAGTAAACATATAGACACATGATAGATTAAGGTTTACTCACTTGTGGGTTGTATTAAGAGGGTCTTGCAGAAGGTGAGATGAAGCTGGATGGACTTAATGAACGAAGTGTATTGTTCCTCCTCCTTCCTCTGCCTACTGCTCACAGTCTGAGCCTGGACTACAAACACGCTCACTATCAATGTGACAAAACAAGGGCACTTTTGGTGACACATACCATTCTCTGGATTTTTCCCCCCAAGTCTATTGAGAAAGAGCATGAGCTGCTACTAGAAATTCGTAGCCGTAACACAAAAAATAATTTTTAGCCCATAATTTAGGAAACAAATGTGTTTTAAAAAAACACCATTAGACTTCCTGAACAGCTGCACAAAGTGAAATAGTAGTATACAGATAAAACTAAACAACAACTGTTGGCAATATCTTCAAGTGGATAGATAATCATTTTAAAGCTAAACCAATAAGCTACTATAACATATTCCAATAGTGAAACTGAATACTATTTGGGTATTGAAATGACTTGGAACAAATCATACATTTTTCAGATATTGTTCAGGTAACAGATATTTAACTGATGTTTTGAGGTACTATGGCTATTTTTTAGTTGCTAAACATGTAAGAATGGTTGTTTATAAACAATCCAATTTGTTACTAACCGTTGTTTTAGTCATCATATTAATAGTCAAAAACCTGATAGTTGAATAGTTACTTGAAAGTTCAATCAATAGTGTCAAAAAATAAAAAATCGCTAGTGGAATACAATAAAATCTTTGCTAAGCACTGTTACAATAGAGGTGACTGTGTCTAGTGCACTCAAGCACTGTTTCTAGTCCAAAAGGGTCACACAGCTCTCTATTGATCCGTCTTAAATTTAAATAATTAAATTACACTTACATTTCAGTACACCTAGTTGTTGGTAAACAAGTAAATAGTACACACAAAGAAACAAAGTGGCTCAATTAAGTAGGCCTAACATATATAATTAGAGAAGATTGTAGATTTTTTAATGTCAGGTCATGGGAGTCACATTTCTAGGGGCAAGTTGTCACACGTTTTATAAGTGATATAAATATATACAATTTACAAATTACAATGTAACAGTGATTGCATATTTTTCTGTTGCCCTGATATTCACTTGACCTGTGTTTTATTATTGTAACTGTTTTAACTGTTATATAAACTGTTGCCTTATAAGCTTTTGCCAATAAGTATAAACATTATTATAGAGCCTTATACATACTTTTACTATTAAACACTTTAATGGCACTTTAATGACAAATGCTTTTTGGTGGCATGTTCCTAACCTGACTGTTAAAAGCAAGCGCTGAGTGCGTGTGAGTGGAGCTGCTGGACTCAATCTGTACTGCCACTCCTCCGCGGGAGCGCGCGTATTATAGAACGCACACGCGCACATTCTGGAGAGTTGGGTGCACTCGTTCCTGTCAGGAAGTTGAGGGATTTTGGGCAATAACAAAGAGAAAAAACACTCGTATTTAACATAGCTCGACTCCACGCGTGGGATCCGGTAAAGTCGAAGAGGATCCATGCAATAGAAGCAGGATTATGGACTAATGGAGGATTAATCGATGGAGACGCGCAGAAGTTTCGGGCTCGTCCGCGTCCTGCTGCTGTTTGGCATTACAGGCGCTATAGCCAGAGAAGGTGGGTCACATTCCCAAACTCTTCCTCCGTATTACATTATTACACGTATAATACGTGGATTTGAAGTTAGAAAGAAACAACAACAGAAATTCAGTGTTAAAACTCACATTCCTGTGGAGATCCTGTGACACACACACACGCGCAGCTATAGTTTCGTCGCGTTCCTAGTGTGAAATTGAGATTTAAGGACAGTTCATACACTAAAGCAAAAGTTATTTACTCTTAAACTGTGTGCTGATTTCATTCAGGTGAACTGATTTAATGCAGATACGTTCAGAAAATGACCGTCGTTGTTTTCCACACGGTTAGTCGTTGGTGAAGTATGTCACGCAAACTTGATTTGCAGCTTCTGCTGGACAATAGCGCGTAAACACGACAACCCGAGAGCATAAATCACTGCTGTTTCATGTTAAAGCCTTTCAGAAACTGTTAAAGGCAAATTCACTGGGAACCATCAATGAAACCCCTTTTCACTATAGGATCTATAGGATCTAACGTATATATACGTTTATATCCCAATTATTGGCATTATTCCCAAATCGCAATGTTTTTTAAGACAATTATTACAATATACAGCAGTACTTACTAATTACTTTACTATTTATTTACGGTTTATTAGTTCACTGTAGTTACTACAGAACAGTGTTGTATATATTTTCTAAAGTATAGCCTATAGGCTACTACAGTCTTTTACTGTGTGGTATATATTGTGTTTGATACTGTATATGGTGTTTATAGTACTTTAATATACATAACATGGTATTTAAAGATTTGCATACTCAACCTCAAAGTAGAAATAAATAAAGAAATAAATAATAATAACTTAAAAACAAGTGTGTTACAATGCTTTGCTATTTCTGCTAAGTATATTATTGTTATGAAAAGCCTACAAATTCATGTTTAAGGTATAACAGGGCTTTTTAGAAAAGACATGAGATATAAGGATTAAACATATCCAATACAAATAGCTGGGTCTCTGGAATTTCTACATAAATTATTGTGGATTTTTGTGGTATGCCTGAACAAATGTTCACGAGTAACAGAAAAACTATTATTAACTTTACCTCAATGCTCTTTATGAACATAGTGCACTTAAACGTGCAGGTAAAGATTTCTTTTTTCTTAGGAAATCATACACTCCTTCCGGCTTGTTGAATGGAAGTTATTCCAAAGGTCGTCTGTTTGGCATTTCTGTGTAACGGCTGTGATTCAGACTTAACAAACAAACATTACTGCATATACCAAGCATGTGCTTTCAACATTTGTTTATTTGCAAAGATATTTTCACCATGCAGACTCTTGTTTTTCTCAACATCGTTGAGGTGCCGAGATTGTCAACAACCTGCAGAAAACAAATGTATTGCTAACAAACACAATCAAATCGGGCAAATTGGTTGGAATGGATCCCTATATAACTTGTGCAGATCTTTCATACAAAATATAAGCAAAAGCTGTTTCTCTATTGTCGTTTTATCTGATTCTGTGATTTAAGACGTATGCAAAGGTTACTGATATCGTGACGTGTGTCTGTTTACTTGACATGCTACCAATTATTGTGAGTGTGCAAAGCGGCTTGTGATATGCCTTATCAGTGTGTCTCAGATTCTGCTCTATAAAGGATTCTAATTGGTCTATGAAATGATTGCCTTATGAAAATAGATTTGAATTAAAATATTATTGTATTTTTACAAAATATCTTCTTTTGTGTTGAACAGAACAAAGACATTTAATGCAATGCAATTACTATGGGAGTTCCTGCAGCTTAACTGGTTGCGCATTGACTTGACAGTGGATAGGTTGTGGGTTCAAATCCCAAAGGACAGACATAAATGTTTACCTCGAAAGACCAAGATACAGTGTCGATAATTTTGCCAAATGCATAAACGTAGATCATTTTTGACAGTCACAGTCTGGCAAACCTATGGATTTCCTGATTGATCAATTGTGCGGCCTGTATTACACGCCTGTAGCAACACGTCTCGGAGCACATTTGTCCATCCTCACATATCAAATGACACGATCATCACAATAACAGTCAGATATGTAACTTGGAAACTTCATTGCCCGTGTTTTAAAAGAACACAAATATGTGATGTTGTTCTTAATGTTCAGTTAATTATTTGGGTGAAATGTGGCATAAAAAATGTCATTAAAAGCAATTGAGAAAAACAAAATTGTCCCACCTTGAGATCACAGCGTTGGTTTTGTCAGTGGTTGTCAAACAATGATTTGATTGCAGTCCAGAGCCACAGTGTTTACACTGTGGTCAACCTACATATGGCTTACATACATAACAAATATCCTATTTAAGACTGCTGTTTTCCTTTTATCCATCTACCATTATAGTGAAAATTCACTGTGCAATACTGTCAATGCCAATTGGACAATTCAATCTCAGGGCAAATTACTGGTGATTGATTGAATTTCACAGAATTTTGCACGAGGCCTGGCAGATGTCTGCTGAATTTGATCGCTAACATTTACCAAACTCTTCGCATTGCCCTCCACTTTCTGCTTTGAGTTCATAAACATACTGGTTACAGTAAGAGTGCAGCCCTTTCAAAGTCATTGACCATCTTTGACCATATTTTCCTGCACAAAAGGAGGAAGAAACTTTACAGATACCGTGTATGCCTCATAACACTCAGACTTAGCGGTGTCACATCTTTATCAATGGCGTTAAGGACGTTTTTTGTTTTACTGTATGTTTAGTTACCTATAGGATTGACAGTACACTGTGTGCAAGGTCATTCATTCTTTAGGAATGCCTGAATGCATTATGTATGGTTTAGCATATGTATGCACTCGTCCCATCATTATTCTGGTATGCGTGTAGCAGTGTGTCAGAATGGAGTAATACATGCTTCACAAACGCAGAGACTCACATGGTCTGGTCCCGATCCGGTTCATCCTGTCGGTTGAGTAATTCTTGTTTGTTCTGTGCCTGACTCTGTACGAGAGTAAGAATAGAATGTGTGTGGAAAAATCGCAGTGAAATGTTTTTTAAAAGCTGTGATGGAAAATGATGATGTTTTTCTGCATAATAACTGTTAATGGTGAATAGCACTTACAGCAAAGGTTAATCTTTTGTTTACACCCTGTGTTCAGATATTGAATTAAAAATCATTATGTGTAGTTAATGCTTCTTTTAATTGAATGTTTTAGTCATAACTGTGTTATTGAAACTTTTATTGATTTTGGTGCATTGGCCTGTTGAGTGTTTAGAATTTAAGGTCAGTGCTCAGGGGACACAACCAAAGTGCTTACCTGCTTGTAAGAACCCATAAAATGTCCTTCATAAAATCACCCTACGGAATATTCTGTGAAAATATAACAATACCTTCAAGATTGACTGAATATTACCAAAATCTTAGTGAAATGAATGCTCGAAATGAATCTTTGATGCTTGATGTCTAATAATCAATTCGATGATGAGACTTTAGCCTGGGTTTTCACAGGGTCACAAATGTTTACATGCTGACCAATGATGCTAATTCTAAATGTAGATAAGAACGTTAGGGTTAATAAAATAACACAAATCTGGTTGAAAGGTTGGAGAAATATAGCATATAGGATAAAAATGCTTTAATATTTGCTGGATTTTGTTAATTGTTGTGTGTCCATTTACCTGCTCTGCATGTCTGCACCACTATTATTAAAATAAGCACGTGTTTGCTGGTCTTAATGCGGCGCGTTTTTGGCGGGAGAGAAGCAGCGCGCACGGAGCGGAAAGGGCAAAATGAAGCACGTTTGGCGCTAAATAAAGATATTAGTGGATATAGCGGCAAAAGATCAATTTCATAAATGTCCATGAGACCACGTGTGATGTGATTCTCAGTTGTCAAGACGAGCGGCTCAATTTAAACAACCAAAATAGTCAAAAGTTTCAAATGGTTTACTATGTCTCACGGTCCGGATGGAACGAAAGCAAAGTGGATACCCCCATTGAGGATGACTGTATAGAAAATGTGAGGCACTGTTAAAATTCTTAGAATGGTTTATTATGGTTAAGGCTGCATGATATTGAGGAAATACTTGATAACTTGCTAAATAATACAATTTATAATCAATGCAATACGATAATGCTTTAAGTTTGCAATCGATCTATACTATAAGACAGGCCTACATAAAAACCTAATCTGATAACGTTATTTTTAACCACTGTGATTCACATTTGCTTTATTTCGATCATTTTGATATATTGTGCAGTGACTATAGTCATCAGTTAGTGTTCAAAATAATAATCAAATCAGTGTTGTTGGGCACAATCTATCATTTCAAGTACAATGTTGACATGGGGTGTCATGTATAACAATAGTTCCCTTTCAGTCGGTCTATAATACGGGTATAAAAGGAAGATGGCGGCGGTCATTCATCATCCTTTGTGCTTCGGAACCTTCTCGTCGTATGATGTCTCTTCGAATTCCTGCTGGACTTATGGCGCAGAGCAGCGGACTTCTCCCTTCGGACGGCGGATCACCCTCGGCGAGCGGACTCTTTCCTGTCGGCGGCGGATTTCTCCTCCGGAGCGCAGAATTCCTCTGGGCACCTCGGCAGCAAGCTGCAGATTTAAAAGAGCAGGTCCTTTTAAGGACCAGTAATTCTCACAGTTTCCACTCTCATCCAGGAGGGGGGACGGACACAACAGCTACCCCGGGTGTTGGGCTTCCGGCATGCTTGGGCGGCCATTGTGGATCAGTTCTGTCCGCACTGCGAACGGTGTATGATTCAGACGTTGCCTCACGAGCGGCTGTGTTCCCACGGGACTCAGCCGCCAACTTGCTGCTTCCTGTTCCGTGACGGCAGTGGCTACGGCCCTGCCATCCGCTGCGGGGAGGGGCGAGGGTGATGTGAGGATGTGAGCACTTTTCGTCAGCCACTGGCTGGCGGATCGTTCACACCTCGCCTCGTCTGACCGTTCCCCAAGAGACAGTCCCACCGTCTTGTTCCTACACCACGCACCAGAAACGGTATATGGTGATGATGAGATGTTGCAGCTGTGTTCTTGGGTATGACAGACCCATCTTCGAGTCTGACAGGCACGACACCTGTACTGCAGGTTGGGGTCCCAGACCTTTTGGCCTTCGGGTTAACTGGGAAAGAGCAAGCTCTCCCCAAAAGAGCAGGAGCTCCTCTTATCTCGATGTGGAACTAGACTCTGCCCTTATGCAGCATGCTCACCAACGAGTTTCTGCAGTCGGTGCTGAACTGGATGAAACTGGTCAGCCGGACTCTGGGTCCCGCTGATCACTTTCAGAGGCTCCTGGGCACGTGGCGTCCTCGACGGTTAACCCGCTTGAGTTGATGCACGTACAGCCACTTCAGCACTGGCCTCAGAGTCAGGTTCCTGGGATGGTGGCACACCGGAACCAGGCGGATCAGGCTACGCCTAAGTGTCTAAGCACCCCAGACCCTGGTCAGATCTGACCCTTCTCCGAGCTAGGCCCACTCGGGTAGGTCCTAGGCGCGTCATGACAGCACCTCCCTGCGGGGTGGGGTGCAGTGTACAATGGGCAGGCAGTATCGGGCAGTGACGGGTTCCCAACTGCCTAGAGTTTTTGGCAGTCCCCTTGGCACTAGGAGGCTAGGCCTCTAGTGCAGGACAAAGGCTTGCTAGTCCGGTCGGGCAGCACGTCTGCCGTGGCGTACATCAATAGCATACGCTCCCAGCAGATGCCACAACTCGCCCGATTCCTCCTCTTAGGGAGTTAGCAGGACGATCAATCCCTGCAGGCCACGTTATCCCTGGCAAACTGAACCAGACAGCCATTGCGCTCTCTCATCAGTGATGCCTCGGAGAGTGGCGACTCCATCCTCGCGCAGTCCAGCACTTAGGGGACCGTTGTGGCCAGGATCAGATCCTGTTGCCCCCCAGAATCCCCCTTGCCTGCTTTGGTACCCCCTGACGGGTACCTTAGCGCACAGCTGGCCGCGGGACAAGCGGAAGTACGACTTCCCCCAGGAGCCTCCTTGCACAGGGCCTGTGCAAAGTCGGAGAAGAGTTGCTTCAGGTACTGTTCTTGCGCCTTACTGGCCCAACCAGACTTGACTCTCAGACTTCTCAGTTCTGATGACAGCCCCCTCTGGCCGATTCCCCTGTCGAAGCCTTCTCGCAGGGGAAGGGCGCGGTTGGCACCCCAGGCCAGGCCTCTGGAATCTCCATGCCTGACCCCCGGATGGGACAAGGAGGCCTTGAGTGGCTTGCAGTGACGATCAGACCGTCCTGCCGGAGCCCCACCACTAGGCGTGTGCACCCTTATAAGTGGCGCCTCTCCTCGCGCTAGTGTTCTCCCCACAGCGAGAACCCTTGGAGTTGCTTGATCCGGTTAGTGTTGACCTTTCAGAGACCAGCGAGTAATCTCTCCCCATCCACGTTGACAGTGTATGCAGCCGCTATTGCCGCTCATCACGATCGCCTGGAGGGTAAGTTTCTTGGTAACATAACCTGGTCACCAGGTTCCTCAGGAGCGCGACTCTGGCCGCCCTCCGTACCCTCTTAGGACCGTAAAGGGTCCTACATGGTCTTAGGGCCTGTGAGCCCCTCAGAGCTTCTCGTCCTTATTATGATGAAGGCCACTTTTGATGGAGCTTGCCTCTACAAGAGGGTAGTGACCTCCAGCATTCTTCGTGTCCCATGGGTGCCTGGAAATTGGATGGCAAGTCTCTCTGAGTCTGGCCCAGTTACGTGCCCAATGTTCCCACACTCCCTTCCGGGTTCAGATGGTGAACCTGCAGGCGCTCCCCATGGGAGAGAAAGACCCAACCTCCTACGTGTTGTGTCCAGCGCACTGTGCCTCTACTTGGACCGCACAAAGAGCCTTTAAGCTCTGAGCAGCTCTTGTCTTTTCAGAAGACAGCACAGGGGAGGGCTGTCTCAGACAGAGGCTGGCGCATTGGATTGTGGGCGCCACGGCGTACCAATCCCAGGATCACCCGTGCCCATTCGCAGTGAGAGCCCACTCCACCGGAGCAGGGCCTCCTCATGGACACTGGCCCAAGGCGCCCCTCTGGCGGACATGTGTAGCTACAGGTTGGGCTACACCCAGTACCTTCGTGAGGCTTTACAACCTCCGAAAGGAACCAGTGTCCTACACCCTAATATGAAGGACAAGCATCTGGCCTGGCCGTACACCTGTGAAAGCGCCTTCTTCCCTCTTCAGGTAAGTACAGTGCGCTATGTAGTCTCCCTACTTCCCCCCATTGGGTGAAGTGTAGGCATTCCATCCATCACTAAGCAATCTAGTAACGGACCGGGCAGAGCGGTCTGTTAGAACCAATCCAGTACTGGCAGTGTCGCCCCTACTTAGGTGGACCCCTATACTAGGACTATTGCCCCATACGTAGTGACTCCCCCGTATGTTGATTTCTTCACTCCTGATTCCCCTGATGGCGAATCTGTGACCTCCCCTCCGGTTGCACACACACCTGGATTGGCCCCCTACGGCCAACGCTTTGCAGATCCGCTGCAAGGAGCACCTCTCAGGTTCCTCAGCACAAAGGGTGATGAATGACCGCCGCAATCTTTCTTTTATACCTGTATGTACGGGGCAGAGACTGGCGTGGGCGGGCCATTGGCCAATCCCCATTGGCGTTTTAGTTTTATCTCGGAGATGATAGGTTCTCAGAATCAAACCCCAGTCTGTCTCTCAACACAACGTATATAGTATATATTTTCTCTGATAAAAATATTTTTTTATAGTTCATTATTTTTATTATTATTATAAACAAAGTTTTATCCGTCAAAATATAACCGTTTTGTCTGTTAAAATAAAGAGTATATCTTTTCTCCGATTAAAACATCAAAAATTATAAATCTGAACTATTGCCCCGACTGAGCCAACAGAAAAAAACTTTATCGTTGATGTGATCTCACTGTGACGTTTTGAATGTTGACAGTATTTTGCTGTTAAAATGGTCCTGTACTTCATAATAGAACTCAGGTCAGGGTCGGTCAGGCAGCAAATGATCTCTGATGGCTGTGAAAGTTCAGGTTGTACTCTCTTGTTTGTGTTGTTGTTGTCTGAACACTCAGTCTCCGTGACAGCAGCAGTTAACAGAAGTTGGCAGCTGACAGTGCATATTAGTGACTACTTCCTGTCTGGCCAAGAGAGGTGTGGCATGTTGCATCACAGCACAGGTAAAGAGCACTGATTATTATTCAGTCTGTGCAACCTATTTTTTGAGGGTTTGTTCAAATTGTTCCTTGATGTCAAATTTTCTTTACAATAAGATTTTTCAAGAGTTCAATGCAACTACTGATATCTAGACAGCAGGATGTCTGATGGCCAATAAACCCAATATAGAGTATATTATACAACTTCAAGAACCTAAAAAATAAATATAAAGAAATATTTAGTTTAATATACTAAAGTATCTGCTGAAACTTCACCTATAAATATGTAAAGAAAAACTAAATACAGAGAAACTGTTAGGTGAAACTGGCAAATAACTGATAATGGAGACACAGGTTACGAGGCAAAGAAGGGGACCACAGAGGAACACAGATTTCAGAGGGACCATTGCAGTTCAGGACTGATAAGATCCAATACAATTAATTTATCTTTATAAAAAAAGAATCAACAAATCATGCTTTGTGTCCGTGATGCCTCGGAGAGAAATAGAGTTTCCCCTCAAGAGCCAGAATCGAGTTGTTTTCTATTCAAGGCCACCAGTCGGCTCTCACTAAACACACACACACACACACTCACACACACTCACAAACGAGGGAATGTTATGAGGATGAAAAGAGGAGGAAGGGAACTTGGAAAGGAAGCGTGAACCGGAGAAACACAGTGACTTATTATTCAGTCCAATCAGTTTGTACAATTCTGAATCTTACAATAAAAAATGTATAATGTTTCACACTTTAAAGGGTTTGCTAACATTTAAATTCTGTCATCATTTCATCGACGTCTAAATGATTTTGACTCTTTCCTGCACAAGGACATGTTTAGCAGAAGGTTTACCCAGTTTATGTCCAAACAACAAAAGAATAAATGTTTTCCTTACAGTAATCGATAAAGAAAGCCCACAATTGACATGTTTTGTTTTTCTTGAATAAGACAGACCAGTCAGATAGTAAATGTGTCTACACACTATTACAATAGAATCTACACACACAAAGCACAAGCTTGCCATAAGCCTGAGACAGAGACATTAGATGCCAATAAAACTGTCAAGCTCAGCTGTACTGTAGTTTGAGGTGCACTGCAATAATGTATAAATAACTACAGAAAGTAGTTTGTTCATGCTGTTAAATCCAGAATGTGAGTCTGCCCGATCTCTCTGTCTCTGTATGTTTGTGTCTACTGACTATTTCACCAGTATCAGGATCTGACACTGAAACTTAGCACTGCATTCCTTTTGTTATATGTTTTAAACTCTAATACTGCCAGAAATAGCCATTTGGTTTCATCTATGTTCTCATCACATAACATAACACATAAACAAAATCTTTTCAGAACATCATTGAATTTTTATTGTGTAGGAATTCTTAATTGTTGTCGAACATTTGATTCAAGTCCTTTTGTTCGATCAGTTAATAAAAATGTGACGCTGGGCTTCAAAACCAGTCATAATATGTATGTTTGTAGCAATAGCCAACAATATTTGTCAATACAGGTCAAAATTATAGATTTTTCTTTTATGCCCAAAATCATGAGGATGTTAAGGAAAGATCATGTTTCAGGAAGATATTTTGTACATTTCCTACCGTTATTATATCAGTGGGTGCAGCAAAATCGCAAACAAAAATGGCCGGAAACACACCTACAAATTTAACTCGCTGCTGTTCGCTCTTTGGGATATACCCACTCAAGTTTGGTATCTATGAAAATCTATGGTACCAGTGCCATTGGGAGTGAGTGTCTTGTCAACTCGTTGACTCCAATGGAACAGTTTTTCACAGAAATGGGGGTTCATGGAGGCTCTCAATAGTTCCCGGAAGTTACTATTCACGCATAGAGCGACTAAACAGACCAACTGAGGTAAACTTCTAACCAATTTAAAGACAGAAAGAAATAAACCACCCAATAGTGCGTTACAGTAATATAGTGTCATGAATGCATGAATTAACTTCTCTGCATCCGATATATTCTTAAAATGGAAAAATGCTATTCTGCAAGTGTTGGCGACATGGCTCTCAAATGGAACATCCGTCAATAGATAAGCAATATTCTTGGTTGTTTTCGGTCCAATAAATAACACTTCTGTTTTGTCCGAGTTCAGTAAAAAAAGTTGTTACTCGTCCAATTTTTTATATCAACTATGCATTCCACTATTCGATTGAACAGCTGTGTTTCATGAGGCTTTGAGGAAATATAAAGTTGAGTATCTTCAGCATAACAGTGAAAGCTAACTCTGTGTCCCTTTATTATATCTCCTAGAGGTAGCATGTATAATGCGAAGAGCCTTACACTACATATCAACACACACACTGGTCTCAGAACAGCTCTCTCTCTGTTCTCTGCTGTGACATGACCCTTGAAAGTGAGTGTCAAACGCGTCTATTTACAGTGTCCTGCGTGTGTGATAAAACACAGACAGGAGAGGAGGGTTGTAAAGAAACATTTTTATTTGTTTGACTGCATTATCAGCTATTTTCTCTGCCGTTTGAGAAGAATTCAGACAAGGCTAATCTTATTTAGGCTATTAAATATCCCTATGTTAAAGCATAATCAGGCATACGGCTAGTATGAGGCTTCACCTAAAACTCCACAGATTTCCACAGAATGCGTTTTTTTCTTATCGCAATCCATTCCACAGAAATTGGCAAGTGCAGAGCCAAAAACATGACATTCTTTCACTATTTACTCACCCTCAGGTCATTCCCAACCTGTTTGACTTTCTTCTGCGGAACACTAAATGAAATACTTTGGAGAACAACACTTGCTCTCATTGGGCCTCATTCATGAAACATTCGCAAATATATGAGTAAAATCGGAGTAATATGTGCGTGAAACAGATCTTCCCGAAAACGTTCGTCTGTATTCACAAATACTTCGTAAAAGTCAATTTCATAGTTAAATGTGTGTATGTTAAAGAATTCCAATCACTCGTAAACGGGCGCGCATGCAAGCTCATTCACAATTAGCATAATCCCCGCCCTATGAATTATATATATATATATATAAAAATGCTGGAATCCTCTGGACTTTATTATCTGGTTTGAAAACATTTTATTGAATAAATGCTTAAGATTCAAATAAGCTATATGATTAAAAAATTTTATTAAATTGTGTCACCTTAGCGTTTTTAGCCAGCTAAAATAATAATACCTGATGCTCTTCTGAAAACGACAAGCTGGTGACGCTTGAGAACGTTTCGGAGGCACTGTGTTATTCCGGAGATGTGTTGGTTGCTCTGATTTGTGATTGGACGGCTGTGTTAAAAAAGACAGTGACAAGCTCTGCGTTTTCCTCAAAGTTAAAAAAGTAAAAAATGATGAAAGACAGGCAAAATAACTCGTGAAGCATCATTATGATACATAGTGTGTCAGCGGTTTGCCTTAAAGTATACAGAACGTCACGTGCGGTTTTACGCACTATTTACACGTGGTTTGGAGCATATGTACATTTCCTTCGTACCAACTAACATTTTGAAAATACGAACACGTTCATGAATCCGAAAATTTGCGTCAAAACGACTTTAGGAACGATTTACACAAAAAATTGTGTTTCATGAATAAGGCACATTGACTTCCATTGTATGGACACAAAACCACTGACACATTTCTCAAAATAACTTCCTTTGTGTTCCACAGGAGACATGAAGGTAATTAAATGATGACAGAATTTTTTTGGGGGTGAACTACCCCTCAGTTCAAGCAAACCTCATTAAATCAAAAGCCTTTTTCCTTATGGTTACATTATGGCTGTTATATGTTATACCTTTTTTCGAGATTAAAGCTCAAATGCAGGTTCCAAATAGGTTATAGATTTGGTTACCTCTGAATTTGTTTACGCCCTGTTGATGCTTATATGTGTGTGTTTATGTTTCTCAGTATGTCTCGGGACAGATATGAAGTTGGCGTTACCCTCCAGTTATGAGAATCACTACGAAATGCTCAGACTGCTGTACACTGACTGCCAGGTGGTTCACGGTAACCTGGAGATCACACACCTGCAGGGCAACCCAGACCTCTCCTTCCTGCAGGTATGAGCCTCTCGCTTGAGTCTTTATGTTCAGAATGTATTTGCATAGTACTGCATATTAAAGTGGAGGTATAGACATTTCCGTCGTGCACAAATGGCAAATCACACTTTCTTTAAAGGGGACAGGTTTGAAAATAATTTTAATGACATCATTTAAATTCACCAAAATAAAACAGCAATACAATAATTAATGTTGTTATCCTCCGACTGGTCTCAGAATTGAATGCTGACAAAACATCCACTTATGTTGGGAATGGTTATCGAACAGTGATCAATAGAAGAATCGATATACCAATCTGAATATACAAATCAGACCACTTTTCACAGTCTCAAAGTTTAAAAAAATATATGCAAAAGAAATGAGACGTGTCTTTTGTTTTTTCGGTCCGTAGGGGATAGTGGAAGTCCAGGGCCATGTGCTGATAGCTCATGTCTCAGTGCCGTCGATTCCTCTGGACAGTCTACGGATCATTCGAGGCAGTCAGCTTTATAACTCCAGCTACGCTCTTGCAGTGCATGACAATTTTCACCGCGGTCAGGTTGGGTCCGGTCTGATAGAACTCCATCTCAAGAATCTCACAGGTACGGACTGCGGTAATTAAAGGGGTAGTTCACAGTCACAAATGAAATGTTCGCATTCACCCATTTGATGTTCCAAACCTGTATGATTTTCTTTTCTTCTGCAGAACACAAAGGAAGGTATTTGAAGTATGCATTTTGGTTTAAACATTAGTAACTAAAATCTCACGTTTGTTATTAAGTTGGCATATTTATATTGACTTATTTGAAAGGAAATCATTGTTAAGGTCAAGATGACCCGCAACACCCGAATAACCCTGTGATGTCTGTTTTAGCGGTGGTTATCGGGAAATGAGGTACTCTGGTGATTATTCAACAGATCTATGTCATTTGATGGTTTTCACAGAAATTCTGCTTGGTGGGGTTTATATTTGGGAAAACCCTCAACTTTGCTTCCCTCAGAAGATTAACTGGGGAGACATCGTTAATGAAGTCCAGAGCAAAACGTTGCATCTGCAAGATATCCCAAAGAGCTGTGAGTTAATTTAGAGCAGACCTTACATTTATTCAACACGAAAATCTGTTCTACATCATAGTTTTGTTATTGGTCTTATTATATTTTCCTTGTTTAGGTCCTCATTGTTCCGCAGGTTGTAAGTCTGTTGGATGCTGGGGGCAAGCGGATCTGGACTGCCAAAATTGTGAGTATGACTGACACGTTTTTTGAGGGGGCGTTGGTAGTCAAAATATTTCAGGGCCTTACCGCTTTTCATTGCTGTTCAATATGATGCTAAACACTTTTAACCAATAAAAGACAAATGATGCTTCTCTCTCCAGTTACCTCTGTGCAATGTTCATCCGGGTGTTTGCGTTGTAAGGGTACGAAACCCAATGACTGTTGTCATGTCCAGTGTGCTGCTGGGTGCACAGGGCCGAAAGACACTGACTGTCTGGTAAAGACACAACTACACATCAGAAACGTCACGTTTCTATCATTGACATACATGCTTTGGCCATCTGCTTCCCCTTTAAAGGCATTCTGTTTTTCAATCTGCAGGCCTGTCGTCACTTTAACGACAGTGGGACATGTAGAGACAACTGCCCCCCACCCAACATCTATAACCCAACTTCCTTCCAGTCCAAACCAAACAAGGACAAAAAGTTCAGCTTTGGAGCCACATGTGTGAAACAGTGTCCACGTACGTCTTAACCATTTAAAACTACCATATTCATTCTACTAGTTAACAGTATTAGCAGTTGGATCTAATATAATAGATTGATGTTTATACATTATACGTGTTATCTTCTTTTAGATAACTATTTGGCCATGGTGGTGGCGTGTACCATGGTCTGTCCAAAAAATAATCAGGAGTATATCTCCGTCCAACCAGATGGTCAAGAAATACAGAAATGTGAAAAGTGTGAAGGAGAGTGTCCTAAAGGTCTGTGTGCACGTATATGTGAATGAAATTCTTTTCAACTATGTTCGTTTTGTTCTGAAAAAGTCAGGAATGTGACATTGGGAATGAGATAACTCTCTTACTCCTGGTGTAATGAAGTTGTTCAGCCTTAAGTTTGTACAATGGGAGTGTTGGCCAACATATGCATCTACATGCTTGCGTACAGTACGTTTTTGACTTTACAAAGCCAAGTGTTATGACTAAATTATAAATGTATAAATGATGTGTGTGTGCAGTGTGTTATGGGATAGGCATGGGAAACCTGCTGGGCGCATCGGTGGTGAACGTCAGCAACATTGACTTCTTCAAAAACTGTAAAAAAATCTACGGCAGTTTGGCTTTTCTTTCCGATTCCTTTAAAGGGTAAGCATGCCAAGTAATAAGTAATAGCTCCACCCAAAAATAAAAAATTGGGTCATCATTTATTCGGCGTCATGTTTAAAAAAAAGTCCTCAATGTCCATCTTGTGACTTAGTTTTCGAATTTGAATGTTAGGAACATACGCAAGGCGAGACACTTTAAAGCATCTTGTAATCCTCTAAGGCAGGGGTCTTCAACTACTTTTCTTTGAGGGTCAGATTCTAAAAGTATAAATAGGATGCGTGGCAGTTTTTAACCATATTGTTATTTCTTCTGTTATTTTGTATTTCTGTTATTTATTGCATTTTGTTCCTTTTATTCTGTTTTTGTTGCTGTGACCTATAGGTCATGCACACAAATATTGCATCCAGTATTTGTGCCTTTTCATTATATTTAATATAAAGCGATATTGTCTTTTTTATTGTATCTTATATTCCTTAAAGGGATAATTCATCCAAAAAGAAAAATATTGTCATCATTTACTCACCCTCAGATTGTTCTAAACCTGTATAAATGTCTGCTAAACACAAAAAAACGATCTCTTCCCCCATTGAGTCCTAAAGTAGTGTATTTTTTAGCCTACTATGGCAGTGAATGGGGGATGAGATCTGTCTCTGTTCTGACATTCTTCCAAATATCTTCTTTTGTGTTTAGCAGAACAAATACATTTATACAGGTTTAGAACAATCTGAGGGTGAGTAAATGATTCAGATTTTTTTTAATGCGTTAGTTTGCCCAAAAATTAAATTGCTGTTAATTTACTCACCCCCAGTACTTCCAAGATGTGGGTGGCATATATTATGAAGATATTTGGTTGAATTAATGATATAAAGTCAAATTAATAAAAATAAAAAACGCTAATACATTCAGCACAAACATAATCCATGCCCCTTGACGTCAAACTGGAGTCTAAAAAAATGGAATCAATTGGTCTGTGCAAGAAACTGAACACAATCATGTTCCCCAAGAATGACAGATCCTATGAAGTGCAAGTTCTGGAGGGAGATTTTCGGAAATATAGCTGTTAACATTATATATTAGAAATAAAAACAACATAGTTTTTCCCTGATGTGAGACAACCGTTCACGTCACACGTGGTGTAGTAGCTTTTCCTGCAGTTACTTTCAAGGGCACAAGACGTGCTTTGGAACGCGACCTATTGCGTGCGCAAACCGACTGCCTGTGGATTGCAGATTATAACGTTGTAAATAACATTACGTTTCTTGGACACACCGATCCAATCGCTTTTTAAGACAGCAATCGTTATGAGCCACGGGAATTACTTCAGAATCGAATGGTACAAAAATACTTTGTATGGGTCAAAATTATTAATTATTATTAATTAGGATATTAGGTAAAGATCATGTTGCATGAAGGTATTTTGTAAATTTCCTACCTTAAATATATAAACTCTTGGAGGGTCTGCCACAGTGCCCCTGATTAACAACAAGACAATTTGATCAATATTTAGATTTTTTTGCACTCTAAGATTCCAGAGTTTTTAACGGTTGTATCTCAGCCACATATTGTCCTATTCTTACAACAACATGCATCAATATAAACCTTATTTATTCACCATTCAGATGGATACAGACATCTCAATTCGAAAAAATTGACCCATAAGACTGGTTTTGTTGTCCAGGGTCACATTTGAAATGCTTAAGCGAGACCGGTTAAAGATGACTAGCCCTGCTCTAACCGGCTTTCATAAATGCACTTATCTGGTGGTTATGGCTAAAGAGGCAATTATGTACTGTAAGAGAAGGTGTTGGTCTTCTGTAAAGGCGGTCTTTTGTTGCAGTGTGATGACACATTTTGGCAACTTTGTTTCACTTAAAGCTGGTTTTTGTACTAGGGAGGAGGTTTTAAATTCTGAAACTTTCGGCACGATTTTATGGTACAATAACACAATGAAAAAAACCTCTTAAAGAGTTGTGTTTTGCAGGTTTGTTATTCCCACATAACATCCTCTCAAATCCTCTCATTTTGACGTGTTTTTTTTGACAAATTCAATATAAATAGGCCTTTTAATAACATATATGACATTGTATTTACAAATTATTAAACCAAATTGCCTGTTAGTGACATTTGAACGTCGATTCTTACTTTAAAACCGAAAGTAAAACTTTTTTTCTCATATGGCAAGTAGCCATGTAATAAGCGGGATAATCACGTGGGTACACACAACATAAACTTTTAAATATCGCTGCTGTTCTTCCATAGTTCGTGATTTTTATTTTTTGCCATAAATCACTTTTATTAGTAACCCTTTGTATTTGTCACTGGGTTTTCATATATAGCCAATAAAAAGTATTAAAAAGTGCTTGTCAATGTTGACATTCACAGTATTTAATCATTTAACCAGTTCAGTGTGTTTCCTTTTCCTGAAAACCCAGAATTTGGACACCCGAGGTCTCAGATGGACAGCGACGATTAGCTTTTTGTCACTCAAGGGTTTGACCGACCCACTTCTTATTTACAGTTATTATACAGAAAAGGGGGCAAGGATATTCCCCCAAAATCATCTTGTGTTAAAGAAAGTCATAAAAATTTCGAACGACATGATGACGCCTAAATGATGGCAGAATTTTCATACCATAATTGCACAAACTATACTTTTATTAAACTCTTAAGTCATCCATTTTTGATGGTGGTATTTTTAGACATCTGTAGTCTTTTTAATACAGGGATGCAGCTAAAAACGTGTCTGGACTACAGCGGAGTGATCTCGAAATATTGAAGACGATAGAAGAGATTACAGGTTAGATCACAGTTATCATCAGATGAACAAACATCACAGAGAACACACAAAAACTACTAGTCTGGGATTAATGCATTAGAAAATATAAATTATATTTTGTCGTTGAATGAACATTTTATTTGAATTTCAGGTTATCTGTACATTGATGCATGGCCAGAGGATTTGCCTGATCTGAGTGTTTTTGAGAACTTGAAGGTGATCAGAGGAAGAATGCTTTACAAGTAAGTGTAATTGTGTCTCTATGGCTCAATATCAACATTTCTGTAATGCTCGATCCTTTTTTGTTTTGCTGTCCACATTTCCTATTTCCTCATCCATTCTTGACACACATTTTGTTTGAAAGTCTATTTACCGTCTGACGGCAGGTCTGGCTGCTTATCAGATCTGTGGTTTTCTGTTAGTTATAAAGGTTAATGATTATCTCCTACACCTGCTGCGTGATACAAACATTTCTCCCTTGCTTTTAAAGGCGGGGTGTCCGATTTCGCCGTTGTTCAATCACCAAAACAGACGTCAGCGCTCGGATTGACTAATGTCCGTCCTGTGCACTGTGCACCTTACTGCGGATTTGCTAAAAGGTTGTTTTGATACTCGGCTCGACTTTGTCTAAACAAGCGTAATTCGGAAATCGGACACCCCCTTTAACCTTTTAAGTCAGTGCTAACTAATCTCCCTGTGAAAATGATTTTCACGTAGTTATATAAAGTTACTAATATATGAAAGGTTAGATCATTTTCACAGTTTAATTGTTAAACTAGAAAATGATGGAACGGGTGAGTTTTGATAGATTAGTTTGTGTTAAACGTCCTGCACCATTCGTTCAATAGATATGATATAAATGGAACCTTTTATTTTAGTTTTTTTGGCAAATGTCCACAAATCCATTTGACTTGCAATAAACCAGGAAGCTAGGCCGAATCTAGAGACTAGAATATCACATGTTAGATAGTGGACTATTTTGCATGAGCAATCCTACCTTTTCAACTACACCTTAGCAACCAAACAGAGCACACTAGCAACAACCTAGAACACCCTAACAAAACCGGATCAATTAGCCTGAATTTGTTTTTCAATGCCATAGCAAACAAACACATTACATTTCATTTTCTCTCTCTCTTTTCAGGGGCGTTCTCTCTCTGGGAATTCAGTCTTTGCCGATCGAGTCTCTCGGGATGCGTTCCTTGCGCAGTGTCAGCGGAGGTTTAGTTCTCATTCATAATAACACCAAACTGTGTTACGCTTCCTCCCTGCCCTGGACCTCTCTGCTCCACCCAACACAGGGACCCAACCTCATCAGCAACAACAACCAAGACCAAGAAACCTGCGGTAAAACACTAGTTCATCTCCGTGTGTTTGTTTTGGCATGCATTGTGTTGTTGTCGGCCATGTTGTTAGGGAAGAATCAAACAAGTAATAATTTTTTCTCTGTCTAGTATCCGAGGGGAAAGTGTGTGACCCCCTGTGTGCAGACGCTAGCTGTTGGGGCCCGGGACCGAGTCAGTGCGTGTCGTGTGTGAACTACAAGCGTGGGACAGAGTGTGTGGAGGAGTGTAATGTCCTACAGGGGTGAGTACAGTATGAATATGACGATCTTTTATTGATTTTGTGCTTTCAGAAAGACATGTAGGTCTTATTTTGCTATCCCTTTTGAAAAAAATTGCATATGCTGGTTAGGTAGGTTTTGAAACATGGTTGCTGGTTTAAACTGCTCATGTGGGTTTGAAGCGTTGTAGTTGGTGTCTGCTGGTCCTGAGCTGGTCCTGAGCTGGTTTAAACTTAAACCAGTTTACGTGATGTGAGGGCAGGTTGGTGTTCCATACTTGGAATTTGTGCTCTGCATTTAACCCAACCAAGAGCACACACACAGTAGTGAGTAACACACACCCAGAGCAGTGAGCGGCCATTGCTGCGGCACACTGGGAGCAGTTGGGGGGATCGGTGCCTTGCTCAAGGGTCTCATCTCAGCCGTGGTATTGAAGGTGGAGGAGAGCGCTTATCATTCATTCCCCCAAACCTTTGAGTTACAAGTCCGATAACCATTAGGCCACGACTGGCTTTAAACCAGCACACACCAGCTACCATGCTTCAAAACCTACTTTACCAGCATATGCTGTTTCTTTCAACAGGGATTATAGATCATAGTTGGGGAAATCTCACTGTTTGTGCGTCTTTTCCCACAGGTCAGTGCGGGAGTTTGTGGACGGTACTAACTGTGTCTCTTGCCACCCAGAGTGCCGACCGGTCAATGGCTCTGCCTCCTGTAGAGGCCCAGTAAGATATTCTAGCAAAACCATATAACACAATCCATTCATGCTTGAAATGAATTCAAATTTTGTCATCCCATACTTCGCAAATCTTCAGCTTTGACGTGTGCTGTCGCAAAAAACGACGTGTGATGTATTTGAATTGTTTGTGAATGCCAATAAGATTGATTTCAATGCATAACTAATTGTCATCTATAGTAATGCCAATTTCATAGCGGCTTGGTCATGAACAGTTTTCTCCATGAGCACTTCTTGACTCTTTTTACATTACTGTGTATGTGTGTTTTTCCAGGGTGCGGATCAGTGTAGGGAGTGTTTGCACTTTCAGGATGGAGATGTGTGTGTTGAGCGTTGTCCCAGCGGAGTGAAGGAGGACCAGCACACCGTGTGGAAATACTTCAATAACACGGGACACTGTCTTCCCTGCGAAACCAACTGCACTGTCTCGTGAGTAGCTGCCTGAGCTTGTGGAAGATTCCTAGTTCGTGTCTTTTGAACAGCTGATGATTTCGTTTCTGTTTCGTGTTTACCGCCAGGTGTCCACTGGATGAACGGGGATGCCCTATCCAACAGAAACCCGGGTAAGTTTCTGACGTGTTTCTTCCACAGACTCTAGTGAGCAGTCCGATCTGGATGTAGATGCAGACTTTATAACCTTTTTGCTGTATTTTTTACACAGGCCTGGAACAACAATCGCGATCACCCTCGGCGGAGTGTTTCTCTTTCTCATTCTGTTGGCACTGCTGGTGTTTTACCTGCGTCGACAGAAGCAGCAGAAACGGAAAGAGACCATGAGGAGAATTCTGCAGGAGCACGAGGTGAGGTGTTTCGTTAGGTCAAATTTACATCTACATTTATGCATTTGGCAGATGCTTTTATCCAAATCGACTTAAATTGCATTGTACTATACATTTTGTTTCTATGTGCAATCCGCTGGATGCGCCATGCTCTAAAACTGAGCCACAGGACATGGGTCATTCCTACTATTCGGTGACATTTTAGAGTAGTAACTTTTCATAAAAAAAGTAAAACTTTCAATGATTTTTATAATTGCAGTAGAAGGCAGCTTATTTAACCGTAAAATAATATACTGGTCCTGCTCAGGATATTATGGTGTAGTCATTTTAACCATGTGACGCAGGCCAAATGTCCCTCCTGTTACAGGACATTTTCATCTCTTTTTTAATGGTTTATAATTAATAGTTAATGTAAGTATTACTCAACAAATATTTTTTAAAAATGCCAAGTTTTGCAACAGGATGGACAATGACAGGAGTGACATGTAATGCTTAACTGAGCCATCTCTGCTCATATGGTGAACTACAGGATTCCACATGTTTGGGGACATCGACTTTTTCTTATAGATTGTTTATTAACAATATCTCTCAAGACTTCAAAAGATTATTGTTTCCTATATAAATAAGCATAACAGAGAGGACATGTTATGCTTTACCACATCAGTGAACTATTCTGAAATATTAAAGAAGAAGCAGATAATAGAGTGATACTAATCTTCTACGTGCACATGAATAACTTCAAATTGTATGCAACTTCCTAAGAATTTTGTGACTAGAGGAGCAACAAGGGAGGATGGTCAGAGGAATTACAAACAGTAACAGGGAGGACATTCATCTCAGGCACACACATTTATTTTAATGATTTTAACAATTAAAAATATATTGATAACAAAACATAACATATGCCGAGGAATAGTATATATCGGGCACCAATGAATAGTGTTGTATTTATTTGATTTCTAAGTTAGCACACATGACTATTCAGGCTACCTGCACTAAAACCAGATATTGTTTCAGTTTTACGATATTATTATAATCCCAGTCTTAAATAGAATTCCATATTCCCAAAGTAGGAATGAGCCATACTTGTGCATCGTTGTTTTAAATTTTAATTACATTTTGTCGATTTGTATCACGAAAAGGGAAATTTCTACATAGGCAGAATCTCTGTGCACACTGCATGGAATTAGCACTTCATTTTGTAGTTTAATAATTACATAAAATGATATAATATTCACAAAATAGGGTCAGTTTGTAAACACAACTATTTTAACCAATCATTTTTGGCATCTGTTATACCATAATAGATTTTTCCTCTTCAAAGAATACATGCTTCCTAAGAAGGCAACATTATTTGAATTTCTGTTCGATGTTTGACATCACATGGCGGTTCTTGTTTTCTAATGGCTTGTCAATTTTTCCCTGCAGCTGGTGGAGCCACTGACCCCGAGTGGAGCGTTGCCCAATCAGGCTCAAATGCGCATCCTTAAAGAGACAGAGCTGAAAAAACTCAGAGTGTTGGGATCTGGAGCTTTTGGCACGGTCTTTAAGGTAATACGCTGCACATAATACCTGGAGACAGTACTAATACCTGAATGATAGCTGCTCCATTATCGCTTCATATCACGAATGTAAACGGTTTGAATGCTGCCGTCTGCTAATGGGCACAAATGTAAACTTTTGAAACCAATGAGCTAAGGTGAATATGTCACATAACCGATCACTCTTTAAGCTGCAGATAAGGATGTAATTTGGGTCTTTAGATTTGGCAATGCATACAGGCATTTTATATCAGCGTGTGTGAATTCCCTGGGAACTGAACCCATGACCTTGGTCTCTATCAGTTGAGCTACAGGAAGCCCGAAACAGAGAATGATGTTTTTTTTTCTTTTTTAAGTTTTGCAGTTTGTTTATTATTCCCTAGCAAATAATGAATAGAAAATATTTTTGAAACACTTAACCACAAATAAATTATTTTGAGTTGAACCCCATTCATGAAGACTCGCTCTTTTTTCAACAGGGTATCTGGGCTCCTGATGGCGAGAATGTGAAGATCCCAGTGGCCATTAAAGTTTTGCGTGAGAACACCTCGCCCAAAGCCAACAAAGAAATCCTGGACGTGAGTGTGCATGATTTTGCTTTTTAACAATGTCACTGGGAAACGTCAACAGTCAAGTATTTTATTTCACATACTATGATATTATTGATCTATTCCAGTTTTCCTCGATGCTTAAACACATTTCTTGAAATGATGTCTCGTATTCTCAAAACAGTAAACACAAATCCATAACATCTCAACCAATTCCGCAAACATCCTATTTTAAGGTCAAAATGAAGCTCTCTTCTCAAAACAATTATACCCGCTGAAAAAAACGCTTCCCCCAGACATGACACACAAGCCCTCAAAATCACCCACATACAACACAGTCTTAGACACTGGTGAGATGAGTTTAAAACACTGTTACTAAAATCTCTTATTGGGATTCAATAATAATTTGATACCTAAGTGTTTATAAGAACATACAACATAAAAGTGTGCACAAAGAGCAAAGTGCAAGAATGAGCTTTAAAAAAAAAAAAAAAAACGTTTCACTACTTTAAAGATGATCTTACATGACAAGAACAGTTCAAAAACAAAAGAACAATATGAACTGTTTATGCAACACAATACAGTACACAACTGCACAAATCACATTTACATTCAGGCATTTAGCAGATGCTTTTATCCAAAGCGACTTACAGAGAAGATAAAGGAAACAATACAGTGAAGCGTCCATAGGTGGCAATGTGAAAAAATATAGAATCCGCTGCACCTTTGGCCCAATTTCTGCTAAAATACAGAACAGGTAAAAAAGGCTACAATTACAAATTTGAGGGTGTAACAGACAGTTTACTGGATACAGAATAGTGATAATTCACTGATATAAAGTGTGTACTGTAATGATACTGTATGTTTACAGTAAGTAGTATGATGCTCAGTTGGTGATTCTAGGATTCACAATAACTTGGTTCTGAGAATGTGTTTATAGTTGTCAGGAAATGGTATATTGTTTCATGAATTGTGTGTTAGCAATCGAGAAAAACTGTAATTACTGAGTATGTGTGCATGCATGGCATTATATTGCAGTCAGTAGGAAAGTTTTGACTTTAAACGATTAACCTTGATTAATCGCATTCGGAAGAAAAGTTTTTTGTTTACGTCATACATGTCGGTATACAGTGCATATTCATTTGCATTTATAAACACAAAAACATGTATTCATTTATATATACCAATAATCTAAATTCTATATAAACGTTTATTTATATGTATATTTTTCTTAAATATACTGTATTCATGTACATGTATGTGTTTTTAAATACAAAATGATCATGCACAAGCTTTTATTCTGAATGCAATTAATCACGATTAATCTATTACCATCCCTACAAGTGAGCCTTCTTTTTTTTTTTAAGTATGACCTGTAAGCAAGGGTATCGCAGATCAAAGCCAAATAATACATTGTGCACAGAAAGCTGCGGAGGGGGTTTGGTACCCATCTCAGGCTTGCAGCCAGAAAGCAAACTTCATGAAAATAGTTCGTAATCTGGTTATAAATATGGACATATTTTTTCTTGCAAAACATTTTTTCCACGCGTAAATAGTCCGATGTGTATTTTGGACGTGTGCTCACATGTAAGCGGTTTGTGTCCACAGGAGGCGTATGTGATGGCTGGCGTGGCCTCCCCATACGTGTGCCGTTTGCTGGGTATCTGTCTCACCTCAACGGTTCAGCTGGTTACCCAGCTCATGCCGTACGGATGCTTGTTGGACTACGTCAGAGAGAACATGGACCACATCGGCTCTCAGTACCTCCTCAACTGGTGTGTTCAGATCGCTAAGGTAAGACATCTGCGACATGTCACATCACTTGCTGATGGCTGTAGATGCCGATAGTAATATCTCAGATAAAGCTCACCCAGCAGTGAATATTCTGTCATCGTTTAGCTTTCAAATCTCACATGTGAACGTTTTAATGTGTTTGTGTATGTAGGGAATGAGTTACCTTGAAGAGGTGAGGCTGGTTCACAGAGACCTTGCAGCTCGAAATGTTCTGGTGAAAAACCCAAACCATGTGAAGATTACGGACTTCGGTTTGGCCAGACTGCTAGACATAGATGAGACGGAATACCACGCTGATGGGGGAAAGGTGTGTGAAATTGTGCTTCCTTTAGTATTTTAATACGGTGAGAAATTGTTCATTAATCATGTTTAAAAACATGGAACCAGTTTTGTTAGCATCGTTCCGATTTGGATGTAATTAACAGTTGTGTTTGGTTAAACGGTCAGTAAACCAATCCCGTTTTTATAAATGTATTTTGAAATGATGGTTTGTGGATAATATATGTATCAATCCATGTGTGTGTGTTGAGCAGGTGCCCATCAAATGGATGGCGCTGGAGTCCATATTACACAGGAAGTTTACCCATCAAAGTGACGTATGGAGCTACGGTCAGTATCCGCATGAGGTTACGCTTTCTCTCCTGCTTTAAACCCTCTGGTTTCAAATAACCTTGCGGCTCTTTTTGTCTCAGGGGTGACCGTATGGGAGCTGATGACATTTGGCATGAAGCCGTATGACCTCATACCTGCGCGAGACATTCCAGAACTGCTAGAAGGAGGGGAGAGACTCTCTCAGCCCCAAATCTGCACCATAGACGTCTACATGATCATGGTCAAATGTGAGTGCTTGTTTCTATGAGGAAAAAAGCGTCGAAAATTGTGTCCATGGAGCTTACCTCAGGGTTCCCACGGGTCATGGAATTTCTGGAATATCATGGAATTTTAAAAGGTCTATTCCAGACATTGAAAGTCATGAATTTGATGTGTTTTTGGTCCAAGTCATGGAACATCAGTTTTCATTCATCAAAATGTTATTTTCTATACTGTATTTTTTAACACATATATGTGTTTGGTAATGGTTATCTTCACCGCCATTTTATTCCCTTCCCGCTTCTCATCTGCCAATCACTTAAGTCAAATGCAGTCACCTGTACCTCTTAACAAAGGCAAAATGGCAGGAAAATGTACCTTTTTTAAGAGCTTTGATTAAAAAAAGACAACTTCAAAGACTGGGTTTCATTTCAGGTCATGGAAATTCAGCTTTTTAGTCAGTGAAAGTCAGGAAAAAGTGGGAACTCTGTGACATGTAACTGTGAAGTATTTATTCATGCATTATTTTATTAATTGTTTGATCATCTTCACCAGGTTGGATGATCGATCCAGACAGTCGACCAAGATTCAGGGAGCTTGTGAACGAATTCAGCACTATGGCACGCGATCCTCCGCGTTACGTTGTCGTAGATGTGGGTTCATTTAGAAAAATCTTGCGGTTGTGTTCTCTCATTGATTTGATGCATTGAGATGATGCATGTTTGTCTTTTTCTTGCAGAATGATGAGCAAATGAGTCTGTCGAGTCCAGTTGACAGCGCGTTCTTCCGCACGTTGATGGAAGAAGAGGGGGCTAACGTGAAGGAGTTACTGGACGCTGAAGAATATCTGGTACCTCAGACTGATCTCTTCAACACACACGGAGAAATCAGGGCGAACGGACCGAGCAGACATCATTCACACCGGGTCAGAGAAGCTTTTTCTCTTTCTCTCTCTGTTGTCATTTACCCACACTTACACACAAAAAGGGTCAACCTGCAAACGTGAGTTTCCACATCAGGCATTTAACATGGCTGTGTTTTTTTCATTCAGAGCACAGATCAGGGCTTAGAGACGGACGGTTTGCCGAGCAGCAGAGGTTTTTACTCCTCTGTCAGCACGCTGGGGCAGAGTCAGTACCCGACCCTGCCCATAGGGGCAACAGCCAATGGGATGTGGCCAGGAACGCAATTCCCCTCCTTAGTACGGAGCATATCACACCGTTCAGCGGGTGGCCAATCAGACTCTGTGTTTCTGGATGGGGACGTGGAGGAAAACGGTCCTCCGTCAAGCCCTGGGCGCTACTCTAAAGACCCAACCTTCCTCAATGGCATGGACGAAGAGATGGAGACCGACGGGCCTCATGGTTTCCTTTCACACACGCTTCCACGTGAAGCGCACACACAACCTGGTGAGTGATAAGTGGATTCAACATGAAATTTCCCATTTTAGATGCTGACTCATCTTACTATATTTTCTGTGATCTCAGAGTACGTGAACCAGGATGTCCTGTCGATACGTCCCAGCACCCTTCCGCGCAAGGCGGGAGAGAGGCGATTTATTAACGGTCTGTGTACAGGCCAAAGTGTGGAGAACCAAGAATACTTGGTGCCTATGGGGAACATTACCCCTGCTTCGCCCGCCTTCGACAACCCCTACTATCATGATATTGCAGCTAAAGCTAAGGCCGTGGCAGGAGCGTCCATAAATGGCGGTTCAACTAACAGGCGGCCCAACGGCTACCTGACCTCCACAGCAGAAAACCCAGAATACCTGGGCTTAGCAGAGACTTGGAGCGGTCAGGTTGAGTACACCTGAGAGGAGTAATACAGAGATGAATGTACTGACGCGTGAATGACGTGTTTCTCAAAGGACGTTCTCGCCAATAGGAAAGATTTCTCACAAAACCCATGTAGCATTCTGTGTTTGATCTTTAAACATGGACGCACTTCCGGTATTTGCCAAAAAGATGAACTTTGGAATTCTGTCTGATGATAAACAAAGCACTACAATGATGGTACGAGTTTGTAAGACTACTTGAATGATGAATAACACACTGGATGTTTTTGGATGTATTTTTTAAACTTCTATTTGGATTTTTGTGTGGATTTGAATGTTTGGCATCTCACAAAACTCCTTTTTCTGGAGATGCAATTCAATTCGGAGTCAGGACCGTACACACTGTGGTTTCCAGACTGATGCGTGAGATCTGAACAGAACAGGCGTCCACGCGATGGAAGCGGTTATTGTTCATTGCGTCAAGCTCCGGAGTGAGCAGCTAGGCTACAGTGCCGATGAATGAGAGAGACATTATTACCAGCGGAACTGGCGTGTGGTGTATTCAACAAGGCAACTGGCAATGAAGATGTAATATTTCTCCTCTGTGATATATCCAGGGTTTTACATTTTAAAACGATAATAAATCATCTTCATGGGCTTGGTAGAAGTTGAACAGCAAAATGAGCCCACATGTATAGCAGGGGTGAATATTTAGTCTTATTTCAACCCAAAATCAAAAGAAGGTGTTATTTTGCAAATGAACGAGACAATGAAGTCAATGACATTGTTTTTCTACACTTTGAATTGCATTTCATTACAAATTTGATTTCAAGTAATGCGTCTAAATTAGGGATGCACTGATGTATCGGCCATTTTTTTCACCATATCGGCTTTTGCATAAAAAAGAACAATACTGTATTACTAACCATTAGTTCATTGATAACTATGAATGTTGTAGGTCTGTTCCATAATTCATAGTAAGATAATTAAATATCCGATTAAACAAATTTAAATCTGAACAAAATATAATCTGATATCCTTTGAAAAAAATATGGCAAATTGAAACAATGAGTGGTTATCAGTGAATTTAGGACAGCTATAGAGATGTTACCACATGATATTTATATATCAGAATTCGCCATGGTTGTTTGTTAAAATCTGTATCTGTGGATCCCTAGACTTACACTAAACTGGATGTTTTACTTCTACATTTTTTAGGCTTATTTTATTAATGCCGATATCAAGTTCTTACATTTTAAAAAATTATGTAATACAATTTAATACATAATAAACCCCTATGGTCCTAAAAATAGACTGCTGCTTATTAGTTTTTCTTTTGGTTTTGGGTTGAATCAGGACATGGAATGCAAAAATATCTATCTTGTATTTCATGAGTAACAGTTTTTATTAGATTCACCTCAGGAGATGCTTACCTTTTGTGTTGTATATTTTCATTATACTTTTCAATGTCAAAACAAGTCTGTCAAGGGAATGTTTATTTTATTTTTTCTTTGCAGTAATGTACACAATGTATTATTTGATGTAAAGGGGTGCTTTTTCAAAGGCTGACTAATTTGTAATAGCGCAAAAAAGAGAAAAGAAAACGGGCCTTATTTATAAAATGTGCATACGCAGAAATTTGAGTGCAGAATGTTCAAACGCAACAATTGACAGCGTTTTCATAGCAGTTCATATATTTATAAAAACATAATATTATTAAGTTAAGAGTTTTTAAAGGGTAAAATGCATTATAATTCTTCATAATGTTTGTTGTAAAGAATTATAACCAATTTAAAATGTGAAGTGTTATAATGTATTAAGTGTAATAACAATTATTTATAAGACATTACAATGCATTAAAAGGTGCATTACAACGCTTTAAAACTACTGTTAACATGCATTATACATACATATAGTCTTTAATGTGGTAACGTGCATGGCGGCACGTCAGGGTGCACATTTGCTGCATATTTTTGCTGTGCACAATTTCAAGATCATTTTCGATTTATAGGTTTCAAATCTGAAATCACATGTACTGTATGCACTTTGAGAAATCTAATTTAGGACGGTTTGGTGCAGTGTTTTATAAATGAGGCCCAATGTTACCTTTGATCATCCATGTCTATATTGTGTATTTTTTATTTAATAACACCTACTCATTGAATATTATACACGCATAGTGTGTTTTCCTTTCAAAAGTGTTCTCTTCACTCTATCCCCTGTCAACGGGTATGTGGCTTGAAAATAACACACTTTTTTGAAACAAACTAGCAACAAACACATAGCCGCCCTGATTGTTGTCACTTCTGAGTGGCCTGCGAAAGCATCATTTATGCTGTTTGGAAGGCACTGAGACACTGCTAACACTGAACACAGTGTTGTGGAGTAAATACTTCATAGAATTGAAGAATGTGATCTGATTTCCATATATTAGCAGCTGTGGCCTCTGGGTGGATGAACGGCCCTTCAATGACTCCATTGTTCCACATGACAACGTCTGCCCTTTGTTAACTCCAGCGTTCAGTTAATACGTCACTTCTTAAAAGCAAGATGTGTGTATTTATTTGACGTCATTACACATTCAGTGGGACAATTCATACATTATTCATCATTTTCACACAACTACGTCAAAACACATCTTAATACCCGCACGTTTTTTAACAATCAGACTTGAACGGTTGATTTTCTTATGGTGTATACTTAACTGAATATCATTTTGTGTGAAAAGTGAAAGAATGATTTTATGCGTGCTAATGGTACTTACGATTTTTTTGATGTTAGCCCAAACAATGACATGATTGTATTTCTGCATTCAGAACGAGGGAAAAATTTTGAATTTCTGCCTGGTCACTATATAGCCAACCTTTTAAATGTCAGTGCTGTTAAAATGGACGGAAGATCACAGTTTACCCTTAATACTGTTCTGATTGATACTAAATTAAAATCTGCTTGTTGAATAAAGCTACATGCCAACATTACAGACGGGACAGTGTTTTTAACGATGGTTTAAAAGCAGTCATTATTTTAGCAGTTGGTTACGATATATATCCACATTGGGTTTTTCTATTTAAATCAGTTTCGGAACCCAGTTTTCATACCATGAATCCAATGGTGAAAGTCTATGCAATCGCATTGAAGGAATTGTTACCATGATTTAACAAATCTGTACATTTTCAATGTTTATATGTACTTTTTATATGCAAATTGTCCAGATCTTTCTGATTTGTGGTTTTATGGAAATTGTAGACTTTTGATGTAATATTTCTATTCTTCCTGTGAGCCATTAAAGTGTAAATGTATGTCATGGACTCGATGCACTGAGACACTTGTACACTGTCTCCTCTATGAATTTTACAGTACCAACATGCATAAAATTGTTTGATATATTTACATTTATGCATTTGGCAGACGCTTATCTAAAGCGACTTACATTGCATTAACTTTTACATTTAAGGTATTTACAATCCCTTGGGATCCAACGGCAACCTTGCTCTTACCACTGAGCTACAGGAAAGCTGTTTACAGGCTCATATAAACATTTACTTTTTTGAATACTTTGCTCCTTGAGATCAACGTTGTAGTGTCGAGTGGCTTTGTTTTGACCTTTTATCACTGAATTATTTGTGGATATGGGCATGTTGGCACAGTTTGTTATTTGTTTTTTCGTTACTGTGCTATGAAATCGGGAAGAGAGAATTGTGGCCTGATGGTGCTAACGTGGCATTTTTGATGCCAAAGGTTTAGACAGACAATCCCTATCCTTATTTACAGTCTTTTGGAGGTGAACAGTCTGTTTTGAGACAATGCAAAGTATACAATATAAATAAAAAATCAGTTTGTACAGCTAAACCAACATGCCAATGTTTACCTTTAAATATTTATTTTGGACTTTACTTGATAGTCAACAAGTGACAAAAATGCAACTGGAGATTCATTTTATGACACTTCACTGGTTTCACAATAGCATTTACAAAACGGTTCTACTAAATTGAAGGTGAAGTCATTATAAAGTGAGGTTTAATGTTATATGCAGCACTGATTTCAATATCAATTGAATGCCATGAGAATACCATAAATCAGGACAGTTAATATATTTATCCTGACACAAAAAAATCATAACAGTAGTTGTTTTGTGTTCTTGTGTCACGTTTATTAAAACAAGCTACCGGCTCCACTTTTCCAATATTAGAAAAATATCAAAAGTATCATTGATCGTTGAACTTATCCTTATTTGCTAAAGTTACCTCAAATAGCAAAATTATAAAATGTGTCTGTTTTTATATGTGTGTTTTGATAAAGAAGTTCATTCTCAGGCTGTTTGACACCACTCTTAATACAGTAATTATTTCTCAGGTTTGTTTATTTAGTTTGTATAAAGACGGTGATACAGGCTGGTGTGCAGAAGTACATGACTTCAATGAAGTGTTTAGAAAAGTTATTTATTCTGTATTTATTTACTTTGTTTTCACTGCATCTCATGACATTACAGAATGACCTGAATTTCCATATCTTAACGTTGAGATGCCTTCCATGTTTTATGGATTCTGTCCTTTCATGCTTTATATCCCGATCCTCTCATGTCAGTTTCCACTATGGCTTTTTTCTGCAGATGACTGTAAAGGGTGTGCTGAAGTTTTCAGCTGACCGGTAAGGCAGGGTCAGATGTGTGCTTTTGAATTCCTTTGGGGTGTGAAGTGTCCAGGCTGACAGGCAAAGAAAGAAACCGGAGGGATGCACAGATTCGCGGTGCATCGATTATGTTAAGCTGAAGAATCGGGGCTGCCGTGGGTTTGGTTTCTTGTTTGGCAGGTAAACAGTCATCTGACGCAGCTCCCATATGAAAACCACTGGACAGAGAACTCTGAGAATTTGACTTGAAGATGGAGTCTGGCTGGGCTGGCGTCTGTGCATTCAAATGAATTTGGTTATTGTTAAAGGAAAAAAAAGCTTCTCCAAAAAAAGTTGGTAGATGTTTTGTTCACGGCTCTGCTGATAACACAAGTTATTTGTTCTATGAGAAACCAATGAATTTGTGAAAATATTGTACCAAGCAAAGAACATGAATACATTTATCTCTAAAGGGTCTATAAATCAATCTTTAAAAGGACCATAAAAGAACAATAATAGTCCATAGAACCTCAAAATCTTGAGTGAGTCTGCTGAACCTCTGAAATCCGGTTCAGACTAATTCAGACTAACAAATGGTATATGTAATGTTGGAAATTGTTAATGCCACTAAAGCGGGACTGGCTCTTTCATGTCACGCAAAATAATGCACCAGAGCTGAACATGTTCAGCGAATTAAAACTTTAAACGAATAGTTCACCCAAAAAGCAAATTCTGTCATCATTTACTCAACCTCAAGTTCATGTCAAAACTGTGTTAAAATCTTTGCTCTCAAAAGAAGATATCTTGAAGAATGTGGAAATCTAAACAGTTCTGGGGCACCATTAACTGTAAAAAAATTTCCCTACTATGAAAATTGCAAACATTCTTCCAAATATCTTTCATTGTGTTCAGCAGAACAATAAAATGTACACAGGTTTGGAACAACTTGAGGGTGAATAAATGATGACAGAAATTGCTTTTTGGGTGAACTGTCCCTTTAAATGTACTTTTCCGAGCCGTTGTCCATTTTGAATCTTGATCTGCTATGCTCACCGATGTTTGCATCTGAATTATTCCTTCACACCTGGCTTAGTATTGTAGAATGTGTTTACCTGTGTGGTGCTGGTTATACTGTCTAGTTGTATGTTTGACACAGGGTTCATAGTGTCAAGTACTGGTGTACTGCTTCCATACAGCGAGGCGGGGTCAGGAGTGTGACTGTCGGGCAGTACTGTGCTGTACGCTGGAGGGAATTTGCCGTCGAAGGAGCTGGAGGATCACACTGATGTCTGCTGTCATTCTTGTCTCAAGTCTGGAAGATATGCAACAGACAGCTGAATTATATTACATGAATAAATACATTTATGAATACGGTATAAATAGCAGTACATTTTGGGGCCTTAAAGGGACAGTTCTTCAAAAAATTATTTCCATCATGTTTTTTTTCTGTCTTCTGTGGAACACAAAAGAAGACATGAAGAAGAATACTGGTAACCAAACAACAGTCTTCCATTGTATTAACACAAAACCACTGAGACATTTTTTCAAAATATCTTTCCACTGAGAACGAGTCATATACAGGTTTGGGTTTTAAATGACGTGAGGGTGAATAAATGATGACAGAATTTAGATTTTGGGCTGAAGTGTCTCTTCAAGTACCATGTCAAACCTGTTAAGCTGACTCTGCAGGAGCTCCACTCTGGACTCAAGTTCGCCGTGTTGATGAGCTGAAAAAAGAGATGGAGGGAACGAGACTGGAACACAAGAGATGTGTCGAGACTCTTGGGGATATTGAGCTGACTGATGATCGGGCCAGCAATGATACAATCCGGACGGATGGCCTTGTGTCAGGAAGAAAATCAAACAACAATAAGCGCCAGTGTGAGAGATTTTTATTCGTTTTAATGCTACGCTCCTAACGGTCCCAGCATCTACCAGCAGGGGTCAGCTGACCAGTTCAACCAGTTAGACCTTATATACACTAATTCATATCTAAACAACTCTATGAGCATCCTCCCATGCTTATATTCTCCTAAATAATTGTATACCCACCGAAGTGCACCCTGTCCATGTCAGACTCTGTGCTGACCCCAGAAGCACCGCATGGTGGTATGAGTCTGACAGCAGGAGAGGGAAAGTCCAGATGTTCGGCTTCAGAGGAGTACAGCTCACTGCCACTGAGGGTCTTGTTAAGACTGGACCTGGAGCTACTGCAGCTGCACATCTCCTTCCAGTGCGCATGAGTGACTGATATATGACCCAGTGTAGAACACATCCGAGATGGGTCATTCTGATCCATTCCATCTTAAGAAGCAACATAAACTCATAATATGAGTTAGGGGGGGGAAATATGCACCTTTTCTCAGGACATATCTCTCTAAAAAGAACTTGTGACTTGTTTTTTTAGCCGCTTCGTTCATTTCACCCTAAACTTTTTGGGTATCTAAGGGCCTGTTTGTATGTTGTTTGTGAGCAATTTACACTATTGCAAAGCAGCTTTACATAAGGACACAATATAAAACACATTTTTTTTTTTTTTAAATCATAAAAAAATTAGGAATCATTTTATAGTGCGGAGCCGGTATCATCTTTGCGCATGTGTTGGGTCATCAGACGTCTTGGTGGGAGGCAGGATCCAGACTGATGAGCATCCCGAGGTGAAAACAAAGCTAATTTCAGTATTTGTGAGTGCTTTACTCACCTGGCCGGTTGCGCCTGTCTAGCGAGTTTTTGCGGTGTCGTATCCTGGTTGCATGGTAACCGCAAGCCGAGTTTTCACTGGGCAGCATTTGGATCATCTGATCAGCCTAATGACATTACAGTTAAAAACATTCATATGAAGGTAAATCAGTAGCAAAACTTGAGAGCATGTATAGATTTTAATTTGTGAATTTGTAAATTAACTATTTGTACCTGTACACTAGAATGTTCACTTACAGCTCATGTGTGAAAAAGTGTCAAATAAAAAACTGAAATTGAATGTTAAGATTGAACTTGTGGACACAATTCACAAATCTGTCTTCTGAATTTGAAGTTGCAGAAAAATCGTCACACATGTGAAAACTGCCATTTATAAAATACATTGGCAGATGCAAAAAGAGAAGGAGCGGCAATTGATGACATCATGGGGCTGAGCCACACTGCCCCCTCAGGTGCATGACGTCATCAATTGCCGCTCCTTCTCTTGCCTCTGAGCTTTCACAATGTGCACAATGTCTAGGCAGGAAGATTTGAAACTGCAGTGACAGATTTGAGAGGTTGTAGAAGCCTATTTGTGGTTGCAATTCAAATCTGAATCTAGGAAAACGTGTAAATATGTGCAATGCATTTGTATCTGCCAATGTATTTTGTAAATGCCAGTTTACACATTTGTGATTATTTTTCTGCAACTTCAAATTCAGAAGACTTGAGTGATTTGTGAGTTTTGTCCACAAATTCAAATCTTAACATTCAATTTCAGTTTTTTATTTGACATGTTTTCACACAGGGGCTGCGAGTGTACATTTAACAAGTTCACCAATCAAAATCTACATGCTCTCAAGTTTTGCTCCTGATTTACCTTCATACAGTCAACGGTTCAGGGTCACAAATCTGTTCTGTGACCTGTTTTATACTCAAGAACTAATGGCTGTGTATAAATGTGTTTATGGTTTACGCACGTCTCGTAGGTTGAATGTGATTTCAAGGTTCCTCCAGAACCTCTTGCCAAAGGCTGGATACATGTCCAGCACCTCCAGGAGGTCATCTCTTCCGATACGGTGAAGGTCACAGTAGGTGAGCGCCGTAACATCGGCATTGCAGTGACCAGGGTCCGCAAACAGGTTTATGGACTCGCCAAATATATCATTCTTTCCTATACAACAAAACATTTGTCTCAATAAATCTGATAAACACAACTGCGTTTAAGTGTAAAATATGGTGAATGAGAAAACAGTTTTGCATTTGTCTCACCCAGTATGGCAAGCACTACGTTATGCCGTGACACCTGAATGCTTCCACGAGAGATGAAGTGGAGGGCTTTGAGCATATCGCCGTGGTGATAGAGGGTGTCTCCAGGCGGGTAGTGAATGGTTTTAAAGTGCTTGGCGAGAGCTCTGAGACATGCTTTACTTGCCCCGCGAAACACTCTGCAGTTCTGCAGAAGACTGCGGTTGAGATGCAGGCAAATGTCAGCTTGCATACATTCTGGAAAACCTCTCAAGACCTATTAGTACATAAAAAACATGTTGGGATTTTGGGTTACCATGCTAATACTGATATACTGATATTTGAAAAGTGTCTTAAAGCTTACTGCATTCATATTAATGCCGTTGGTGTAGGACCACGCGCGCTGGAAATATTCCTCCAGTCTCTGTCTCAGATCTCCAGGTATCCGATGGAAGCGGATGAACTCTTTAACTCGGAGCAGCTGCGTATGATAGCGTGCCGTTCCCGAATAAAGCCTCTGAATTATTGCTGAGACATTCCCAAATATGCTGGCATACATGAGGGCTAATGTAAGAAGATAATGAGAGAAATTAAAGAGTTAAACTTTGTCAGACAATGAGAGAAGTCAGTCTACATGTTTAAGATAGGGATGTAACGATTCACGATGCGATTCAAGATACTGATCTAATGATACAATTTTTTCAAGATTGAATTTTACAAATCTTTTTATTATTGTTTGACCACTGTGTCAATACCAATGCTACAGCTGCTCTAGCGCTCTCCTGATAGCCTGCTAAAATGGCGGAGTTCAGATTGCTAGACGTCAACCATTATACGCTCTATACAAAAGCTTCTTTAAAAAACAAACTTAGACCTTGTCTGTGCTTTTCTTGGATTCTTTTTTACATTTGAAAAATATCACAATCGCCAAGTTTGCAGTAAACACAGCATCCCCTGCTATTCAAAACATTTATTGCGATTCAAATAACATCTCAACCGGCTTGAATCGTCACATATTATAATCGATTTTCCACCGGCTCACGGTGAATCGTTACATCCCTAGTCTTAGAGGTACAATTATTACACTTACATTTACATTTAGTCATTTAGCAGACGCTTTTATCCAAAGCGACATACAGGTGGGGTAGGCAATGGAAGCAATATTATTATTACACATTGTAGAATCATGGAGAATTAAAGGTGTAGTTTACCCCAAAATTAAAGTTGTTTCCTTCTGAAAACTCGTATCTCCATTTTCTATTTTGTGATTTTTTTGGCCATAAATTATTATTACTGCTCCTTTGTTTGTCACTGGGGTTTGCAAATATCTAACCAATATAAAGTACTAAAAATAATATTTATTTATTCAAAAAGTGTTCCACTTCCAATTCCTGAGAAACAGCGAATTTGGAAATACGAGGTTTCAGAATGTTATCACATCCTCAGGTTATCAAAGTGTCATAATGAGTTTTTTCTTCAAAACATTTTTACGGTCCACAAAAGAGTTGTTTTGCAGTTTTGGGGAGAACGTTTCCTTTAAGCTACTCTCTTGGTTGTCTTTAAAGTCACTTACAGCCAATGAGCATGACGCAGATAGAGAAAATCTTCTCAGAGTTGGTGTTTGGCGAGAGGTTCCCAAATCCGACACTAGTGAGACTGCTGAAGGTGAAATAGAGCGCTGAGATGTATTTATCCTGAGTGGAGGGTCCGGAGCTGACATCACTGTCATTATAATGCTTTCCCAGCTGATCGGCCAGATTATCCAACCAACCCGTCTTCATGTAAGGCCTCTCCACGTGGCCAATGGCGTACCAAATACAGGCCAGCCAATGTGCTATAAGCACAAAGGTGCACATGAGCAAGAATAAAACTGTAGCTCCATACTCAGAGTATCGATCCAATTTCCGGGCCACGCGGACCAGTCGCAGCAGCCGGGCTGTCTTCAGCAGGCCAATGAGAGTGGCTGTCGTCTGTTGAAGTAATGACAAGGGTTTGAATGTCATTCTGACAAACAGATGCCTTTACTCTTTTATAAAGAAAAAAACATTGGTAACACTTTACTTAAGGTTACTGTTATAAAGCATTTGTAAATGGGTTCATTAATGATTAATAAGTAATTTACAAATGCATTATAAATGCGTTGACCAAAAGGGATTCTAACGAAATACCTGCCAAATTGTGAGCCAATATCTAAATGATTCACATCAGAGACGAGCCTTGTGAGCAGGCATTCTGTTTCTACAATAAGTTATAAATGATTGTTTTCTGGTTTTGATTAACTATTGGAAGGAATTCAATCATTAATAAAACATCATAAACAAACAACTTTACAACAACCTTTATGCATTTAATGTTAAAAAGTGATCAAAAGTTTGATTAATATATTTTGGAAAGCAAGAAAAAACGGCTTTGGATTGGGTTCATGATCAGAAGGCATTCTGGAGGGCACCATGAGACATTAGGAATCGGATCAGATAAGCAACATGGTTTGAAATGTGACATAAGATATGAAATATACAATAAAGCACCCTACAGTCTCCCGTCTGAAAGCTTAGTTTGCAAACAACATCAGATAATAATGAACCTGCTTTCGAGTCAAATAAATAATGAATAAATAAATACATTTATTAAGCATTTACAACATGTGAGTTAAAATGTCTCACTATTTGGCAGGTATTTCATTAGAATCCCCCTTTTTTATTTATAATGCATTTCTAAATGACTTATTAATCATTAATGAACACATTTATAAATGCTTTATGAAGGGAAGCTTAATGTAAAGTGTTACCAAAACATTTAATAATAGATTGTGTCAGCTCAAGCTACTATACCTCATCAGATCCAGATCTGAAGATGAGCATGTCAAAAGGAACAGCGGCCACCATGTCGATGAGAAACCATCCTTTTATATAGTGGACGGCGATGCGTTTGGGATGGGTCACCACTTCATCGGTGCGATTTACGTATGTGGTCCTGAAATTGATCAGGATGTCTATTATGAACAGGACATCCACTATCACGTCTATTAAATTTAAAGGGTTGCAAGCGTAACCACATGGGGGTCTCCTCTCTTCCTCCAGCTCATTGAGGAGGAAGGCGGCTGAGTAGGGTGTGAAGATGGCTGTGTAGAGCACTAGCAGAAGAATGATCCAGTCCCACATGGCTTTGAAGGGACTGTAGTGCAACATGATCCACTTATGAATGTCTGGAGCTTGGAGCTTGTACTCAGGCAAAACATCAGCACCCAGAGACAGAACCTGGGCAAGAATCAAACACATGAAAATCAGATCAAAACCACCCAAATCAGGTGATAAGTCAATGCTGTGTTATTGAAGAGATGTGTGACGGAATGTATTTTATGGATAACAGTACTTATTATATTTTTGCTGTATCTTAACAAGCTCCTGGCGACATGTTGACGTTTTGCACTTTACTGTTTACCCTTTTTGAGTTTTTTGTTTTTCTAAAGCGGCTTTGGAACAATTTACATTGTGAAAAGGGCTATATAAATAAGAATTGAATTGAATTGAAGAACCTTTATTTGCCACAAAGAACCTTATGTGAGACAGAAAGGTTCTTTGGATGTAAAAGGTTCTTCTATGGCATCGTGAATAACCTTTATTTTTTAAGAGTATACACTCCCTTGACACAATGATGCTATTTCAACATTTTGGACCAGGGGCCACAGGGGTTATGGATTTTCGCCATGGCAACGGGCCATTTCTCTCGCACTGATGCTTCATCTCTCTCCTAATGATCTTTCCACTAACGGGTTTTGGCCACATTACTATCCATGTGCCACATTATCCAAACAACAACTTGAAAGTTAAAATAAATATTTATACAATAGTAAAAAACAATTCATTTAAAATGCATTTATTTCATCGTGTAGTTTAAATGTATTTACAGATTTACTGACATGGCTTACTGATATAAAATTATAATTAAACTTTATTTGGGGAACTATTCATACACAATGCACATTTCTTCATATTAACCCATTTTTGATAAATATTTTATGATTTTTTTAATAAAAATGAATCTTTCAATGCAAGATATTTAAAGTGTTCCTGAAGCATACTTGCTATAGTTCTACTTTAGCACAATCAAATACACTTAAATGTATCTTTAGCTGAACCTCAGCGCTATTTCTGCACAATTAAAGTATATGAAGTACAAATTTAGTTGTTCCAATTTAGCAGACTTTAAGTATATCAATTAAGTATACCCCAAATACAATCGCAGTGTATTTTCATTAAGTACATGAGATGTAAATTGATTTACAGTACACTTTCATGGAATAAAAGTATTTCAAATTCCTTTTAGTATATTTATTTTTCACTAGGGACCATATTGGTAGTCATCTGTTATGTGCCTTTAGTCTGATCTTGGCTTTAAAAGCACATGTCATCCTACCCGTGTAACTTTTTCTGTAATATTGTGTGTGCATTATTTGACCTTTGGGGTGACAAGCTCAATGTTGTTGGCCGGTGTGGTGTGATTGGAGCGTCCAGGACGACGGAGGTTTAGATTGAATGATGGGAAGCGGTTGAAAGCGTTGCACTGTATCTGCTCAGATCTGGAGGTGGAGCTCCACAGACTGGACTTCAAATCTTGACAGAAGAAGATAAGAGATTCATTTGAATGAATTAGAGTTAACCTGTTTTAATAGGTACTAATTATTCCTTAGAAAATTAAAGCGTTTTATGATAATCAATGTCCTTGTTGATAGAGTTTAAACTTATAAAATATCAGTCTATGCACCAGTAAAATAAAAAGGGGAAAATAAATAAAAATACGTTATGGATGTAACAAAAAAGAACACAGTTTTTGGGTGACAACAAACTTTGTGGAATTAAAATGTACAAACCTGAAGCATTTTATACCCAACAAAGGGAGAAGGGACATAGAACTGTCTTAATAGAACATAAAACAGTTGTTTCATTTTAATTTTCATGTGCCCATTTATGAGGAATATGTAGCGTTATGGATTTGACATTCCTGAAAATGGCACTTACCTGACTATGAAAAATCATGCACTAAAAATAAAACAAATGCTTTAAAAACTTGAAAAGAGACCTCACAAACCACCAAATGTTAATGTCTGTGCTGTTTGTGTAGTAAAAACCTTTGGTACATAGATTTTTTTCATGGTACTAAATTATAAAATAAATAGAACTCCAATAACAACTAATAAACAAAGAAAACTATTTTGAATAGTAACACAGTAAAGAAACAAAAAATCATGTTTACACAAATGCACCAATGCGAGTCTTTTGTATAAAGTATTGCACCAGGTTTAAAAAAAACTACAAATAAGATAAAAGGGAAACCCTCAGGATAATCATGACCCATAGAATTTCATTGTGCAGTTCTAAAGTTTGGGTAGAATTATTATTTTACAGTCCTGTTCGACATGTTTGTCCATCCACAGTAACTCACAGAACTGAGTACACCCCTCACATTATTGTAAATATTTTAGTATATCTTTTCTGGTGACAACACTGAAGAAATGACCGTCATCCTAACCCATATCATGTAACTATCAGTTTTTGGGGGGTAAGTCCACAGAATGTAAAATACAACCAAATGGTTTTCTTCGGTAATCAACAGTCTGTATTGTAGGGTCGGAGGGTTACTTTTAAAATGTATTCCAGTACAGTTACAACAATAAAAATCTAATCAGTTACGGTAATCTAAGTATCACAACATAAAAGTAATGTAGTCCGATTGCTTTTGGATTACTTTAGGATCACATATGTAAATAAATCATATGTGATTTAACTCGTATACTGTGGTATGCTAATTGAGACCAGTTTTACTGCTCCTATGCATTGTTGTTATTTTGTTATTTAGAATAGTCTTGAGGTGGCTCGAATAAGAAAAATGAGTAAAATACAGGAACTTATTAGAGAGGGCTGCACGATTCAAATGAAATTATTATTGATTATTGACTTTGATATTGTAATCATGATTATTAATGTCAATTAACACAACACATTATAAACCTCATATTTTTTACAGGCTATGTAAAACAAACTGAGAAGCATTTAGGAATGTTTTTATGCAATAGACAGTGTAATCAGTTACTCCCCAACCCTGCTATATTATCTTAATAGGTAAGAACACAACAAGCAAGGTTAAAAACATTATTCTCAAAGCACCATTTGTTGTGACTACATTTGTACATTTTTGACTGCATTTGTTTTAGAGCTTGGCTTCCAAATGCAAAATGAAAAGCAATAGTTTATTTGTAATCCAGATAGTGTTTAATAACATAGACGTTCAGGGAATTAGCTTTCATATGAACATCCATCCAGTCCAGAAAAACCCACTGTTTTGGCTCAAGGCTGGATGTCACTCACTCCAGTGTCCCTAATGGCACAGCAGTATATGTCAGATAATAAACCTGCTCTTACCGTAGAAGTGCTGCATCTTTCTGTTCTCGCAAATGACCCGTAAGGGGAATCTGTTACAGATCCAGCTTCATGCGGTACATGATAAAAATGTCTGCAAATCCAACTGTCTGCAAACGCACGGAGTTGTCCCCTTGTTACGAAGCCTAGAACATTGACAAACTAACCTCACGTGGTCAAAGCCCTGTGTGACTCTGAAACCAGTCAATAAAAACATCACAATCAAACATATTTACAAAGTCAAAACAAACTACTGATGAATATACACTCCTGAATGCAGAGTCCAGTTTTCAGTTTAGTTCCGTAAATGAGAAAAGACTCAGGAATCAATGTTCACATTTGAAAATATGCTGAACTGAAGGGCCTTGAAGGGCTTTACATTGATCCAACGATGATTCATTAGATTTCTTTGACAAAAAAAATCATTAAAATTGATCTGACTTTCAGATTATATAGATGAACTGTCTGTATATCCCATTCAGATGTTCAATCTGACATGTTTAGAGATTGAAGAGTTTACCAGCTCAGACAGCTAATGTTTTTTTCATGAAGGTATGTGAAAGATTTGATGGTTCTAAGTTTGAAAAAAAAAATTTCTAGCCTGTATTACAATGTGTCATCCAATGATATCATTTAATTTAACTGAATCACTTAAATTAAAAAGCAATTGAATTCAAATTATAAATCAAAACAATTATGACCATTAATTATAAATACAAAAGCAACTGTACATTTTGTGCAAAATTATAATATAAATTATGCCAATATAATAACCAATCTAGGGAGGCCTGGATTCAACTATTATTAAAGAATATTAAATGTTAGATAACTTATTTAATCAAATATATTTAGCCTTCAGAACATATTTTATAAAGAACATTTCTATCCTTAGCTATGATTCACTGTTTCAATTCTGGTTAGTTCTGGTTATGTTTTATAAACAAGCAGGTTTATTGATTGGATTTCCGTTTGAATACCTGTTATCCACATTTATACAACTAAAAATAATTACAGTGTGGTCGATTTAATACTTAGTTTTATTAAATGTTCACAATCCTGCCTGACATCCACATGCATGAGTAAAACTTCTATATTCACATAACGATAAAAGTATATTGTCAGAATGCATTAAGACATCATCCATTCACCATCAATCAATCAATCAATCTGAGCAAGTATATTTCCATCTCTATCATCAGTCTGTATGTCTTCGCATTTTTCTGTACCGAGTGTCAATCACCTCACTTATTGTGAGTGCTAACTCTGTGCCTGAATGTTATCCCACACTCGGACCACATCAGGACAGTCATGGAGAGTCTCCAGCAGAGAAGATGCCGTCTCCAGCTGAGCCTGATTCAAGAGAGACGGTGTGTGAGAAACAAACTCCAGACCAGCTGAAAGTGTGTGAACCCCCAGAGTTTCTAGAGCACTCCGTACAGCTTTCATCGACGCCGTATCACAAATAAACTGAAAGAGAGAGGATAGTTATTGTAACATCATTATTATCCTCAACATTAGATAGAACGACTCAAAATAACTCCACATGAATCGCACACAGAGGTTCTACAAAAAGCTTTAATTACTGGCAATAATAATGTAATAAATCTGGGTTTGATGATGATTTAGGAAACAAGTTACACAGTTAAAGGGAATTTTAAACGTATAAAACTGTTTTAAATGTAGTTTGGATGTCTTACCATACACATCAAATTCCAACAAATGAACCAAAAGGGAGACAAGAGAATACAATTCTAACATCTGTTTTTCACACCTGTAGTACAGGTCTCTCCTCCTCATCCTCAGTCTCCTTTACATCTTCAGCTCCTGCCTCAATGGCCAGTTCTAGAGCCTTCTCAGAGGTGATTTCATCTCTGGATGCTGCCACAACACCTTTCCTGTCAAAGTTACGGCGTGCTCCTTCACACAACGCCCCACTGTGGACAAACCGATAAAAGCAGGAGATTCAGTTTGAAATAATGTAGAAGTAACACAGCCTTTATGTGTACAAATAATACATTTAAATAGACCTTTAAGTAAAATTATTTGTTTTCAGGAGAGGACTCATCCGTACTTACCCATGTTTTGTCATGATCCGTTTTATTTCTTGATGGGATCGTGTGTTATTGTCAGTCAAAACCTCTATAAGTAACGTGCAGCCGCCTGGGCCTGTGGCCTCATAAAGATGCTGCAATCCTGGCTTTGACTTCTGTAAAACCCAAGGCAGAAAAAGGGGTTATACTACTGGAGAAACTTTAAAAAATTTAAACACACAGCTGTTTATCATAACAGCTAATAGTGACTATGGCTCTCAAGGTCCACAAAGTACATAAAACATTATTTAGTATTGTTTAATTATACGACAATGCTGTGTATGAACAAGAACGGCATAAAGAATGACAGAACATCTTATGCAAAGTACTGTAAAAGGGCTTATAGTTTCTTGACAGTAAATCATTAGCTGCTAAATGTTTTATATTTCATTTCTTATTTATGAAAGTCACAAATCCACACATGTAGATTTTACCAGCGATGTTTAAATAGTAACAGATATATTAAAAAAATGTCTTACAGCGCCTTTTAATGCTCCCTCTATGCTGGCTTTTGGTAGATTCTTGTTCCGACACTGTTCCAAAATCTGTGCCAAATTGATATTAAATTCTGGATTAGATCCTCCCTCTGAAAACATAAGAGCAATCTTATACACATCATACACACACACTAATACTATCAGCCACTGTATGATTCTTATAGTCTTATTTATATTTGTTAACTGCCTCATGCATTCACCTCTGACTGCGATCCTGATCATCAGGGAGTATTTGGCCATCATCCGGGCTCGAGCAGCATCTTTAGGTATTTTAATATCCTTTACCTTGGACCATTTGTTGTGACCTGCCCAGAGCTCAGGGTTCGAGTGCAGCCATCTGCATGTGTGCAGGACTGGACACTGACAGCAACGGTGAACCACTAGAGACAATCTCACCGTCTGTGTGACAGCTCTCAGCATCATCTTTCCTAACATTGTCCTTCACTCACTTGATAGACAACAACACGTGGATGCATATAAGTGACCAACAAGAATGACTTTAATTAAACGTCAAAAATGAACGCTGTCCTTCCTAAAGCTCCATGCATTCAGTGATGAGACAAGGTCATTTAAGGCTTTCAAAACAACATTACAACCATAATCAATATAATTAGTGCGTGTTACTTAGGAAATAGTGCTATAATTGAATGTTAAACTTCACCATAATTGTTCTGAGGTTAAGTGGCTGCGATTCACCACAAAAGTTTTTGTCACTGAACAGTAACTTTGCCCCGCACGAGCCTCACAGTCCTCAACACCACTAGCGTCATTTCCTGTGAACAATCTGATGTCAAAATAAAAGTTCTACGCGCTGGTGCCATTCGATGGTAGTGAGGTTATTTATTTACTTGTTTTATTTTTTTATTTTTAGATCAAATTATAATTATAAACAGGGAAAGCGTTTGTTCGTCATCGTAATTACGATGGAATGTAACATAATAACATTGATACAAAAAAGTCAAACAACAGATTTAAGCGAAGCAAAGCATTGTTTAACAATTTAAATTAATTAAATAAAATCGTAAAATAACAAAATCTGTTAAATCTATGATACAAAACTAAGCTGCGAAATAATGGAAGACACAGCAAATGTAACGACAAATAACTATTTTTGTAAATTTTGTAAAAAAACAATGCAGTTGTATTAAAAATAATACATATTCATTAGAAAATAATATATTTGAGAGCTTATGAGTGGAATGAACTTAGATCAGCCTAGAAAACATTTTTTAGTAGCCTACAATAAAACATTTTTTTGTAGTGAATAGAATTATGCTTACAAAGGGTTCATGTTGGCAGGAAACAGAAGTTGCAATAGTGTTTTGCAATGGCTTCTAAAATTTGAAAAAGTGTAGAGACTACATTTCATCCTTTTGTATTGATTTGATGACAGGCATTCCAGATCGAACCCACAGTATTTGCATTGCTATTGCAATCCTCTACCAGTTAACATACGGCAACACATCATGCAGAGAATTTTATTTGGAGAGGAGGTTGATTTTGATTCCATGGTGACCAATTGACCTTGAATGAACAACTTGTGTGAAAAACAAGTAAATAAACAATAATTGTAAAATTATTGGTGCTCAAATATAAGTTGAAGCATGGTTGTCTGGCGAACCAGCAGTCACTATCGTCTTTACTTCAGTAATCTGACATTTTTCCAAAAGAGAAGTATGAAACAACTGATGTTTAGTGCTGAAAGAGGACAGAGAATAGCAGCAGTATGAAAAGTCACTTCATATCTTATAGTGATGAAACCATCAGGTCGCTCCATCACTGACCATATGAGCGGTGTAGATCATAGACCTGTATAAGTGTGCTGTGGTTTTAATCTGGGCAACATGGATATCCCTTTTAATACACAGCAAATTGACCAAACAATGTTTTGCCTGGGAGGTCTGCAAACACGGTACGCTAAATTCCTTAACCTAAACTGACCAATTAAAATATTTTATTTGAGAGAGCCATGCAATAGGGATGCTTATGTGTGTGCATGAATGGGATTGGGAGGGGGTTGAAGAATAGACGCTGAGAGATAATGAAGGGTTAACCTCTTTAGACCTGAGGGTCTGCCCATCTCACATGATAAACAGTGGTGACAAGCACATTACTAACCTCGGAGAGCTATCCTGCAGAACACATAGAGAAGACTCTCATCTTCAATCATATCTGAGTGTCAACGATGGCAGGAATGGAAGGTTGTTGTCTGGGAAGGATCTAGTGTCATCATACCTATCCAGGGACCATTATTTGTGTCAATCTGTCTATATGGAATCATAAACAAGGTTCTCTATGACCCAAAGCTAAACCTTACCGCTGGTGCATACAACAACACAATATAAGAGCGATGGCTTCACATTTCTCTGCTCTTTGATGAGACCACTGTGTCCTAAGAAGAGCTTTAGAAAGTGAAGCTCTCTGCTGATCTGAAGTTCTGGAGAAGGTCAGAGGTCTTGGGTTAAGCATGGTGTCAGTGGAGGTATCTGTGGCTTTCTTGCTGTGCAGTGTGCTGATGAAAGCCAGGGCTCTGGTGAGTACTTCACAAACATTTTGTTCATTTACACCATATGGCTTTTCACATATTTGCTTAATCTTTCTAATGCAATTGGAAATCAAGCTGAAGGCAGTATTTATTTTAGAAAAGTCGTTCTCAGAAAGGCAAAGTATTTGTTTTTATAGGTTTCATTATACTACACACATTGCATACTCGGTATATTATTGTGCAAAAAAATTCAATATGAATTATAAAAGCAAAGAATATGCAATCATGTGGAGAAGTTTGTTAACATGGGTTTTTGGAAAGTATTTGGGAACACAAACTGTTTTTGGGAAGATGGCATATTCTACAAAATACTGTAAGAAGAACAATAGCAAAAATTCTTGTTCTTGTATCTTAACTGGTGAAGCATTTTGCCTGCAACACAAACATTTTTGGTTTTGATACAGGGAACACATAAAAAGATAAAGAATGTGAAGCTTGAAAGCACTAGATGCTTTAGAAACTTCATATGTCTGCCAAATGTAAATGAAAATGGAATGGTCATTGTTATATCTGTTACGGATATCTTTACCAACATTAAAACAAGTAAAAACTACTACTACTGTGAAAGATGTACACAAGTTAATGTGTAAAAAAGCGACAGAAACATTGATTGAGCACAAAACGAATGAATGTCTAATGTGAGTTAAGCATTTTAACAGGAAATCTTAATATCACAAAAATTCTGTAGTTGTTTTGACATGTTAAAAAACCTCAAGATGACCTGAATTGATAAGCTTCAGAACTCAGAACTTGGTTTAGGTGGTATGTGTTAGATTCCAAGATCTTTTCATCACTAAAAATCATTATGTTTACCTTTTAACATTTCTTATTGTTTGTATGTCACACTTAAGCACGCCCTTCTCTACAATATCTCACTTTTCTTTTCTGCAAAGTAGTAATCAAACTGGGATTTCTCTGGCTTTTCAAATTTCATTTCTGAGAAAGACTACTTCAGGCTAATGTGGAAAGGAAGGCATGCCACAGCTTTTTAATGCTGTCAGACTCATAAAGACTTACTGGCCACACACATGTGATCACTGAAGCAGAAAATGAGTTTGTCCAAAAGAAATGAACATTTGATGAACGGGCAATCTAGAGACATAATTTAACCCAGAGAGGTCTGGTTGATTTTCAGGAGTGCAGCAGTTTCACTGGAGTAGAAGTTGCCTGGTAAAATTGTTTTATTACATTTTTACATTAATCTTAAATTTAAAGCTTACTTCTAGACTGTAAATGTAAATCCCATTTGTTTAAAAAATGATTTGACCTCAAGGATTGAGTCTGATTGAAAGATGCATGATGTAAGTGTGCATGTTTCAAGGCTAAAAGACCACAGATCAAAAGTTTGTTAAGGACAAGCATGAAGTTAAGGTGTTTTTGATTATTTGAATAAATCTGGGAATTTTTAAAGCATTGTTATTTTAGACTTTTATAAAAATTTAAATTTAATAGATGTTGCATTAGAAACATAAATCTAACACACATGAACACAGCAGCTTTCTTGTATGTGTACCCACTGCGTTTCTTTCCACATTTCAAAATCATTCAGGTCAGGTGTTTAGGACTAGATTGTCAATACAGTAGCTGTGAGTAAGAGTACAATATTTGTTTGTATGTCACTCTCTATGCTGCATAACTCCCAATAACCCATGTTGCGTCCTTTAATCCAATTCAAAAGAACTGATTTCCCTTATGATTCGTTAGTCTGAAGCTTGATTGTTTAGAAAATTTGGCAACACTTTGGCATTTTATAAAAACACATTATAAAAATAGTGTTAATGTATTTATTATGCCCTAATGCCCCCTATAATGCATTGCAGTGTTTCATAAATAATTGTAGCTAATAAATTATAAAACTTATCGATTCATTGTTACACTCATTAACCATAAGTTATATTTTGATGCAAAGTGTTAGATGCAAAAGTGAATATGTCCTCTATGCCATTAAAGTGAAAAAACTTTAAATATAAATATCGGAGCCCGATAAAAATAATACTTTTAGATGAAAAATGTCAGACAGCACTTTTGGATCTGAACTCTTTCTGTGTCTCTCACACACACTCTCTCCATATCTTATAGATAGTGGTATGCTGGTTTTGTTTGGTGGTTGTGAAATGTATTCAGGACACAAACGCTCCTGTGTTTCTGTGAGAAACCAGCGATCAGGGCTCATAATGTGGGGTGGGAGGTGGTGGATGCCCGTGGGTGTGGGGTTTGCAAGGTTGGATGTGCTCTCTGAAGGGTTGAAGAGCTCGACACATACCACAGGAAAGTGCAAATATTTCACAACACTAAGAAACGCGCATCAGCCTACAACAAGGTGTGCCAGATTTAGTGAAAGATGGATGATTCTTCAGTGAGATAGTGGGAAGCAAAAAAACCTTACAAACATTACTAACCAAAAGGTTTTGTCTACATATAACATAAGAACATTTGCTCACACTGGAGGAACTTCGACAGATCAAAGATGACAAAAATTGTTTTTTAAAGTCAAGCCCACTGAAAATATTTTTTTTCAACTTCCCACTAGTGCAAAGCAGGTATACAGCATTATCCATGTACAAGTAAACACAATTTATTTGTGTTTATGTTTGTGTACAGAACTGTTGGTCAAAGCATGTGGATTAGGAGGTATTTACCTCTGGAAAGACTGTCTAATATCCAGAAGTGTAACTATATACTTAAAAATATACATATAATGTAAAGAGTACATTACACTTTTTAAAAATATGAATGGATGTTTAACTTATGAGTATAATGTCTTATTAAAAATATACATTTTGCACTTTTCAAAGCAATCTGTTAAATTAGTAAAATGTATACACGATCTATATTAACAAATAAAATATTTACTTTGTGTTTTGGATATCTACATTATATTCTATAACCATTAAAGGTATGTTTTGTTTTAAAATAATAAAAAAACTGTCATGATTTTGCCTCATCACATCATGTCTTTCTTGGTCTAGTGGCAGGATCATGACAGAGCATCATGTTTAGTGTAGAGCGAGACATAACATTGTTTGTTATGACATGTCAGGCACTCTCTCTGGTCTTGTCTTTTCCCCGCCCCCTTGTTTCCTCATTATTGATTGTCAATTATTTCATGCCCCACAGCTGTTCCCTCTTGATTTGATCACTTATTTAATGCCCCTGTACTTTCTGTCTTGTGATGGTTCATTTCGATTTGTGTGGGTGAGTCCCTGTGTCTAGTTCAGTGTAGTCTCCTCCCCGCTCGTCAAAACGAGTCCAAGTCCCTCCTAAGCCACCTCCCTTAGTCTTGGCCTCCCATTCCTATTACCCCCCTCCCTTTAATGTTATTTGTTTTAAATATCCCCAATCCCCTTATCGTAGCCATTATGTTCCCCCTCCTTTGTTGTATGGTTTGTCAGTCTTGTTTGTCTTCGTTCTTGTCTGTCTTGCCCTGCTAGTTTTTCTTTTGAGACACCAAGGAGTGTCTCTAAGGGCAGGGGTACTGTCATGGTCCTGTTCCTCCATGTCTTGATATTTTTTATGGACAGGGTCATGACACCCATGTATTGTATGTGTTATCTCTTGTGTGGAGACACGTGGCTGTTCTGTATGACATTGCGCCACGTGTCTTCTTGTCAAGTGCTTTGGCCCCGCCCCCTTGTTTCCCCATCATTGCCCCATTAGTATTTGATTCCCCTCACCCACCCCGTGTAATCTTCCTGTTAGTGTTTCATTCCACTCACTTGCCCTGTTTAATCTTCCCGTTAGTGTTTGATTCTCCTCATCTGGCCCTTGTTAATTTACCTTATTAGTGTTCCCTATTTGTAGCCTCAGTTTCTCTTTGTCCCTTGTCGATTCATTCTTCGTACCATGTTCATGTTAGTCCCTGTCCTGGTTATCTTGTTCTTGCCTTGCCTTGCCCCCCCCCCTCGTCCCGGACTTGTCCCTTATAGTGAGTTTTTTTTGTTTTTACTTTAGTTCTTGTTTTGCCCCCTAGTGGGTCCCCCTAGTTGGACCCTAGTTGGTCCAGTTCCAGTCCGGTCCAGCAGCTCTGGTATCCATACAGGTCCGTCCTCAGCGCCGGCATCCAGTCCCTGTCCGGTCCAGCAGCTCCGGCATCCAATCCGTTCCAGTCGGCTCTCCAATCCGGTGCAGCCGGCATCATTGTTTTTTGTTCCACAGCCTTGCCTTTATTCAGACTCTTTTGGTCCCACCTTTGGACTCTTGTGCTGCCCCTGTGGACTCTTGTGCTCCCCGCTGGACTGTTGTGTCCCTTTATTGTTCCTCATCATGCCATGTCTTTCTTGGTCTGGTGGCAGTATCATGACAGAGCGTCATGTTTAGTGTAGAGAGAGACATAACATTGTTTGTTTTGACATGTCATGCACTCTCTCTGGTCTCGTCTTTGTCCTCGCCCCATCGATTCCTCATTATTGATTGTTAATTATTTCATGCCCCACAGCTGTTCCCTTATGCCCCTGTGTTTTCTGTCTTGTGCTGGTTAATTTCGATTTGTGTGGGTGAGTCCCTGTGGCTAGTTCTGTGTAGTCTAGTTATTTGTAGTTAATGTCAAATCTAATGTAGTAAGTCCTTGTTCCTGTTTATCTGTCATGTTTTTACTCGTGTTCTTTGTCATTTTACCCCGTCGTGGGTTTTTGTTTTGTCATTATTATCATAAAAAGTCTTGTTAAAACCCCTTACCCGTCTGCGTCCTCTGTCCTTGATCACCCCAAACCGGACAAAAAAAAACATTTTTATTGATAGTATTGTGGGAGTTGGAATTTACACATTTTTGCCGTTTTCTGTTGCTCTCATAGATTGATTCTGATGATGTCATCACCAGAGATGAACAGATCTTTCTTCTGATTGGTGCACGGGCAAGGTGTGAGAAAAGCATCCATGCTCAGCAAGATCAGCTAATCGGAGGTAATAAAAAGGGGGCACGATGTGTGTGAGCTTTGGGGATAATATCAGGCTTTTCAAAATAGTTAGAAACGAACTGAAGTGATCAGATATTTTTACTCCTTCAGATCCAATTTCCTGAAAACAGCAGCATCCGTTGATACAGCAAATTAGACTGCAGGCTCTGTTTATGTCGAGATTTCAGGATAAGGAATATTGATTTGGCCTCAGGTTTCTTTTATATTAATGGTGATGAGTCACTTCATATCAGTACACCGAAATGGCCATAAACAAAATGCCTTCTTACTCTGTGATGATGAATATAGATGTGTTGCTTTGTCATTTAGGCTTTTTGTATATTGAGGAGACAGTGCGCCTTCAATCATTTTGTTGGAGAATACGATTGATTGCTATTCGTTTATGCCTACTTGAAAATGATAAAACCTATGAATATGACATTCATCTGTGTGTCGTCAGAGGATGGCTGTGTTCCTGAGTGGGATGGGATCATTTGCTGGCCCAAAGGAAAACCCAGTCAGCTTGTTACAGTTCTGTGTCCCGAGTACATCTACGACTTTAACCACAGAGGTCTGCACAACTCTCCATAAATTAATTCTAGGCACAAAATAGAAATGGCCTTAAATATTAATCTTTATACTGCTTACCTTTGCATTTAACAGATATTTATGTTGCTACTAATTTAAGAAAGAAATGTCTTGTATACATTCTAGGACATGCGTATCGCCATTGTGATGCATCTGGCAAATGGGAACAGGTGCCCACTCTAAACCGGACGTGGGCCAACTATACAGAATGTACTACTTACCTACACACCAACCACAGTGATCAGGAGGTGTGTAAATGCATAGTAATTACCCATATAAACATTTCCATACAATATGTTACAGTAATACAAAAATTACTTCCCACTTTTATGAATCTTATGTTTTGTTCTTTAGTGCATGGAATGATAAGTGTTGAATCCAACTTAAACCATACGAACTGTCTCTATAATATGCACAAATTGCATCTTTGGTAATCAACACATATAACTTTCCTTTAACACAGTTTATGCTATGTGCTATTCTGTTGTTCTTCAGGTGGTCTTTGAGCGTCTTTACCTGATGTACACTATTGGATATTCTATATCACTGACAGCGTTACTGGTGGCTGTCTTTATTCTCTACTATTTCACGTAAGTGCTTGCTCAACATTAACAGAAAGATACATCTAAAAAAACCAACACTCTCTGCCAACCTAATCCAGAAGTAGGATGTACGTCGAAGTGAGTTGATGTGATTTTCTTTTTGTGCTATCGTTACACAGAAATACGCACAGCAATATTTTAAATGAAATATGAGTTCTGGTTTGAAGTTGGCTGCTACATAAAATTAAGCAAATCTAAGAACAATGTTAACATATACATTTAGGCATTTAGCAGACACTTTTATCCAAAGCGACTTACAAGAGGCGAGGAAACGACAAAGCGTTGGTGATTGTTGGTTGAACTATTTTTGTAATGGTATAGTTCACCTTCAAAATGCAAATGCTGTCATTATTTACACGCCCTCTTGTCATTTCAAACCTGTATGACTTTCTTTCTTCTGCAGAACACAAAATTAGATATTTTGAAGAATGTTGATAACAGAAAATCGTTGGTCCCCTTGACTCGCATTGGTTTTGTGTCCATACAATAGAAGTCAACAGGGACCAACGGTTTTTGGTTAACAACATTTTCTAAATAACTTTTGTCTTTTGCAGAAGAAAGAAAATCGCACAGGTTTAAAATGGGTGAGTAAATGATGATCACTATTGATTATTTTCTATTTTTTCACGTATTGAACCTAATTTTTTTTAGAAAATATTGATTTATTCATTTCCATTTGTTAATGGAACTTTTGCTATTATGCTTACAATTTTTCATTGGTGTTTTTCTGCAGGCGTCTTCACTGCACCCGTAACTACATCCACATCCACCTCTTCACCTCATTCATATGCCGAGCAGTTAGTATATTTGTGAAAGATGCTGTTTTGTATACCATAACAGACGAGGCCAAACTGGAAGATGGGGCAGTAGGACGGCCCTACATGGTACTTACACACACAAACCGAAATATAAAATAAGGAATTCATGTCATTCTGGATCTTTATGTTTTTTGTCTTACAAACAACAATTATTCATAGTGACCATAGATGTTAATACAATAAAACATTTTGTATGTCACACGCACAATAATGTTCTGATGGCATTGATAGGTTTGTGTAAAATGATTATTCACAGAAATGTCTGCTCTCTGCTGCATCACATATCGAATCTCATCATCTCATCTGTTGTGCTATCAGGTGGGATGCAAGGTTGCGGTGACGTTTTTCTTGTATCTCTTGGCAACCAATCATTATTGGATCCTGGTGGAGGGCCTGTACCTGCACAGCTTAATCTTCATGGCTTTCCTGTCTGATAAGAACTGTCTGTGGGCTTTAACAATAATCGGCTGGGGTGAGTTTACATTTACATCCATTCATTTAGCAGATGCCTATATCCAAAGCGACTTATAAGAGAGAGCATGTTCCAACTTGACCCCTCCTTGCCTCTTGATAGGTGGTATAAACAAATATAGATGTGACTGTGATATCAGTGGATAAAGTGGAGTCATCCATTATTCTCTTGGTGGTAAAAAGACGTTCACATGACTTCACTGCAACATTTTGTTTTATTGTCTCTTGTTTCTTTGGTAGGGATACCTGCTGTGTTCGTATCCATATGGGTCAGTGCTCGGGCATCTTTGGCAGACACACAGTAGGTTTTTACACGCAAACAGAAAGTACAGATTCATTCACTGAAACACAAAGCCTTCACGAATATTCACCCCACTCCATTCTTCCAGAGAGTTTCCGTTAAATGTTGATGCACTGGAAAACATTACACATGACCACAAGTGTTACCTGGGTGTTGAACTGTGTTTGACACATTACACTTTGCTTGTTGACCACAGAGCTCAATTTTAGTTCCATCAGACCGTAAAAATTCTTCCAAAAGGTTTCACGGTTTGTCATGTGCCTTCTAGCAAATTTGAGGCATGACTTAATGTGTTTTTCCAAACTGTCTCCCTCTCGTAAAGAGGCTGAATCTGTGAAGTGATGAAGAATTTGCTGATGTCTGAACAATTTCTTCCCCATCAGCCCTGAAATTGTCAGTTCTCAGTCTGGTCTCTTGGCATAGGTGCAACTATCCATTTGTGGAAGATGCAACATTGTGTCTTTTGTGTCTGTTAAAGTATTGCAGGGAGAAGCACCTTTTACGATAAAATATTGATAACATTTTATCTAAAATATTAATTTAATGAATACTGAATTCATCAAAATGAATTAAATAAACACAGTTAAACAAGAATGTGGTGAATATGTCCGTATTTTTTGTTATTATCAGGTGCTGGGATATTAGTGCGGGCAACCTGAAGTGGATTTATCAAGTACCAATCCTGGCAGCTATCATAGTAAGATCTTTTTTTTCTTTAGTAAATAAAAATGATGAGCTAAAACTTTATGGCCTGCCTTCACACACAAGACTTAAACCTAGTCCCAGACTAAAAACCATGTCTGGAACTGTAAACTACGTGAGATTTTAAAATATATCAATGCACTGTTTTGTTTCAAGATGAACACCGGTGATATGTAAATCATTATTCATCAAACTGTGTGTGTGTGTTTGGATTGATAATAGTCTAAAAAATGTATTATAGTGTTCATCCACTCAACACTCCAAAAAAGTTTATATTTCCTTTGTCTTTTTATGGTCTTTCGAGCACACTATTTATCAGGGAGCATTAAAATGTGTGTTGTGCCTGCTATAAGTCACTTATGTTCCTCAAACTCTTCATCCAGGTAAACTTCTTCCTCTTCCTCAATATCATCAGGGTTTTGGCCTCTAAATTGTGGGAAACAAACACAGGAAAACTGGACCCTCGACAGCAATACAGGTTATAAATAATTACACGTACACATACAACACGCATACACTCATTCAGTGGCTTGGTAAATATCACAAAAATAAACCTAAAAATCCTTTAAAAGATTCTTGGTGATTTTGTCAATGAGTATTAAAAACATTGATTTAAAAACCCAACGGTTAATTTATTTTAAATGTACATCGTATTCTATTTATTCTATGATGTTTATTTAATTAAAAAAATGTAATTGAATTAACAATTTATATTCTTAACACACTTTTATTTTGGGTGAGTTCCAAAATAAATATTTAAGTTACTCATATGTTCTTGTTTAACTTGCATTTACAGTACATTTTATTGATTTCATTGCTTTGATATTCACTCAGTTTTTTGTGTAAACTGTTTAACCAAAGAATGGAATAAATCTCTGTTAAACTTAGTCTATGCTTATTTTATAGTGATTTATTTTACGTTAACTGTAGGAAGCTCCTGAAGTCAACCCTGGTGCTGATGCCACTGTTCGGAGTTCATTATATGTTGTTTATGGCCCTTCCATACACTGACGTCACAGGTCTTCTGTGGAAGATTCAGATGCATTATGAAATGTTGTTCAACTCTTCACAGGTAAAGCAAGTCCAGTTAGCTATGACAAAACTACACGCTTGCAAATACGAAGAGATGCAATTGTACAACTAAGACTTAGAAATGTAACCCTGAATCCTTAAAAAAAATTTAGTTGTATTAAAACTTTGATTTAGCTTTTATTTTCATATTTTTTGTTTTATGTTTATTTAGTTTAAATGAATAGTTCACCCAAAAATGGAAAATTCTGTCATCAATAATCACCCTCAGATTGTTCCAAACTTACTAAACACAAAAAAGATATTTGAAAGAATGTCAGTAACCAAACAGATCTTATCCCCCATTGACTCCCATATTTTATTTTCCCTCTTATGGCAGTAAATTGGGGTTGAGATCTGTTTGGTAACTGACACTCTTCCAAATATCTTCCTTTGTATCCTGCAGAACAAAGAAATGTATACAGCTTAGGAGTCAATGATTACAGAATTTTCATTTTTGGGTGAACTGTCCGTTTAATTTTGATCAATTGTGTTATGGTCCTTTGTCATTATATTAATTGTTTATTTCATTCTGCTATAAAATGTGTTTTGTGACTGTGGTTCTGGCTACAATTTATTTATTGTGCCTTGTTCGTATTCGAAACATGGTAACATGTTCTGTCCTAAAAATTGTCCAACCTTAAGAAGAATGCCATTTTTTACAGGGTTTCTTCGTAGCCTTTATTTACTGCTTCTGCAATGGAGAGGTAAGTGTTCAACTTTTTTATATTGATATGAGTCTGTATTTATTGTATGGAAATGTAACACTGGTTGGTGTGTCCCGTTATGGAAGCGCCACAGTCACACTATTTACACTTTTCAATGAACCCACAAATATCTCACTTACAATTGTCTTTCAAATTGGGCTTGGATAGGAGAAAGAATTATAATCTCAAGAAAGTGATGCAATTTGAATTTGGGTGTACATCAGTCTAAATAAATCTCCCTGTATTTCTGTCTATACAAAGGTGCAGGCTGAAGTTAAGAAGGCGTGGCTGAGGCGCAGTCTCACATCGGATCTGAAGCAGAAGGCTCGTGTCACCAGCAGCGCGGGGGGTGGGAGCGGCTACTATGGGGGCATGATGTCACACACCACAACACAAAGTGTCTGCCTTAGTGTCAGCGGTACTAAAAGTCTGCCCCTGGGGACCATGGGGTGTAAAGGACAATCCCATCCGCACACTTCACCAAACTTACCCGGCTTTGTGCTCAGTAACACAGAGACTCTGTTTTTACCAGTGCAGCAGAATGAGCTGCTCCTGAGGCAGGATGATAGAAATGCGATGTGCAGTCAGACATGCAGGAAAGTAAGGGAAACTGACCATGATCTTGAGCCATCTTTTGTAGCAGATGAGGAATATTCTGGGTCTTTATCTTGGAAAGAGGTGGAAACAATGCTTTGACTCTTGGACTTCTGTGTAAATAAGAAAACTGCCGGCTCGGAAAGCAGGGAAGCTCACATCAATGTCTGTCCAATTTCTTTAAATATCTTACTGTAGATAGGCTACAGATATTAAAAATAAAAAGCGTGGATATAATTTTCCAGCTCATTAAGAACTTTGTGTTTTCCATAGCTTTGATGTCATCAGATTTCTCTGGATATGAGGACATTACATTTTCCACTATGGACTAGCGCTTGTGGCAAATCTGAACCTGCATGGGACCTTAGTGAGGCATACAGTATAGGCCACTGCAAATATTTATCCTTTTGCTGTACCACACATTCTTGCTAAACATTTGAATGGAATAGTTCAACGAAAAATGAAAATAACCTACATTTCTTTTTCCAGTTGATATTTATGGTGTATTGGTTCTTAGTTGTTATTGTTATGAACTGTTATTGTATTTAAAGTGTTGTGTAAAGGTTCTTTAAAACATCTCCTTTCGTTTTCTATGAATAAATGTCGTATGTTTATTACATTGTTTTTTATGAAATATATCATAATAAAAAAATGTATGTGTTACTTTTGTAAAGTCTTAACTATTTCATTTCAACCAAGCTTTTAAATGTATTATGTAAATTCTTTGGAATTGTCTGTATTTGCTGGTTCACAATCTGATTATTTAATATGCAATTTTCACATTTGAAAAGAAATGCCCTTTTAAAACCTCAATGATGCCAGTTCATTTTGTGCTTGCTTTAATAAGTATTGACTTAAATCTGGATTTACTTTTCAAACCTATTCTGTACAGTGATGGACATCGTGAACAATTCGCCAAGACATCCCAACCATGAAACGCAAGTGATGGACTGAGATTAAAGAGAGGTGCTTTATCTAAAATGTGAGTCGGTAATTTACAGAGGGATAGATTTGCCTAAAATGTGACGTTATTCTTTAAATACTGCTTAATACACTTTGTTATAAAAATAGAACTGGTTGAGCGTGATAAATGTCTCCTTTGTCTTTGACTATCTGCCCAATATCCAACCAGCTGATGAAATCTCTTTTTTCTTTTCTTTTAACACTCTGCCCAGATTCCCTCTCATTGCAGTTAGGAATTTCACAGCAGTGTTTCAAGTGCAAACCCAGACCAATAAATACACACGCTCAGTCTGCCTAACACTAATGTAAAAACACACACAAGCTTAAATTTAGCCATGGCCTGATAAGATTTTGGCAATATAGCCCAGTGAATACTTTAATTGACAATTGCAATATACAATGCGACAAAAAAGATGTAATGTATCCATGCATTACTGTCTCTGTAAAAATCCACCCATGCTTGATGTGCCATGATTATTTGAGTAACACTTACAATTTACATGAAGTGTGCAAGTTTTGTCCCAACTGGTAATTTGGATCCTTATGTCACACATTACAACCCAAACAAGGCTGACTGTAGCATGAAGGTCCCATTGCAGACGAGGATATACATATTAAATGATTAGTGATTTTAGGAGAAACAATGCATTTTGTTGGGGATTTAATTCCTATTTTGGCAAACAGCTGCAGGAAGTTCGTTGTGCTGCCGAGACAAGGCACATTACATTTTTTTACATATAGTTTTTTATGTATGTTGTGTAGGTCTATATTTTTATATGTAAAATAAAAAATAATTGAAAACAATAGGAAACAATAGGAAACATAGGCATTTGGCTTCACCCCCCATTTCCAGGCCCGAGTATGTGTCTGTTAACGTCATGTGATTTATAAAGTTTATGTTAAGGAACAACCCAATAAAAAGTGCACAAACATCTGCCATTTCATAAAAGCGTTCAGGGCGCTTTCCGGAAACGCTCGCGCAGTAAACGCGGTCCATTAAGTCCAAATAGCTAAATGGTGTAATAATAACTAATAATCACATTACATGTTCTTGTTAAGACATGTTATGTGTGTTCATGAAACTAATGATGCTAATTATTTAAATAAATAGCAGTTTAATGCCATCACATACATCTTTAAAAACTCTTATTTAATGCGACGGCGATTGGTCCGTGATGACAATCGCTTAGCAAAGTAACACGTGTCACATGACCATGCTCTTCTTCGACATTCTAAATAATAATTTGTGGATTTAATACAAAAGAACAACAATATACGAATAAACACGCGCAAAATTAATCAGAACCTTAAGTCAATATTTAAAGTTAGGATTTTAAATAAATCAATTACTTTGTCCATCCAGCTCCTGCTTATATTTATAAAACGAATGCTCCCTCAAGTGGCCGATTTCGCTAACCGAACAGCAGCGGCGCAGACGTCTGCGCGTCCTTGATAAACCTCCGTTCAGCATTACATCATGACCGTCTCGGAATAACGTTTTCTGCCGACAAATCGTAAGAATTTAGCGTCGAGTTTGTCGTCGTCCTACAACCAATAAGTTACGATTTAAAATGATTTTGCGGATCTGGTGAATGCTGAGATCATGATGAGGTCAGTATAGAGGAGGGGTGCAGACGAGCTCGCCATCGTATCTCTTAAACAGCGATCGAAAGTGAAAGCTCCTAAATAAGTGCAGAATGACATTTTCAGGTCGCATGTTTTTGATGCATCATCTCTGAATGCGGTTGTGTGTACATTTATGGCGTGAAGGGAGGGGTCCTGTGGGATGGAGCAGAGTTTCATGCAGTCCGCTATGGCTATGGGTGCACAGTCCAAGAAAGGCTTGTCCAGGAGCGTCGCCGTGGAAAGAAAAAACCTAATCACGGTTTGCAGGTGAGTGAAGCCTGTCGTATATGTACTGTAGCTATAATATTTTATATTAGTTAAATAACACGTTATATTCTTTATGAGCGCATGTATTTCCTGTTTTATTATTTGTCCTATCGAAGAGATAAAATGTAAATGAGGTAATCTAATAGAGGTCCCTGGCGAAAAAAAACAGTATAGGTTCTAAATATAAATTAAGTTCAGATTTTGTTTTATGAAGATTTAAGTTAGGATGATGTGTCACTGTGTCAGATACAGATACACGAGTTGACACACAAAGCGTTCAATGACAAAGTTCAATCGACGTCTAAATACGAGTGTACATACTTATTCTCATTTAATTTGATAAATGTTATAACGAGAAGAGACATTTATAGCAGGAAAATACACCGTGTGATTTATTTCTGTTCCCGGATGATGTGGTCTCTATGACGACAACCTTCCTCCAGCAAGGGCAGCAGAGGTGGCTGGTACCTCTGGGAATCTGTTTTCGATTATTATAGGAGATTTTCAGTGTAAATTATCTAAATTATGATGAAAATCTGCTGCATTGAAGGCTGTTAGCCAGGCCGTCTATTGTGTTGTTGTGGAGGGATGTGTTGGCTTGGCCTGCTGAAAGAGCCTGTTGTTGAATGAACAATTGATGGTGAAGTCACTGCTTTCTTGGGGATTGATGGATCCCATTGCTTCATGTCATCTGAAGCATTAAAAGAATTGATCACACATCAATGTGGTTTGTGTGTTTTGATTTTAAGTGTTCCATGGTTAACACTGTTCATACTTTACATTGGTTTGTCCTTAGGAACTGAAATTTAGTGCCTATCCTGCCCTGGAACGAGGCTTCATAACCCAGGGCTAAAAGCGGTGACATTATTCTAGGTCTTGTGTAGCTGGACTTTTGAAGGTGACAGAAAATTCACAGTCAGTTCTCATGGATATGTACTCGAAGTAATGAAAAGTCAGCCTGTCATAGTGTCAAATCTCACGCAGCCGGACCTTTAGACTGATGACAGAAGGTCTCCATGGCAGCTTTCCTTAGTAAAGGACCAACCAAGAGGCCCTCTGACTGACAAAGCTACCAATCACATTTCAGCTTTCTATGTACAGTCTGCAATACTGCCCAGTCACTGCTGGCTACATTAAAGAAATGTACGATTTCAAGATTTTTTACTATTGGTCAATTTGTATAAAAAATTATAAAAATAACTACATACAGTCAGACCAAAAAAATGTTCAGCCCATTATTACAGTTTATTTGCTATAGTTTAGAAAATGGTGATAACATATGACGAGAGCTCAGAGAGAAAGGTATGTAATGGATTAGTTGAATAGCTGCCTGTTGTAAAATTTAAGTACACAATTGGATAATACCAATTTACGTTAACCAATTGCAAGCAGTGCCTAATCTTGTTCAGGTCAGGTCAAAGTGTCTAAATAATTGGGGTCCGAAATTATTATACATTTTACCTGTAGTCCACTGTATGAAGACTTTTGGGGATTACAGTGCCCTCACTATTATTGGCACCCTTGGTAAATATGAGCAAAGAAGGCGGTTAAATTAAATCATTGTTTCTCGTTTTGATCTTTTATTTTAAAAACCTACAAAATTATCATTGAAGGAAAACTATTTGAAAAAGGGGGAATTTCACATTGTAAAAAACATTTTTTTTCTTCCATAGATGTTGGCCACAATGCTTGGCACCCTTGTATTTAATTCACACTGCAACCTCAATTTATAAGAAAAACAGCTCTGAGTGTTTTCTTTTCAGTCTGACGAGGATTGAGAATTCATTGAGAGTCATCCGAGTCCATTTATCTATAAAACACATCCAGATCCTTCAAATGATGGTGCTCCCTCTTCTTTAGTTCATCCCACTCATTTTCTATAGTGTTCAGATCAGGAAACTGGGATGGCTATGGCAGGATTTTGATTTTGTGTTCAGTGAGCCATTTTTGTTGATTTTGTTTTGAACCAATTTGCTGATTGAAATACTTCTAACTGCCCTGCGATGGGTTGGCACTCCATCCAGGGTGTATCCTGCCTTGATGCCCGATGACTCCTGAGATAGGCGCAGGCTCCCCGTGACCCGAGGTAGTTCGGATAAGCGGTAGAAAATGGATGGATGGATGGATGGATGGAAATACTTCTAACCACTTCCCATTATAATATTTCAGTCATGTTTTTATTTTTATATCTGTTGGTATTTGACATGATGCCATGTATCTGATCAAGATGTCCAGAACCTCTGGTATAAAAGTAGGTCCACAAAATTGAAGATCTGGTTGTACATTTAACTGTGGAGATGGGGCACTTTTTTCCCTGTGTGCCCCAAACTTATCTTGTGTTATTGCTGCCAAAAAAAACTATTTTTGATTTCATATGGCCATAAATCACAGTCCTGTGTGTGAAGATTCAGTATGGGAGATTAATACGGTGAAGTTAATTTTTGCCTGAGAGCAGAAGATTTGTTTCTAGAACATTGTCCCAGCTTGTGGTGATGGAGGTGCCGTTTTCCTTTATTTTTATTTTATTTTTACTGACACTAAAATTCTATTAATTTCTGCAATTCTCCTTCAGTTATCTTTGAAAAGTCTTTTTCAACTCAAAATATTCTCTTTGCTGTGCATAAATACAATATAGACATTCTCTTTCAGGCAGATTTGCAACATCTCCAGTCCATTAAAACTTCTTAATTTTTCCCCTGATGTTGGAAATGGGGATTTTTATTGTTTCAACCATTTCCTTTTAAATCCACTTTCTATTTTGTGTACCTCAACAATCTTTTGCCGCACATCAGAACTATATTCTTTGGTTTTACCCATTGTGATGAATGATTAAGGGGGGTTGGGCTTTGTGTTACTAAATGTTATTCTCCTGTAAAACAAGAAGTCATGACTGGAAAGCATCATGTTTCCTGTCACCTTGGTGTGCTCAGAAAATTGTAATATTATTAGGAATAAACTTGGGAGATATTTTACTCAAAAGAATTTCTTGGGGTGCCAATAATTGTGTGGCCAGGGTGTATAAGCTAAAAAGAAAATTCACAATGTAATATTCCCCCCACTTCAAATTGTTTTACTTGAATAAAATGTTGGAATTTTGTAGATTTTTTTAATAAATGATCAAAAGGAGAAACAAGTCATATTTATTTTTACAGCCTTCTTTTCTCATGTTTACCAAGTGTGCCAATAATAGTGGAGGGCACTGTATGCCTGTCAAAGTCACCAGCTCTCAAAGCCACAGAAGGGCATTCTCCACATCACCCGGACTTTCTGTGCACTACAATTCCCATAAGCCTTTGGACTCATTAGTCAGTATTGCATTCACCTGTGTCTTGTTATCTGTTGCACTTCTGCTTATTTTAACCAGGGGAGGGTTTGGGAAAACTCTTGAGTATATTAACCCTGAAATGAGGGAAACTCTGGGTTTTCCGTTTCAAAATGTGAGGTATGTCAAACCCAAGAAAGTGGGATAACTCAAGCCTGTTTCTAAAGGAGAGGTAACTTTAACTCAGAGTCAGTAACCATAGTAACCTAACCAGGTCAGGAGCAGGTTTTCATTGGTAAACCCAGAGTTTCTGTCCATCTCCTCCCATTTTTAAAGTGCAAGTGGTGTTACTCATTCATTCATTCATTCATTCATTCATTCATTAATACAATAATTAATGGCACATATTTAGATCACACAGAGACCATCTCAACTGTATATATCATATGTGCTTTTATAGCGGATTAATGAAGAGGCTGCATTAATTCATAGGGATAAACTTTGATTTCAGTAGAGCAATTAGGATCCGAGTGTAATTTTGTCATTTCCCTGTGCATTTTTATTAAAACTTAACCATTTTGCTTTACAGTGAATTAGATATATCAAAATATATCTCATCCATCCTTACATCAATAACATCAGCCAATGTACGTCTATTACATCAGAGCATAATTTTCTACGGACAATGAGAAATGACTTAAAAAAGTGTATAGATAAAGAATGCATGAATAAAGAAATTAATAAATCCAGACATTCATGCAGAAATGAAGTGATAAAGGTAATAAACAAATAAATTTGATGCAGCTATTCCAACTCAAATCTTCTCAGAGCAGACAACTTTACACGAGAGTCTGACGCCTAACAGGTGTTAAAAACACCATGACGTCTCATTTGCATAACTAGAGCACTAACAGCAAGACCATATGATTTTTTATTTATGATTTCTGTTGTTTCATTCATTTAATGATCAATTTATTTGTTTATTGGTACATTTAGCTATTTATCAATTTAAACAATTTTAAGTTATTTTCAGCACATCAGTAAATCCACTGTATGCAGAGTGGAAAGTGTGACTCACTCTTAAGTGCTTTCTGCCGCCATGTTGCTTTTTATGGCCGTATGCCGTTGCCATGGTGAATCGTAATATCGGAGCTCCATTGATGATGGCTTTTATAGTCGTGGTCTGCAATCAGCTGTTCTGAAACCAAAAACTTCAAGTTTCTCATATCTAAGTAAACCAAGATTGAGGTTTAAACTAGAGTTGGTTGAATCTCCTTATTGAAACGGGCCCCCGGCCATTTTAGTCACTCATTGCTACTCTTGTTTGTGTCATACTGAATTTCTGAGCGTTCCCTGTTGGAGTATTGTGTTTAAAAAGATGCATTTGGATCTTCAACCCTTGAGTCTCAGAGCAGTTCATATCAATGTCACAGTTTACCTGATTTTGCTATCCAACTAGTAAAGAATATCAAAAATTATATCTGGTGTACAACTAATTTTTGGTTTGACTGTGTATTATTTTATAGATATGATGGATTTACAGTACATGTACTTAAATTAAAAAAATTAAAGAGAATGCCACTAGATTATCTTGTGAAACCCATTGTGAAATGTGCTTGCGTGGCAGGTTTTCTGTGAAGACACTGCTGGAGAAATACACAGCAGAACCCATCGATGACTCGTCTGAAGAGTTCATTAACTTTGCTGCCATTCTGGAGCACATCCTCAGTCATCGCTTTAAAGGTAAAGGAAGCACATTAAAATTTTCTTTATGGCCATGTCAAGAATGTTAATGACATACTTAAGTACTTGGAAATAAAGCAACGCATCTGCATCTTGGCAGGTTCTGGCAGCTGGTTTGATGGCCAGCGCAGTTTCTGGGACTTTATTCGTCCTGCCTGCAGTAAAGTGCCCAACAACTGCATAAGCAGCATTGAGAACATGGAGAACATCAACTCTTCACGGGCAAAAGTGAGAATATAAATCCTCATATTATAGGATATTTTATAAATGAGATTACCAAAATTATAAACGCAACACTTTTGTTTTTGCCCCCATTTTTCATGAGCTGAACTCAAAGATCTAAGAGTTTTTCTATTTCCAAAATCTTTTCTGGAAAGATTGGCAAAGGAGAAGTGCACACTAAAACAGATTTAGTTCGATTTGTGAACAATAATTGAGAGAAATCTGCCTTTTGTGTACAAAGAAAAATTCTTAGATCTTTGAGTTCAGCTCATGAAAAATGGGGGCAAAAACAAAAGTTTTGCGATTATAACTTTGGTCAGCGTATATTTGATTGGATTCATTTTTTCATGTCTGTAGGGCAGAGCATGGGTACGGGTTGCACTTATGGAGAAACGTCTATCTGAATACATTGCCACAGCTTTACGAGACAGCCGCACCACCAGGTCAGATGAGAAGAAATACAACTCAATACTAAACAGCTCAATAAATAAGATCTCACCACCAAAATGCTTTTCCATTTATAAAGTCCTCCCCATGAGTCTGTCAATACCCTGCCATTTCCATTTTAAATGGACCATTTTCAGAACACAAGGGCAGATCTATAAATAGATGTGTGTGCTTGTCTGAAGGAGGTTCTATGATGAAGGTGCCATCATGCTGCGAGAGGAGGCCACTGTATTGACTGGGATGCTCATTGGACTGGGAGCCATTGACTTCAGGTAATAGGACAGATAACTGAAAGGATCATCAGCTATCTTTATTAAGAGACTTATTAACTAGATGGACAAATAGTGTGGACAAATGAGGGGTGAATTTCTTTTTCTCAACTTTCTCAAATTTATGTTGGAATACAGTATATATTCTTATTTGTGTATTTGTTGTCAGTTTTTGTTTGAAAGGGGAAGGCCTTGATGGGAAGTCTGAAGCTGTTATTGACTACACTCCTTATCTGAAATTCACACAAAGGTAAAAAAATATGTTCTATAACCTACTTTCACAAATGACATCATATTACTGTTCATACAGTACAGTATGAAGATGTTTTGAGAGAACATAAATATTCTCTGTTTCTTAAACGGATGTACTTAAAATTGTCAAAAAAAAAATCATTTTCAGTATTTGTTTTACTTTACCGGCAGTTTAGCATCATGGCTCAATAGCACACAAGCATGCACAGTTTTTTGTGACCATTCTGGCTGATTGATCAGTCGGTCACTAATTCTGATATTGTGTTGTGTTATGTGTGCTTCAGTTATGATTATCTCAGTGATGATGAGGATTGTCAGAGTGTGGACAGCAGTAACAGTGACGAAAGCATAGAGCATCCGTACATCCCTCTGGTCACAGATGAGGAGAGCTGGAGAAACAAGTGCCGCAGGATGGAGCAGAGGTTCAAGATCGTGAATGCACAAAAGGTAGCCTTTTATAGACACCGATGTTGAAACTATTTAGAAACTTTAATTCGTAAAGCTCTTACAAACCACTTGTAATTTAAAGTACGTTCTTAGTACAATGTAAGAACATTGTTAGTTAAGCTACAGTTTAGAATGTAAGTAATTGGCTACATTGCAAACTTTAAATAAAATATAGTTTATGACTTTGCTGAAAACATCACTATTATGTTGCATACTGGTTAAATGAAATTTCTGATTTCACATATTCTTTTTTTGTTCTGATATACCACAAATAAAGAAAAACCTAAAAAGTTACAAATTACTTGCACTTTCCAATGCTTCAGAAAGAGAAAGCTGTGCTTAGCTGTAAAGCAGACAAATAGTAAAAAAACAACAATGTAGTATAACTTTTTTGGTTAGAGAAATAGCTATAAAGGGATTCACGAATAACTGTAAAGGGCTGTTCACATTATAACGATAACTATAACAATTACTGTAACTAAAACTATATTAGGGCTAAAGGTGCGCTCGAGTCTGGGATTTAAAGCATATATTTTGCCAGCTTGCTTAGTCTCATAAGCGTTACATATCAATCAATCAATGTTTATTTATATAGCACGTTTAAAAACCACAGAAGAGGACCAAAGTGCTTTACAAGCAGGTAAAATGACTAAAGCAAGAGTATTACAGTGCATTTAGCAACAACATAAAAAAAATAAGAATAATCAATTAATGAACATTAAAAGCAAGAGAAAATAAGTGTGTTTTGAGTCTGGCTTTAAAAATTGAGTTAGATGGCACACTATTAACATGCAATGGAAGGCTATTCCAGAGGTTGGGGCCAATAGTGGCAAAGGCACGATCACCTCGATTTGTATTTCTTGATCTGAATCATGAGTAACCAAAGCTCACAAGATCTAAGGGTTCTGGGGAAAGTGAGTGTATGGGAGCAGGAGATCCCTTAAATATTTAGGAGCTAGATTATTAAAGGTGCTATTAATTAAAATCACAATTTTAACCTGAGCTTTTGTTATATAAGAAGGAATCGACTTTGTCAGAACTGAAAACTGAGTTACTGAGATTATATCTGTTATTGACACCAGACCCAGCGAATGCCAGGTTCTGGAATGCACCTGACATTGATAGGTTGAACACCGCCTCCACAGAAAAATATCAACTACTACTTCTCTAGTCCCGCCTACTGGTTCACGCATGACAGAACTGAAGCACCACAAGTGGCAGGGAACCAGATTCAGCGAGCAAGCATTGAATAAACAAACATGCCGTTAAAGATCTTTAAATATTGTGCCATCCCTGTATGTGGAAGAACACAGTCGCTGCATAACCTTCCTTCTGATTCCGAAATTAGGAATGTGTGGTTTGTTTTTAAAGACGTTCCAGCTCACATGGGAAAACATGGAGCGTTTGTTTGTTTCATTTCTCTGAGGATTCCTTCGTGAACAAGGCACAGGTCGACACTGGATTTGGGGAGAGACTAAGATTAAAAAGCAATGCTGTAACGTGAATATTGAATCCGATAGGAATGGCCCAGCAATCTTATGTTTGTACAACATATTTGTACTATGCGTCACTATTGCTTTGTTAGAGACTGCTTGATATGCCCTGAGCACTATTAGCATGGGATTAGTTTTACCTGTGGACCTCTAGTCATTTGTTATACTTGCAGAGGTTGTTTGTGATCTTAATCCCGTGCAAATCGGCCATGTCTGTAATTTGTTAAGTAAAAATTCCCCCACAAATGACCTACCATATTTTGACGAACATCGAGGTGCTGTGATAATAGTCTCGTGCGAATCTGCATCTCTGTGATTTGGCGGGCTCATATATAATTTTTCAAGGTTTTATCCACCATTTGCAAATAATAGAGGCTGTTTTGTACGTTACCGGAAGACTCCCGTTTGTTTATTTATCATGGAAACTCTTGTTAATTTTGAGTTTAGCGATTGTGGTGATCTTCTGTACGGATCGCAATCACGGGTCTCAAATGCTGACAGGTACGGTCATATATCATTAAACACCATACAACTATAGGCTATACAAACTATAAGCAAAGCCTTGCCATCATATCCGGGTAATAATTCAGTAAATTTAAGTAAAACCACACGCTTCATTTATCCCATGCGAATGTGCCACATGAAATACAGATGTCGGGAGGTAATTTATAAATCATAAGAGGTTCCCAGATGATACTAATTCTGTGCAAATAGGGGGAATGTGTAACCTAACGTTACGTCTCTTACCAAATTCACAGAAGGCTCAAACTAAGTTTACTATGCTAACTGCTATCAAATCATAGCAGTGGGCATTTACTTCCAAGTCTTCATAGAGGAACGCCCATTCAAACCGATCGTTTGTGAAACCGGCCTCAAAACTTGGGTAGAAAATAGCCCATTACTTATTGATTTTGATGTTTTTTAATGTAAAAACCACACGGACGTCATAAGTAGACATCATACAACAGTGTAAAACAATAAACAAGCCCAGTTCATCACACCTTTAAGAGCTTTATACACAAACAAGATTTTAAAATCAATCCTGTATTTGATAGGAAGCCAGTGCAGTGAGCGTAAGATGGGTGTGACATGATCGTGCATGGGCTTCCCTGTAAGACGTTGGGCAGCAGCATTCTGTACCATCTGAAGACATGAGATAGAGGATTGAGAGACACCAACATAAAGTGAGTTGCTATAATCCAGGCGAGATAACATAAATGCATGAATGGCCATTTCCAATTTGTTCATGGATAAAAAGGGCTTAACTTTGACAAGAAGTTGAATATGATAAAAACTAGATTTAACAACAGCATTAATCTGTTTGTCAAGTTTGAGATTCTTGTCTAGTAAAAAGCCCAAGTTTCTGGCACATTGGGTTTGGTATGGAGAAAGGGAGTCAAAATTGAAGTAAGGATCGACTTTGGACCAAAAAGGATAATCTCAGTTTTATTTTCATCAAGATTAAAAAAATTACCTGTCAACCATAGCTTTACCTCATCTAAGCACGCCAACAATGGTTGTAGGACATGTTTGTCATTATGCAGAAATGGGAGGTACAGTTGAAAGAAAAAGTATGTGAAACCTTTGGGTTTACTTGGATTTCTTCATAAATTGGTCATAAAATGTGTTCTGATCTTCATCTAAATCAGAACAATAGAGAAACACAGTCTGCTTAAACTAATACCGCACAAACATTATATGTTTTCATGTTTTTATTGAACACAACATGTAAACATTCATAGTGCAGGGTGGAAAAAGTATGTGAACCTTTGGGTTTAATAACTGGTTGACCCTCCTTTGGCAGCAATAACCTCAACCAAACGTATCCTATAGTTGCAGATCAGACCTGCACAACGGTCAGGAGAAATTTTGGACCATTCCTCTTTACAAAAGTGTTTCAGTTCAGCAATATTCTTTGGATGTCTGGTGTGAATCGCTCTCTTGAGGTCAAGCCACAGCATCTCAATCGGGTTGAGGTCAGGACTCTGACTGGGCCACTCCAGAAGGCGTATTTTCTTCTGTTGAAGCCATTCAGTTGTTGATTTACTTCTATGCTTTGGGTCGTTGTCCTGTTGCATCGTCCATCCTCTGTTAAGCTTCAGTTGGCGGACAGATGGTCTTAAGTTTTCCTGCAAAATGTCTTGATAAACTTTGGAATTCATTTTTCCATCGATGACAGTAATCCGTCCAGGGCCTGAGGCAGCAAAGCAGCCCCAAACCATGACGCCCCCTCCACCATATTTCACAGTTGGGATGAGGTTTTGATGTTTGTGTGCTGTGCCTTTTGTTCTCCACACATAGCGTTGTGTGTTCTTTCCAAACAACTCAATTTTGGTTTCATCTGTCCACAGAATGTTTTGCCAGTAGTGCTGTGGAACATCCAGGTGCTCTTTTGCAAACTTCAAACGTGCTGTGTCGTCCGTCGTGTCCTCCCATGAAGTCCATTCTTGTTTAATGTTTTCCTTATTGTAGATTTGTCAACAAAAATGTTAGCATGTGCCAGAGATTTCTGTAAGTGTTTAGCTGACACTCTAGGATTCTTCTTCACCTCATTGAGCATTCTGCGCTGTGCTCTTGCAGTCATCTTTACAGGACGATCACGCCTAGGGAGTGTAGCAACAGTGCTGAACTTTCTCCATTTGTAGACAATCTGTCTTAACGTGGACACATGGACATCAAGGCTTTTAGATATACTTTTGTAGCCCTTTCCAGCTTTATGTAAGTCAACAATTCTTGATCGTAGGTCTTCTGCGAGCTCTTTTGTGCGAGGCATGGTTCACATCAGACAACGCTTCTTCAGAACAGCAAACTCAAAACTGGTGTGTGATTTTTATTGGACAGGCCAGCTTTAATCAACACATCCAATCTCATCACATTGATTGGACCCCAGGTTGGCTGACTCCTGGCTCCAATTAGCTCTTGGAGAAGTCATTAGCCTAGGGTTTCACATACTTTTTCCGCCCTGCACTATGAATGTTTACATGTTGTGTTCAATAAAAACATGAAAACAAATAATGTTTGTGCGGTATTAGTTTAAGCAGACTGTGTTTCTCTATTGTTGTGACTTAGATGAAGATCAGAACACATTTTATGACCAATTTATGAAGAAATCCAAGTAAGCCCAAAGGGTTCACATACTTTTTCTTTCAACTGTATATTTGCATGTCATCGGCATATCAGTAAAAAGGATACTCCATATTTGTCAAAGATAGAGGCAATAGGAAGCATATACAAAGAAAACAGCACTGGGCCGAGAATTGATCCTTGAGGAACACCACTGCCAAGAGAAATGTTAGAAGAGATCCAATGTCCTAAGCTAACATTAAACTACCTATTAGAGAGATAAAATCGAAACCATTATAAAACTGTGCCACGAAAACCCACACACAGCTCCAGACCAGATAATAGAAGCTATGATCAACCAAATCAAAAGCAGCACTAAGATCTAAGAGGGCACGGGGCACATACTTCCCCGAATCGGTTGCACGGAAAATATAGTTGGAAACTCATAAACTGCTGAGTCGTGGTAGTGGATGTAGAGATGATGGGTCGAAGCCATCGCTGCTGAGGCTTGCAAATTCTCCGACCAAGGCAACGTCCATGGGGCCTTGCTTCTCCCTGCGAATTCACACCACACTCTAGCAACAGAGCACGATAAAGACGTATGGCTGATTTAATATAATATAATACATATATGATATCCATCCATAAACAATCCGCTTTTCTATCACTACAGTCTTAAAATCAGACATAAAATCTGCGCTGCGATCACCAATAGTCAAATGTTATCCGCCAGAAACTGTCTGACGGTATGTTTTATTGTTCATTGGCTCGAAAAAGTATAAGTAAATGGTTAGAAAGTGATCCCAAATATATTGTTCTCTGTATCTTTATCGTTTAAGTTTTGGTGTGAACACCGCTATTCTCCCGATTTAAGAACGATATTTAAAACGTTCTTTTTTATAGTTGCCGTTATAATGTGAGCAGCCCATTATGCTAGTAAAAATCACACCATCACTACTTTTTGTTAAATATTCCCCAAACTTTCTACACATACTTATAACAACAGAAGATGAGCAATTAAATTAATGTTTCATGTGTGGGGTAAAATGTATTGGTTCCGTGTTCAAGGGGTATCTTGAGGAGTTGGTGAGGTTGCGGGAATCTCAGCTCAAGAACATGGAGACAGAGAATAAAAGATTAACAGCCGGACTAGATGAACTTCAGCTACAGAGCCAGAAAGAGAAGAGAGAGCTGGAGAACATTGTGCTGGAACTGCAGGAACAACTGTAAGACAAACATACATCGCACGGAATTGAAGTGAAACATTTCACTGGCTTTTTATTTTGTATTGCTCGGTTTCAGTTTTTCAATCGCATCACTCTTCTCTGTTTCATGTTTCCCAAAAACTTTTTTTGTGAAAATTTCGAGAAACTGTGATGCACATACATGTTGGATTATTGATTCACAAAGTTTGTACTTTTAAATCTATCACAGGACAAGTTTGATTCCAGGTGAACCACATCCACTATCTAAGGATTTGTCGATCCCTCTTGTTAACCAATGGCCATCACTCCAAAACTACAACAACCAGGAGGACAGGAAACTGTACCAAGGGTGATGCATACAATTTATATAAAAACATACCAAGAATTTTTGCAAACTATGTGTTGCTTAAGATGCCATATTGTGTTGTTCTTTTGTGGCATTTAGGGGCAGTTTTCCCAGTCCAGAGCCACATATCAGTCTCACTTCAGATTCTCAGATTGAGGGGGTAGAAGGTAAACAGAATGGACAAGCCTGGTGTATGGCAGGTACACATTTAAAAAAAAGATTTATGTCACCAAGCTTTAAATGAAGTTCATTACCATGCAGGAAAATACAGCTACATAGAGTTAGTTCACCTTAAAAATTTCAAACACATTTTGTTATCATACACTCATGTACAAAATCTGACTTTCTTCTAGAACATGAGAATATGAGCGATATGCAATGAAAGAATATACTCGTGTGATCAGTGGGTAATCATCTCCAAAAAGGAATGAGCTCCATAAATATAGTCCATATAAAAAGAATTCCCTGTACTGTAGACACATCTTTTTATATATTTGCATGCACTCAATTGATTTATTGATTTTATTTTCCTTTCAGAAAAAGACTACACACCCTCCATGTTAGGTCTGTGCGGTTCACTGGCATCTTTACCCAGCTGCAAGTCTCTGCCCAGCCTGAGGTCTACAGAGTGCCTGGTGAACATCAGCTCTGAGCCCAGTCCTTCTCTAACCCCCAGCTAGGGGTGACCAAATGAGACCAATATGACAAGCAGAGAGCTTGCAGGCCAAGACATTCAGAGATAACTTTAGCCTGTGCACCATCTTAATATTTTATTGTAGCATCTTGTACCGCTCTGTTCCTAGATACAGGAAAACGTTGTGTCTAAACATTGATGCTTTCCCACAGGTCACCCTTATCTACGAATTATCCCCTCTCTTTCTAAATAAACATTACAGCATCGTCACTCTATCTTTGAATGTCTGTGCTGTTCTGTCTGCGATGATTCTACCAGTGAAGGCACTGTGGACTATGCACTGACTGACCTGAGGTCTGCTTAAGTTAACATTATGACTGTATGTTCATGTCTCAAAGCCCAACAAAGCTTCATTTGTTATGTTACCCTTTAAAATCTCCTATGGGAATGCACATTTAAACAGAATCATGAAGACATTAACACAGTAAAAAAATTGACTGACAGGATTTTCATTTTTGGGTGGTGTATCCCTTAAAAATGCCTATTCTCTGCCAAAAACACACAAGAACCGGTACCAGTAACATGTTATGACCTTAACAGTTTACTGTACAGTTACAGTTGTCATTAAACAAATAGAAAAGCTGCTTTATTTCTCATTGTTTTTAATTATCCTTAGGAATGGGATCGATCTGGACATGATGGCAGTATACTATTGCTAAAACGAAGACATTGGCTAGTTTTGACAGCTCCACACTATATAATCTTTATGACACCGTGTAAAAGGTTATAATCTAATGGGTCAGAATATAGAACTTCTTCCATAAGGTTGTTGTTGATCACTGCTATCATGGTCATGTCAGCAGCTGAAACGTCACTGAGTTTTATTGTATCTTTATTACATAAACACATATCCATTGTCAATAATTGAATGGCCTTTTGTTTGGGAATGTGTGTGTGTTGTGTTAGATTTTAATTGGGATTTAGATTTAACTTGTAGCACATTATTTCATTTAAAAGCTACTGGAATATATGTTGTTTGTGACCAAAAATCGCAATAAAACTGCCCTTTTGTCCTATTTTGCCCTCGAGTCATAATTCTTTTTTTTTTTTTTTCATGTCCATCATTTTTTCACCCCGGTCACATTAGACAGGGACCCTCTAAATGTATGTTCTTATGTTTAAAAACGCTACTTGAGCATAGGGCCTATACTTGTAAGGTGGTCACAGAGCAACCACAGAAATCTTTAAAGTTCTAATTAAAATCACAACTGAAAACGCTGGGATTCAAACCTATGCCCCCAAAGAGAATGACAATAAATTCAACACTTTACACCCTTTAGCAAGGCTATTCGCTTCCAGTCCTTCAAACATGTGCAAAGCAACTTGTTAGGAAGGCTCATCCACACTACCTCAAAAAGGCATTGGCAGCCTCGTTTTACATTTTGGGATGGAGTGAAAGCCCTTTTTAGTCCAGCGATATTCCATCCCTTAAGATCTGTTTTTTGAGAGAAGTTCTTTCATCAGACCTGACTCAACTTATCAGGCATGAGGGCTTTGTTTTAAAAAATGGTCCACATCATTGGTCTGGCTTCACAATCACATTGATTTTATCGAACCCAGGTGCATTTGTGTTTATCTTACATCATCCCAAAAGTGCAAGGCGCATGATATAAAACAGTATGCGGGTCAATATACCATGTTTTTTTCCATACATTTTGTGCTATTATGTGCAGCAGCATTAATGGAAGCAGAGCATTCCACTCCTTACAATTGAATATTTTATACCATATTACCACTTATTTGCTGCTCGGATGGACCTCACTACGTGCGAATACACTACATGCTTACTCTCCCTCAAATCTGAGTTAAATCATCAAGGCGATGATCTTTAACGTGTTCTTTTTAAGTAAAAACATTGACTTAAACATATCTACAGGTTACTTTGCTTCCTGAACATGTGTACACCTGAGTCCTGCAGGTAGTCTCCAGTTTAGGACACCGATACGCACCCTCTTCCACCTTTCAAACTAAACTGCAAGTGTGTTTTGTGGTTTTATTATAGATTGCTGAAAAGCTTTGCGAACAGTCAATAACGTGTAAAGTCATGTGTCTCAATATTTTGTGTAGGTTTATAATGCAGGGCTGTTCAATGCTATGTCGGGAGGTGAATCTACCTGTAGGTTGCTGTTACCCCTCATGCTGTTACTGTAGATGCCTCATCAAGTACAGCTTAACCAGCTAATGTTGTTCTGTGGAATGGCATATGGGAATATCAGATGTGCTTCAAAACTGCCCTCGTAGCCCATCTAGGGTCTTTTTCACCATCTCTTTCATTACAGCTTCCTGCAAAGCTCATAAGGTTCTCGGCTTAATGAGTTCTGCACACCTTTCAGAGCAGGAGGGTTCAATCCTCTCCCTGGAGGTGATTCTGCATGCTGTTTCATTCCTCATCAAGCACGACTGAACCAGTTTATTCAGCTTCAGATTATGAAACATATGTAGTATGTTTTTCAATGCCAGTTATACATATATCGGACATAAAGAGACATGAACATCTGGCTGATTTAAAATTGCCATGATCCCTATAAACTCCTCTCGACCCCTTGTGCGCCCCCTGTCTTCAGCACGAAGCAGCTGCACCTGTTCTTCACCGCATCCCTTCACACTGTCCTCCGGCATCTTACAACACCCGTCACATCGCTGTTTAATCGTGTTTATCATGCTGGGAACCGTATTAAAACAACTGAAAAGCCACCCGGCTGTAAGTATTTCGGGTTTATTACTGGTGATGCTATTGCAGGCTAGATTCGTCTCTCAATTCATGTGTCGGAATCTTTTCGGCCGGTAGCAGTAGGTCGAAGGGGTATCTTTCCATATGGATGCTGTGAAGATTGGGAATAGGAATGGTCATGGGATTAATGTCAATTAGATATTCTGTGCATTTTATGGCAAAATGAGAATGTGGCATTTTTTTCTGTATAATCATTATTATCACATCTGACAGTGCTAGAGTAGACTATAGAGGTTATGTAGGATGTAGTAAGGGATGAACAGCCCTTTCAAGGACATCAGGATGTATAAGATACGTCAATGTTTAAGGTACCACAGGCAGCATCAATACTGCTCCTCATTGGTGGGCAGTCATGCTGGTTAGCAGTTTCAAATTTAAAGGTAATAAATGATATTTAATGGGATAGTTCAGCCCGAAATTAACATTCTGTCATCATTGACTCACCTTCGAGTTGTTCCAAATCTATATACATTTTTTTCCTGATGAATACAGAGAAAGATATTTGGAAGAATCCTGATAACCAAATAGATCAGCTCCCCATTAAGTCCAAATGCAAAAGCAATGATGGTCAAAATAGCACAAGAACTGTTTGCTGTCCTACAATCTTTTAAATGTGTTCAACAGAACAATAAAAGAGAAAGTAATTTTTCCTACAATGGAAGTCAAAGGGGGAGTGGGCGAGAGCATGCTTCCAAAACCTTTTCTGTGTTCATCAGAACAAACAAACATATACAGATTGGGAACACCTCTTTAACCCGTCTAATATATATCCTTTTTTTCTGAAGTTGATTCCTTTGTTTGTGTTCATTGGTGGTGGAGCGGGCATGTCTGTGCTTTACTTGTGCCGTCTCGCTTTAAAGAATCCTGACTGCTCGTAAGTCATTTCATTTCCTTTAGCACATCATCACATCAGTCTGAAAGTTTAATAATGTGTGTATGGAGTGTTGACACACAAATCTGTCACAGATGGGATCGCAAGAACAATCCAGAGCCTTGGAACAAACTGGGGCCGAATGACCAGTATAAGGTAAAAAAGACCTTATTATTTGACCTATTTCGCAGTCTACTGTTTGTAAATGAGGTAGACAAGAACATAGCAAATAAATGTCAAATAAACGCTTTAAAATGGAAAATGGTCTGATTAACCTCATTTTCACCTCCCACAGCTCTTCACTGTCAACATGGACTACTCTAAACTGGAGAAGGACCGACCCGACTTTTAAACAGAGCCTCTGTTAAACAATGTGTTTTCAGTACATCAGACAGACTTCAGAAATGTCCGAAACATCTGAATCTCCATTTTTACAGATGGAAGTGCTCCTTTGAAAACACATACAGCTACAAAGATGTAAAAATATTATTTATAGTATATAGAAATATTATTTTTAACACTATTTACACATCTCAAAGAAAAGGACCCCTTCATGAATGTCTGTACAAATCTTCCTGTTATCTGAATAAAGAAAATAGCAGCAATAATAAGAGTCAGGAGTTGTGTGTGACTTGTGCACTTTGTAAAATTCAGTTTGACCTTCATACGGGCGGAGTGAGGACTCAGACAGAAAAGTGTCGTTCAAGACTTTCAAGGTTAGATTTAGAGAAAGGGTTAGGTCGAGACACTTAGTTCAAATGGTCCATTTGAAATAAATGATCCGAGATGAAAATTAGTATAAATGACTCATTTGTGAGTGTTACTGTATGAATCACTCAAATAATCCAATTCCGTTGTAAGATAATGAAACCCATAAATTTTTCAATAGTGACTATGCATGATACACAATTAATTATTAATTAATGCAGTTTTGTAAGATGCATGAGGAGGAAATAACCATGCAGGCTATTAGCCTACACTACACTTCTAGTTGTCTGTTAAATTTAAGAAATTTCAATGTAAAAAGTCACACATTGTTACACAAAGCCTAAGGTAATGTGGAAATAATAAACACGATTAAATATTTTATAAAAGCGGCTTGCTTTACATACTTATTTTAAAATATGATGTGAAATGTAACTGCTTAGTCTTCAGTAATACACCAGATGGCACCATTTGCTTAAATTGCTTCCACGCTCACTGCTTTTAAAAACAGTTTCATGTGATGTACACATAGGGTAAAGACATGATTGAGAACTTACATCTTATTCTTCTTAGATTTCTTTTTTGTGAGCAGAACTATAACGATTGATAATCTACTAGAATTTCCATCATTAATGACATAAGATTTTGTGAGATGTAGGCCTATCCACCCCAACAGGTGTCAATATGCAGTACAATACCAACATCACATTAGTCAGGACGCCATTCATTCCAAATGGCTAAGCATATTAAACAATATATATATACACACTTAAAGAACATTTAATACAACGCACAAACATCTGCAAAGCTCCCTACAAAACACATTTGGCAAATTAAAAGGACTAATTGAGTGGTCAGGTCATCCTGAAACATGGACATCATCATTTTCATAATTTGTATATATATTCATAATGTACACTTAAAAACAACTTCTGACCGTTTGGTTAAAACTTTTTAATAAAACTGTTGATTATATTTTGTCCTGCATCAGACAGGTGGTGACACTTAATCTTTTCTGGGCTAAAATGTCGGCAGATGTCAGGACATATTTTTTACCTCTTTGCCGTGTTTTTGCTTCCAGCAAGTTCATCTATCAGTCCAAAGAAATGAACAAACAATGTTTACAATACAAAGTTGTATTTCCTTCCGAATCGTACGGTGTGTGATTACATGCGTCTAACATGGGAGAGACTGCTTGAAAGGGTCTTGCGGTGTTACTTACTCTATAGAGTTTCTCTCCATTGTTCAAAGTATAAAGAGAACATAAAAGAGCCCCCCAAACATTCTTCTCTTTGAGATGAGTGATGTCTTACTGTAGGCTTTCCTGTTAAATAGATGCAAACATGACAGAATGGTTCAGACTAAATCCCAGCCATAAAAACATACATTATGCTCAAAACAGATCTGTTACCCATGTCTCTGTAACTTTTAAAGGTTGGGAGGTTTCTGTGAACAGTTCACAGATTGAGTTTAAATATGTCATAAATTAGTGACAGAAACAGTTTTTCCATTCTGTCTTTCTTTCTTTATGACAAGCTGACCTGGCTGATATTTTCCCACACTTGATTCTCCAGTTGTCACATAGGCAGTCTGGCTTGTTTGGATAAAGGGCCAATTTTCATCAGTGGTTAAGCCCTTAAGACTTCATTACGTCTCAGATTTTGCAAAGACCTCCTATGGGGAGCAAGTCAATGAGGTGACAATAAAACTACGAAACTAAGGCTCGCTGGGGAAGACGTGAAGTGATTAAAGGGTGTAGAGGTTAAGATCACGTCTGCTGCTCTTTGCTGATGTAATAAGGAATGAATTGTTTATGTATAGAGTTCAGTTCACAAAGCATGATGTGATGTGTAAAATATACATTCCCATAAGAGTTGCTCTGAATTGTGAATAGTGTCGAATCACCTTTGTTAAACCTATTAAAACCACAACAGTGTAATCATGCAGTTACACATTCATTTTGCAAACACAAAGTCAGCTTTACTAATGGTGTTATAAATCTACGGTATGAATATGACTTCATTCAATGTGTAAAGTATTATTATAAGAAACACAGAGTTCTTTTTTATGGTAGATGTGGGGACTGTTTGAGAAACTTGTTGGGCAATCATTATCTTTTTGATTTTGGTCACAGAAATGAGACACTGTACCTTTAAATAATATGGCTCATCTTGTCCAGCCTCCAGGCAGTTGGGTGTATGCGATGTTCTTTTTAAAATAATCCAGCTGGCTATGGAACGGATGCGGAGACTGAAAAACATAAATCACACAGGCTGTCATTTTAGTTTTTCATGTCTAAAGGTTTCTGTGATGGATGTGCAATGTTTGCACACTACAGTTCTCTTTCTTTCAGAAGTGTAAAGCGGTGATAAATCGTTACTTATTGCTGACGGTGGGGCACATTTTATGTTGCATGGTGGACTATGCCAAATGTTCTCCAAATGTACTTGTATTATTTACTGCATAAGCAAATGAACTTCCGATGCCTTATTGCATGAGTTTTTTGAGTGTACTAGTCTTTAAAGAGATAGGTATGGAAATATTGAATAAAATACATATTAAATCGTTAACATTTCTACATAAGTCTGCAAGTGTTCGAGTACTGTATGTGTACTCGGTCATAGGAGGATACAGCATGTGTCATATGGATTCACTGTTGCCCCATGCTGTTACTCTCTCTGTACAGTTACACGGACGAGTAAAACATGAAGAGGTCACCTGATGAACAAAGAGACATGGATTATGACATCACACCTTTACTGTCTGACCCCTGATTCGTTCTGCCTTCTCAAATAATATATCATCACATGTGTCCTCACTGCGAAACTTACATTCTTAAACGCTTGCACATGCCCACACTTACACAAACAGTTCCTGAATTATCGCTTTCAAAACGTTCAAAATAACATCGAACCCTTTCAGGATTTGGTATCTTTTGTACATTTGAATTTCTTAGGGAGAAACGACATGCAAGACTGTCTATAAGTAGGCAAAAGACATATTTGAGCATTTCATTTTGAAGGGTCAAGGAGGTTCATGTCTTTGATAAGAGATTATGAGGGCGCATGAAATTATAAAAACAATAAAGTGCAGAAGAGATCTTTAAGCCAAACGCCATTTTAAAACACTTTGTTGGATGTGTTTATAGTATTATGAATGTAAATAATATGTCTCTACTGGTCGTGGTGAGACAGTATATCTATACACGTGGCTGGAGAGATGTCGATAAGTAATGTAGCACAAACCCACGGTGCCGTGTCCTCGACCATTTAGTCCCAAAGAAACATTATCTTCATCACAGATCCCTCCAAACTTTCACTGGATGAGATGTTCACGAGGTTTGTCTTTTTCTAACTAAATGTTAAACGCAATACTCCTGAGAACAGGCTGATGGTCCACACCTAAAGCTCCTGTATTAAACTTTCAATAGGAGGAAAGTCAATTACTGTAGTGTAGCTAAACACCATGTCACAGAACAAATATACCTTTAATTCCATTCCATTCATTCATCTCAATAAATGACTGTAGAAACGACTTGAACTGGTTAGAGAAACAGAAGTTGTGTGCTGTTCTTCACACATTAGATACTGGTACACTGTACTAAGTGTTCCAAATAAGAGTCAAGAAATAATCTATTCTCAGATCTTCCATCTGAGTCCGTACACTTCTTCAGTAGACTTTATGAATTTGACATTAGCCAGGTCTGAACATTACTTTCAATAACCATTTAGACCAATTAACGTAAACAATTTAACAATAATATGTTTGATTAGTGATTAAGTACCTTTATATTCAATAATAGGGGCGTTTTATAAGGCTTTATTATTAGAAACATAATTAGATTTAAACCCACATTAACTCTTTAAAGATAGTTTAAAATAATAATAAATCAATAATAACAAATAATTGTGTTTTTAGGATAGTATTCAATAGAATATTGAGTCATAATAATGCACTGACTTTATCATAGTTGTGAAAAAACAGGGTGAAAATAGACTTCCATGAAAGCAAGGACCAAAGTCATGTCAGAATTTCTTAAGAGATGAACACCCCATATTTTTTCTTCAGAAAATGTAAATACTGTCATATCGTCAATGCTTAATATGACAACCCATTCTCAAAAAATGCACACTGTACAAAAATTATGACAGCATATTTTTCTATTGCTTTTCTTGGAAATGTACAGTATTACATAAAAATCTGTTAAAATCTGTAAAAAAATCTGTCAAATTTTGTAAAATCACAGTTATAAAGATGTTACACACATGGACGACAGTATATTTAGTGAACAGCCTTTTGGTACCAATGTTTCAGCCATTTTGAAACATCTACTCCAAATTTATTAAGATTTCACTAGTGTGATTTTGGCAGTAGAAAGAGCTAATTGAGGGCTTTCATTTGATATATATATACTGTAAACAATGTCTGTAGAAATTACAGTATTACTGCCAGCAGATATTATAGCAATTATGTAACCAACTGGCAACAGTTTGTTCAAAGATAAATGATCAGTAAACATAACCAAGTCTTTATCCTCACAGAAATAAACTATAAAATAACAGCCTCATGCAAAGCATTCTGGGAATCAGAAATCCATTTTTGAAACGCAGTCATTTAAGCTTCTTCTAAATGACTAAATGTAATCATGTAAATGTGGATTTCCGGTTCCCAGAATAAAACGTCTGCTAAATGACTAAATGTAAAATGTCCATTTCACCCAATATGTCACTTACACCGCTCTGTGTTACTCTTCTGTCTGCCCCCCCCCCCTGTGTTCTCAGCCAGTTTCCCTGTGTTTTTACCCTTTGTACTCCCCTTAATATGAACCTTTTCTTCCCATGGACTTCATTCCCCATAATGCATTGCACCCCATTACCCATCCTTGATTTCTCTCGCACCTGACACACATTGCCAAAAATAACAGTCAAATTCTGTAAAATTGCAGGTTTTTATAAAGTTTTTTTAAACCCAGCATTGAAATGTGTTTCAGTTCTTTCCTTCATCTCTATGCAGATTGAGCGAGACTGGGATAGGATGGAGGCAAGTTCTTCTCATCCACAGCTTTGTGTCTTTAAACAGTGTGGCTTTGATGTTGTTTCATCCCCGATAACCGATCCTGCCGCTAAACCCGACACCATTGCAGCACTCCAGCGGGAATCTGCCATGAAACAGTGAGAGGAGCGACAGTGGAGAGAAGTAAGAAGAGATCGGATCCTGTTGGTCTAGTTTTTAAGATACTTGCATTCCTTTTTTCCAAAAGTAAGTGAATGAGATCAATATGATGCTATTGTTTATACAGCATTTCTAGCTGTACAGTAAATGAGCTCTGGTATTGTCATCTCATTTCCGTCCCTTCAGTGAGGCGATATTTCATCTGTGGGGAAAAGTGACAGTGACACGCTCATTGTGGGGTGTAAACCAGAGAGAAAGGATAGAAAAGAGCAGATGTTTTCACAAGATATGCCTGTTACTTTAACTGTTCACACTTGATCCTGTGATCCTTCACAAACTCTCTTAAAACTGTCATGAACAAATGTCATTTACATCACATCAGCTTTTATTTGTGGTGGAAATGACATTCACACACACATGTCAGGCCAATTTGGCTTCTTGCTGTTGTTTACTTGCAAAGTGGAATATAAATGTTGAAAATGGCTACATTTCATTGTTTGTTTAATTTATTATTATTGTATTATCTTATTTTAAAAATGTAGAGGTTAAATGAAATAGCAAAAATGTTTAATATAAAGAGTTAAGGTTATAAAATCCTGGGACATTAATGTGAGTATAGTTAAAGAAATACCCATATAACTTTATCACTTTTATTTGTAGCCAATAGCCATTGAATTAAAGGGATATTTCGCAGGCAAATTAAAATGACCCCATGTTTTACTAGCTTAAGGCATCCAGACTGAATATGACTTTCTTCATGAAGAATAATACAGTCGGAGTTATAAGTATCAGTTTAATTCCAAGCGGAAGAATTTGCGTAAATGGACGGGAGGACTTTTGAAGCTCCAAATTCTGCATCCATCGATCAAAGAACAGCTCGACACATCTCCGTGGCCTTAACACAGGTCTTCTGAAGCGAATCGAAGCGTTTGTATAGAACATTAAGTTTTGCCTATGAAATATCCCTTTAAGGTTGCTTAGGCAGGCATCACCTTTAGGATTCATGATGTGATCAAATAAGACTATATTTTATAACTATATGTATGTAATAGGCTCCAGATCCACCAAGGCGCTTTTTCGCGGCTGAAAACTCCAAAATGCTGGTTGCTGGTTCCACGCTCAGCGTCTCATAGAAACCATTGCCTTGGTGGACAGTGAACTTGGAAGTAAGCCTGGAAAATTCTTTCATTGTGTCAAGAAGTTCCTCTTCAAGCGTGAATCATTGCAAGTCATGTGCATGGGCATGTGTATACTTTACGACATATCCCCTTTTATTCTTTTAAACGGTCTATCAGAAATAAAAGAAAAGTCAAATGAAATATGGCCTTATTGGATCTCTTTTAGCTGCAGGGACAGAATAAGGTGATTATGTTCAGGGTGATGGCTCTGACATGTGTTCTGTGGTTAAAACACCTCTGTGGGATGTGGTCGATTATGAGCTTTAGAACGGCTCGAGCCTCAGGGAGCAGCGGGGCTCGTCTGTGGCAGGTGTCCGGTATTCACCGTATGATCTATGAATAACACTTAACTGTATGTGGCTTTGCTTATTTTTTGGCGTGAACAGAGACCCACAGTCCACATGTGACAACCTGTGTATTTAGTCTTTTTCAGCATTCAACATCAGTTCAATCCCTCTAATGCCACTTTAGAATCTTACCAAACACGACTATTCAAGAACTCACGTCACACTATTTAACATCACACTCATTCTCCAACACATAATGTCCACAAGTTCTTTGATCATGAAGCAGTTTTAGAAAGAACAGATCGTTATGAGGTTTAAGCCAACCTCTGTTTGAACTTTTCGAATACACAAGTAATCTGAATATCCTTTAAAAACGCTGGGTTGATACAACCCATGGTAAGATATGGACATCTTCTTATTTAAAACAATGGTGATTTTTTGTCAATATTTTACCCAACTGAAATTTTGTATAACTTTTCACAAATGATCTTTTGATTTGTTCTGTTTTTATAAAACCGATTAAACTCAAGCAAATATGCAGACTTTTGCATATCCAGCACTGATTTTAGGGAAAACACTACAAAATGGATGTACTGTAAACTTTGATGTTAAACATAACTGAGGGCAGAACATGCTTTCAGTACCCGATAGAGTTGTATTTCATATTATTAGTTGCGTTAATAAATCATTAACGATTCATCAATGTTACACAATTCCTAAATATAATAAATAGCATTTATTCTCATGTAAAAAGAATGATAACGTAGGCTATGTTTCATGTGTGTTTATATGCGTTTGTTCAGTATCTGTGATCTGGAGGTCTGGTTTAACTCAAAATGGCATGGCAAGCAAACGTAACATTTCCGCTGCTAATTCAAAGTCTTGAACGCTTCGATGGCACAGTCACAAAACATAAAAGAAAGCAAATTGTCCAGAATGACAAAAAAGTGCAACAGCTAATCAAACTGCACCTCAATGTCACATCGTTCAGAATGACCCAACATCAGTATAATAATGCGTCACTATTTCTTCATGTTTGTTGTTGTACGGTTATGGGTGTCAACTTGTTGAGTGAGTTTCAATGATGGTGGAGTGCAGTCAATACCGGAGGCAGGGGTCACTAAAGATGCTTTTGTAAAGCTAAAGCCTTACGATTGCTCACATCTCGCCACAGGCCTTAACAGGCTCTGGAGACAAGCAAAGGTTATTTGGCAGTCACATGTGTTTTTGGTATTATAAAACGGTCAGTTCTGGTCCTTGATTCTGATTCGTTGAGCCATGTTCATAAAATACCTGATTCCTAGCAGCTGACCGCATTACATAGTATAAGTATCACTGTGCCACTGTTGCTGTGTCTGTGTTTCTTGGCCTTGCTGAGCATATGGTAAAAAAGCAATAAGCCCCACGAAGCAGTGAGTTATGAGTGGATTTTATAACAGCTATAAAATTACCATACTGTCAAATTTACTTTAAATAATGCAAGATCCTTGTAAAAACATTTCAAATTTGTATGTAATACATTAATTAAAACAATAAAACACAAATAAAATCAACAGAATTATCAAATAATGAGCATTTCATTAAAATTTTTATTCATGTTTTTGGGGCCATTATACTAAGTAAAGTTGCCTCATAACAATTTATTCAAATGAATACTGACAGGAATACTGACTGTAAAGGTTAAAGGACCGGTCAGTAAAATCTAGTAGCATATAGTGGTGAGTTTGTGAATTGCAACCAACGGCTCACTCCAGCCCTCCCTTTCGAAGCACTACAGAGGCTGACACATGGCGAATTACACGCAAAGAGACCAGCAATGTATGTAGCTAGAAAATACCATTCTAAGGTGATAAAAACATAACACTTCCTTATGTAAGGTCTTTATACACCTCTGAAAACATAGTTATGTGTATTATATTGCATTTCTGTCAATGGATCTTCCAAAACATTACACATTGTCCCGTAATGGTGTATGATGAGATTTACATCGCTTTTCAACCCCATAAACATCTGAATAAGATTCATGATTTCTCAATAAACATTTTATGATAAATGATTCAATGCAAAGCCATAAATTTACTGAACACACATTTGTGTGCCGTTATGTTCAGTTTCTTTTTTGTTGTTGCTAATCAATTGACAGTTGTTTCTTCTTTTAAGTTCAGAATTGACTTCTATTCCATGATGGCTCTCTTTCTCTCTCTCTCTCTCTCTCTCTCTCTCTCTCTCTCTCTCTCTCTCTCTCTCTCTCTCTCTCTCTCTCTCTCTCTTCCTCTCTTTCTGAACCTCTTAGCATACTAAGGATCATGAAATTCTGAAATTAAATCTTGTAATTCAGAGGAAAGCTATGAAAAGAGCTGTAAGTGCTTCCTGCATACAGTTTCTAAAATCTGCAATGCAATTTAAAACTGAAAGTTAAGAGAACCTCACAATACAGTTAAAGACTATAAAAACATATTAATCATTTCCTGTTTACTGTCTGAAATGTCATTATGAAATGGAAGTCAAAGGGAATAACACAAAATGAAAGAAAATGTCCCACACAGCGCCTGTAAACAGCTCACAAATGCAATAAAGGAAAACTGACATCACTGCAGATGCTCTCCAGGAGAGTTCAGCTGTTCTTCTTCTGGTCTACAGAATACCAAACCTGAAACTTGCTAATGGTGACAAATATGTTTATTTTGGGTGGTTTTGAGGGCAGAATTCATAAAATATATACTCATTTTAAACTACAACAATCAACCAGTGTGTGCTTTTGACAGAACTTTATATTACATGTAAAAAAATAACTGATCTTTGTCTTATGTGGAAAGTGTGTATCAGTTTGATTCTTGAACAATTTTTATATTTATCTACAGCTTTATTTCAAGGGGATTAAGTCGAATTCAGACAAACGTTTAGTGATCAGTACGAAACCTCTTCCCATTTTTATTAAATCAAGGAACACTTTTAATTAGCAAATAAATCTGCAAAGAGCAGGAAATTCCGAGGCTTTATGGACGATTTATTTTATTGTTTGGTTTGTAACCGCATGCGTTTATTTGCACTTTAAAGCTGTTTTTTCTGTGTACACATTTAGGGCATCGTAGAGCCTAAAGATCCAGATAATGTTGTTCAATTCAATGAAGAGACGACTGAGCAGAACACACACAATTCCATAACTGCTCCCCAGCATGTTCTTAATATGCTTACTTTTTCTGTTTTGTCTGTTTTTGTTTTTTTAGAAATCAACTTCACATCAGGATCAATCACAAATATGCAAACAAAAGGAAGAGACCAGTAACAATTAGGTACAGCTTGTAAATATTTTGATGGTGTCATGACTTGTTTACATGTTGAATGACAATGGGTAATATTTAATCTTCATGAAAAACAAAAGAAAAAACTGATATTATACAAGAAAAAGGCTTCACATTCCTCATATGGAGAAAATAATATCTGTAGTTCATTAAATATTTCAAACAGTATTTATCCAAAAATTTCAATTCTGTTGTTCACTCTTCTGTATATTTTTTCTGAACCCGAGTCCTTGTTTGAACAGAAAATAATAACAGCCTTCATGAAATAATCAATGATAATCTTTCTTTCAGCCACAATGGACAATAAACTTCATTTGAGTCTAGATTGTAATAGGAGTGTATATAGATTTATCCAGATCTGTCATGCATTTACATGATTGCATTTGTGAGCTGTGTTAATCCAAATTGACTCAATTACTAGTAATATAAATATACAAAATGTAGTTTCAATACAATTCGTTTTGCAGTTCCAGAAAGATGAAAATTGTACTTTTTTTGCTTTATTCAGAGACTCTTTCAATGACTCACACTGTATGGACATATCGCTTACTCGACTCCATCTTATGAAAAAAATGAAAAAGTCCTGGGAGACATTTAAAGCTGGAACAAAAGTAAAGCAATGATTGAAAGAGAAATTCACAATTTGAAATGAAGTGTTTAGCGCTCAGACACATTTAGGCGTGTGGGATCCAGTGTGAAAGTGTCTGCTCATTGACCCAGAACTGAACATCACACAGGGAATAAGACGTTTGTTGTGTCAACAGCGTTCCTAATACCCCAAATCCTCAGAGATGTTTGCTCAGATGTGAGAACTACAGGTCAAATGAGCTGAAGAGTTTGGGCAGAACTGAGATATCAACGAGATCATATCTCAGAGCTCAAGCTGAAATGTCCGAGGAATTCTTTCAAAAATAAAACCTCACAATGACCTGAAAAAATCTTAACTGGCAAACATGCGTCCCTTCCACAAAAACAAACATCAGACAAATATACATTTGCAATCTTATTTAGTTTATTATTTCTTGTTTGTGATAGTAACTGCATTAAAACTACTTTATGAATTCTAGCAAATTCACATTTATACAGCGATACAGTGTACATAACAGTAAATACATGTAACATTCAGCATTTCTTCTTCCTGCAGAACCTGTGTTCATATAATCATGACAAAACAATGTACACGTCTCACATCCTCTTCCTCTCATGGTCCTCACGCTCATTGTTTGGCCACAAAGCCCTCCATCGGGTGCAAGATTCAGTCTAGTTATCATCATGGGGGAGTTTGTTTCCAGGTATCATTGGAGATTTCTGAAGGGCAGAGGCTCAATGCTCCAACAACTACACAAAGAGATTGTCAGAGAACAGCGTACCATTTTAAAACATTCAACTCAAAGATATGGACTTCTCTGATATTGTGTAACACTACAAAAAAAACATGAAACAAATAAACCAAGACTGGTGTAAGCGTGGTTATTTTAAACAAGAATAACATGGTAAAATGTTATGTGTGTAATTCTTTGAATATTATAATCCCAATCCCCGTTTAATTCATAGGATGATCCATCCGACCAGCACAACATGGCATCATTAACTTAAATTCAGGGTGGGAATGTCAGGATGGCTGCAGGATTGGCCAAAAATGTTGACCACAAACAAAAAACTTTAAAGCTTTGCATAAAAAAGCACAACCAACGACAAACTATGTACAAACTCAACAAAACAAAACAATACAAACCTGATATTAACCTCAGGCATTTGTTATAGAAAATGCATATTGTAAGTGCTACACTCTATAAAATGCTAAAAGAAATAGACAATAACAATTCACATCCAGAAATGGAGAACGCCTTCATTTTAAGATAGAAATTACAGTGTGTTTACATGTTTCAAAAATGCATGGCCGTAAACGTTTGTGTGGGGAAGGGGTTATATAAAGTTTAAAACACATTCCTCAGCATTAAGTAGATGCTGAAAATATATTATTAGCATTTTTAAGAATGAATATTGACTATCATGCAGCTAGAGAATGCAAAGGCCTTCTTCCATTCCAGAACCAAACGTCTGTGCCGACGCTACCGTACGTTCATTTAGTGCTTTTCGCACAAGTGTTCTGCTACACAAACTCTATTATAAGGCCACTGATACGCTGACAACATGGAACACAGAATGAACAGATAGGCAAACCTCAACAAAAAACACTGACAAAATATATGTTATATTTCAAACACCACTGTTCTATTTAAAATTCAATGTTTGACCCAAAGATGTCAGATTCATGGTATGCGATGTTGATTTTGCACTATTTAAACCACTGTTCTGTTATAACACTAACTCTTTCTTCCAACATGGGCAATCTTTGGCAAATGTTTGCTCTTTAAAGCTGTGAAGTCGGGTTTAAGAAATATAATTAAGAGATTGGAAGGGGTGGGTTTCATTTAGACACCTTTGGAATTGGAATACTTAGAGCACAAATGTCGCCAGTAAACATCACGGGTTCCTCTACACAGTCCTAATAAAGGGAAGTAACTAACGGCAAACACTTATAGTCACTAAACAGAAAGTACATTACTCAATATTCACTTCTTTGACTTTTCTAGGGGTGTCAATCATAACTGTAACATTCTCACATCAGGCTTTCTGTAACTGTGAAACACTTGTAAATATATCTTCAATAAAATCACTTAAATCTTCAGATCAGTCACACAGGTCGTGTCTTAGCCATGTGTTTGAGCGCATATGTGTGTCGTGTTGCATTTTTCTGACTGGGTCAAAGAGCGCACGGCCAAGCGCTTTGTCATGGTGATGCCCATAGATAGTACTGACCAGTGTCACATTACCTCCGTAATGAAGAAAAAGTAAAGAAAAGAAAACCGCTATCATCTTTCAGCCAGACCACCAGGACAGCAGAGTCACTCTTATTCCATGTAGAATGTTCTGAGTCACCTGCCCACTTAAAATAAACACTGCTATCAACAAAACAACTTATAAACATATAGTCAATTCAATTAACTGTCATACATTTTTAATGAAATAATGTTGATTGAGGCTATATTTGATAATATCTGATGATTAAGAAAAACTTCCCCAAACTTTGTGACTGTGTGAAAACAAGCCGGACCCAGAATGCCCAAAATTTGAATCCTGCCATCAGGCCTCAATATTGCAGGACTAACTAGTAAATATGAAGAAGGTTATTTACATAGAAGATGCGAAAAGAAGAAATCAATGCCTTTACATTCAGATAAGTCTTAATCCACTTCCAAGTTCCAGCTCCACTGTATTCCTATTATTGTTGCTCTACAATCTCTCTTAAAGTGATTCCGTACACTCACATTATCTTATATTGTCATTGATTGTCCGTCTAGGAAAACCGAACCAAACTATCCATGGCTCTTGCACTACACAAAGGTTTGTCCAATAAATCGTTCTCTAGAATGAGAAGATTTTAAGCAAATCCAAGTGGCAAATCCTAGTTTTGGATGGTGTCGCTCAAACACAGTTTTCTAGCTATTTTATGTAGGATCTTACTTCTTCAAATGAGTGATAAAAGATGAGAACGATTCAAGATTTCACTTAAATTGCACTTTCATTTGTATTTCCCAAGCTGGTTGACTAATACGTAACTTAAACCCGAAAGATCAGGCGATATCCTACAACGAGATACCTGGCTATATCCAGTGAAAAATGATATCCGTGCCGTGTTGCGATCACCCATTCGGTATTTCTTCGCAGTCATTCTGTTCTGCTCACATCGACTAACACTGCACATGTATGTGAATCACAGGAGCACAACACTAATCTGTGTACACGAGATGAGTTAACTCTGATAGAAAGGAGTCAGTGGATATGGTTTGAGCTTATGTTACACTCATTGCATAGCAAATCACTGAACCTGCCACATTTGATATACTATTATTGGCCTGTGTTATTAGCGGTTCACTTATAGAGACAAACAAATAGTTGAAACAGAGAAGAAGAAGAGGCTTAAGTTGAAGGCAGCTTGTAGTTTGTGTATTTGTTGCTTAAATATCTTAAATGTACAACGAATCATTTCTGCCTGTGTGCTATTTGATTACTGAAGCCTTGGTGAAATTTATGGGAGATGTTGTTGGGGTGAAATGGATAAACCATAATTTGGCCATAATTGAAGGTTCAAATAAAAAGTATCTGCTTTTAGGATTTGGTTATAGTGATACATCAACATCAATGTATATTGAAGGCAATATAAGGTGTTTATGTCTCATACGGCAGATGTAGCTGTGGGTTTGACCGTGATGCCCTGCGCAACATCCTCTCTGTTGATCTTCTTAAGCGCCGTGCAAAGCGTATCGATACTAGCGGAATCTTGATTCGCCCAATGACACAGCAGGGCTTGAATGGGCCTCTCCTCCTGCTTGAAATTAGCAATGTGCTCCTCTTTGTATCCCAGCAACCCTGCCAGGCTGCACCAATCGGATTCTTTGTTGGCCCCTGACTCCTCCTCTCCGCAGGTGCGATTTAGCAGCTTCTCCACCTCCTCCCGTGTGTGTAAGGGTAGAGAGAGGGCTGAACCTCCATCTATCTTAACCACTACAACAGAGAGAACCCGTTCAGTCAATGCTTCATGGACTATATTGAAAACAAGATGAAAACACTAACAAAAATGATGAGTCAAAAACTGCAATAACTTCACAATTATTATGAACTACAATTGAATAACATCAACGCCTACAAAGGTAGTGAAATTCACATTCAAATGTAAATCTGAGTCTTCTACAATGAAATAACACTGTAAAATTACCTATAAAATGTTTAATATTACAGCAGCTGGGATGCCAGAAAAAAAACATAAAATAAGATTTTTGGTAAAGTAAAATATTAACTTTTTAAATTTTCAGTCTATTTCTGTAAATTGACTTCATGTTTTACAGTGAATATATACTACTAGGCCAAAATTTTAACGTACGTAAGTTTTTAGTAAAATGTTATTTTTATTGAACTGATGAGAATAGAAAAGCAGCTTACAGGTTTGAACTCAATATCAAAGCCACAATCTGTAACCTCTTTTGGTCAAATATAAATCCTTACAGCCTTACAGATTCAACGTTGACAATATTCACAGGGTGGATTGCTGCCTTGGCCGGATTGGAGAACAAAGTCATATTTTGCACATGAAATGCATTTTCTGTGAGCTGAAACCCATTATCTGTTGAAACTCTGACACTAAACAGTTGTAATACTATCGCTAACTTTCAGCATGTTGTGTTTGTACCTGCATGCGGGGGTCCCTGGGCCTCCTGTAGGCTCTGAATGTCAACAGAGATCCCACTATCACTGTGAAGTTTCTCAGCCTCCGGAGAAGGAGTCTGACTGGGGTTTGCACTACACGCTCTGTTGTTGGCTCCATGTTTATTCTGTTTACAACTGTTCCACCTGAAAGACATTAAACAGCAGAAGCTTTAATATTTATCAAAGTCAAAACCCATTTCTAACTTCAAGTCAAAGTGTTTAATATCTAATTTGAGTTTCAGACCACTGGATGTCTCTTAAGCCTATAGCACATTGAGTCCGAAGTTTGGCACTTTCAAGTTCTTCTGTGGAACACAGAAAGCATGGTTGTGACCATACAATGGAAGTCAATGGGGTCCATTGTTATTTGGTTACTAACGTTCTTCAAAATATCTTTTTTAATGTTCTGCAGAAGAAAGACATGTAAGTTGGAAATGACTTGAGAGTGTCTTCAACACTTTTGGTCTGAACCATACCTTAAGGCCATTGGTGTAAAGACACCTCGTGGCTCTGGCCTTATTGGCCAGAGATATGATCCATTCTTGCATGCCATTGGTTGTGACTTAAGTTGACATGTCAGACCGTTCAAACAAACAGAACAATGTTTTAACGCACAACTGAGTCACAACGTTTACTAATGTCATGAACCAAAGTGGGTCAATGTCACACCCTCCAGCTGTCATTTTAATATGTTATGCCTCTACAACCCTCACTGTGTGTTTATTCATAACCTCTCTGGCTTAAAACAAGATTTGATTGCTTCCATATAATTATTCAAACCAAACCAAGACAAAAATACCAATAACTAATAGTTTTGGAATCAAGTGATGGTAGATAATAAATAAATAGATTATAACTTTATCAAAACATCATGTCCAACAAGGTTTTCAAGGAAAATACTAGATTATTTTTTCAACCACTGTGTTGTCCTACAGAAAAAAATGTGTTTCTCTACAATTTTCTACATTTGCATAATTTATGGACCAAGAGGATCACCAAACTGATGATGATTGGACAAACAGATAGTCCTGCCCTAAACTCGTGGCCTTCGGGCTGGTCGAGACTCTAAAACAAACAGAGCGATGTTTTGACAGCGTCACCGTGTTTGCACTCATGACATCAACCTATATAAGACTTATAGATACTTGTGCCTATGCCATATACAAGTTTAACATTTTTGGTCAAATATTATAGTTCATGAGGTTATTAATAATGTGGTCTGGTGACTGTTTCGAAGTAACTCATCCAATCAGAATGGTCAATACTATTTCCTTTTTTAACTCTCATATTCTAAGATCTGTGACTCCACATAATAAACAATGAACTTGTGACAGATCAGAAGGGAGAACAGCCTAGGAGCGTTTTTTATTTACGTTTCATAAAAACAGCTCAACTAAAGCTTTAACATCATGGGTCCTGCCGATAGTGAAGATTAAAACAACACGAAAGAAAAGAAACATTCTCTCACCGTTTGAAGATGATGAAGGCCACCAGACCCAGCAGCACCGCAGCCAGTATGGAGGTGTAGATGGGAATCAGGTTGTCACTCAACCCGGGAAGTTTCTTCAGGCCAGGGTCAGCCGTGGTCACACTCTCCGTGGGACCGTCCGGAGGAAACCTGTCTGTGTACGAGACATCTGATGGAGGAGGAGAAGAAGGAGAAAAAGTAGGGGGGGGAAGAGAAGTTGAAACATATGGAGAAGGAGAAGAGGGAGAGGACGAGCTGTTAGGAGGATCTAAATCTGTTGAAGGAAAGGGAGAGAGACAAAGAGAAAGAGTTTACAACATCTGTTAGTATGTGTTTCTAAAAGCATAGTTAGTATGGCATGACAGATTCAGTATCTCTGAAGCAAGGTATAATGTAAAGCAGGTATTGTATAAAGTTCTGTAGCACATTGGTAGAGCATTGTGTTAATGGCGCTAAGGTCATGGGTTCGATTGCCAGGAAACACACATACTGATTAAAGAGTTAGATAAGCGTTTGTCAAATACATAAATGCAGTCACAGTAACTTGTGAGATTTGTAATACCCAAGGACACACAAGCATCTATGGTAAGGCATCACTCATTAAACCTGAGCAGAACAGATTCACAGATTGACTCATTTTCACAATAATTGACTGAATATACCTGTCATATCAATAACCTTGAAAGGGACAGTTCACCCAAAAATAAAAGTTCTGTCCTCATTTACTCACCCTCAGATTGTTCCAGACCTGTATACATTTATTTGTTCTGATTAACACAGAGAAAGAAAATTTGAATAATGTCAGTCATCAAATTTAAGGGTGAGTAAACTATGACAGAATTTTTATTTTTGGGTGAACTATCCCTTTAAGTGTCACAATGGTTACAAACTTTCTGCCTCCATACACTTACAAATACCAGAAGAAACGTAAAATAATCAAAGTTATAGATGAATGTAACTGATTTTCATAAACATCCCTATAAATATTGTGATGATGTTGTGAATTGTTTTTGGTCACGATAGCCGCAGTGAAAATCTGATATGGTGACAGCCCAAGTCTGAATACAAATGAATTACATCTTTGATATTAGAAAACACACTTCAATCATTTTTACACAACGCAATCGTTTGTAAATCAAATTTTCCATAAACTGTTGCTGTAGGAATACAGAAAGAATTTGCCCAAACACATGTTCTACTCATTTTTATGAAGGAGACAAATGCCTACTGTGCTTAAATAAGTATTTTTTTAAGTCAAACGGAAGTGTAAGCAGACATGTAAGAAAGCATCTCAGAAGTAACGGTTTATTTACAAAGACAGTTTTACACATCAGCTTCTAAATGTCAGTTTTTTTTAGCTTTATTCCGCTTTAGCTACCAAAAATTATGTACTGCTCTCAGCTCTGTTAAAAACACTTTACCATGTATCTATTCCTGAGAATCATGCAGATTTTTCCTCAAAATTTAAAGGGGCAATGTGGAGATTTTGGCGGTATCTAGTGGTAGGTTGTTAATTGCAACCAACGGCTTACTCCATCCCTTCCTTTCAAAGCACTACGGTGACTCTCAAAGGACAAAGACATGGCGAATTCCATGTAAGGGGACCCGCGGTGTATGTAGATAGAAATAGCTCGTTCTAAGGTAATAAAAACATAATGCTAAGGTCTTAGACACCTCTGAAGACATAGGTATGTATATAATATTATAGGGATGCACCGAAATGAAAATTCTGGGCCACACTAGGATGCACTAGGCTGAAACCAATCCCGAAAATTAGTTTCAAAAACTTTGAAATAGTTTTAATTGAATTCTATCTAGGAGAACATATTTTAAAGCAATACAACAAATCTAACTTCCCTTGTCATTTTTTACCAATCATCTAAATATTGTAGTTATTGAATTATTAGGCCTATATACATAACAGTAGTCAAGTCAAACGTTATCTTCTTATTAGTTTATATATGGTGCACAATCATTTGAATGAAAATAACAGGCAGAACAAAGAGGGGCAGTTCATCTTTCCAGTGATATTAGCACCTGTCGGATGACGCTCCACGTGAGCTACATCATCATTCTGCGGATCATTCATGTATGTGAAGAGTTTGTTGCGTTTAAAGTTCAGCTCAATGAGTCAATGCGAGTCAATGCGTGTGATCTCCGACACAGACAGTCGCGCATCACAGAGTTTGCGTGTTATTTTCTGTTCGCCGGTTTTGAGCTTTTATTGTTATATGTATTAGTTTTAGACTTTGTTATGGCGCGCTTATATGATCATCCTTTGATAACAGCTAGTGACAGAGTGAATGCAAGCACTGAATGGAAGCGCGGGCGCTGGATATTTCAGCTTTTATGTCGGCCAGTTTTTTTCTTTCACCCGAAACCGATAATGCCATTTTCAGCCGAAAATTTTAAGCAGCAGAAATTTCAGTGCAACCCTATTATATTGCATTTCTGTCAATAGTTCCTCGAAAATTACACACTTGACCTTAAATTAAAAATAGCGAGAAAGATTGCTGATTCTACCTGGGCTTCTTTTGTAGCATGTCCTCAAACAAGCCTCATGAAAACAGCCCAGAGAATATCACAGTAAATTTGAGAACAAGAGCATAAGAAACTAAGATGTCTAAACTGTCTCTGCTTCGTCCGGCCAAAAAATTGGTCCGTTTGATTGAATTAGGCCTGATTCGATTGGGAGCCGTAATAAACAGGCTTTGTCCCGAGTCAAACATAATGGACACTCGCTAGTGCAGGAGACTGTGATTAGATTGGAGAGGTATAAAGCCCAGTCCAAGTAGGACAGACCTCGCCCCAGGCTACTTTATGTGTGTGTGTGTGTGTGTGTCTGTGAACGGATGGTGTAAGTTATACTATAGACAGATGGACAGACACATTGAAGATCATCAGATATTCTGACCAGGGGGATGGGAGGTCATTGGGGATTTAGTTTGTGGAAATGCAGCACACTAGAGAACGTGTGCTATGGATTTATTGATCAAAGTAGTGCTGTGTGACAGATTTTGGAGAGAATTTTGGGAATGTGAGCAGGGTAGGATTAACACATCTAATAATCAAACCTAGTTTTTTACAACTTTGCTTGCTTGCATAAATCACAGGATGTGGATGGTTGCCAGGGTGTCAAAATACTGTAAGTGAGGTTTTCTCAGTGGTGTTTGGTGCTCGATGGGGTTTTCTGGATGGCATTTCTAGGCTTGCATGACCGGGTCAAAAAAGACCACACCCAAATCTCTGTCATAATCAGATTTTTGCATTCCTCCCTTAATGTAAGGAAATAGGAATGTCTCAGAACAGCATCTCTCCATAACAATCCACACAATAACTCATGTCCAGACCACAAACACAGTCAGATTCAGGGTTTGTTTAAATTCCTAACTGTGATTATTAGCGAAAGCAATGTAGTGATGCTTGAATATAGCAAACACAGTAATAAACAGTCTTCACATAGACAAACAAGAACACACAAACAGAGAGGCACAGAATAAACAAACAAAGACACGCACACACGGAGACGAGAGCAAATTTTGGGAGAAGACACACCAGACACCATCACAGACAGAGATCTTCTTTGTCCCCTCTACACACACCCATCTCTCTATAACTCCTTTCCGGATTTTTCTCATTCTTCTCCACTATCTCTCCATTACTTCTCTCCTATGAATGCTTGACCTTTAGTCGGGCAATTCTTCCTCTTCCTGAAGATGTGACACAGTTATGTCTTTTCTCTCACATCCTTAGGTTCTTGCTTTCCTTACCCTCTTTTTACATTTAATCTGTTTTTGTGTTACACTTTTATATATTGTTCTGAAACACCAACCCCACAATAAAGAAAATAACTGGATCTTGAGTAGGAAAACACATGATGCCTAATGGAATATAATTGAGACTATTGCGTCATTTGAGAAGCTCTGCTGAAGGCTCTGCTGGTCAGTTCAAGACTGATGCTGGTCCTGCTGATGGACCGGAAGTTGGTCACCCGAAATAATTATCTGGCTGAAGGTAGTTGACCAGAAAAGTTTTGCTGGTTAAGAGGTCACACCAGAGGACTAGATTGGGAATTGTAGGTTGACTTCATTCTTTAGACTTCAAAGTTACGGATTAGAATCTTTTACCTCTTTACCAAATCAAAGAGCTAAGTGTTATTACTTTTCAAGATATCTGAGGTTTTTATTCGATTTTTTAGCTCATAGATGATGAAATAGACAAAAAAAACAAATTACCACAGTCTTAGTAAGGGTTTGCAAGGATAAACATTCCCATTATCCCATAAGAAAGAAAAATCACATATGAGATCTCTTAAACATCTCAATTATTCCTCGTAGACTAGAAACACTTTAAATGAAGAGCAAATAGATCATTCTGAATAAGTCTCCTTTCTCTCCGATATTTCTCCTGATATATAGAATCAAAAATCTCATAAATTTCTCTGTCATTAAAGTTTCAGAAGAGATCTCAACAACGTGTCAAACTGAGCTCAGATTGGTCAAGTCTATCATCAAAAGTCAATAGAATTGAAGATCTCGACATGAACTCATTTTGATATCACACCTCCATACTCTTTGTGTATTTGAACTCTCATTTGTTTCTGTTTTTATTTCTCCTAAACAGTTGGATCGTACGCTGATACTTTTATAGAACCCAATAGAGAACTTTATCAACTAAGCTATAAAAACCATCTGGGTTTTGGCAAAAAATCTCCAAATAAAAAAAAGTGTTTCACTTTTACAACATTTATACCATTGAGTGTGAAAGTATGCCTCTTATCCACCAATGTTATTTAGTCAATTCCTAAATCTGGTATTAAAACACGGACACAGACAGCAGTGGTGGGTGTCAATGGAAGCTATTCATGCTGTGTGATTCCCCTCAGCGTTTTGCATTACATAATGCTGCCAGCACTCATAGTTTTAACTTAATAGTGTTTTACATCCTACAGCCCATCTTTATACAGCCCACTGTGAGCGTCAGGAACAAACAGGCCTGAACATCCTCAGATTTGATGTTTTAACTTCACGTGTGTGTTACTGTAATTATGCATACAAGTGATGGTAAAATAGGAAAACCTCCCACGCATCATAATTCTTCTTTAAAGTCCTGTGTGTTTCAATCAACAATGAGAAAATTACTAAATCTCTCGCAACACAAGCTGAAATGAGGGTTTGAGCAAGTGTTTCCCGTCAACGGGATCTTACCGTGTCATTATCTTTATTGGGGAGTAACTACACGGCTACCGCAGATACTGTACATGCCTCGTCACGCTGTAGAGCGGAACATGTCATTTGCTATTCAAGTGGGTACGAGTGCGCGTGTGTTTTCTCTGCGGCAAACCGTGATAGCACTCAGTAAGGTCAGTGTAAGTAACCTGAGAGCGCAGTGGAGAAACCCCATCGCTATTATCGACCGCAGTAGATTCTGTACATATGCCTTCTCTCTAAATCTGAGCCTCCTCAAATCTGTCTTCATTTTCCCATTGCTGTCTCTGTTCTTTTCTGTTTTGTCCGCTCCGCTGGATAGGCTCCGGTCTTTGTTCAAGTCTACCTTCCTAACCAAGCCTTGTTCCCATAACCAACAAGCAAATCTTGTGATCTGATGTCAACAGAGTCCAATTTTGCTCGTCTGATCTCTTAGTTAACTGAGTCTTGGGGAAGTTGACAATGTCAATTTAGTGGCGGGGAAATCTGATCCTCAATAAGTGCTTCCCATTCAATCATGCGCTAATGCAGAAGTGCTGTTCAATCCCACCCGGGGTCTTCAGGGTTAACTTCACGTCAGTCAAAGAATAGGAAATCGGGATGATTGTTGGGAAATTACCTTGGAATGTTGCAACAAGAATCAAGTATTCTAGTGCATGCAAGAATGCTGTTTCATAATGACGTGTAATGAAATGTATTGTGTGTAATATAAAATGGGTATTAGCAATGGGTATGAAGAAAAACTTTTGTTGTCGTGGGAGACTGATATATCGGTCATCAGACGATAAATGTCTACATGCATTAGTTCCTTGTTTCTTACAAAAAGTCACTCTGATGTGAAGCCAGCATCTGATAGACAGCAAAATAGCCTATCATTATAAGCTCCAGTTGGAGACAGATGAACACAAACCAAAATGATTGTGTGTTGTTTTTGTCACTTTTAAACAAGATGCTGTTTCCCTCAGACTCAAAAGAGTGTCTCCCCTGAGATAAAAGCAATGTGAGGTGATACAAACATCGTATGGTAATCCCGTAGCTCAGAGATGACTTATTTTTGTAAGCTAGCCCAGAAGAAAGCGCCGCGCTGGTTCACTCGACCGAAAGCCTATGTATTTTTCTCATAGAAGATCGCAAGAAAAGCTCTGTGATAAACAAAGGTTTATGATGATTAAAAGTTTTGTCCATCGAGATAATCTTTACAAAATACCAACACATCTGTTACTAAGCTAACACGATGCTATAAACAGTCTACACCTATGGTCGCTTGATTTAAGCTTCTCCACCACCAAGCATCCGACAACTCTTTCAAACTTCATAAAAATGTGTTCCCTTGTAAGTAATTGCTCCCTGAATGAATCTGCATCTATGTTTTTTAAGAGATTTGTTCCCAATTTGCATTATTTGTGAGCTTTGTATGCGCGATGAAGTCTAACGTCCCCACCAAAGGAAGTAGTCGCTTTCAGCAACTTGTTAGCAACAGCCGTTTTTAAGACACAATAAGGCTTTAAAAAATCACAAGCAGGTTATAATTGGTGTGTTGTATATCATAGAATAAAACGTGAAAATATTTAGAGGGTTTTGTTGACAACAGACCTTATGATTTACCAAAAACATTCAAAAAACCTATAGTTTTGCATACAAAAATACTTCATCTCCTCGGCTCCCTATTGGTAGGGAATAACAATACATATTATTTCAGGATAACTCAACCTTTCTTTTTAACATCACAATAAGTGCAACAAAATGCAATAATTCACACAAGATCATTGCACATCAAATCCCAGACATCTGCACTTCTGCCCCTTCATTAACATCTCAAGGAAATGAACTTCGATACTAGAATGTCCATGATGTCATGCAGATATGTTCTCGCCCCACGGAATTTTGGATGAACCTTGACATGGGGGTTGCGGGGTGTAAGATTATTAGATAAAAGAATAGATACAAATTGTTCTCGACTGAAAGGATTCTCTTGAAACCTTTGGCACAGGCAACCGAGCGAAAAAAATAATTCTTTGTAAGAAGCTGAAATTCCACACTGGACATTTCAATGATGTAATTTCAGCCACGATCACAGTTATATCCCAGACGTTGAATGGGACAAAATCACTGGCCCAAAGTCTTGCAAATGTATAAGCCAGAGAAGCAGCATCATATGGGGTGACAGACACGAGTCGGATCATAACCCCAGACCTTCACAGCGCGCCAAAGCACCCCCCTTCCACTAATGTCATAGGCCACATGCCAGAGAAGTGCAGACAGCTGGAGGACGAGTGGCTGTTATGAATGGATACACTTCATTGTCTTATTTGTATCCAGTATGGACAGACGTCTCAGTTTCAAGGCACACATTGTACAGGCAGAAAGAGAGGTCAAAGTTAAGGAGTTAACATGGGTGATGATAAATCTTTGGCTATGGAGGGGAGGGAGGTTGACCAATAAAGCTCTTCTATGTGCATATACACATTCACCCAGACACACACACAAAACAGGTTTCCAGTGGAATTTGTTCACAATTTATAAAGACGTTTTAACTCTAATTCAGATTTATACAAAGTTATAGGTAATACTATCTCTGTTTTACTACGTATAACTTTTAAGTTATTAATATAAAAGTGCTTTAATGAAAATAAGAGAGAGGTCACAAACAGTAGTTTACACATACAGAACATTTTTGACAACTGGTTATTATGAAATTAAGAATTGAAATGAAAAGACAAGCTTTACTTTATAAAAATAACTTCATTAGAGCAATATGGTTTGAGAACAAAAGTGTTGTTTTTTGTAGTTTGATAAAGATTTCAAGTGTTTATTCGTTGTATTGTATTTTATTGAAGTCTTTCAAGAACATACCTAGAACACATTTTACTCCATAATAGAAATTATATTTTGCTTATTTGCAAGTTAATTAGATGTGCAGGTTTTAATTCATACTAAATTTAATCAAAACTATTTGTATTACATTAATAATGTAAGAAAAAGGACAGAAAGGTACAAATGAAATTTGATGAAATAATGTCATAATACAAAACAATGAATAGTCCTTTGGGGGGCCGGGCATGTTTTTGTGAGCTTCACCCGGAATGTTCTTTAAGTTCTCTGACACTGCACCCAAACACTATTTCATGCTTTTATTAATGAAATTACACGCCACTTTCATGCTGGATGTTCCACTGACAGATACGGCCTCACATGCAGCTAATCTCCCGTTACAGCAGACAAATCTAAAAGTGTCTCTAATCTCAACATCTCACATCATTTTTCATACCGTCTCTCAAATTGCAATGTTCCTGATAAACAGTGCTGTGCAGAAGACTGTTCTGACATGTTAGAGATGTTGCTACAGGATTTACTCTGTTTCAATTTTCTCCTCTTTATGCAATCCCAGGCTGACTTAATGCCGAGATCAGATCTCTCTTTATTGGTCGAAACGACGCTTTGGCTATTTATTCATGCTTAAATCTTGGCTAATCATTAGAGTTAACACAACAGCACACAATATTCAGAACTTTATATTTATATATCCTTCTGACACACTAAAGAAAAATAAATAAATAACCTTGAAAACTGCTTCTGGTCTTTTATCTGAAATTGATCCCGCATTTGTTTGCAGTGGACCGCGTGCATGCTTTGCTGGCTTTCTTTTTAAGTTTATTTTTCTGTGTATAAAACTAATTCACCTGTGACCCCTGACCTCTCACCTCTAACCGGAGGTCAGACGAGGTCAGAGCGAACATCATGTCGATCTCTACTCAGATAAATATCACAGCCCTACACATATAAGCACACATGCCCAAAAAACCCTCTTCCCAAATGTATAACTAATCTTAAAGAAACATAAGAGCATAAACAATGCTGAATCATGAATAAGTTCTACATCCACACACGCACACTAAATCCAACTAATAAGGACCTTATACATACATAAACGTGGCACGGCCGCTGAATCATTTGTGGCAGCGCCTATTGTGGAGGGCAACATAGTCTACTGGTCACTTGTCTTCTCGACTTACGAATTCAACTTTGCGATCGTATAGAACAGAATAAAATAAAGATCCACATAAGCTTGTTTTCCTGGTCTCCTGCTCTTCCTTGCATTTAAATGGAATGCACAAGTTTAGTGATACACACATGACAAAACTATCTTAGAAACGTTCTATGCGATGCCATCACAATAAATCAAGTGAAAATCTATTTACTCCACTTTCAAGGCAGAACATCGGCTGTGTTTAAAACCTCATTCTCTCAACCCTGAAAACATCTTAACAGCCAGACACAGAACAAAAGCCTGATTCATCCTTCAAGATTCCGCTTGAACTTTATTCGCTGCTAAGCTCAGGTCAGACAGATCCAACGCTTCCAGTTACGCTAAGGGACAGTCAGTTTAGCACTGGTAGGCCTACATACTTCACACAACTATTTGGAGTCTACATATCTACATTACAAGGTCGCTCTCCTCCCGAGCAGTAGCTACAATCCAAAATAACCAACCGATAAGACCAGAATGCCCAGGTGTGTTGGAGATTCTGTTACCCAGCATGGCATTAAAGTTGTTCCACCGTAACTACTTTAACCAGCAATGCCTATTTCAATGGAACCGTGTAAGTTTTACTGGTATACTGGTACTGGTGTATATTACTGGTAATTAGTTTAGAGAAATTCATTAAGCATTATGTAAATGTAGCAGGAAAGATCTCAAACCAGACTGATAGCAGAGTGTGTTACTAGTTGGAGGATGTCTTAGAAGTGTGCCTGCAAGAAAATCGCAGTGATACACATGCACACAGTTGGCTACAATCTTGTTGCGAACTTAAAACCTGAAAAGAGGACCCACAGTCATGCAAAATAAATTCACGTTCAGAAGTATTTGCATGTGGTGTCTGGGTAGTTTAACCAGTTGAACACAAGCATTAAACGAATTAGGTAACAGTGCAAATGTGTCAGAAATGCATTTGGCACATAATAATGAATATATGTCCATATCGCAGACCGGTTCTGTGTGCATAGATTTCGTGTTTGTGCTGAAAATATTTGAGTTTACTTCTTCGAGATAAAACAGTGGTTGTGTCCCAACAAGACAATCTACGAAATCGAAATTTAGTTAAAAGAGGGACTATTTAGTTACTATAAGCAAGCACCTAGCAACACCCTAGCAACCATCCAGCACACCCAAGCAACCACATAGCATTCTGCCAGACAAGTAACAGGGTGTTCAACAATGCAGTTCGTCATTTTTGTTCCTACCTTGGCAGATGGCGTCACTGACAGAAGTGCAGCTCTTCAGCTCCATATCCGGCTGCTCGCACACTGCGCAGGGCAGACACGGGTCGAAAGAGGTTTCCTGGTCTGAGAACGTGTCATCAACGCACTCCTCGCACATCGTGTCGCGGTCGAAGTTACAGCGCAGCAGCACCCCCTGACCCACAGGACACACCGTGCAGGCCTCGCAGCGGCCTGTGACGCTGCTGAAAAAGAAGCTGTAGTCACAGACGCAGATGGCGTCGTTGGAGTCGGTGCAGGGCGTCAGCATGCGCATGAGATTGGGACAGGGTGTACACGTCTGACATTTCTCCGTGTGGCTGAAGTTCTCGGAGAACGTCTCGCCTGAAGACAGACGGAAAGAAAGGTTGACACTTTGGGAGTTCTCTCCTTAAAAAACAATGGTAACACATTTGATCATCATCAAAACAGTCAGTGGCATCCTCAAAGTTTTCAAAGAGTATCATTTCATTACTTTTACACTTATGTTTTAGTTGCATTTTACAAGATAGCAAAAATAAAATGATGGCAGGGACGATGTGATGTAATGCAATGTTTACTGTCATTATTATCTATTCTGGCATGAACCATTTACCTTTACAGTAACATTTACAGTAACCCTGAAACAATAGCCAACTGAACTGTGCTGACCATTTGAATGGGCATTAGAGCACTAAATGTATGTCGAGAGTCTATGGACGAAGAACGAATTACAATATTAATATTGCAAAGAGGAGAGAGAAAATATCAAAATGCTGTATGCTTATGGTATTGTATTCCAATCCTCTATCCTATTCGGATATATTAGAGGATAGGATAGAGGTCTGGCTATCAATAAATTATTCAAGATGCTATTTTGTCCGTATGTGTGTGTGTCTGTGTGTGTGTGTGTGTGTGTGTGTAAGAGACACACCACAATCTTTGTGACCAGCCCCCACTTTCCCTTCGTATCCCAAACCATATCAAGTCTCACAATACAATATATGCCACCGGGACATGGGGTATTCAAGAAGTGACCAGAGGCAGACCCAGAAAGAAAAAGAGAGAGATAACAAGCTCATGTCATAGTTATCCCTGGATCTATCCATCAACGTGGATGAAATATTATTGTGTCTTTGTGCTGGACAAACAGAGTTGCACATAACGGCTTCTCTTACTCCCCTGTGTGCTGCTGCTGCTAATGGCTCTCATGATAAGGGGGTATTGCGTTGGTTTCTAGGGGGCCTGGTACAGGGGCTTTATTTAGGATGGGGTGATGGGTAATCTGTGCATTTGAAACTCGTCTGCTCTCCTCATCTTTGTTCTTTGAGACCCATTAGCATAATGCCAGCCATCAATAATGCATGTCTATGCATTAAAAGAGACGGCCAGCGGGCGTGGGGGTGTTCTGATCCGTACAGTAGGAGAGTGTACGTGTGAATCCACATCAGTACACTAAACTGCTGACATAATGTTTGTCAAAGTATAAAAAAGAAAAGCTGCAATGACAGCACGAGCCTTTACATTATTTATAGTTTTAGTATGAACTACAAGTGGATGGGGGTCTTAGGTGGTCACAGAGACAGTACAGAGGGATGAGACAGACCACTAGAAGCAATCAATAATGCTCAATAGGACAAATGTAGGATTCAATGTCTTTCAGTTAACAGAGACAAAAACATTTACTCTACAATGTGTATTAACTACACCGGTATAGGAAGTACAATGATTTTATAAAAGCATTATGCAAAATTTATGAATGTATAAAACTCCATTTGAAATGTGTTGAAATGTATTTGCAGATTTGTATTCCTATTACTTACATAAAAATAGCTACTAGAGACCATTTACAAGATAGAAACTGACATGTCGTAAAACGACTTTCTGAATCCATACAAATTGGTTGCCCAGTATGGGATTTACGATGGTTCACAAACATTTAGACAGATTTGGATGCAGGCCATTTTAAAATAGCCAATGTTTTATTCTTTGAGTTAAAAGTTGGATTGGCAGAAGATCAATTTGTAAGACACTTTTAAAAATAGAAAGACAGAAGAGTTAAAATACAGCCAGGTCCATATAACGTTCAATGAACAGAAACAATAGCTTCATTCATCGCCGGGTCTAGAACCCTGACGTGAAACTCCAATCTGTTAATCTGATGTGGTACAAACACATTCACAGTTTAACATTTAAAGTCTATTCAGGTTGGATTTCATTATTACCATAAAGATTCTAGAGCTAAAAAATGCAGGGGTCTTTCAACCCGCTGGTTTAAATGAACCTGGAAATGTCCATGTTGGACTATACCAGGGGTTGAAACAGTATCTAGCAGTCTACAGTCTGAATATTTTAAAGGGCCAGTGTATGAAATTTTGCAGGATCTAGTGGTGTGGTTGTCAATTTCAACCAATGGCTCACTCGACTGTGAACTGTCACGACTGTGTTTCCCGAACAGCAGGCATCCACAAAAGCACCGCATTTCTTGTGTTTCATAATTGTCTGCTTGCGCAAGTATTTTTCTATATGAAAATTAGTGGTGGGCCGTTATCGGCGTTAACGTGCTGCATTAACGTGAGACTCTTATCGCGCGATAAAAAAAATGTCGCCGTTAATCTATACTCAAAGTTGGGTTGCGAGCTGGGTCTATAATACGCAATCTATGGTGACTTTCACCTTGATATTTTAGCGCGGATGTATACCTAGCTTTTTTCAATTTTTCAACTCGCGTGATTCGCGCAATTCGCGCCGCCTCATCATTCGCGCAATTCGCGTCATTCGCGCCGCAAGTAGGTCTATCGCGTCTTTGCATTGACTTAAGATGTAAATCACTCGCGCTTGACACGCCATAACGTTACTGTGAAATTACCACATCAAATGTGACGTGCTAACATGGATGCAGCTATGAAGCTGCCGGGTTAGCTTCAGGGAAAATTTATTTTTAAGAAGCTTCCCAATGGAAACCTCGACAAGACTAAGGTTTTTTGCACCTTGTGCAATGCGGAATTGTTTTACTGTAGGAGTTCTTCCAGTCTCAAGTACCACCTAAACGCAAAGCATCCCTTAGCTAATGCGGAAGTAAACACAAGTACATCTTATTGAACATAATTTATTTGAATCACCAATTATCATAGTAGAACAGCTTTCTCAAGCAGTTTGTGATGCATTTTGGAAACAGGAGATGAGCCCCTGGTCTAATGCGCCACCTGGCTTGAGAAACCCGTTCTCAAAGACTTACTTTTAGTCACTATTTGGGTAGCACACATATTCTGAATGCCTTCGGCAGAATTCAAATGAGCCATTTTAATCTAGATTAATCTAGATTAACTCAAAAATTAATCTAGATTAATCTAGATTCAAAAAAATTAATCTATGCCCACCACTAATGAAAATCCTTATATTCAGGGGCTTCTCTTACATTTCTTATTGATATTTAGTGGCACTTTATTAGGAAGTGACAGTTGACTAGTTGGATGGAAACATCTATATACTGAAGCTAAAATGAGCCATGAATTCTTTGACAGTACAGTGATGTGAACCTATAATGACATTTGTAAGTAAACAGAAGGTAAATCTCCCTGAGGGCTACAGATACAGTACAGTGGTTATGTTCAGCTGGGTGGGGCTCATCCGCTTTACACAGCTACCAACAGCACTTAGGACTGTTGATATTGCACTATAATAATTCATTTTTAGGAAGACGTTTTAAAGGGAAAATTTAAAAATACATTCTTGCAGAGATAACTATAAGCAAGTTTTTCAAAGGTTTTCTCTTGAACAAAAAGTCATGCAGAAATGACACAGTTCCTTATAGGGGTCATATGGCGTGAACCTTAGTTTACCTTGTCAGTGCTGCTGGCCACATGGATCTTGATAACTAGCTTCCTGAAAGCAGCCCAATGACCCCTCAAAACCCGCCCAAAGGGAATGAAAACCAGCCCAATTATTTTCTGGAGTCAAATCAAAGTTAAGAACTGCCAAAAGACGTTTCTATTGCTGTATTTGCTTATCTGAATGGTTTCCAAGGTATTGTACATATTTTTTGTTCTGTTGAACTCAAAAGATGTTTTGGGGGATTTAGGAAAGCAAAAACGTTTGGGTAACCTTTGACTACCATTATGATCTTTTCTGCTAAGGTAGTCAATGATGCAAAATCATTTTCAGTTTCTAACATTCTACCAAATATATTTTCATTCAACCGAACAAAGACATTTATACAGGTTTGGAACAACTAGAGGGCGAGTAATCCATAACAGAATTTACATTTCTGTGTTGGGTGTCCCTTTAAAAAAGATCCCATGTGTGCTCGAGGCCACGCACGGAAATGCACGAGAAACGTGTTCTCCGTTCGTAAGACATGCAAAAACTTGCTTAAGAAATAAGCATGGTTTTATTTATTGCATATGTATAAAGTGTACTAGCACGTCAATGTTTGAGTTGTTCTAGACTGCGTATAGCGCTGCTCAAATGTGATATTTGGCAGCTGGAAGAATCAAGTGTTGTACACTTAGGAGTGATTTCTTTCATTGTGCAACGGGACATACACATTGGTAAAAACATAATTCGGATGCATTGTCTAATACAACCGCTATATTTCCAAATATGGTAAGAGGCGTTACATTTCCATAACATGCTTGCAGTATTCGACCAAACAATATGCACTGGTTAACTGGTCAATCATAACACCCCTTGCTTTTCAGAGCAATGAGTTTTGTTAAAATCTGCGTGTTTCAGAGAGGTGAGGCAAAGAGGAGATACAAATATGCACGGTATGTAGAAAATACAGCGCTTTTGAACCTTAAATCATGTATACGCATTGCATTACATCTCAAACAAACGGTAATATTCGTTTAAGCCGTGTCATATGACTCCTTTAAAAATTTTGTTTATTCTATCAGTCTAAAGGATTTATGTGTTAAGAAATCATATGCTGTGTAACTTACATTAATCACTTCTTAAACAGCTGTTTTCATTCCAGATATGCTAGTTTTGAGTGTGTCAACACATAATTGCTGAAGTGCTGTCGGGCAGCGTTGGGTGACTTATGAGAGCTGTGAAAGGAACAGTTTGGAGTTTTCAGCATGTAATGGTTTGAATGTTGATGGATGGGGTCAGAATCTCAATTCTCAGCACAGGCCCGTAGGGAAGAAGCCTGACGGAGAGATTGGAAACTAATTACACGAAGAAGAATGTTGTGGGTTACGGCAGTTTAACACTGGACACAGGAAGGGTGTCAGACGGGAACATGAAGACCGGACACTACACGTTTTCTCTTGTGTCTTTACACTGACACTCACAGAACTCATTGAAATACAACTATGTGTAAGTAGTTTGCCTATTTTCTCCTAAATTGAAATTCATGCGTTATTTGTTGGCCCAAAAGGGAGAAAAGAACAAAAGAAGCATCAATAAATTAAATTAAAGATGAATTTGGCTGGAATGTTTTGTACTTTTAATTTGTTGGAATTTATTTAAAAAAACAGTTTAAAAAACTGAACTTATTTTAAACCACAGTATACATCATTGCAATTGTAAAAAAAACTTATGTATGACTATATGACTATTTTTGGTCACATTTCGAGTTACTCGTTGTCTATTTCCATTCATCTCTCTTGTGTATTTCCTCTTGATCAGTTGGGTCACGAAAGCAGATGTGTGGGAGACAATTTTAAAATCGGAGGGATTCTGGCAGGCTTCGAATGAGGACCTGGCTCAGGACCAGCTCATATGCACAAAAAACTCGAAACTCTTACGGTGCTCCGACGGGTGATCCAATAAAGTCACAAAATGTCAAGTACCATTGGATTTTCCATAATTAATTTCACTCAGAGCTGTAAGCGGCCTGAAACACTCGGACCGGTCTCCGAGCACTCCAGACTGTTATTTCTCTCATTTCCTAAAAGCATTTCCACTTTAACTGCTAATTACCGTTCACAGCTGAAAAGCCTTCTGACGTGATAGTTCAGGAAATGGCATTTTAAATAAGGCAGCAGAAGCCTCATCTTTTGTAGTGCTTCTGCGGCCAACATATTGGTTTAAGAGGACTGTGTGTGTGTGATACTCACTGTCAAGACACGGTTCACACACTGTCTGATCCTTTCCACAGGGCTGGACCATGCCCTCCCCTGGCTGGCACTGTTGGCAGCACTCTCCTTTGGATGTGAACACCTCCGAGGGACATGTCTCCCGTGTGGACAGGACATCCCCCTATAAAGATAAACATGAAAAGAAAAAAATACAAATCAGATTTGAAAAGAGAAAGAAAAACTTAAGAATCCAAATATCCTCCCACACAAGGCATCAGCCAAATGACCAAATACAAAGCATGTCTGAATGAGGTTCACATGTTGTTATGTGTATTAAAACATAGCACAATACCACATTTCCACTGGGTCACACTACCCTGATGTTCATGAACACAATTTATGATGTGTTGATGGATGGAAGGAGATGAAAATGTGCTAACAATAAACGTCTACATTACAGATCACCTTGCACATTCGCAGAACACTTTTATTGCGAATGCATCCTTGGATACTATTTTATTGTGTTTGTCAGGGCAATTTTACCAATTAACTTTACTGAATTTTCAGAGATTTATTAAATGTGGTAGAGAAAAATGTCAGAAAGGTTAGGTTTAAAATAATTTAAAAAAAATTATTTTGTTTTTTCTGGTGCCCCAGTTGCCAGAATATTTGCCAGTTTTGTATGTTCTTTTAACAGAGAAAACTACAATCTCAGAGTACAGTATCACACATATTATTGACGGTTTCAAAGTAACAACAAAAACAAACGTTAGATGGACGCTTTTGTGGCCTAAACTTAAAGTCACTGTTGATTATTTCTGAAATCAAGCAAAAGAAATAACAAGTAAATGACATTAGCAATTAAGTTAAAAGTATGTCTAGCCAGCATTATTTTAGGTTACCGGTAGAAAGAGAAGGACAGTATATTTAAATGACATGTGTTTGAAATACGTATTTAATTACTTTTCAGTATTTTGTCATTTGTATTTTCCTTAACAAAAAAAGGCACATGTAATTTGTAATTAAATACTTTGAGAGACAGTATTTTGGATTTTAAAATACTTAATTACTTTTTCAAATATGTCAGATATATTTTATTCTTGCTACAATAACAAACACTGTTCCGAAAGTAGTGGGCACATTTTGAAACCTCAATATGTAATAAAATTTGAGCTAAACAGTTTGTGGAAGAAAAAAAATTATTATTACAATTATTTTAACTAAACAGTAAAGAACCTTCAGGATTTTGGAATCGGGAAACACTGTTCTAGACTATGTTGATCTTTCATTCCATTAAAGGATCCTTCACCCAATAATGAAAATTCTGTCATCATCTACTCACCCTTAGATTGTTTTTAAAATTCTTTTTTATTTTAGAATTAGAATTTATTGGTTTATTTTTAATGTTACTATATATAAGATTACATTTTTTTGTTTTTTATTTTTATTTTTATTTTTTGTTTATCGTTATAATTCTATTGCTTTAAACTTACTTCGGTTTAATTTTGAGGAAACTTTTCAATTTTTTCTTGATTTTTCCAATAATTTTTATATCAATATTTGATTTCAATAAACAGGAAGGTTTTCAAAGTTTAATTTTAGTAAACTAAAATAACCTCGGAACTCATTTCCCTTTCCTGACATAGTAGGGAAAATAAATAGGATGGTAGATAATGGCGTATTAGATCTGACATAAGCTTAGCAAACCCAAGTTATAGTACAGTATATGTCAGGTTTAATTATTGATAGGACATATGCTGTTTAATTGTGATTTTTGCCAGCGATTTTAAAAAGATCTGCCTTCCCCCATTCAAGTAGATAGGACAGTGGACTTGTTTACTGCCCAGAGGCGATGCAAACAAGGCCACTGAGTGGCACGAATTCCGTAAACGGACTTTGGTCAGAGGAGAATGAGATAAATCAATAATGATAATAATAAAATGATGTGATGGCCTACATGTTTATGTGAGTGTGTTGCTAAAATCTGTGTGTTTGATGGAATAACTGTATTGTCAAATTACAAGTAACTTGTATTTTAATTAAACACATTTTAATCACAGCAGAATTTCGTATTTAATTGAAATACATGTCATGAGTTAGTAATTCGTAACAAAATACTTTTTAGATGTATTTGTGGCCATCTCTGAATATTATTTAGCTAAACTTAAATGCGACCCATTAAACAAATTGTTAATAAATTAACATCCAATGAAATGCAACAAATTGTTTATTTAATACAGCTGACATACAATAATTATTAATCTAATTTAATCTCAATATAAATTGATTAAAATAGTATATTATTAGCCAATAGCCAGATCGATTAACAGACAAAGATATCAAGATAACTTGGGGTCAGGCACGTGCGTTCATTGAAAATGTCTATAGAGACTTCTCCCATCTAGCATATTACCATATATAATTTTAAAAACCTTTTGTTAAACATAAAGAAGAGGAAAGCAACAGCGCAACCAACAGCTTTTCATCCCATTTACTTATGTAATATACGTTCCTTGACTTTGTATATGATTCGTCAGTTATTCCAAAGAAGTTTCATCTAAAAGCTCATTTTTCAAGTGATTTTCTTTTGGCTGAATCCCCTACACAGCACAGGCTACTGGATAAAACTAAACAACAGCTAAATGTATACATTATAGGTTGTGTACCATTCTGTTCCAATAGGCTCTGTTCCATTCTGTTATTGTAACTGTTTATAATTTCATTTCGATTTAGGTGTAATGTAATGTGTATACACGATTTAAGGTTAAAAAAGCAGTATTTTCCACAAACCGTGCATGTTTATATCTCCTCTTTGCCCCCCCTCTCTCAAATGTGCAGATTTTTTACAACACTCTGAAAAGCGAGGTGTGCTATGATTGGCCAGTTAACCAGTGCGTAGTGATTGGTGGAATACTGCAAGCATGTGACGAAATGTAACATCTCTTACCATATTTGGAACATCAGGTTCCAACGCAATTGTACTGAGAGATACACCCAACTCACCTGCATATACATTTGGGCGGTCGTGGTCAAATCATACCCCAAACTGATGTAGATTTGATGGGGTGTGGTTACACAAGGCGTTTTTAGACAGGTCTGGGTGAGCATTCGCTTTTAGATAGATTGAATCTTTTGTTCCGACACATACATTTCGCAGTTTTACGTGTCTAATACATGCATGGGCAACTTAAAACCAGTGTTGGGAGTAATGCGTACACAGAAAAACACGTATTTGCTCCATATGACCCCTTTAACATTTTGATTTACTCACAAATAATTTCTGAAGTGAAAATGTTTTCTGAATGCTGTTTCAAATTATATTTAGAATTACTGTTTGCAATAAATTCAGCATTTATCTGCTTATTGTAAGCCTACAGCTATGAATCCGATCAAAACGATGATTTACATCACACAATGAAACGACAAATTATACTTTGGGAAACTTGTGAAAAAGTATATGTGGCAACAGAAGATACTGTTACTGCTGACCAGTATGAGTTTTCATGGCTGTGAATCTAACATCTCTTGGGAATGCAATCCCAGAAACTTCCCATACAGACTCAGAGCCAAAAATACAATCTGAACAGTAACGCTGCTCGACTTGTTGCATTATTTAGTGCTGATAATGTCTAATGCATGTCAACAGCATTGCTTTGGAAAGATAGAGAGCTTCAAAGAGAAATAAACAGGTATCAGCCTGTATCAGCAGCACATGACTGAACATTCACAGTACATTTAAAAGGTGCAGGTTTTTTTATCCTAGATATGATTTGGCATAAATGAATCTAATGGTTTGCATTACGATTACGGTTGCCATTTATGCACCGACAGAGTCGAGCGATCGATTTATGACATAAAGACGAATAAGGTAAACTTGAAATGTCCATCAGTTTTTTAAGCACACAATTTTAACCAAAATGTTTATGTGCACCTTTGCAGAATAATTCCAAGACAACGCAAAAACATGGCATTCGCCTTAAGTTTTGTTTACATGGTAACTTAGAGAATAATTTTGCCTCGTGCTGAAGCGGCTGTTGATTGGCTGACGCCTGAGGGAGGAGGGTGAACCGAATGAAGCGATTGGCTGAGCGTGTGGCAGTCGTTTGTCACAGGTGTATGGAATGACGTTTAAAGATTGGGAGAAGAAAGCCAGTGTGTGAGATAAAGAGTAAAAGAGAAAGATTAGATGATCCCCTTCAGGGCTTTGTGAATCAGCTGAATAAGTGACAGTGATGGGTGAGGAGAAAAGGAGGTTGGGAAAGCACAAATTAACATTCCCTTCGTTTCTACCTGTCCCACACATTACCCCCTGGCATGAGGTAACCTCCTCCTACACACAAACACACACAAGCATTCCAGCTCCAGGTAAAGTTTAACAGCCCTCAGAAGAATCTGTACGATAGGTCTTTGATGTTCTCTATCATGACATTCTTTGATTAACAAGGTTAAAATGTGTAAAGAAAATATGTAAAGGCTCATACACATGTATGCATGTCACGAAACCTGTTTGGAGTCACTTTTAATCTTGACAGAAGAACAGACTGTGGTAACGTGTGTGTGACATTTCAGAACAAGTTATTTTTATTACAGGTCTGCTTGAGAATGCTAGCAATGGAACTCCAAATAAAACCACTAATTAGAAATTTATTGAAAAAAAACCCAATGAAACAAAAAAGCAAAAGTGAATAATTTGATTACTTTATTATTTATGCTTTTATCCAAAATGACTTACATTGCAAGTATGTGCAATCCCCTGGAATCAAACCCACGACTTTGCGTTGTTAACACTGAGCTACAGGAAAGCTGTGAAAGCTGAAAGATTACTTAATATTTCGTACGAAAAGTAAAACTGTTACATTAGTTTTCAGCTACTTTTTTCATCTAACTGTTGCTCCCATAGAGCGATGTATGCCATAGCCCACAAAAGATTTCTTAAAGGAACAGTTCAACCTAAAAAAAAAACATCATTTACTCACCCTCCAGTTCTTCCCAATCTGTATAAGTTGGAATAATGCTTGTAGCCAAATAGTTCTTGGCCACCATTGACTACCATAGTAGAAAAAAACGCTTTACAAATTTCTTTGTTCTGTCGAACACAAATAAAATATTTTGAAGAAAGTAAAGTTAACTTTAGAATTCTTTGTTGTCTAATGAATTCTTTGTTGTAGTGTTTTGGCTTCTCCACTTTGGCGTGTTGCTTTGGTGTCATACTTCTGTGACAACTGCACACCGCACACTTTCCATGTGTGTATTGTTACGTAGTGGGCTCTTAACATTTTCTTGCACATGAACTGCTGTATGCGTTTCGTCCGAACGGTCTTAAAATTTGGGGTGTCCTCGGACAGGGTCTACTGGCACCTGCCGACCCTTTTGATGACGAAAATTGCGCCATGCTGACGGAGTGCGAACACAGATGGATGGACTATACCTGCGGCTAAATGTGTTCTTTAGCATGCTATTATGCGGTGGCTATTCTGGGGAGTTGTTTCCTGGCTCAGTCCAAAAGAACCTACACCCAAGTCTCTATCATATTCTGATTTCTATCACCCTCAATTAAAGTCTTAGGATTTTTTTATCTATTCAATCATGTCCCAAACAAAAATTGATTTCCCAATTTCTCGGTACATGAATAACATGCCTCTCTTCAACAAGATTTTTGCATTATTCGTCTCACTAGCACAGGCAGCATAGGACGAGTTTGTTCAAATCCCTAACCTTAAATTTGACTCATAATACAATACGCTTGCCTTAGCAATCACCACTAATGACTGTGACGTGTTTCCAAACAAGGCTTGTGTACAGGTTTAGATAATAAGATGAGAAAATTATGCCTGACTTATTCTTTCTTTTGATAGCCTTAAGTAAGAAAAATCACAGATGAGACGTCTTTCGTTTCTTTCTGTTTCTCCTACACAGCATTGAGATTAAATGAAGAGCAACTGGAAACGTGCTTAAATCTCTTAGTGGTTTCATGAGAAAATCTATTTGCAGTAACATTTTCCACTGAGAATTCATTGCACACACAAAGACGTTTTACCGCTGAAATGATTTAAATGGAGTCGTAAAGTATAACATGACACATGTGTTCTGAAAAACCAACGCATGATCACAAAAAAATGTGATATAAGTGTCATAAACAGATGTATTTTGACAGTAGATACTGCAGAGAGCCTCTCACTGACACACACACACGGTTCATGATGTTTGGGAACTGACGTTTGAATGCACTTAACTCATAACCCTTAGCCTGTTGGCGCATGTCAACAATTTAAAGTCATCCACGTTTCTGGCAAAGCGAACTCTCTCTCTCTAATGAGCTTACTGGAGTTAATGGAGCTCTTCTCTCTGTCTCTGTCTCTGTTTGCTTTAGTTGTTTGCAGTGTAAGCCATGTGATTTACAATCGCAAAGGCCAATTATTTCTATTGCTAATGCTTTGGTGTAAAAATATTATACTTCTGCTTTTTATATATCCTACACTGTTTGTATGTGTGAGTGATGAAATCACATGTTGAGAGATCGTTGAGAGGTCTGCTTTTACTTTTCTGAGCCAACTGACTGATTTTCACCTGGTGGATAAATAGTTTTCCATCTTGATATGTGACATCACAGAGACGGTGGTTTTGGCTGTTTTTACTAGGGCTAGTAAGTCCCATCTAGATTCCATCCCAAAACCACTTCGCCCTGGCAAACACCCCAGACAGACACCCTAACAATATGGAGGTGACATATGGCAAATGTGTGCTTAGTCAGAAAACTGGAGAGTGGCAACAGTCACGCCATACAAAAAAAACGTATTAAACTTGTTTTTTTACTAGATAAAATGCAAAACATGGTTACTGTAGTTAACCATGGTAACCATGAATTAACCATGCTATTCTCTATGTATAATTTGCATATCATCTTTCAATTATTTTTTCCAAAAGATCAAACAGATCATCCCGAAACCACAAGTATTTTTAAAGCTGTCTGTGTACTGTCTGCATAGCTACTGCAATGATATAGCTGGACGTAAAATGACACTAATATGTAGGTGTAGTTCAGAGGACACGCGTTGACATCCCGCTCGACTGCGACATTGTTGTTGCCCACACGCCCATCATGCTCTTCACATGGGTGTAACTCCAGCCTCAGTTTTAAACAAGACAAGACACATAACCTTAACACAAACAATTGCACAAAACTGGTACTACCATCATCACAATGTGTCGGCAGTTATGTTGGCATGCTTTATCAATTATCTGTCTTTATGGGGAACTGCATGTGCCACTATAAGACACACACACATACAATTAAAACATTAATAGCAGTCACACTTCAGCTGAAATAAAAGCAATGTGCCTTTCTGTCAAAGTGAGTGTGAAGAGATTATTGAAGTTATGGATAATGAAAAGAAGTGCTAACACATCATTTATACTGCATTATTATTCACTTGTGAAGCATATGCCTTTTCAAAAGCCATTTAGCACAATTCTTTGTAACTATTAATGGTTAAACCTTTAAGAACACAACGACTTTGGCTGGATCATGTGTTTTGATGCATTCACCTCTTTAAATTATGGCATTATATAGGAAAGTAGTGCAATGTGTGAGTGGTTTTAACAAGCAAAAGCTCTTTAAGCATTATTATAATAAAAAATGGAATGATACATATACATTCTAACAGTATATAATGAAGCTGTTAAAACACTGTTATAAGTAACACATGCTTCAGCTAAAGAAAGAATTGAAGTGTAAGGTGCTTTTTCGTTTGACTGTCAAGATCGAGGTAAAGTAGGCAAGCTGAGGTTGATCTCAGACGGATTAGAGATACTCTGTACTCACCACTCCGAGTAAGAAGAGTAAGATCACACTGAACATGCTGTCTTCTGTGAGGATGAGTTATTCACTCTTTGGTTTGGGCATCTTAGTTCCTCTCAGACTCAATATAAAGCTTGAATACTGTCCGACTGCCACGCGCGCGTCCGTGTGAGAACTTTCACAAATAACCCACGAGCATTATAGTGTAACTGCTGTCCTCCAGATGAAACCTGTGGAAGTGGGTCGCAGTCTGTGCATGTGCTCGTGTCAAGCTTGAAAAGGGGTAAAAAGATTCGCCGCCTCTCTCTCTCTCTCTCTCTCTTTCTCTCTCTCTGTCTCTCTCTCTCTCTCTCTCTCTATATATATCTCTTTCTCTCTCTCTCTCTCTCTCTCTCTCTCTTTCTCTCTCTCTATCTCTCGTATGTCAGTGCAGAGAGTTTCTCCTCCCGCATCTCATCTCACTCAAACACAATAAATCACTGAGTTTTAACTATAAATATATATATATACATATTCCTATACTTTTTCGTGTGGTGAGCACACTACCGAAAAGGGAAGATGGTATAAAAACATTTTAATAAAAGAGCGTTTAAATAAAACGTGTTTTCAAGACTTGTTTTATATGAATTGTAGTAAACAATAACTGAAGTAAATTATACGGTGAGTTAAATGGAATGAAAGAAACATGAATCATAACTGAACATAGAGTATATGAGGCTTTCATGTAACATTAAACTGTTACAATGTGACAGGAATATTTCCCTCCGTCTAAAAAGAGTTTTTAACCTCCAACCTCCCGCTAGAGGGCGATCACACACTAGATTACATCTGAGAAAATTCCTGACACGTGTACTAATTGTATTAGATAATCATGTATCAAACCAAGTGACATCTCTTATCTAATGAGGCTAGAGTAGTTTTTTTATATGAACTGAAAAGCAGATGTCAAAGGGACTTTTTGAAGAAAAAAAATATGATTCAAAGCATACTAGAGAATCCGTAGATGGTTAAAAAAGTACTTCAAATGAAATACGAAAATAACACATGTACAAATTGCATCTATATCTCCACTCTGTAAACATATTGTCAAATCAGTGATATATGAACACCCCCAGCATTTGCTGTCCCCAGAAGCATCAACAAAACCTACAGTGAACAACTACTTAAGAAATGTCAAAACGTGTTATTACATCATACCAAATACTAACCATTACAAATTATCAATGACAAATTATACCATATAACCATTGTGTTTTGAAACATGCATGACTTTCTTTTTTACATTTCCATGTAAATGAAAAAGTGGATTTTCCCACACCGTAAACATCAATAGTGACAATAGCAACATTTCCAATGTAGGATTTTGAGTGAATGATGACTTAGATTACATTGAGCTCTCATATGGATTCAGAAGACTAGGAATGTAAAGCACAAGTGGTTTGGGCTTTTTATCCTTTTTGAAGTGTGACGGCCTCTAATCCCCATCCATCTGGATTGTTTAAAAGTTATTTGGACATTCTGACATACTTCCAAAGTGATGACACCTTACAGAGATATTAACACTGGACATGATAAGAAACACCCGAAGGCAAACTCATGAACATGTGACTCCAGTGTTAAAGCAGCGAATGGGTTTCTCATCTGATGATTTTGAGCAGGACTTTTTAAAACAACACACGGAAGCTATTGTGAAGAAGTTTTTCATAATTCAAAAATATTTATTAAGGTTTTTCTTATTTTGAGTTTATTTTGTTTGGTTTTCAACAAAAACCTACTTTTCTTAATAAAAAAAAACTCACTATGTACAATAGACTTCTATAGCCATAATAATGTGTTAATGTTAAAATAATAACAAAGCCAACACATGACAAAGACCAGAAGACATTTGTTTTAGTTTCCCAGGTTCTGTATGCACATCCTGAGAGTGTCTGAGATCTCCTGACCTCTCCCTCCGCAGCAAGCCTTTCTCTCTTCTGCGCTAATGAACTGTGGCACGTCTTATTTCTTGTTATCTAATGAAACGAAGCTGAATGTATTTCATACTGAAACATTGTTTTGTCTTATTAAGGTTTGGTAATGACAACTTGAAGTACAAGCGCATTCGACTCCATTACAAGATGAAGACCACAAACATTGGCAAATGCTCTGCTAATTTGCATTGCTAGTTTCCACTAGTTTGGCATTATTTTGTCAAGACATGTTATAACTACTTTGAGTATCACAGTACAACTTTCACAGTTAACTATTTTTTATAAGATATTGTGTCTTCCCTTGAGCTATATAATTCAGTTATTTTGATTGAGCACACTTGAATCGTGTACACTGCATGTGCAAACAAGTGTGTGTTCAGTAAAGCATTTTGTATAAAGCCAAAAAATGTCAATCTTAGTTTAGTTTCAATCCATTTAGGTTAATAAATGTATCGTAGATGTTGATGTTAAATCAGTGTATAAATGAACAACTCAAAAAGTGCAGTTCAAAGCTGCCTTACATGTTTTACAAGTCATTTGATCAGCTTTTGATGTTTTCTAGATTCATTTATTTTTGTTCCTATTTTTGATTTAGTATCATGTAAAAATAAGAATAAATGTTATTAATTGCAAAGAATGTGTGCTTAGCTTTGCTATCATGGGAAAATTTTCTTAAGAGCTCTTAACTTTGGTCAAATCTAACTCTTTATGGGATTGTGTGCCAAATCCCCACTCCAACACTAGACCCTGCAGGTCTTTTTACCTCTGATCTGAGATCAACTGTAAACTTTCAATCCCTCCGAACAAATACCCAAAACCTTAGATGACTGAACTTCATTCAGTGAGAAGAACAACGAACCAAGAGGGAATGTGGCCTTTCTCGTATGATGAGGAGTGGAGATGATAATGATGTTGAGAAGAGGAGTTTGCCTCTGGCATGAAACCAGATGTGCTGCTCTGATAGATTTTTATCTTTATACCCCATCCTGAGGGGAGATGGGGTGCAAAGACGTGTAACCCTTTCTCTTTCTTAAAAGTCCAACATGAGTCAGCGGTGCTGTCTTTGGGGTGGAAAGTTTGTGCATGCACGTGTGTCATGCAGAGTCAAATCGAGACACAATGTAAGAGACAGTGGTAAAGAATGGCAAGGGACACAGAAGAAGCAACCAGGTAAGAAATGACTTCAGTTTTAAAAAGTGGGAACGGAACTAGACCTAAGTCTCATATGAAAGTGACTGCACCTTGATTTAGTAGAATTATGTCAGAAAGGTTTTTAGGGGCCGAAATGACCCAATTCAACTTGTGGCGTTCCAAGCATCTCAAAATTGTAATATTAATTAAATAAATTAGAATTTTCTGTATACGCAAAGTCATTGATGGGCTTGTTCAATGCATGAATTTCTTTGAGGGCTTTGTGAATCTGAATTTTATGGGATAACTGCTTTGGAAAATAAGAATGCATCAAAATAATGTTGTTGTTAATTATTAACATATGCAAGAAAATAGAAAAAATCTGTAAAAAAAATTGTAAATATTTCAAATAAAATAAAAAATTAAAACAACAGTGGTACCATGTAAACAAACTGGCATTAAAGGGCTACAATTCTGAACATAGGTTCTTGGGAGTTCATTGAAAATGGAAAACATAGGAATATAAAATATGTTTAGGACCGTTTATATTCATTTTGGACCTATGTGTGAGCTTTTTTGAAAATTGACGCACAAGGGTTAACAAACATTTTTATAGAGACACATGGTGCACATATGAAGCGCTTTCCTTTTCCACAAAGTATTTAGTTGCCTGGTGTATTTTAATGGACTTTCTGATGGGGATTGATGATTGAATTGATATGCAGATTAAATATGATAAAGTATATTCATATTATTTATTTTACTAAATTGCTAGAAAAAAAAAATTCGGTTTCCTTAATAGGACTAATCAGAAAGTCAGAGTAAACATGCCTTGTATGAGTTGAAACTTAAATACAGGTATCCGTTACATACACAAACTCCCTGTGGAAAGTATGCTGGCAATACCCAAGGCGTTTTCCTTAAATTAAGTCAAAGGGTCTTAAAACAGCCTCTTGCAACCATACAGCCTCATGCTGAAAATATAAACAAATATAAGCATACGTCTCATGGTCATGTTAAATATATTTTTGTAAAGTAATATCAAGTAAATAAGAATATCGCAACATTATCTGCATCCAGCAGATAATTTAGCAACGTTTGCAACTTTCTCTTTTGGCTGCATGTAGGCCTGCTCTGGATGTTACGCAAAGCTGTGATCTCAGTCTTGACCAAGTGAGCCTGGATGGAGAAATATATGAGAAGAAGAGGTGGAAGGTTCTTCTTCATGCAAAGCTCTGATGTTGAAGGTGAGAGAAAACTGTGCAGGCGACACGGGCATGCAGGGTACAGTATAAGAGAGATAGAACCAGAGTTATCAAGACATACTGTTTACTGCATCAATATTATGGGTGAGAACAAGAACATTGTCTTGGGTGTGTTTGTGTGTGTATATGAAAAAGACAACGATGGTTACACTTTAATACTTTAATGTTTGTTAGATGCAATGTATCTGCAACTGTACATACCACAACACCAAAAAGTACACATGAACACATGGAAGTGACTACTTATACTATATGTCATTGCATAACAAATATCAAATGTATTAACTTTAAAGCAACTGACGTGAATTTTAGAGCATGTATAACGTGAATTAACTCGAGTTTACACAGATCTCATTGCATATAGTTCATCACAGTAACTATATAGGTGCTACACTAAAGTTTGAAAGTGCTCACAAATTAAATATGCCATTGCAACAAACATTTTCACCATTTATTTTGATACTTCAAAAGAAATGACATTTGCTATTTTAATTTGATATCTAATGCAAATACATTTTTAAGTGTCTCAGTGCGTTTTTTGGGGGTCACTGTATGTGAGCACAAGCATCTAAATCTAAGTGAGTATTGTCAACATTTGTATCTGTGTGTGAAGGTGTGTCTGTGGAACATGCAGGTATGCATGCAGTTTATAAAAGTCTGTGGGATTTTGTGAGGATCTTTGAGACCAGAGATTGTTTCTCAGCAGGGTCAGCTGCCTTACAGGTAAGTGCAAGCAAGTTTATATATTTTTTCAAATATTTTTTCAAAATGTTGTAATTTTTTTTACATTTTGTGATTATTAAAATTGTTTTTATATTTGCAAAAGGTACACTGTAAATAAGAGGGAGAAAACTGGAGGGCGTAGTTTGATTTATCGTGACTTATATATTGATTTGTACAAGTCAGCGGCAGTTCATGGGAATTTTATGCACAGTAGATGATGCAACATATAAAAAGTATTGAAGAATGACTTAAATTCATCAATATTTAAGCATTTGTTAAATCATAAGATCACATTTTTTCATTCAATAGTATCAATATGAAATTTGTATGAAATACACATTCAATTCAATTTAAAGAGTTAATTTGCAAAACAGATAACTCAGTTTTTGAAAATGTTCAAAATCTTTTTTTATGTGCATGCCAAATAATATTAATCAAACCGCAGTTGAGTTATTTTCATTAAGTCATAATAACTCATAAAACATAAAACATGATGATAACATAATAAGAAATATAATTGTTTTTACAAATAAACGATTCAATTTCAGCAGCACTTTTCACAATGTGTGATGTTACAAAGTAGCTTTATAGAATAATACATTTCCGCACAAAAACAGGATATAGAAAAAAGAGCAAAATTGCATTTAAAAAATATAAATAAAAAAACTGCAAAATAACACCATTATATCAATATCACTATAACACAATACAATGAGATACATGTTTAAATTGTAACTAGATAAGAATAGATTAATATTTTTAATGGTTTAACTATGTGGTCTTGCAGAATTTTATTTTAATTTAGGAATTCCGAAGAGACAGCATTGCCTGGACAATGTCAAGCACATGCCAAGACACACACACACGGCTCTCCTGTTTCTGCATAGTGGTTGGTATCCTTAGGACAACATCATGTTGACCCTGGGACAACATTAAAATCAACCAATCAGATTTCAAAAATAAGTTTACAGTTTATTTTAAGTTTAATCTTCCAACTAGGATTAGGTGCTTCTAGACCATTGTTTTTCACTTATCATTTCCCTCAGATTTTAGGGGTAAATTATGGTTTGGGTATGGTGTGGGTTTAGGTTTCATTTATAAAAATGTTGTCCTTAGGTCAACAAAATATGTTGTCCTGAGGACATCAACCACTTGGTAAAATCAGGTCGAGCCATACAGTTCATAATCCTATTGCACAGATACACTCACAAGTTTCCACATTTGTGCCACACACACACCAATGATGTTTAGAGAGTAAACATGGGCTTTCATTTATCAGTCATCTCCGGACAGGAAACACAACACACACACATACTCGGTCACGCTAAGCGCCAGAGGTCTAGCCATCATGTTTGAGCTGTCGACATCCCTTTTTTGGACTATGTTAACAAGAAGAAGGACACTGAGATATCATGTGACATCTTCCAGAGGATCATCGTATTACTGTAGGGGTTCTCTTTGATAATTCAGTTTTCAGTTCATCCAAAAATCCATTCCTGTATATCCCATTTTATATTTATTCCAAACCTGTCTGACTTTCACTCTTCTTCAGAACACAAAAGAACATATTTTGAAGAGCTTTTAACTTCCTTTGTATGGACACAAAACCACAAAAATTCCTCAAAACATCTTCTTTTGTGTTCCACAGTCACATGGGAAATAAGTGATGACATAAATTATAATTTTTATTTTGGGGAGAATAGTCCTTTTATCCCGAGTTTCTTTCTAGTGTTTTTCTAAGAATCCGTTCATATGAATAATACAAATCTAATTGTCAAAAGTGGGTTATATAAAAAGGTTATATTATTTTTTCAATATTTTGAACATTTAATAAACTAAACTATTATTTAATATTATTCATTACAAACTCAGAAAAGTACATTTTGTGGCTATAGTTTAAACCGGTGAACGTGTGTTAAGTGGATCTATGTAGATTAAAGAAATTCAGCCAAAATAGATGTTCACTGTGTATTGATTTATTCCATACTATCTATTTGGTCAGGTCTATGTGAAAATGAATGAGAATTCGACTCAGCAGACTCATTGGCAGGAGATGGGCAGATGGATGGGCTACGAAGAGACATATGATGTGGAGGCCGGCAGCTGGGGCCCGTCACACATCTCCTATCTCACCTTCAAGAGCCTGGTGCAGTTACGCAGGACAATGAACACTGGTGAGAAGATAAAATGTCTGTGAGGGTATCAAACCTCTGGCCAAAATAATTATCAAACACAATCAGCAATATTATACGTTTTTTACTCAAAGTTAAGTATGACTACCAGGAATTAAAACTGCACTGATATCACTTGAAGAGGTTAGCAACAATTTCTAGGAATTGTGGAATCTGAGCATGGATGTAACCAGCCAACCCAAACTTTAACAAAGTGGTAATAGACACACTTTGTTTCATCAATAATGAGCCTCCCATATTGTCCTGTCAAACTGCTTAAACTGGTGTACCTTATCTAGTGTTTGTGTCTAGAATTGCGCTAAAGCTCAGAAGATCCTCCATGCCTCATTCTCTTGACTTAACTCAAACTTACAGAATTCATTTCCCCTTTAGTTTATTTGGTTCCCTCAAAGATTTGACCCCGTCTGTCATTCAGCTCTTCTTATAATGTCAGTATATTGGTTTTGTCTGTGTGTCATCAGGTGTGGCGATGCTGGACAGAGAGGAGAAGAACCTCTCTAGTATCTTGGAGAAGGTTGTGGATGCTCTGGTTGACAAAGGAGAGATCCTGGCAGGAGACCGAGATACGGTTCTTCAGGCATTAATGCACAAGCAAAGGTACACACAATTTACCATACAAATAAAAGTTCATGTTTGGAAATTGAAAGCACGAAAGAAATTTCTAAATACCAGCCAAATAGAGATCAGTCTATCCTAGAGGCTCTTTATCTCTCTGCAGTCAGTCAATGGAGAGCCAGCCTCTGACATCAGCTGTGGAAATGGAAAAATTCTCAGTCACAGAGAAAGTAAGCAAAAACGTTTCATAAGAACACATTATTCTTCCCCTGATTTTGAATGTTTAAAATGTACTGATATGACTGATATTTTTTACTTTATTCTTGCCTAAAGAGAGACACAGCTGACAGTGCAGAGGCTTCGATGGTGCTTGTAGGTGAGAATTATATTACCTGCAGTTTCACAACTATTTTTTACATTTTGTGGTAGTTACACAATTTTTACGGCAGAGGCTGCGGTCGCTCATTGCATCTAGCCGCCCAACCCATCCCTCCACCATATCGAAGCACTACGGAGGCTGAGAGAGGATTAAGATGTCGGCGCGTTTTTCTCTTTTTTCCGAATGAGATAACGTATTTACAAAACTCATATTGTGGTGCAGTTTGTCAGTTTAGGGATAGTGTAGGAACAACATGGTGCAATGACAACAACATTTCATGCAAGAGACCCGTGCTGAATGTAGATAGAAATAGCTCATCGTAAAAGAAACATAACGCTTCATTATGTAAGGTCTTCGTACACCTCCATAGTTATGTATATTATATTGTATTTCGGTCAATAGATCCTCCAAAAATATACACACTGGTCCTTTAATGAGTTAATAATACAAATATGTTTTCAAAATATACTTTACACAATAATTCCTTTCAACCTGACATGACATGAAATGCAATTCATTACCTGCCATTTCGCATGCATAAAATTAAAAAGTACTCACCTGAAGCTGTATGGCAATACCTAGCTCCTTGAAGAATTACAGTTTGAGCTCAGTCCAATATGGTAGCGAAAAATTTAAGTGGTTTAAAATTTCTATAGCTCATCCCACACTACTTTATCATAAAGTTGGTTGTTCCTTCAGCAAAAAAATATTTGTCCAGACAACTACGTTAAATTTCATGAATCTGACAGGGAAGAACAAAGATGCAGGCAGCAGGTAGCAACAAAATACTTTTAATAAACAAAAACCCACGATTGGGGCAAACAGTAAATAATACAGGACTCAAAACAAACACTTCCCACGAGGGGGCAAAACAAAGGAAGTCCAAACAACAAGAAATAAAAAGTCCACTTCACACGACAGGTAAGACTGGAACAGTTTAACAAGACAATGAGGAATGCTCCACACCAACTTTACACAAGACTCTGCACACATTGTAAAATGAACCGGCACGGGACAGAGAACACAAGGGCCTTATGGGGAAAAAAACTAATGAGGGAAAATTACAAAGGCCAGGTGAGGGGAATGAAACACTGAGAGGAAGATCACGGGGAAACAAGGGGGCGGATCCAAGACACGTGACAGGAGAGCCCATGGCGCAAAGTGACAGAGGCCACGTGCTTCCACACACAACACAACAAGCACAAAAGACATTGTACAGTCACAACCCTGTCCACAGAATTAGAAAACTCTTACCAAGATAGGCAGGATCATACCAGTTAAAGATCTTTTGCGGGGTATTTTAGTAATTCAGACCAGCAATTAATGTACACTGTCAAAAAAATGTACCCGAGCTGATACTGGGGCGGTACCATAGAGTGCAGATCAGTGCCTCAGGGGGACACATTAGGACCTTTTAAAAGAGTACTGCCCCAGTGATAGCTTAGATACATTTCTGACCATATTTTCTAACAGTGTATTCTGGACAAGTTGTAAAATTTTGTGTGTGTTTGTGTGTAAGGTGCTCTGGAATTCCTGGAGAGGCCCACGGTGGCATTTGTGCGTCTCCGGGATGCCGTTGTGCTAGAATCGGCCTTGGAAACTCGTGTCCCTGTGCGATTTTTCTTCATCCTTATAGGTCCTACCAAAAATGACATGAATTATCATGAATGTGGCCGGGCAATGGCAGCGCTGCTGGCTGATAAAGTAAGACCACAGACAGTAGCTCAAATTCTTGCTAAAGATCATAAGGAGCAACGATGTTTTGATATACTTGTCTCTTCTTTTCTTTTGCATGTGATATTTGCAAATCTATCTTCAGGTTTTTAATCAGGCAGCGTTTCAGGCTCAGAGTGACAGTGAGCTGACTGATGCTGTGACAGACTTCATGGACTGCTGTATAGTGATCCCTCCCACTGAGATTCCAAACGAGTCCATGCTCACATCACTAATCCCCTTCCAAAAGAAACTCCTGCAGGAGAGACTCCGCCCCTCCGATCCCAAGCTCCGCCTAGATGTCAAACCACGCAAACGTAAGACGTTTTTTCTACTTATTAATCACAAACTTGAATGATATTTAGTGATGATATATGATATAATGATATAAAGTCCATTTATATCAGTAGGCCATATGCATGTGAAAATTACAAAAAAAGTAATAAATCTATGTACTGCGCATCAATGTTATTACTTGAGATGCACCGACATATCGGCCAACAACCGCTATCAACTGATAATTCATTATTATGCATTGAATTTGTGTTCCGTATATAGAAAATGTTAAGAAACATGGCCAGTTTGATGTTCAAAATAATTTGAATTGATAACATTCAGAAATTTAGTATGGGTGCATCTCTAGTTATTTCTCTAAAATACATGATTCTGATCATTTTGGGGATTTAATAGTTAGGAAACATTTTTAAATGAATCCCTCCAAACCATTTTTGTGAGATTATTGATGAAAGACATAAAATATCTAATAATCTGGGTTATGTAAAGGCATCTGTTTATACTACAGAACAATACAATATAATTATCTTTTGCAATACATACAACAATTCACAACACCAGAGCTCACAGATCTAACTTTATCTATTTTATCAAAGCTGTGAAATGCTCAGTGCCTCCAGCAGATGATCCTCTGGCCCGTACAGGCGTCCCATTCGGTGGTGTGATCAGAGACTTCAGGAGGCGCTACAAACACTACACCAGTGACATGAAGGATGCACTGAACGCTCAGGTCGTGGCTGCAATCATCTTCATCTACTTTGCTGCGCTCTCGCCTGCCATCACCTTCGGAGGCCTCCTTGGTTTGTACAATGTGCTCAACCTGATTATGCCTTTGTTTGCATTTTAAACAAGTCCGGTTAGATTTTTAAATTCAAGCCAATCTGTAATATTTTTGTGTAGAAAGTATAGTCAGAATCCAGAATGTCAGTATCGAGTTGCCCCAGTAAAAAAATGATTTTTGCTGCATGTCTAAACAAAGCCGATGAAGTCAATCATGTTTTTTGAAACCGCAGTCAATATAAGTGTTTGGCACACTTCTGCTCATCTCTTCAGCTGATAAAGTGGAAAACATGATGGGCGTCTCAGAGCTGATGATCTCCACCTCAGTGCAGGGGATCATCTTCTGTCTCATCGCCGCTCAACCTGTGCTAGTCATCGGCTTCTCTGGACCTCTGTTGGTGTTTGAAGAAGCCTTTTATACTGTGAGTCTCACTCTACAACATTCACATGAAGACATGTCTGTTCTGCTCATTCATATTCTCCCATCTTGCTTCTCCTCCTGGCTGAAGTTCTGTAAGTCTAAGGACATCGAGTACATTGTAGGCAGAGTGTGGGTTGGGGCGTGGCTGGTGCTCATCGTCGTGGCGATTGTAGCCGTGGAGGGAAGCTTCCTGGTGCGCTTCATTTCCCGCTTCACTCAAGAGATCTTCTCCATCCTCATCTCCCTCATCTTCATCTATGAGACTTTTGCCAAGCTTGGCAAGGTACACACAGTCATCCTCAACAAGTGATCATCCTAGTTTTAGCAATAGTAATGAGAGGTCTATTTAATAAATTAGCAAAAGAAAACAAAAGATTTCTGATATATATTAACATGCTATTCATTCCGTTATTCTGTTTCATCCTCCATCTAAGGTTTTCAAAGAACATCCTCTCATTCTGAATTACGATCATCTGAACGGTACAACTGAAGACCCTTGGCACACTGTTGTCAGCTATCAGAGACTCGTGGACAACTTTACAGGCAATGTGACTGTTTTTAGGGACGTTGTACACCGGGCGTATCCCAACACGGCTCTTCTGTCCATGTGTCTCATGTTTGGCTGCTTCTCCGTAGCTTACTTTCTACGCATATTTAAGAATGGCACTTTCTTGCCAGGCAAGGTCTGTGTGTATATTTAGTGTTTTTGAAAATTAAAAATCTTCCATTGACTTGCTCTTTAATGGGAAAATGTTTGTTGCACAGATTCGACGTCTTCTTGGTGACTTTGGAGTCCCCATTGCCCTTTTCATTATGGTTGCTATTGATATTAACATTGATGATACATACACACAGGTAATGCAAAAAATAAAATGCAATATCAAAAAGCCTCTGCATACAGTAAATGTATAATGTTTCACTTATAATTTTCATTTGATTCTATTACAATTAATAAATTCTTTGCTTGCAGTTATATATAGACAATGAACAGGCACTTTTAGGGCACCAATTCAGGACTTGTAAAGTTGATGTGTTGCCCCCTGACCTTTGACCTGTGTTACAGAAACTAGCGGTGCCTAAGGGTCTGCAGGTGTCCAACCCTAAGATGCGCGGCTGGTTTATCAACCCGCTGGGCGAACACAAGTCCTTCCCCGTTTGGATGATGTTTGCCAGTGTTATCCCAGCCATGTTGGTCTTCATCCTCATTTTCCTCGAGTCTCAGATCACGACGTGAGTGGTGTTTTCTGAAGGAAGGTCATTGATTCGCTCCAGCCCATTTTCACATTAAATCATAGAATCATGACCACTGACACTAACCTGGCGTGAACAAGATCCTAACTGGTGGAACATGACATCGGCCACACTAATGTCTTACATTTAAGGAACACGTGTACTAATAAAATGTAATAAAATGCCCTATGTAGTATAAATTACATAAAACATCTACTAAATATGTACCAGTAAAACTGCAATATAAAAGTAACCGTTCTGTGCTACTTGACAAAACTAATTTTCTGTTTTCTGTTTAATTTATAATTATGTTAACTGGAAGTAAAACCAATCAGATTTCACAGTGGGCGGGGCTACTCAGCCCAAAACTAAAGAAACAGAAACCAAGCAACTGCCCTGTTAGGACATAATCTCAGCTATTAATACAATTTTACCAGGTGATTTCATTTGTATGTTTTAGTGTGATTTGTTTAATACGAATTAGCAATATGAAATAGAAAATAGTTACGAATGGACATAAAAACATAAAGAATAAACTTCATTTGATTAGTCCTGTCACCTTTGCTAGCTAAAAAAAATAAGTTCAAATGGGGACGTTTTTGAATGACTTCTTTTTAATAAAAAGAACGTATCATTTAAGTCTACTTTTATGCAGTTGTGTGCTCAGAGTTCACTACCGGTAAAGTTCAAGTAGACTTAAAAAATAATCTTTGATAAATAAAAGGAAATTGTAAACAAAGCCAAATAGTACAAAAATAGTACACTTGAATACTAGAACTACAACTTAGCTTATATGTACTAAATAAAAAAAACTTAAATAATCATTTTTATTAAGAAATGCAGAATGTTGTTTAATGTATTCGAAGACATTAACAGAAAATGTATTTTTTTTTTGCTTGGTTTGGCTTCTAAAGGCTAATTGTGAGTAAACCAGAGAGAAAAATGGTCAAGGGTTCTGGTTTTCACATGGATCTTCTTATCCTGGTGAGCATGGGGGGTCTAAGTGCCATATTTGGCGTTCCCTGGTTAAGCGCTACGACTGTACGCTCCGTAACCCACGCCAACGCCCTCACCGTCATGAGCAAGGCTCCGAAGCCTGAGATTGAGAAGGTTCTGGAACAAAGAGTCAGTGGTGTGGTAGTGGCCTTGCTTGTTGGTATGTGGAACAATCTTGAAAATTCATCACATACTACTTCTCCTGAGGTCAGAAAGTAAAGGTACATAAACCTGTTTGCAGGTCTGTCCATCCTCATGGAGCCCATTCTTAAAATGATTCCAGTCACAGCTCTGTTCGGCATCTTCCTCTACATGGGAATCACATCCCTCAGTGGGATCCAGCTGTGGGATCGAATCCTGTTACTCCTCGTCCCAAAAAAGTATCACCCCAATGAACCCTACGTAAAAAGAGTACGTTTGGACACACTAATGGAATATTCTGCACTTTTTTTCCTGTCATATTATGTGACCGCTTGTACGTGTAACGAACCAATGGTGGTCTCTGGTTCCCCCTGCAGGTTAGCACCAGTAAGATGCACGTGTACACTGCTATACAGATTGGATGTTTGGTCATCCTGTGGATAGTCAAGTCCAGCCCTGTATCACTGGCTCTCCCCTTTGTCTTAATTCTTACCATCCCTCTGCGCATGTTAATGACTGGACGACTGTTCACCGAGACAGAGATGAAATGTGTAAGTAACAGTCAGTTTTCTTCCAAAGCTTGATCATTCTAAGCAATCGTTAACCAGGAGATAACAGTTGTGTCACTATTTGCTCAGTTTTGTGTCATTCCAAACTCATGACTTTATTCAGTGGAACATACAAACATTTTAAGCAAAATTGTGAATTCTGTTCTTTGCAATACAATGAAAATGAATACGGAAAGATGCCATCATGCTCTAAAGATATATTCATGTGCTTTATTCTTAATCTTATGATGCAACATAATTTCTTTATGGGAGTAGCTTTAAAACAAGTTAGTTTTACCTGGTCATTGCTTGAAAACAACAGCTTGAACATGCTATGTTTCTGGTTTTTTGGCAAGTTCATGATTTCAGAGATTTTGGAGGGGCAAACTTCTCACATTCCCAATTTGTATTTTCAATATAGCTTGACGCTGATGATGGCAAAGTAACGTTTGAGGAGGAGCCGGGAGTGGACGTGTATAATGAATCTCAGATGCCACTGTAGCTGATTTTATCTGCCATCAAACTCATTTCATCTCTTTGTGTGATCAAAGGCCATCGGCACATATAATTCTGCAGTTCTCACCTTCTCTATCATGTTTTCTCACTGACAAATAAGACAAAACGTTTTAAATAATGTCCCTAAACCATATATTTTACTACATTTTCACCACCAACCATTAAGAATGTTGCAACATACTCAAATTAGTTTCATAATATAAAACATGGAGCTCTTATTTGTTTGTGTAAATAGTTTTATTGCCCACATTTTTATTTTGCGGTGGCATGATATCAGTTAAATAAGGGTTTAAACCTTTAGTGGCCTATCGGGACAGAGTTCTATTTGTTCTGTTTTTCAATACAAATTAAGGAACAGACAATCCAAAAAACATGTGCAATTAAATAACATATTAAATCAAATAAATGTGTGTGTGTGTGTGTGTGTGTGTGTGTGTGTGTGTGTGTGTGTGTGTGTGTGTGTGTTAGTTTTACCTACATAATTGGGAGAGACGAGAGAAATGTACCTATGTTACCTAATTATCCAAGATCCGGTTTTAGTTCTTTATCTTAGGGACAGACTTTTGACATTTAGCCCAAGCTTAGTTTCTTCTTGTCTTACCCATCTTACAGACGTTGAGCTCAAATCAGTTCCCCGCACACCAAACAAATTGCAAAAAGCACTTCAGAAAGCAATGATCTCAAAGAGTCTAATATCACTTGTTATTTCCATAGCTAGTACATCTTATCCAGCAGCAGCAAGAAGAGGAACAGGTGCTGGAGAAGTGCACAGAATGCTCGAGTCTTTCTATTGTCCCAATATTTGCACTTGTCTGATCAATAATAGGTTGGATTTGGGTTTAAATGAGTGATTATTATTATCTGACTGCAGTCGCGAGGAATGCAAAAGCTGTTCTAGTTAAGTTTAAATGATCACTTTACCTTCTCATGAGGGACAATTAACATGCATCAGCAAACATCTAGGAATGATAACTTCTTTAGTACTGTGGTTCTTAGAGATCTTTTAACATCATTTAACACACATCTGGTTGCACAATGCTTCCAGGTATTGGATATTTAATTATCAGCATTTGCTGCTGCTACAAAGGAGTATTGCTGCAGTAATCTCATGAGGGACTTCAGAATGCAGGTTACATATTAAACTTAATATTACTTTTTATTCATTTACATTTTTACAGCCCTGTAAAAAAACATTTTTCAGCCCTGCCCTAGAGCCTAAGCACTACCCATATCTCACACTTATCAGAACAGTTAAATTTTTACTGTTAATGTTTTAGCAATTTTGTGGTGTGCTTTGGTCACCTAAATACAGAGCATGAATAAACTCTGCCTATTCAGGAATGGTCAATTCCTAGAGAAACTAGAGTGCACCGTTCCATTAGCAGCAGGGCGGACTACCAGCCTCACCAAAAACCATTAGACATCTGCATCCTACAGCGAACACTGCTGACACAATTCGGATCAAATCCATAAGCATTACCATGGCTTCCAGTTATTTAGAATAAACATACAACTTCTGGACTATAAATCATGTGGCCTACAATCTAAACACGCTGCGGTGACGTTTTCAAAAATAAAAACAGTGAGATCATTGAGGACAGATTAATTATCCAAGCATGGCGAGACAAAGTTTTGCTTCTTGACTACATACAGCTGGAACTAGCATACAGAAGAAGTCAGATGAGGCCCAGGTTTCAGTCCAATCACGTCCATTTACCTGCGCATTTATTGTCTGAGCAATATATTACCTTATTTCTCATTTCGCTGCTTTGCACACATTTAAATATTTTTTTTAAGTAAACCTTTATTTCTTTGATTCTTGTTTAAATGTCATCTTGCCTGTCTAAAGCACATTGAACTAAAAGATGACTTAAAATAAGAAATTATATTATGTTATGTACAGTATATATAATATTGTATATATACACCTGATGGCTCTAGTAGCCGCCTTTTTGTCAGTCGACTGAGCTATACGGCAAAACATATTCCAGTGGTAGGTGAGGGACTTTCAAAACGATTCTAATATTAGTTTCATTCTATCATGTTAAAAACAAAGGCGAGAAACATTAACATATAAATCAATCGTGTCTTTCAAATATTCTCAGCGTCGGTATGCCTCTGTTTCACCCTCCGCGGAAGAGGTCGTTCAGTCTTTCCAGCTTTTTACAGCTGTCCATGGACATGAGCTCAGCCTTCTTCCGTAGTCGGTCATCCCTGTAGACCTTAGAAGCGTACAGCAGGTCCGTTTTCGTCTGCCTTTCCTTCCAGCAGTTGTTGCGCACGTTGGAAACGTAGTCTTCCTCCACACTCTTCTCTATCTTCAGCAAGGCTGAGCCCTTGAACTCGGATTTAAAATCTCGGCTGACATAATAGTCTACATGCAGATTCTCTGTTTGTCTCTTAATAGTCTGTCCAGTGGACGGCCTAGAGTACAGACTATAGGGCGGCGTGGACACCAGCAGCTGGCTGAGAACCGACACAAATATCAGCACGACGATGGGCATCAGTTGAATTAACATGGAGAAGCCTCCTTCTCCTCTTTCCTCCGCTCTCTCTCTGGTTTGGTCCGTCTGGCGACTGTGATGTGCTCTGCCGTTGGTGAACGTGTGTGTGCTCTGCGAAGGGAAGACGCCTCCGAAAAACATATTGAAAAGATCTTCAGGTGTAATATCGGCCTCAAAGCCTCGGTGGAAGTCAAAGTTTCCATGAGAGCTTTGACTTGGGCTGCTGGGTTCATTTCCACCACACTCATCATACTGCCTTCTCTTGTCTGGGTTACTGAGCACCGCATAGGCATTTCCGATCTTCTTAAAGGCTTCAGTCGCTCCTGGCGCGTGATTTTTGTCAGGATGGAACTTTAAAGCCAGTTTCCTATAGGCCTTTTTCAGTTCCTCATCACCAGCATCTTTACTGATACCCAGTACCTCATAGAAATCCTTACATCTCTTTATCCTCACTACACCTTCAGTCTGCTCCTTGGTAAATGTTTTACTTGAATCTGCAGCTGCTGAGTCCCGGTTCTGTGTGTCGTGTGGGGTTTGGGCTTCTGGTTGTGCTCCATTGGCTCGTTTTCTGCTACTCCCGAATGCAGTTTCGTTCCTCAACAACGCTTCCAGCAATATTTTGGCTTTGTGGGTCGGATACAATTTTTCTGCTTTGTGGAGGAACTTCGACGCCTTCTCTTTATCGCCATCTTCGAGGGCTCTGGTGGCGATTTTTATACATTTTTCAGCTTCGTCCCGGTTTCCTTCCATCGTTTCGGCCGTTTCTGTTTCTTTTGCTTCTTCCTCGATTTAACATAGGTTGGCGAACTAAAATGTCGCCTCAGCGCCCTCTACTGTTAGCTGTCGGGTGCGGCATTGGCGCCAAAGTCCCTATACGAAAGTCTTCGCTCTTGGCATCCATATTTGAAACTCCAGCTGACAGCTATTTCAGTCATACGAGATCTTTAAAACCGCTCACTCAGGCCACAATAAAACAACATCGACTCCCAATATTAATTAAAACCTGGCATTAATAGGATTACACATTATGGTAGTTACGCTTAAATTGCGCTAAAAGAACCACAACACAATGACTCTGTTCGCAACAGTTTGTGCAGTACCCAGTAGGACTTTCATTGCAAAAGTGTTGCACTTTTGCTTATTCATAGCAACAGAAGTGGGGGGTCTTGATTATGTCTATAGTCTTTAGTTGGCGCCCTCTGTCGGAGCTGGTTAATCGATTGAGCTGTGAGCGATCCAGGGATCAGGATGGATCGATGAGGATCGATTAACCGCGTCTGATCGAGGGGAAATGGAAGTGTGCAGGCGGAGGATAAGAGATTCAGCGATGAATGTGGAACTTTGGTTTTGTCTGTGAGGCAACGTTTTAGGGAAATGTCTTTATGAACGTCAAATTATTGTGACAAAGAAGAAGCACATTTCGATCAAATTTAAATATACATATTTGATCCGATGAGAAGCTACGGCCAGTACAGCGAACAGACCGAAAACACCAACAACCTTCACCCCAGAGCTGGTAAGTCAAAATAATGCCCCAAATTGCTAGAAATCACGTCAGGATATCGATGTACGTCGTTTCCCAGACGTTAAAGGGCGTAACATCTTACACGTCTAATGTAAGTCGGTGTAGGGTGTTCAATGGATCAAAAATCATTTTTGCGAATATTTATTAAGCCTTTTGACCAAAAATCGTGTTTAATGATAAGAGATTGTGTTTATGATATCATTCAATCGTCTCCAAGCTATATAATCTTTGTTTTTCAGGATGCATTGCAATCCAGGACGTTAAGTGATACAATGTCGCGATTCATCGGTTCATTTTACATTGATGACGATGTTACATTTACAGTTCCTACATGTTAATTGTGTGTTAAATGTGTTCATTTATTTACACATTCTGAAAGAAGTTCGATATGCGTGTAAAATGTGTTATTGGACATAATGCAAAGAAATCTCGACGCATTCATATGTTATCGTATTATTATTAAGTAAATGCAGAGTTAAATGAGGAGGACAATTGTTATGTTAGGCCGTTTGATGGTGATATTTTGCTGTCTCATGCTCTCTTTGTTTGGGTTGTTGTTGTTGTTGTTGTTGCAGTGTCTCCTCAGCCTGTGACTGCTGCACTACAGCATGTAGACAGCAGTGCATTCTCCTGCAGCTTTGCAAATGAAAATGGAGGACGTGTCTCTGTCCAGTATGGACAACAGTAAGATGGAGGTGTGCCTTTCATATTTTTCAATCCAAACATTCACATTTTCATTCTTAGCAATTGTGTTGTGTAAGTAAATATATATTCATGCGTGCATGCATTGTACCTTCTCCACAGGGCTTTGCTCAGGAGATCCTGTCTGACCTGGTGGAAGACGCCTGTTTGGGTCTTTGTTTTGAGGTGCACAGGGCCGTCAAACAAGGATACTTTTTCTTGGATGATACAGACCAGGATAGTATGAAGGACTTTGGTGAGAGTTTGACATGTTTTTTAAATCGCACAATGGAATCGTTCACCCCAAGTAATAAAAATGTTGCATAATGTATTCACTCTCATGCCATTCCAGATGTATATGACTTCCTTACTTCAGCTGAACACAAAAAAGCATTTTAATTTAAGCGTTTTACATTATAAGTATGTAGTGTCATTTTCCTATACAGGTTTCGAAATGACAAAGCTCCAAAATGCACACACGTCTGCCATTAAAACAATCCGTATGACCGAATGGGTTATAAATTGCCTCCTTCAGTGAAATGATTTTGAAAAAAAAATATTACTTATTAGCTAAAATAGTAATACTGTCTTTCACAAACCTATCAATTTGCTTATAAAAAAATTGTGACCTGGACCACAAAACCAGTCATGCGAGTCAATTTTTGAAATTGAGATTTATACATCATCTGAAAGCTGAATAAGTACAGCGTACTGCTGTACTGACGTTGTGGAGAGTAGATAAACCCAAAAGCAGAAGCTTTACATAGATACCAAACTTGAGTGGGTAATTCCCAAAGTGTAGTTTTCAGGATGTTGCTGCCGCCACACACAAAAATTTATTTACGGTAGGAAATTTACAAAATATCTTCATGGAACATGATCTTTACATAATATCCAAATGCTTTTGGCATAAAAGGAAAATCGATAATGTTGGAACTTAACCCTTACAATGTATTGTTGACTTTTGAAAACCTGTTCTACTTATGACTGGTTTTGTGGTGATGGGTCAAATTTATTAACACACTCAGTTTAGAAAAATAATGGAATTCCTCGGAATTGCTTTGGTCAAGGAAAGTGTTTCGGCCTTAACAAACTTCTGAGGTGGCCTCCGGGATTTTTTTAAATAATTTTAAAAGACACAAAAGCATATTGTAGTGTCAAGCCAAAAAGAACATAACATTATCTTAAAGCTGGTCTCTATTTCAGTCTTTTAAAGCTATAAGGTAGTTTTGTATAAAGATAGGTCTGATATATTGAAGCCATTTTTGACTGTTAGTCTAATCTATGACTCTGCTGTCCACTGTGCCTTTTGTAGAAATTGTGGACCAGCCTGGAGTAGACATTTTTGGGCAAGTGTACAACCAGTGGAAAAACAAAGAGTGTGTGTGTCCCAACTGCAGCCGCAGCATTGCTGCGTCTCGCTTTGCACCACACCTGGAGAAATGCCTCGGGATGGGCCGCAACAGCAGTCGCATCGCCAACCGCAGGTATAGTTAATAAGCGTCATCATCACTGCAAAGCTCTTGACCTAAATATATGTTTCATAAAGATGCCACTTGATCCGCAGGCACTGTGGTAGCAATATAATGTCATGTATTGAGTTTTTGTCTCCTCTTTTTCAGAATTGCAAGCGGCAATAACACAAACAAATCAGAGAGCGATCAAGAGGACAATGATGATGTAAACGACAATGATTGGTCTTATGGCGCAGAAAAGAAAGGTGAGATTGTTGTGCGTGCATCTTAAATTGCAATTTTAGTTTTGTGGACTACAGAGGAAATATTAGGTGGCTAAACCAGATTTGTAGAATTATTTTTTAAAAGAAGCCGAGATCCCCTGGAAGACCCCCATAATTGATCCTAACTACATAACAAAACAATACTTCTGAAATTTTGTTACACTGATTCAAACAACAAGCTTTCCGAAATCGCATACTGTGACAGTTCGTACTGAATTTGAATAAGTTCCTACCCTATCGGCCGTTAAAACAGTGCGTTCCATATAGTATGAGTAGGAGTAGTATGAACACATTTCAGACATATACTGCATCTGCCATGTCTTAGGATCATGTGACCCGTATGCTCTTTGACCTGTGACGTATTAACAACAACCTTTACGTGAGCTTGGACAAATTCAGTCATATTTAAATAGCCGTTTTCACAATGTTTCATTGTTGCAAAGCAGCTTTACAGGAAGAAAGACAAAAATAAGCAAAAAGTTAGCATTAGGATTGAAATAACCAGGGTCCATAATTTAGTCAAGAGAAATTAATTGATTGGCACTTACATTAAAAACGGACGTCCGCCTTAAAGTTTTCTGCTATATTTATTTGATTTACTTTGGAAATTTGACCGCTTCTCAGTTCCTGTGGTAACATGGGATAGAGAAGTGTCCATCCAATCCACACTCACAAATCTCTATCACATTTACATTCCACAATTGTTGACATGGCACTGTACAGTAGATTTAATAGAACCAGTGCAACTGCTGAAAAAAATAATTTCATTGTTGTATTGATAATTGTACGGAGCCGTTGAAGGGACATTGGCGGAAAAAAAAAAGATTGGCGAAAAAAAAAAAAAGAAGACTTTCTCGTGCGCACGCGAAAGAATCTCGTGAGCACGCGAAAGTATCTCGTGCGCACGCGAAAGAATCTCGTGCGCACCTGAAAGTTTCACGTGCGCACGAGAAAAGTTTCACGTGCGCACGAGAAACTTTTTGCGTGCTCACGAGTTAGTGTGTGCCTGTTGTGCATAAAAAGGCCTTTAGATGGCACCATAAACAATATATATATTAAAATTAAAAACTGTTTAATTTGTTTTAAAACGTCATATAATTCGCACCACACAGAAATGGCATGAATATAACATGTAATATAATCTATACCGTCAATATAAAGCTTATTGAAGCTTCATCGCGTTCGCAGCGCGTTGTTCAAACGATATGGACAATGGAGAAACACTATACGCGCTTATGAAATAACCGATTCGTCAATGAATACCACGATCACTCTTATTTATATTATAAAGACATGAACAAGGCCACCGGGATTCTTCCCATACATTATAGACTAAGTATTTGGCCCTTAAGCTCTGTAATGAGTTTAGCCTTTTAAAAGTTACTGCCTTCATTTATTAATACACGTTGTGCATGTTTTACATCAGACGTTACAAAATATCACCTCCAAACTGCATAGACGTACCTATTCATTTCTAATTAATCTACATTTTATTTAAACTGGTGCCATCTAAAGGCCTTTTTATGCATAACAGGCACTCGAAAGTTTCTCGTGCGCACGTGAAACTTTTCTCGTGCGCACGAGATTCTTTCGCGTGCGCACGTGATACTTTTCTCGTGCGCACGAGATTCTTTTCTCGTGCGCACGTGAAACTTTCGCGTGCGCACGAGATACTTTCGCGTGCTCACGAGAAAGTCTTCTTTTTTTTTTTTCGCCAATCTGTTTTTTTTTTCCGCCAATGTCCCTTCAACGGCTCCGTATAATTGAATCGGATTCATGTCATTAAACATGCTGACGTTTTGTTTTCCAGCCAAGAAGAGAAAGTCAGATAAGGTATTTTTACATTCTTTGAAACAACCTGTACCTGTGGTAAGTTTGTCTTACTGTTACCAATACAATTTCATTCTCTTTCCTCATTGATAGCTTTTAAACGGCCGTAGAATGTAGTTTTTGTTTATTGACGCCAAATGTATTAACTACAGCCTGTAAATTCGATTTCTTGTGAATTCTCCCTTTGAGATCTTTTCATTAGCTTTAAGTGCACTGCGGGCAAATGTTTCATGTTTCATTTCTTTCTGTACAGAATCCGAATTCACCAAGAAGATCCAAATCGATGAAACATAAAAATGGTAATTATGAGCTGTACCTTATAACACAAACAGACTGTGAGAATCGAAAAGAAGAGCGTTCGTTGTAACATCATCTACAAAGTGCAATTAGCATGTTTAAAGTATACCGTAAAACCAGGAAATTTATCTCTAATAGATTAAATCAAATAAATCAAGATATGTCCCCAAATGAAGATCGTTTGAAGACATAACATTATTTTGGCTGACGACTTAATCCACTGGAATAGACAAAAGTTGCTTTAAAAGTCACTATTATGTAAAATGATTAAATGTCAGCCTACATCTGTCAATTTTGCATCAAGTACTGGTCATTCACAAAGGACGGATTTTCGTGTTGTGTCTTTGAATTATATGCATATTTCTCATTTATTTATCCATGTACATGAAGCCTGATGCCTCTGGCTGATACGTGTCGCTGACGAGAGCCGCAATTTTCTCAGATGGTAGAAAAATCTTTATTTACATACGTTCAGGCGCATGATTGATTTAAGCATGCTAAAATGTTGCGTTTAATGTCTTAGTTGAATGTATAATGCAAGTTGAAAAACATTCTATAATGTTTTGCTGGAGATGCATAAACATGAAATTATAAATTAATGTTTTTTTTTTCTTTTCTTGAAGCTTTGCCGGTTCCTAAGCACCGCATGGAGAACCAAGAAAGCTCCTGTGTGTTGCTAAGAGACGAGACATTTTCTCAATAATGCTGTTGGAAGCAGAAGTCACTTGATCGCAGCATTGCGTGAGCTGAATTATGCTGATCAACGGAGGAGACATGGACTAATTCTTCTGACATTCAGTTTACATTTTTTACATTTATTTGTTACTTCTTTTTTTTCTTCAGGAATATTTGCACATAGCTGGTCTCTTTAAAACAACACGTTTAGGATATAGGAACTTGCGTAATTCTCTCAGGGAGGAAGTTCAAACTCGTCATCCTATCATCAGACAGAAACAACTGAGCATAGAGTCACAGATGCTGGGCCTCTCCCATAACAAAGAGACAGGATTCTTTCTAAAATAAAAATTCTATCCATATACAATGTATAATTATACCTTCTCATATCTGTGCCCTATTATTCTAGGGGTGTTGAAGCAATTAAAATAAATTGTGCAAGGTTATTAGCATGCACATCCAGATTAGTAATCAATGTCAACAATTTCCCATCAGGTTACTTATTGTACTGTTTGATATTATTGAATTGTATTGAAAATCATGATCTAGTAAAGTATATTCTTTTCTCTGTAGTTCCAATAGCCAAAGTGTGGTACAATTGTACTGTATGTTACTCTAGCACATCATCATCATACTACATTTTTTCCATTGGTAAATTATTGGTTACAGAGCGAACGGAGGTTGTTAGTCTCCAAAAAAAAAAGATCTAATCATGGCTTGAGAGTATCTTTATGAGTGTAATTGTTTTCTTTTTGTATTTCTTATGTATTAGATGTTTACAGTGGAATGTGTCCAGTGCGGTCTCACATTGTGTGTAACTGTGTACATATTTGACTAGATAAAAAATGCTGCTATCCTCACCACGAGTCATTGGCTTATGGGCATGTAATAAAACATCTCAGAACATGCTTCATGTGTGCTATACAAAATGTATTTCTGGGTGTTGAGTCTTATGTTGCAGATTTTTTTATGTAGTTTTAATGTTTTTTTGTTGTAAGCAGAGCCTAGTGTATGGGATGGTGTATCACACAAAGCAGCAAACCTTTAACTGCTACCTCACAAATTGTATGTCTTCAAAAGACTTGACATTTAGCATATGAATGTTTTTTGTATTAACGCTTGCAGCCATTTAGAAAAGTAGTTAAATTATCATAGAACCTTTGCGTTACCACTTCTTATTTAAACTAATAACTTATTAAATTATTTAGAAATAAGCATCTCCAATCAGATACTTGGGTAATAAATCTATATTTGTGGTTAAGAAACTAAAGGTTTAATGATGTCAACTGAAAATAAAAGCAATGAGGAACCCACTTTATAGTAGAATATTAATAAGCACTGCATATATGAAACTCAATCTAAATGTATTGCGATCTAATTTAATTTAGTATCTTAATAACTTATTACCTTAAAGCCATTAAGAGTAGGTAAACTATAATATAGTTGACTACTTATTAACATAAGGAAAACATAAAAAAATCTAATTGGGGTAGGAATATTTACTACTTTAGGTTTATTTTACAAAATACAAAAATATGACCTAAACCTTTACATAGGCCTATGTTTGCTTGCAATGACTTTGAGGTGGATTATTAATGTTTTTATTAGAAAATTAGAAAAAATGTTTTTTTGAGGCTAAGACATTTGTTTTTGATGCATGAACATAACGATGCTATAAATATAAAATGCTATCTTTGTCACTTTAAGCATATCCTCTTGAATAAATATAATTCATATTTCTATATGACATTTAAAGACTTTTTCATTACTTATGCAAATTGTTTTAATATACATCGATAATGAAACCGATTTCTGTAGCAGCTTTTGTAGGTAAAACTACATTAAACTGTCTCCTACGCGGAAGGATTTAAATTTAAATTATTTGGCAACTCAGAGGGAGGAGATTTGAGAAGCCACACACGACTTCATGCAGTGCTGCGCAGACCAATCGTTAAATGACATCACAATACCGCGAGAGCAAGTCTTACGCAAAGTTTTACCCTCGCTCTCGCGATTCTTTGTTGTCATACGCAAATGGATCTGCGCAGCACTACGTAAAGTCGAACACACCTACTGATAACTGTATTCATTGGTCAGACTCTCAAACTGTTATTGAGAGGCAACCATTAAGGTGAACGGGCGGTTTGACAAGCGTTTATGGGCAGAGATGACACACTCAGGAGGTCTCGATCGACGCTGACAGAGTAAACAGCGCGTCGGATGCTAACACGTGCTGAGTAAAGACTTACACGTAGTGAGACTCAGTTGCGTTCATTTTATTTGAAACAATTAGCAGCTGGAGAATTAAGCAAGTTATTATGGCTTCTAGATCGGGTTTCGCCCTCAATTCCAGCACCCCAATAAACCCCAACATGAACCTGGGTCACAGCGCTATGAGAATGACAGCAATGCCGCAAAATTCCCCCTACAGGGGTATGGTCACCACACTGAACCAGTACCACCAGGTAAGTGTCGAAACTTGTTCTGTTGACTTTAGTATCACGCCTTCAGTCCACCATACTGCCTTTATTTAGGAAGTGTCTGTCACTGCTTTACCGACAGTGACGATTTAACAGCAACTTTGGCCATTTACGCGATTTATTATTGTTTTTAAAGTCGACAGTGATGCTTTTTTACATATATAGCAGGGGACGAGCTTTAAAATGTTTACAAATACTTTAAAAGCACTTTAATACTGACGCTGACAAACACTTACTTCCGCATTGAAGAGACGCGCGTGAAAAAGACGCGCGTGCTGTACTTTCAACAACTTACTTTTAACTTGTTTGCCCAAAACAAGTTCATCCATTTATATAAGAAAATATTATGCACTAACGATGAAATAGATTTTTGCCCATGTGCTTTGGTAATAACGTGTTATTGGCCATGCATGGTGTTATTACATAATGTGTTCTTTAAAGTACTTTGTAGATACTATGAATATTGTGGTTTTACATTTAGAACAGTGGCCTGATATATTATAATATAAACTGAACAAAACGATACATTTAAATTACTGAAAATCAAACTAACTGTTGACATATCACTTTACATTGTATTAATGTGCCATTTGTGTTTCATTTACATTTATGCATTTGGCAGACACTTTTATCCAAAGAGACATACATTGCTTTATCCTATATACTTATACATTGGTATTTGCAATCCCCTGGAATCGAACCCACAACCTTGCGTTGTTAACGCAATGCTCTTACCACTACTGTGTTAGAAAATAAAACAGAACAGCCATCTGTAAAATAGTTCAAAGCTGTAATAGCAGTCTGTGTTTGGAGAACGTCAAATGATGTAAAATAATTGTTTGCTCCCCAGCGCCCAAGTATGCCACCCAACCGAGGAGTGACAATGGTGGGCATGGGGCCTATGTGCTCACCCATGCCTGGTCCATCTTATAGTGGAGGCATGCAGATGCGACCCGGGATGTCACAAGCCCTGATGGACCCCACACGGAAAAGACTTCTTCAGCAGCAGCAGCAGCCCGGTGGTCTTATGGGTCATAGAAGGGGGTTAGTGCATGTATTTTGGTCGAATGTGTACATTTGGTTAAATGTATAGTTGTTGTCACCTTAAAACACAAGCCTTGGGAAAAAAGGCAAAAGTTAATATCATATGAGAATAATAAGGTGTTGGACAGTTAAGGTCTTTCGTACTGTAAAAACAGCATATGTGCACGCTTCTTTAACATCTGCTGTGAATTTTCAGAGTTAAGCGGCGTAAGATGGCTGACAAAGTTCTCCCACAGAGGGTGAGCGTAACCATAACAGTATAAGTTTGTTTGTGTTATATTAAACGCATAAATTTCTAATGGTTTTCACGTTCTTCAGATCAGGGATCTGGTCCCAGAGTCTCAGGCGTACATGGACCTTCTGGCCTTTGAGAGAAAGCTGGACCAGACCATCGCTCGCAAACGCATGGAGATACAGGAGGCCATCAAAAAGCCTATCACGGTAATGCTCTTCACGCTCTGTTTATAAGCTCTGACAACCATTTATAACATCCAGACGTCATTACGTAATCTGCATAATCTGTAAATTTAAAAAGCTGTTCAGTCACACGTAGTAACAGGTAGTTAATTTTATGTTCTCAACCAGCAAAAGCGAAAACTGAGGATCTACATATCCAACACTTACACACCTGCCAAACCAGACGGGGAGGAGGCTGAAAAAGTGGCATCGTGGGAACTCAGAGTGGAGGGCAAACTCCTGGAGGACGTACGTAACACATTTCACTGTGTGTTTGCCTGTTGCCATGTTGAATGTGAGAAGTCACGCGGTGGGGAATTCACAACAAGCCGCTACAGCTCCATTGAGGTTCAGTTCGCTGCTGTCGTTTTTTTGGCAGCCTTAGTCTCTCTGGTCCTCACTAGCTCATGTCCTCAGCTCACTCCTCCAAACCAGATGTGCTTTAAGCTGTTCCACGTTCCCTCGCTGGAAGGTTTTTTGGCGGACTCATTGAGGATAAAAAATAGAAACTTTTGCCCGTTTCGTGAATCGAGTCAATAGAAGTCTGAACATGCATTCTGCAGCCTCTGGGAATGTTTCTTCCCCATGAAAAGAGGAAACGTTTCTTAGTGTTTTTTTTATTTATTTTGTTGTTTTTTCTGCCTCGGCTGTTGTAAGTATTGTTGAGGGAGAGATCAAGTTGCGCAAACGAGTACTGGCGCAATAGCTGGAGGCAGCTCGTGTCTGAAGAAACTCCCCCGATGTGGTCAGCACTAAACAATGCAGAATCAATCAACGACATGAACAAAAGATTCACATGTGTTTTTACTCCCCTTTAGCCTAATTCTTTCTCTCTGTCCTTTCCCGTATTTAGCCTGGAAAACAGAAGAGAAAGTTTTCATCCTTCTTCAAAAGCTTGGTCATTGAACTGGACAAAGAACTCTATGGACCAGACAATCACCTGGTGGAGGTACGGTGATCTCAGAACAGTGTTGTCTAGGAGACAGTATTGACCTTATTTATGTTTTAATCATTCTGTTTTGGTGCACTCAGTGCACAGTATTTTAATGGGAAAACAAACTTTTACATTACATTTCTTACATCAATACATTTCTTGATTCCTTGATTGTTATAGTGGCACAGAATGCCCACAACTCAGGAGACGGATGGCTTTCAGGTGAAGAGACCAGGAGATGTGAATGTGAAATGCACTCTCCTCCTTATGCTGGACCATCAGGTATCACATGCACACATAAATAACTTTAAGGAGCAGTTTCCCAGACAGGGATAAAGACTAGTCCTAGACTAAAATAAATGTTACCGCCGCTGTCCAGAACTGAAAACAACTTGCAATGGCATGTATTTAAATACATAAGTGTCATTGAATTGTCTCAAAATGCCCACAAGCAATGTTTTTTTGAAATGCTTGTTTGTAAAAATTACTTAAATATCATAATTTAACTAAGCCAAAGTCCTGGTTTAGAGAATCCCTCTCCGGGAAACTGCCCCTTCTGTGTAATAAAATGAATACTATTGTCATTCAAAACTAGCCGGAAAACCGGACCTGGCAACACCACGCACATCGTCTTTCATCAAAGTTCAAACATCATCTCTGGATCCTAAGAAGTTCTCAGATGTGGTGTAGAACAACATTTACACATTTGTTTTGCACATTCCCCATGAATGTGTTTAGCCTTTCATTCTGTTTGTGTGCCGATCAATCCGACTACAAATGGATTATTTGGTCGCATGCAAATGTAGCTTCTATGACATTACTGTGACAAGAAAATTTACCTGTCATCTGCTCTTTACGAATGTAATATAATTTCAGATGGAAAACTTTTTTCTTTAATCAACAATTGTTTTTTTCTAAAGACAATGTAAAAGGCCAATATGTTATTGTAGACTTACATCAGAAAGATTGGTGTAATAAAAAAACATAATCATTCCAAAAAAGGCTAATTTATGAGAAACTAGATTTTCTGTTCTGAACAAGAATTGGTTTTTAATTCCGTCACTGTTACTCATTTCATAATTGAGATGTATGAATGCATTTATGATGGGTATGATTGTTTGTCATCTTACCTGTACATCTCTTCCAGCCTCCACAGTATAAGCTAGATCCTCGTCTGGCTCGACTTTTGGGCGTCCACACTCAAACCAGAGCCAGTATCATGCAGGCCCTGTGGCTCTACATCAAAAACAACAAGCTCCAGGACTGCCATGAGAAGGAGTTTATTAACTGCAATAGATACTTCAGACAGGTGCCTCTCCAATTCAATTGAAATTTTCCCCTTTTCTCGAGATGCCGAAGCGTTTTTACCCCATCCCACCTTAATGTTGGGATCAGTCATTGATATGTTACTTTGTACTTTGATAAGTTAAAGAGATGTTTGACTTAATATTAGGGCTGCAACAACGAATCGATAAAAATCGATTACTAAAAGAGTTGGCAACGAATTTCATTATTGATTCGTTGTGTCGCGCGACACGGAGACGTTTGATTATTAAAAAAAACTTTATTTGAGCGCGGAGCGGAGTAAACTCACTCGGTCTCTCTCGCGCACTGATGTTAGCAGAGTTCATCGCCTCATAGACAGGGCGGAGCAAAAATAAAATAAACGAGCGGAGGAAAGATACATGGCGGAGGCAGAGAAATCCGCGCAACAAAAGTCATCCAATGTGCGGGAGCATTTCACACTAAATAAACAGAAAAAGTGTGTTAACTGCTAAGTGTGCAAAAGCGACATGGCGGGAGCACCACGGCAATGATCCAGCACCTGAAAAGCAAACATGTTTGAGTCTTTGATGAGGAGGAAGGGAGTTCAACAGCAGGTTAAGTCATTACAGAATCGTACTTTTGTTCCGTTTTGAAGTGAGGAACGTAATGTCTCTGGTGCGGATGTTTACTCGTTATCCGGCTTGACAAGCATGACAAGTTAGCGTTAGCTCGTTAATAACAGTATAAAGCAGGGGTGGTATTGTTACTTTGCATTGCAAGACTAAAGACACGTTTTTATTCACTCGCCTTTTTTTAACCATTCATTTATCAATCTGTTGTCATGTATAGCTACACTGCAAAAACAACTTTTCTTACTTAGTAATTTATTTCTCGTTTCCAGTCCAAGTATCTAAAAAAAAAATCAAGATTACTAGACAAGAAAAATGGCATGAGAAAATTATTATCTCATTAAGATTATTTTTCGTACCCCATTGGCAGATAATTTTGCTTGTTTTAAGCAAACAATCACTTCATTTTGAGGTGTTTTTTCAGAAAACAAGACATCATTTCTTATTCTATTTCATGTGTCTAGTAAATGAATCTTGATTTAAGATTTTTTGATATTTGGGCTGACAACAGGACAAAACTACTAAATTAGAAAAGCTATTTTTGCAGTGTATATTCTGTGCTTTGTCCCATATAGGTTATTATTGACAAATATATTTGTGTCTGTTGTACTTTTTAATTTAATTTTAAAGTTCTTTTATAGCACTCGGTCATCTTAAGCTTTGTTTAAATGTGGTGTATAAATGAAGCTTGCACTTACTACAATGATGGTAATAATTTAATGAATAAGCTTCAAGTGAACTTGAGAGAGAGTGTGTGTGTGTGTCAGTGTGAGAGTTTGTGTGTCTGCGTGTGTGTGCATCTGCGTGTGTGTGCATCTGCGAGTGTGTGCGTCTGCAGTGTGTGCATCTGCGAGTGTGTGCTTCTGCATTGTAGTGTAGAGAACAAGTTCTGACATTCAAACAAATCCTGTCAAATTTTCTGATTTGTATTGTTCTTTATTTTTTTATAAATTATTTATTGTTCTGGCAGCTCAGGTGGCACTTTATTTTAAAAAAAGTCTATATATTTGGCAGATGTAAAGCATACATGTCTATGTTTTTTGTGTTAGTCCATTTTTATTTTATTATTATTATAACAGCTCAGGATAGTTCAAGGAGCAACATGTTTGTGCAGTTTCTAAAGATTTTAGTTCTGATTTTGAATAAAGGGTTGGAAATGAATGCTTTTCTTGGTTTATGTTTTTATCCGATTCATCGATTAATCGAAAAAAATAATTTATAGATTAATCGATTATTAAAATAATCGTTAGTTGCAGCCCTACTTAATATATAAACACTGATTATATACATTTGAAATATAGAAACGGTGTAATACCGTGTCCACCACACCAGATGTGATGCGCAGCATTTTAAAAAAGGCTCCCATTTTGTTTTCCGCCGCAGTACCTGAAGTGCAAAGGTTGCAACCCAAACATTATTATTAAATTTGGGTTTATTTTAAAGGGATACTTCAGCCAAGAAACAAAATTTCCCCATGTTTAACTCAAGGCATCCTGACTGAATATGACATTCTTCTTGAAGGATAATGCAGTCAGAATAATGATTCCTCTCTGCAGCAGATGTTAGACATGAACATTAATAGCGTTGTCAATATGGATGTTTCTCTTAAATAAACCCATCGTTTCACTTCAGAAGACCTTTGTTAAGACCATGGAGCCGTGTCGGGCTATTCTTTGATCGATGGATGCACTTTTTGGAGCTTCAAAAGTAAAATGATACGTGGTATTATAACATTATTCTTCAAGAAGAAAGTCATATTCACTTAGGATGCCTTGAGGGGGAGTAAACACAGGGGATTTTTGATTCATGCCAGAAGTACCGCTTTAAAGTAATCCAAATATTTAATGTGTTTCTAACAATCAATTTTACAAATACAAGTCTTCATTGTCAGGGGTCCCTTTACGGTCTTATTCAGCTCGACATAGGCTTTAAGAAACTGCCTGAAGAGTTTTCCACAGACAGGCACCAGATCATTTATTGAGACAAATACTGTACAGAAGACATATTTGGTAATCAAGGACTCACTATAGACACTTAATATAATCCTGCAGATTTTTGGCTGTCCCAGGATGAGGTTTTCTGATATCCCCATGAAGCTTGCAGGCCTTCTGCAGCATCCTGACCCCATCGTCATCAATCACTCAATCAGGTGTGTGTGGGGGATTTTTTTTGTGACTGCTCTTTACTACTGTTCTGTAGTTGCTTAATGTACTTTAAAGAATACTTGTCTATTATTTCAACTTAACTTGACATGTTTGATTCTACATAATTACAATACTTTCATTTGTTGTATCATAGTTATGATGATTCTACTGTCATGTTCCTGTAGCTCAATTGGTAGACAATTATGTTACATCTACATGTATGCATTTTGTGGACACTTTCATTAAACTTGTAGTGCATTTACAGTATACTTGAAGTTAAAGGTTCGAAATAATAAAGATTCTGTGTGCAAAATCACATAGTCCGTTCAAACCGCTACATACATGTCTCATCTTGATTTTCAATCTTAAACAAAAATCTTCATTGTTGTTGTCTGATAGTGTGGATCCCAATGACCAGAAGAAGACAGCGTGCTTTGACATCGATGTTGAGGTGGACGACCCGCTGAAGGCTCAGATGACCAGCTTTCTGTCATCCACAACCAATCAGCAGGAGATCGCTGCCCTAGAGATGAAGGTGGTTGTGCAATGACGAAACAAAAATACACCTGAAAAAGTGTAAAGTACTATTATAATGTACTAACCAAACCCTCACGTTCTCCATCGCAAGATCCACGACACTATTGAATCCATCAACACGCTGAAAACCCAGAGAGACTTCATGCTCAGCTTCAGTAACAACCCGCAGGAGTTCATCCAGGACTGGCTCAAGTCTCAGAGCCGAGACCTGAAGGTAAAATGAAACGTTCAGATTCACACTTTTCTGGTCATTTGACGTTGCTGGACTCATTCAAGTCTACCGCTGTTTTCTGCAGATGATGACAGACACTGTCGGGAACCCAGAAGAGGAGAGGAGGACAGAGTTTTACCAAGCACCCTGGGTCACAGAAGCTGTTGGACGCTATGTGTTTTCAAAGGTGGGCTACTGGGTTATTTAGAGGAAAAATTATGTTATGAGGGTAATCATGTTGTTTCTTCTGAATAATGAAATGTGTTGGTTTCAGGTCCAGCAGAGGAGACAGGAATTGGAACAGGTACTGGGAATCCGACTCTCATAAGCATTAGACTCCAAACCCACTGCCACCTGATGAATTAGCTCTCCATTTACATCTGATGATAAATATTCTGTTTGAAAAGGAACAACCGTCATAAACAGCCATTCAGGTGCAGAATTTGCTGATTGTACAGAAACACAATTCTGCCAACATCAAATCTCAGATAGCAGACTAACTAGAACACCTCAGTCTCTTAAAACTTTCCTTGTGTATTTTGCTATAAATATGACAGTAAGCCATTCAATGCATGATATTTGCTTAGTAACATCTTCTGTTTACTGTTTTTAATATTTCAAAGTATGATAGACTATGTAGTTGACAAAATGTACAGAAGCAACCAGTGTATTGTAGCTTTTTGTACACTTTGTGTTTGCAGTAGTAAATTCTCAGACTCAGCCGACACTTGCCCTTTTATAAACATTTCTGATTCTGGCTCTTCTTAAACTTTTCAAATATATTGCACAGTTTTTAAAATTTAAGCTGCATTTCCTCATGATTAAGTAGATTCGTAATGAAAATGAAGTGTTTTTCTTCAATGCACAATATTCTGGATTTTTGTTTTTGGTCTCAGGATAATATGCTAAAGGGCCATGTTTTTTTGTGTTCGGCACATTTGGTTGTCCAGCTGTTTTGGTTCAGTATGCCAGACTTTCTGTCTTCATCTGGTTTGTGTTTAGATTTTTAGATATGACTGTTTTTTAAATCTGCCAAGGTAGCAGAGACCATATTGCAATGCCCAGATTTCTGACAAATTGTGCATTGGGTGTGTAAGCCATCTCTTCTTTTCAGGTATTCAAAGCCATATTTTGTACTTTTGATCATTCAAGTTCTTTGCGTAATTCTACATTCCAGGCACTGTTGTGAATTTAAAGTCAGATTTGTTTTTTTATAAGTGGCCTTTCGTATTTGTATGGTAATTTGTGTTCTCGCAATTAAAGTTATCATTGAAGAAATGTTTCAGGTCTAACGGGGTTAAGCTCCATTAACAGCATCTGTGGCTTTTTGGCAGTTACCACAGAATATCTGGTTTCCAACATTTTTTTAAATGTCACAATTTTAAGTTCCTTTCTGAGGCACGAGTCAAAAGTCATTTTGTTTTGTCATTAGCAACATGTTACAGATGTTATTCTAAGAGCTTAATTTGTGATCTTTTCTTTTTGATCCTCAGGCAGTATTATTACTGTTCTGAAATGCGCTTACACATTTGCTATACCCGTGAGTGCATTCATCCATTGTTCTGTAAATGCAGTACAATTCTTACAACTTAATGTTAGCTTTATATTTTTGTATCAATCAAATGCTTGCTTTTTTGTACTTTTTATTAGGAAATTGGAGCAATTTTAAACAATAAATTTGTTTCCATGAAGGGGTCTTGACATCATGAATGTGTACCATTTCAGTTATTTTAATTGACAAAAAAGAGGTTTCGTAATATGAAATGTTGATAGGTCAGAATTGATGGGAAAGAAAAGCTATTTCTAGATAAAATCAAACATCAGTCATGTTGATGCATGAAGTTCGATGCATCTATAGTTCTGGAAACATGTTTGTCTGGTTCTACCTGTCTCTATTGTTACCTCACCTTAACTGAAGATTAGTCGTGCCTTTGAAACACATTGGCTTATTGTTTGTAAAACCAGTGGATGTCAACCTCTGACTCTGACCCTCGCTTTACACAATAACTAAATACTGAGAAATATCTTTACTTTTGGTTGTTTAAGATTATTACTACACTTAATATAATAAAACCAATAAATCATATAAAATACGATATAACAAGAATGGTTTAATAAAAAGTAGAAAATCACTACAGTTAGAATATCATTATTATATTGTTAGTGAAAAGTTTTCAGATAAATGTAAAACAAGTGGTTTGATAAATTAAAGAATTTAGATGCAAACAGGCACGCGTTGTGGTTTTCTCTCCGCTGTGAAGAGGGCGCTATTGAGTGTAGCGCACCAGCCGATCACACCTGAAGAACACAAAACGGAAATACGCAACGCACCACCGGAAGTTTGTATATTCAAGATGGCGCTGGACGGTATTGAGCAAGTAAGTGCTATTTTTGAGCAGAACCTATAGAATTTATCTATGCAGTTAGCTGTGTTGTTCTTATAAGTGCTGTATATCTTGTGTGTTTACCCTACAGTGACAATACTGTAGAGAAACATACGACAGAATATATGATTTAAGCGCTTTTTCTCGGAGTACAGCGGAGTTTGCTGTCTCATTGTGTCTCACTGACGTGAAACAACACTCATAACTACTTAACAAAACAATGATCATAACATGACACATCCTTGATCCTAACACTGGAAACCTCTCATAGAAATACCTTTTTCAGTTCTGTAGTTACTGTAGTAACTTAAATGTGGGATCATGACTGATCATAACATGACAGATCACTCGATAGCAACGATGACATCATTTAATCAGTCCTTATTATTATTAATAAACCGTCTGTTTGTCATATTGGAGTTGACATGTTTAATGTCACTGTGATCTTCTGTTGTTGCAGATGGATGTCGAGGACAGTAAAGGGGGAACTGGGCTTCGACAGTATTACCTGTCTAAAATTGAGGATCTTCAGGTAAAAACAGTCACGAAATGTACACTGTATGCTTTGCACGTGCGTTATTGTTTGTCATGTTTAAATTTGCTTGTTTCTTCATTCAGTTGACAGTAAACGACAAAAGTCAAAATCTCAGACGTCTGCAGGCTCAAAGAAATGAGCTAAATGCCAAAGGTATAGTCTGCAAACTTGTTTCTTTTATTATTATTAATATTATGCATAATATGTTATCTTGAAACATGAAAATGCAATGGCTTTTATTTTGAATTGTGTCTTTGGTTGTAGTGCGTCTTTTGCGTGAAGAGCTGCAGTTACTGCAGGAGCAGGGCTCTTATGTAGGGGAGGTGGTGAGAGCCATGGACAAGAAGAAAGTTCTGGTCAAGGTCTGGTGGTCTTTATTTTCTTCCTATCTTTCTCATGTGACGATCAATTCTGAGATTGTTTTCTATATATGTGTGGGTATTGATTTGTTCTTATTTTATTGTAGGTGCATCCCGAAGGAAAGTTTGTTGTGGATGTGGATAAGAACATTGATATCAATGATGTAAGTTGTTTGTTTTGATGTTTGCTTAGGGAAGCGTGACGTTCACCGTTTCGCCATACCCACCAGTCATTTTTGTCTTACATACATTTCTGACGCTCAAATTATGACAAATGTTTTATTTAAGCGCATGTTAAACAATCCTTTTTCTCAGGTAACTCCAAATTGTCGTGTTGCACTTCGAAACGACAGCTACACGCTTCACAAAATCCTGCCAAACAAAGTGGACCCGCTCGTCTCGCTGATGATGGTGGAGAAAGTGCCAGATTCAACATACGAGATGATCGGAGGACTGGATAAACAGATCAAAGAGATTAAGGAAGTGATCGAGCTCCCAGTCAAGCACCCAGAACTGTTCGAAGCTCTTGGAATTGCACAGCCTAAGGTGAGTGATAGGACTGTATTGTGTGAAGCCTTTTACTTCCATCTGCCGTCTGTTCGTGATCAGTAACTTGTGTCTGTGTGTTGATGATTGGTTGGTAGGGTGTGCTGCTGTATGGACCTCCTGGCACAGGAAAGACACTGTTGGCCAGAGCTGTTGCTCACCATACTGACTGCACCTTCATCCGAGTGTCGGGATCAGAGCTTGTGCAGAAGTTTATTGGAGAAGGTTAGCATACCAAGTGTTTATGAACGACATCATTATTTTAACGATACTTTTATTTTTGGCATCATCTTCACAGAGTGCATAGCATCGTTTTCATTAAGTAACGAATGGAGATAATATTTTCCTTAAGCAAGATTTTAGTATTGACTAGAGTGTGATTTGTAGGAGCCCGTATGGTGCGCGAGCTCTTCGTCATGGCCAGGGAGCACGCGCCGTCCATCATCTTCATGGATGAGATCGACTCCATCGGCTCGTCCCGACTGGAGGGAGGATCAGGAGGAGACAGTGAGGTGCAGAGGACCATGCTTGAGCTCCTAAATCAGCTGGATGGATTTGAGGCCACCAAAAACATTAAAGTAAGATACAAACATCTGTCACCTGTGTGACAACCTTGTGTGACATAAGCACATTTCGGCTTTAGCCAAGCTCACGGGCATGTAACGTGTTGTCTTGATTCATGGTTTGCATTAAATAATTTTGATGTATATATGATTGTTTTTCTCAGGTTATCATGGCAACAAATCGTATTGACATTCTAGACTCCGCCCTCCTTCGACCAGGTCGGATTGACAGGAAGATTGAATTTCCCCCTCCCAATGAAGAGGTCATTTGCTGCTCTGTTCTCAGGCTGTCCAAAATTCTTGTTTTGTTGTGTTTTTTAATAGTCTAGTATTGAATGTTGCAAGAGCTTCCAGCGACCTCATAAATGTGTGTCGTGTTCTCTTTAGGCCCGTTTGGACATTTTGAAGATCCACTCACGTAAAATGAACCTGACTCGTGGTATTAACCTGCGTAAGATTGCAGAGTTAATGCCAGGAGCGTCTGGAGCAGAGGTCAAGGTAAGGTCATCTCAGTTTGAACTTGATGAGTAATGAATTTCATTCATAAAAAAGCTTCATAATATACTCATTTATTTAAAATAAAGAAATGCACACACTTGTTAATGAAAAATGATTAAAAAGAATCTACCACTCAGAGTTAGCATGATTGTAAGCAGTGTTTTATTTGCGTTTGTCTGACAGGGTGTCTGCACTGAAGCAGGGATGTACGCCCTGAGAGAGAGGAGAGTCCATGTCAACCAAGAAGATTTTGAGATGGCTGTTGCAAAGGTATTAGGAAAAGGATTTTACTCCAGGTTTAAAAAATGTCCTAATGTTGTTTTGTGTATATCTCTAGTTTATCATTCATTTTCTTTTCACAGGTGATGCAGAAAGACAACGAGAAAAACATGTCCATCAAGAAACTCTGGAAATAGAAGTAGAGTCAGTGATTTACCTCTTTTTTTGTGTCTTCAAGTTGCTTTGTCATCACCCAAATGTATTCGAAATAAATTGTTTCCCACTTAGGATGATTTCTCACAGTTTTTTCTCGTATAAAAATGTACTCGATACGTTTCGATTTCCTGAGAGGTTCATCACTGTTCAAATTATTATTATAGAGATCAATCCATGCTTTATGTTTTTCAAATTAACAAGGAATTTGAATTACAACTAAAGACTAATTCTTTAACCAAAAAGCTTTATACCAGTGCCGGAAGAGGTAACAATGGCAACATCCTGCTGTGTTATAGCAGCCAGTTTGTCCACAAAATGTGACACTCATTTTTTACCTCATATTACCATAACACGCATCAAAATAAACCTTCTGTTGTATTTGGCAAACTGGAAGTTACGTAGAAACCCCTTTTCCAAGATTCATTCATAAATATGCAATATAATCCGTATAAAGTGAGACAACAATCTAATTTCAATAGTTTAAACAGAAAAGATGTTTTTAAAAATATGTCCATCTTTACAGAACACAGCATATGATCTTCATACCCGCACTTTCTTGAATTTCTTTATCTATGCTAATATACAATAAGTGCTGTCTAATCATTTAATCACAGCGTGTTGTGTAATGTCCTTCCAATGATACGGGTGGTGTGATTTCATGACCCACTTACACTCAAGTTTAACCTAAATTCTAAAGACCATTCAATGTTTTTAATTTCCTTTTTATAAAATCTCTTTCACTTTCTGGTTTATTTAGGAGTCTGTAATATATCCTTTATATATCGGTATACGCTCATTGAATAGATGGGAATTGGAACTTGTAAGTCAAATGTCTAGGTTTCTAACTGGTAAACATTTTCACCAATACATGATAAAATGCTTATTTTTAGTTCTGGTGGCTGATTGGTCAATACTCACTTGCCAATAAAAACTCGTTTCATCTGCATCTGTAAAGAGAATCCTGCGGGATTCTGCTAGTCACCTAGAATCACCATAACACAGGAAATAAGAAAACGTTCAAATGCATAAAAAACGACTTGAGAACTATGGGAAGAACTACATAGGTTTGAATAATTTAATAAACGTTTCTGCTTGATGCTAATACTAATACACGCTGTCGTTGTTGAACTTGAAAGTTTGATGAACATTTGTCACTGCAGGTGACTAAGTGCCTTTCAAACATTAATATTATTTCGAGTATCATTAAAATACACATAATAGTTAAAAATCTCTAAAAAATTATTGATATTGAGCACATAGTAATTCCTGTATTTTAACATTCAGAGGAAATCATGCTGAAAAATGACATTATTTACTACACATATAACATAATAGTTTCTATTTTATTTCTACTCACATGAGTTCAAATTATAATTCTGCATCTCATCCAAGACAAATACAATTTTGGAACAGAGCTAGAATTCAGAGCTATATGTTCTGAGTGATGCACAGGCCCGGTGTTTACAAACCCAACCCAGTGATGACTATGGCAAATAAGTGTCCCGCTCAAAGTCCTTCAAAGCATGTCAGTGAGAGGTTACAGCAGTTACAATACACCGAATTTACTGAAGTGAGTTTCCTTTTCTTAAGCTTTCGGTCAGATCGAGGAAAAACTGTAAGTACTGACGTTTGTCATTTACAGGCAAAACTGCACATATGACGAATGTAGACATGTAAAACTTTTGTAGATTTTAAAAGAATTCAGACTGAATGAAACACATGGTTGGTTATGTCATATCACTACTCGAGTACATTAGCCTGTAACTGACTCATGGATCAATGTATGCTTAATTCTGTGCATGCTGGAGAGTCTTATTCGGTTTTTCAGTCAGTGGTACTAATTGGATTATTATTTCAGGCAGAGCTGACAGACATTGATACGGTTTTATATTAAGCATGCTCATTATATTTCTCAAAAGTTTTTTTAAAAATCATATATATATTGATGTTGATTTGAAACTATCTCCACCAATAAGATTGAAGTGGTGTGTCAAGTAAAAATCAAAAACATAGCTTCTGTTCACAATGTGAAAGTGCATATCTGAATCAATATTTTCAAAACGATTTTCAAACGTTTTAAAATAAACATGAAATCAAACAGACTTTCAAGCGGTTAAAACACATACAGTTATGGGGTCTACATGAGGCTGTTTTTGGTGTCCTTTACGTTTTGATTTTTGTTTTCTGTCTGTCACAACAGCAATCTTGGTGCTCGTGTTTTGGTTATATCACACAGAATTTGACTTGGCGGTTTATCAGATAATACCTAATTTTACAGTTATATAGCCTGTTTTTACAAGCCAAACATAAAGGCCAAAATGAATTATTCACAGCGGTCTGTGTCTGTATGAATCAAAAAGTATGTGAATAATCCAACACATGCACACACCAGATTTTCATCTTTGTAAGTGGAACAAATGTCTTTTTGTTTTTGTTTCTTTGCAGACACTTCTGAACGATTTCATGGCTGATTATGTTTATTACTATATCCAGTAAGAATGACACAATGTTATATTATAATATAAACACATCATTTACAAATACAGAGCGAGAGTTCATTTTGTATACACAATAGACATTAAGTCCTGTTTCTCTCGTGATGTAGGACGTTTTTATCGCCGCTGCTGGTTTTGGCTCTGTGTCTGTGTATATTGAAGTACTGCTGCAGATTCTGCAGAACAGATGTCATGGACATGCACACCGACTCTGACCTGTCAATCAATGACCGTGTGTTTGTTATTCCTATTGACGAGAGAGATGAGCCCGACTATGAGGAAGAAACTGACTGCAGACCGCCACCGTATGATCTAGTGTGCCCTCCACCGTCCTACACAGAGGTACAGATCTGTCTCTTTATCGGTTTGTCAGCCCGTCTATCTGTCTTCATTCTGTCTACATACATCCCTGCTTTTTTACAGTGCGGCATGAAAATATATGCTCCCAGTGGTCAAGAAATTCTAAACACGGAGATCAATGCTTCTCATGGGTCAGTAGAGATACCGCCTCCACCCTACAGCCCACCTTTAGATCTGATGTCACAGACAACCCGCCAGCCAAGTGGCAGCTGAATGTGGATTTTTGTAGATGTGTTTTATACCACACCAACTTATGCATTTTACTGTAATATCTGTAATTCTGTAAGTTTACACCAACCAGACTTTCCTTGGAAAATCAATCAGAAAGCATGAACAACAGAATCAACTTTAATCAACAGGAGGTATATACAGCACATAGTTTTCCATTCCCTTATCACTGAAGACATGACGCAGTTTTTACCTTAATAAGGTAATTAACCAAAGTCTGTCGAGTTACTCAATAGGAGTCCTATATAGGAGTTTACGTCAGAGATAATGTTTATCATATACAGAAAAGATGGATGGATCTTGTGAACCTTGTCAAGAGATGTAAGCTTAAAGATCACCTTGAATTGGGCTTAACCTGAATAAATCAATAATTGTGTTTCTCTTATATTCATTTCTGTATTAAATTAGTATATATACACTCCTGTCTGCTGTATGTATTTCAAGTTTGGTTAATAACATTACATCTTATGGAGATTTCAGTGAGGGTTAACTTAAAATAAGCACATTACAAATTAAATTAAATATGATAAATGCTATCAAAGGACCAATAATGCATTTAAAACATTATGCTAATGTTTATTTGTACAACAGTTGTAAAACAATGCGAGTTGTGAAAAGGACTATATTAATAAATCTGACGAATTCAACTCTTAATAGTCCAATTATTGTTATTTTTGCCATAAAACATAAAGCTGTTAAAAGCTAAATGTTCTTTTTCACAGAAACAAAATACTTTAACAGGGAAGATGTGAAATAATTAGATGGCAATATAATTCAATTGTATTTTGTATCTGTGTATAACTGGTCAAGCAAGACACGTCCAATGGTTTCGGATGTTTTTATTTAAAGCAAATTGCAAAACTATTTAGCTGTTTATCACAGGTAAAATGCTTTCATCATGTGTTCCCTGTGAAGCCCGCACTGTTTACAATATTTTATAACGCACAAAATAAATACAATTCCGTTCACAAGCTTGGTTATTTATTTAATTTCATTATTTAAGCTTGATTGTTATTGTTGTTATTCTGTTAAACAAAAATAAATATTAACAATCTACTTGATTTTTTTGAGTAAATGTTTTTTGAAGAAAAGTTTTTTTTACTATAACATTGATGCACAACATGACATTTGTTCATCATTAATGTGAACGTGCTTTGATTGTTTGGCACAATTTAACAAACATATACAAAAATGTAAGAAGAAGCAAAAACATGTACATACAATATATACAGATAAAAAAATGGAAATTCTTTACCATACATAAATAAGATCATATTTCTTCCAATATTAATCATTCTTGGTGATGTGATTAAATGTTTAACTTCACATGGTTTTGAAGAACAGTATGTGGTTTGATGCAGGCAGGGGTGAAGTCATACGTGTTGAAGATTGTTGCTATACTAAACTACTCTCTTGATGATGCTTCATATATGATTTTAATCACACAATCAGAAATGCCATTTTCAATTCAATTTTACAAACACTGTTACTACACATAAACACACAAAAGTGAGACAAATGTACACAAATAGCTACATATGAAGATACACAAAAGTGTATGAGAATCATATAAAAATCCTTCAACACTTCACACAGCTATTTGTTTATTATGATGATGATTCTTTTGTTCTGAGCATATTGACCTCAACCGAAGAAATAATCCTGCAGTTCCCTGTTTGTGAAAATAATCTGACCATTCTGTCCACCCTTTATGTCTATTATGTGGCTGAACTGGTTTATCAAACTCATATGATTTATTTAACCAATCTGATTCGTTGATGCTGATGTTGTGTGTCATGCTGTCAAAACTCTTGAAAGTCAGCCCTGAAATAATAACAAGCCTGTCAAGACTTTTATATGTTCTCATCAAATTCTAAATGTAAAATCTTAATTCTTGTGTATCCCCACAGTAGTAGAGAAGTGTTATTAGAGCAATAAGACTCAACAAACAGTAGTCTACAATAAAACAACAATATAAAACAAAATCTATACAGACCCAAAGTCAATGATTTCTCATAAAAGTCTATTTAAGGTAATAACTGCAGTTGGGATTTTTTTAAAGGTCCTTTATAAACATCTAGCAGATGGTGTAAATAAAGTCATTTCAACTACACTGTAAAACTTATAAAAAAATATTTTCTTTCATAAAACAAGACTAAATATCTTAGGTCACTTTTCTTTTCTTGATAAGTAAACGTATCGTTATTTGAGAAGATCTAAATATTTTTACTAGAAAACAAAACAAAAACACTTAGGAAGAATGTCAGTTTTTGCATGTTGCTGTGCTTATACCAGTAATGAGACTAGTCTCTTCTTGCTCATTTTGAATCTCAAAAGTCAAAGTGTTTTCATTTTCAATAAATTAAAGTTTAATTAATAGTACTAATAGGAAAATATTAAATAGTATTTAAATCTACAGTAAGTTACTGGCTAACCTGCTGCAAAATTACAGCAATATTTTACAGTGTATTTTAAGTAAGTACAGAGGATTGAATACAATAACTGAGCTTTGTCATTGCACGGTCACATTTGTTTCATACTAATAACTTTTTTCATGTTGTATGTTAAAGGGGTCATATGACACGGCTAAAACGAACATTGTGGGTCTTTTTTAGATGTAATGCAATGTGTTTACACGATTTAAGGTTCAAAAGCGCTGCATTTTCCACATACTGTGCATGTTTGTATCTCCTCTTTGCTCCGCCTCTCTGAAAAGCGCAGATTATTGACGAAGCTCATCGCTCTGAAAAGAGAGCTGTGCTATGATTGGCCAGTTAACTAGTGTGTAGTGATATGTGGAATACTGCAAGCGTGTAAGCGAAATGTAACGCCTCTCACCATATTTGGAACATCAGATTCCTCTTCAATTGTACTCACAGGTACGCCCAGCTGACTTACGTAAATATTTGGTCGGTCTTAGTCAAGTCATACCACCAACTGATGTAGATTTGTGGGGGTGTGGTTACACGAGGTGTTTCAGGCAGGTCTGGGTGAGCATTCGCTTTTAGATAGAATGCATCCTTTGTTACCACACTTTCATTTTGGGAATTTTACGTGTCTACTACAAGTTTAAAGGAGTTTTATCCTCTGCTGCACACTGTAAACATTTTTTGAATAAAAATAAGAAGCCAACCAATTGCAAGCACATTTTAGAGTTAACTCAACAAACAGTCACTGAAGTCCACCCAACTTAAAAAAATGTTTAACAAGGCGTCAGTTGTCACAATATAGTCAAGTTTACCTAATGAACAACAGAACAAAATATTTTTTGTTGGCTGAACATAAATTTATCTATGAGAATAGACAATTTAGATGATATAAAAAATGTGGATTTAGAGATCGTTTGAAATTGATAGATGAAGACGTCTCAGCGCTGAAAGATGTCGGACATGAGCCGCAATATGTCAAAAGCCGCAATATGTGCAATAAGTCAAACTGAGTTGTATATGTATATGCCAGCAAGAACTAAAATACTTATCTTTACAAGAAAAAACAAAAAAAAACAGAATTGAACATTGTCCAATGCATCTCTGGGAGCTTTCAAACTCTTACTATATTGTTTATTCTGATTACAATGTTTTGCTAGTTGGGCAAACTTTCTGACACATCTGGCCCAAAACTTGAGAATCTAAGTTCAATCAACAAAGTAATCTTTGTTAGAAACATATTTAGGCTAATTTTGTTTAGTATATCCAAAACAATAATTTGACTCCTTTAACCATAAATCCTACTTAACTGCCTTCGTAGAGAGAACATTTTGCAAGTTGGATTTACAGGAGGATATTTCTTTTGGATTCAGCCTATATTTGTTTTTGTGTATTATATATTTTTTTGCTCTTTATAACATATGTATATTTTTTCAATTTGTGAAATCTTATCGATTTCATTGCTAAATCAATGATGTCTTTACATGTCAACTGTAAAAGAAAGTGGATTGTGATGTGGGACAGAAACTTCACTTTGTTGGTGGTGATTCCATTGAGGTGCCAGAAACTGTAGGTTTCTAAAAGATCATGTAAAAGCAGATGACTGTGTGTTAACTATAACTAACAAGATTAAAAATCTTTAGAACTGATATAATTTTAACATAATGATGATATACAATGTGTGAAGAAAAATTATTCTAGGTTTGTAGGCACTGCCAAGATTGTGCCATATACAGTAACTGACCTAACACAAAATATCAAAAGTGTATTCTGAAAGTTTCGGAGAGAGAGACCATCCTCAATTTAATTCACATTTATTTGTAAAGCACTTTGCATATCGTTTCAAAGTTTTCGATTTTCAAAGTTTTCGATTAGACGACTTTCATTTCAAAGATTCAAAGACAGTTGCAATCCTAAATCATTATAATATGAGAGGATAACAGAAAATACTATCCAGTAGAAAATATATGCCTAGTGTTTACAGCTAGCAAAACGAATACGCATTTTAAGTAATGATAACGGCATCATAAAAGGTCTTCATAATGTGTCACAGTTCTGCCTATCTTGGTTGATTAATTCCTGGTCTTGAGGCAGAACCAAAACAGAATCCTCTGTTTCATGTGGGGAGAGACATTTTGGACCTTTTGGCCTTCCATACTCTCCCCGAGTCTCGTCTGTGTTTCCCGCCCTTTCCGTCTCATTAGCTTCCCCTTAGTGTTAGATCTGTGTCACCTGGTCCCTAATTAATTATCCTGTGTTTTGTCTCCCTATAAAACATCCTCATGTTTCATTGTCCTGTGCGGGTTCATTGTATGTTCCTGTATGCTGTACGTTTACCTTGCCTGTATGCTGTTTATTGTGCCTTGTCTGCCAAGTTCCTGTTTCACCCCAGTCTTAGTAAGTGTTTAAGTTTAGTTTATATTAAGTGTTGTTTAGTCTAGTGTTATTCAGTTCTGGTTTTTGTTGTTAGTTTTACAGTCTTGTTTTACACCATCGTGGGTCTTTGTTTTGTGTTCGTTTATTTAATAAACCTGTTCAACCCCTGTACCACCGTGCCTGCCTGCAATTGGGTTCTCCTGCCTTGTCTCTCCCAGTGAGATCCTTGACCTAATGAACCGGCACAGGACAATGAAACATGAGGATGTTTTATAGGGAGACAAAACACAGGATAATTAATTAGGGACCAGGTGACACAGATCTAACACTAAGGGGAAGCTAATGAGACGGAAAAGGCGGGAAACACAGACGAGACTCGGGGTGAGTATGGAAGGCCAAAAGGTCCAAAATGTCTCTCCCCACATGAAACCGAGGATTCTGTTGTGGTTCTGCCTCAAGACCAGGAATTAATCAACCAAGATAGGCAGAACCGTGACAATGTGTGCATGGGAACAAAAAAGCAAATGGAAAATAATTGGATAAATATATCCTGTGTTTAAAGCTAATAGATGATAGTGATTAAACTAATAACAATATCATGTACATAAAGAACAATAAATGAAAGGAAAGTACAACCACACAAAGGAAATGCTTTAAAGTTGCACTCAGTGATGATGTGTGGAGTAGAAACACAGACACATGATAATGTTTAATGAAGTTTTGATATCAAATTTTAAGTGAAATTTGTTGAGATCGTTCAGGCTATGAACAACATCATAATACTGCTGAACATAAGTTTAGGTGCACATTCGTAAGAATCAACTAATTTGTGGAATGTCTGCTGTATCTGAATCCTCTGGCTGACTGTTTATTGCATTTGTTCATGAGGAGCGATGTCGCTGGTATAATAATCTCTGCGCTGCTGTTGTAGATCAAACACACAACAGATTACAGTCCAATACACAACCAGATCAACACAATCATCATCATAATAAACCAACAGCTGTGTGAAATGTTTGAGGACCTTCATATGATACTGTTCATATCTTGATGTGTATTTGAGTATATTTGTCTGTCTGACATGTTATTTATGTGTAGTAGTAACAATGTTGAACTTAAAATGACGTGTCTGATTGTAGATGTGTAATTAAAATATACTGTATATGAAGCATCTCTTTGACAATACATCATCAAAAGAGTAGTTTGATAGTTTGAAAAAGACTAAGAGATTTTACACACACACTGAAATATTACTATGACTGTGTAATCTACTGGATCTTCATCATTCATGTCATCTTTTCACTCGATTTTCAAAATAATTATTTTTCACTTTTGTTTATTCATTTAATGTTTTTAGAATAGATTTGATTTAAATGCTATACTGTAGCCTGTAACTTGAGATGTTTCTGCTTTTATCTGACAGGAATTAAAACTGTAATAGTATATTGTTTTTTACACGTGTCAATAAACAAACATAATCATCTATGAGCTCTGACGCTTCACTTTACTGATCTCCCTCTTATTCTGCAACCCAAACTGTCTCTCACACACTTTTGAATATTAGCACTTTAATATTAGTTTGTTGCATGTTTATAATGTTTTGTGAGTGATTAAGCATTTTGCAAACAAAATGAGTTGGACAAATAAGCAATCGAGAAAAACTGACAGATGTTGTTAGTGATGTTGTTACAGTGAACTACAACTTAAAACAAGTGTATGTCTTGTTTGTTTGTAGAATTTAGCTAATATAGATTTTGGGTTAACGATAAGTCACATACAAATATATATCTATTTATTCAATGTTACAAATATTCGCTAGATGAAGCTTTAAATTCATTTGTGTTACAGTGAACAATCACATTATTATTTCATTACGCATTAGCTCTTGTGTCAAAACTCAAAATCAGAAGTATAAATGTAATGTTAAATTGATTCAATTGTTATTTTGGTTAATATGACGTGATGATAAATATGCACTTTGTACTTGAAATCATGGCGAGTAGGCTAATCAAATTGTGTGTGTTTTTCAAAGACAATAGAATTAGAATAGAAAGTTAATGTACAGTACACGTATTGTGGTAAACAGGAGCACGTATGAGTGTTCCTTTTCGAGAGAGGTCTCTCTACACCTTACTGAAACGTTATTGAATAACGCCAGTGGAAATGAAAATGTAACTGGCCAATGTGGTACAAGACGGCGCTTAGGGGGTTGGTCACCACCCCTATATATTACACCGTCTAGACCACATAACCTTAGAATCTTTCTCCTTCACTTACCTTTGCGTGCTGTTGAGGATACACCCAGGAGACGAGGAAGGACTAGGATCCTCCTACTCGAGTGTTCCAGCATGCCCGTGTGTGCCTTATCTTCCGGGGCCCATTGACCCACAGGACACGCATGCATACTGCGTACTCAGAGTGCCTGACTGCCATCAGCGCCGATTAGAGTCCTGTTTGGCGCATCAGGGATGACCTCATGTAGCTGACAGCTTCCGACAAGCAAGTTTGCTTCCATCATCCACGATGAAGGCTCTGCTGAACAGATGCGTGTGAATGCCTCGAGCCGTTGGCTCAGTAACACATCTATCACAAAACAACAATAAAAAAATTATATTACTAAAACATTCTTATGACATGTGATTAATGCAAACATCAGTCAAAAACATTATCAGACTGTGATAAGTGATGGATCAACAGCTTTGATAAGTCCTCACCTATACAAGTAAACAAATTATAACAGGCAGTGGCTTTATCTAGCGCTGATATGCAGAAATAATGCAAACAAACTGACCAGAGGTTCATCAGCCACAGGTCCTGTGCAGTCGGTTCGGCCTACACCAATGAGACAGCAGGTGTCTGGAGGATTCACAGAGGGGATTGTGGGTTACTCTGGTTCTGCATAGGAAAACAGTGCACTTGTGATTCAAACTAGACGTATGAGATTATTTGATAAAAGCTGGATATTGAAAACATATACAGTGAAGTTTGATAGTATGAAACAGTTTTCCGTCATCCTGGTGTGTCCACATTACATGGCCATACTCAGACACAATGAATGGTTGCACACTTTGTTATTCGATGAATATTTTAGGTAGTAATAAGGTAGTCATAAAGAATAACTATGTAACATTATGTTTCTCTGAATCAAACGTGAGGGCTAAAACTGTTATCAACAAACTACACAAACATCTGCAGAAACCTCATCCAGATGTTCTTATGCTCATTGTGCACAATGTTGTGTCTTTTCAATGGTTTTCTTTTCTATTCAAAAGAAGATCAAGACTCCAAAGCACTCAAACAGATCTTTAGTCCTCTTAAACACATGAGCTGTGTGGTTAAGTTATGGTTTATGAAAATAAAGAATTAACAAAGGTGTAAATATACAACTAATGAAACGACTGTGAATTAACATGACAATGTAACTATAAAGTAAAGTCACATGATTTGTCTATCAAATGTAATATTGGAGTTAAGCAATCAAAGCACAGAGCACAAAATGGCGGAACCACTCGTCTTATATTAGTCAATATATTAGACAAATGAATAAAACACGATTACAAACTGCTTAAATATCCACAGAGGAGATATACGCTTATTTACTGCCATCCTTATTACACTGGGATTAAACAAATAACTACAGGATAATGATCGTCATTGACAACTAACATATTAAAACACAAAGTCACAAATAACTAGAAACTCAGCAGCAAAACACTGCACAAAAAAAATCACAATTCAAGCAGATCAGATTCAGTCTATACTGTGCGTGCGCGCACCCGCGGTGGAACAGATTGACAATCTCTATCAACAGGTGCGTGCAGACCACATGCATTACTCTAAACATTTATATAGGTATGTGCAGTGCACTGGGTTCGAACCCGCGATCTTATGTTATTACCGCAATGCTCTCACCACTGAGCAACAGGAAAGCGTTTAAAAAATAACACACGCATGCATTATAAATATAATGAAATAGCATAAAGTTATAAATACTCAACATTTAAATTTCCCTAATATTATATTTCCAAGTATTGTATCACATCAGCTCCGCCATTCACTTGCGTGCGTTTTTATTGGGAACGTTGCCACCACTAATATGGCGGCGCCGTACGTTAGACGTAAGATCCAGCAACCAACGCATTGTCTAAATATTTCTTATATCTATGGGGTTTACGACATATTAACACATCGGTAAAAATGAAAATATTTTTTAAAGTAGAGGAGCTGCGAGCCAACAACACACCATTCCACACTGGTATTCAACAACAGTCTTTCCCTCCCTAACTCATATTCATCCGCCAACACCCACCTTGATACGAGTCTTGAGTGAACCGAGTCTCTCCTGAGTCACTCTCGGGTTCTCATTGACTCGTATCAGACAATACTGTCCCTGTATCCAGTGTATACTAACAACTAACACCAGCTCGCAGCTCCTCTAATAATCGACTATTGTCGCCAGCTATTTATACTACTAAAAAGTAACACCTGTTTCATTAATGGTATTTTTTGAATATATTGATTTCACACTTTAGAAGCGGAATTCATCAGAAATTGATTTGTTATACACATTACTACTCAAAACGGAACTTCAAACATAACTATATTAATAAGTGACAATAAAAACATCCCCAAAACAGCTCCCAGGCCTGGGTCATTAATTATTCAAAACGACAGCCAATGAGAAGTCCCCAACAGCAGACCTAGCAATGTGTTACAATTAAAATAGCTTTTGTAAAATATAGTTGTTAAATAATTTAAAAGAACCTGTTTTTACATTATAACAACAAGTGTGTTGAAGTCTTGAGACAATAATGAGATTGAAGGAGAGGATATTTGGCGTAATGTTATGTGAGTAAAGGAGATCACAGCAGCAGTCGAGTGAATTACAGTTAAACGGGTTACTATTTATACCTTTTTCATCTTTTATATGTGTATCATCTATGTCGGATTATGGGAATATTTTAGGATTCTCGTAATGTGTCCGTGTGCGGCTTCAATGTGATATTTGCAGTATGTCCATTACACTGACGTACAAATTAAAGCCAGATTCGTCACAAACACAGATGTCACACAAAACACAAAAGTCTTTGTAAAACACCATTTACTTACAATAGAACGACGTCGAGTATTGAATATGATATAAAATCCAAACACATAATCCTCAGTGACAGACAAACCGGTTGTGATTCCCTGATAGAAAATGGCGGCACCAGCAATTAGGCGGGAAAGCGCGTGCACACCTCGTGAAGGACGAAATTATTAGTGCTCTACAAAATCTTTGTTCTTGTCACGCGATTGTTTTTTCTCAGAGTTTTGTGGTTTATCATTTAGATTTACTTTTAGGCTTCTATACTTGCTCATACGAAAATTCACCAAGAGTACTAGCGACTATAATAAAAAAGCAATAAGGAATATTTATTTTGAAGAGTCAAAGGTTTACATACATCTAGCAGAATCTAAAAATGTTTTGAATTATAGTCCTGCTCTCAATATGTCACATAACAGATGTTACATCATCCATAACACAGAATATGAATTTAATCAATTAATTAATATTCTGCGAGTTTCCTTTGATGTTTGGTGAAAAGTATAATATATTTCATGTTGATAGCTGTATTTTGTTGTCCAATTTTGTTGATTAACTGCATGAATTGTTTGCTTTTGTTGCAGGTTTTTTTAATGTTTTTTGAGTGAAGAAGGATTTTTACAAACAAAATGTGTCGTTTTGATAAATAAGCTTCAGTTACAGCCTCTGTGTGTTAATTGATTTGAGAATGTGATGTCAGAGTGCACAAATGTTTAAGCAATAGAGAAAAACTGTGACAGATGTTATTACTATAAACTTCAAATCAGTGTATGTTTGTAGAATTAAGATATTAAAAATCTGGGGGACTATTAATAGTCAGATTACAAAAAATCATATTCAGTGTAACAAACAAGTTGTTTAGGATAATATAGTATGTAGTTATTCGATATGTCCGCTAGATGGAGCTACACATTAATGTGTGTAATAGTGAACAAATAGTTCAAGCTCCTGCGTCAAAACTTAAAATCTACTCAAGTCGTCCAATTTTGTTGATTGACTAAATGAATTTTAATATTTGCTTTTGTTGCATGTTTATAATGTTTTGTGAGTGATTAAACACGTATTGTGGTAAACAGGAGCATGTATGAGTGTACTGGGCTAAAACTCTCTTGGGAGCGCGCTTCCGTCGCATGCACGCGCCTCAACAGTGTTTACGATTGAAAGCGCGAAACTCGCACCGAGTGTTTCTCTACATTCATAACTTGCCAGTAAATCTTTAATTTGATCTTGAATTGTGTTTCTTATCAAATAACCTGAAAGAGTGAGATTTGACTTTTATATACAATAAATAAACAGGCTATAAATTTCAGTCATTACCTTGATTATTTAATTAATTAAATAATTTAAGCGTTATTATTACTATCGAATACTCATACGATTCTTTGAATTGTTATTATTTTTGTCATAAAAATGTATAATAAAAAATATATTATTTTAGATGCAAAATATTTGTAAAGGACAGTACGTTACGTAGTTTGATGCCGCCATGACGTCATATTGACGTTAATCACTGCGTGAAGTTGTACGTGCAGAAGATCGTGGCGATAAAAAAACTTCGTTTGTTATTCGATAGATATTTTGTTTTTGCTCTTAACTTTTTTTGTGAATTTACATGAATTCACTCCGTCATTTAAACATGAGGAACGTGGACAAAACGACTCTCCAGACGCAGAAACTGCCGTGTTTCATCATCACAGGTAACCCTACAAAAAACACTAGTTACAAACAAAACCGGTGGTCTGGTCTTAGCTGGTCTCCCGACCTGGTTCTATAGCTGATAAAAAGCTGTTGAAGGAGGCTCGTTTCGGACACTTTTTTAGTTGTTCAATCCGGTTTAAACCGGTTCTCCACCCTGACCAGCTGAACTCTGGGCTGCGATGTTTACCTTTTATTACTCGGCGGACCGGCAGGGGTCACAGTCTAATGTGTCCCGCTATTGTTTTAAACGAACCCAAAATGTTTTTACACTTCACAAAACAACATAAATATATTCAAAGTTGGTCGCCTTGTTTTATCAAAGCGTCTGTCAATCACAGTCCCGGGAGTGCCCCGCCCCCTCAGAGAAACACTAAGGTTGAAAGTTTATTGAGTTTTTATATAAAGTTAATTACACTGTGATCTTAACAATTGTATAGTCACTTCAAACTTTAACTTTTAATGTTTTGCCTTGTTTTTAATGTAGTTATTAAATATGTATCACAGGTAAAAGGCTTTCTGCCAGACCTTCTGGAGCTTCTTCATCAGAGATTGGACAGAAGACAGCTAGAACTTCCTTCTTGCCTGAGATTGTGCAGAAGTCATCTTCAGATGGAAGACCTGCAGGCCGTCGAGGGCTGAGAGCTCCTTCAGATTTGACTGTCTTGTCAGATGTAAATCAGAGAGATTCTCCATGTAAGTCTGGCAGGACCAACACATTCCTTCCACCTTTACCTCGGCTGCACAGTCTTGCGAGTCAACCAGCCCGGATGGACGACTCTACATTCAAAAGAAGCAAAACCATGCGGAGGGTCCCTGACAACATGTCTGTTTTAAAACCATTGTGTGTTTCTATTGAGCCTATCACCCGCCCACAGAAAACAGGCAATGCTTTTACGGAGAGACCACGGCTGCCCAGTCTTGTGAGTCAACCAGTCAGTGTGGACGACTCTATATTCAAAAGAAGAAAAACCATCGGGAGGATGCCTGAAGACATGTCTGATTTTGAACCATCGTGTGTCGCTATAAAGCCTATCCCTCGCCCTAAGAAAACAGGCAATGCTCTTACGAAGAGACCACGGCTGCCCAGTTTTGTGAGTCAACCAGTCAGTGTGGACGACTCTACATTCAAAAGATGTAAAACCATCGGGAGGATGCCTGACCAAATGTCAGTTTTTGAACCATCGTGTGTCGCTATAAAGCCTATCCCTCGCCCTAAGAAAACAGGCAATGCTTTGCAGAGACCAGGCTGCAGTGCCTATCCATGTCATGACACCTCATCAGATCGACTGACTGTCCTTAAGTCCACAAGAAGAAAGGAAATCCTATTTTGTTGGACATAATTTTTGACTTTTCTGTATTTAAGATTTACCCGACTGCTTTGGATTAAAAAAAATCTTGTGTGCATCAAAAACATTTTACTGTGCATCATAAAAATCTTGTGTGCATCAAAAACATTTTACTGTGCATAAAAAAGCTTGTGTGCATCAAAAACATTTTACTGTGCATTAAAAAGCTTGTGTGCATCAATAAAGATGCACTCTTTATAATAAAGACCTTTCAAGAAGATCTTGTGTGTGTGACTTGTTGCTTTACAAACACAAAGATATTAACCATAGTGAAACTGTTGTCATTCACATTGTGTTTTATTTACAAATAGTGAACAAATGTAGGTTTTGACATCAATATTCTATTGCTGTGCTTGAACTCATGTTGGTTTCTAAACACAATCTGTGTTTCCTTTTACTGCAGCGCAAATGCTAAAAGATGTGAGCCGAGTTAAACCTTCACACAGTTTGTGTATTCTGAAAAGTAAAGAATTGATTTAGATCAACTTAAATACATGATAAAGTAATAGTATTGGATTTGGTTTAATCATTAATAATAAATAAATAAATGATTTATTAATGATACAATTGTAATATTGTTATGTCAAAACAAACATTATAAGATATAGTTTACAGTTTAATCACAGATCCTTTCCAAATATGTTCAATAGGATGGTTTAATGAGTGACTCTGGCATAAACTGACAATTTAAATCAAATAAACTTATTTTTAGACACATCAACCTGCAGAGCCGCAAAGGCAAACCTGAATATTTCTAACCAGTGGAGAATATGAAGTTAGTAATCGGGTTTCTGACCACATCACCACTTCTGACTATCTGTAATCTCATAGATTCTATAAATTCTGCCCTCATGACACTGTTGACCTGGTGCTGTGAAACAATACGATTCTTCAGCTCTGAATAGAAACACTCAAAAATCATCTAATGTGTTGAAATTGTAGCCTTGTTTCACAGCTTTGCTAGATTAATGTTCAGCAGCATAAGTGTGTCTGTGTCTGTCGCGTCTCTCAGATCAGATCCCGACCTTTTCAGAATATTGAGTGCGCTGTTTCAGTTGTAAGTAATGTTCAGATATTGAAGAATGGTCAGAAACAAAAAAGCACATTTATTCAGTGTAACAAACAGGTTAAGTGTAGTTCTGTATAAATATAGTTCTTCTATATATCCACTAGATGGGGGTTCATATTCATTTGAATCATTGTGAACAATCGCACTATTTCATTACACATAGAAGCTCTTGTGTCTGAACTCAAAATCTTACTCAGTTGAAAATGTCAAAACAAAACAAGGTATAAACGTTACGTTTATTGATTAACTGAAAAAGTTAACGAACAGTGCAAGTATCCTGGTTAACAGGATGATGTATGTGTGTTCTGGATGAAAACTCTATTGGAGCGCTGTGGGAGCACTACACGCAGCTCAACAGTGTATTCCATAGAAAGAGCGAAACTCACAGTTTATTACTGTATATACCCGAACAGACCCACAGCATCTCCATCCTCCATATCTGTGAACTTCATGATGACAATCTGCTTGTCTGTGTTGTTTTCATCTGTATGAGATACAAAATCAGAAATGAACCAGCAATAAAGGCACAGAAATGTTATTATAAATATTGACCCTGAATGAAATAAATTTATTCTTTACAGAAAATGCAGCAGGGTTGTTTTAGTCATGTGGATGAAATCACAAACCCGTTTCTCTCCTCCTCAGGGTCGTTCAGATATGAGTGTGGACTTCTGTTCAGATTGGCGTTATCAGTTCTACTAAAATGATGAGAATTCGTGCGGGTCTTAAGTTTCTGTGAGATATATCAATAATCTGATGAAGGGAATTAAGGTAATATTACATTTTCCTGAATTAGTCATGATTTTATTTGAGCATATCACAAATGTGTTTAAAGTGAAACATACCTTTAATATTCCATTGAGCATGGCTTGTACAGATGGTTTAATGTAGCAGCTGCTGGTGATCATGAAGAGGGTGAACTGGAAATATCCGCCCAGACCTGAATGTGTGCCACTCATCACCACATTGTCCTGTCTTTAGAGATCTCTGTACTTCACTGTCAGCTCTCGCAAAACCTGCGCTGGTTTCACATCAATGTTCATGAAAATCTGAGATCATAGTTGGTCTTGATAAGTGAAGGATCGACAGCTTTGATAAGTCCTCACCTATTCAAGTAACCAAAGTATAACAGGCAGTGGCTTTATCTAGCGCTGATATGCAGAAATAATGCAAACAAACTGACCAGAGGTTCATCAGCCACAGGTCCTGTGCAGTCGGTTCGGCCTACACCAATGAGACAGCAGGTGTCTGGAGGATTCACAGAGGGGATTGTGGATTTCTCTGGTTCTGCATAGGAAAACAGTGCACTTGTGATTCAAACTAGACGTATGAGATTATTTGATTTAAGCTGGATATTGAAAATTTATACAGTGAAGTTTGATAGTATGAAACAGTTTTCCGTCATCCTGGTGTGTCCACATTACATGGCCATACTCAGACACAATGAATGGTTGCACACTTTGTTATTCGATGAATATTTTAGGTAGTAATAAGGTAGTTATAAAGAATAACTATGTAACATTACGTTTCTCTGAATCAAACGTGAGGGCTAAAACTGTTATCAACAAACTACACAAACATCTGCAGAAACCTCATCCAGATGTTCTTATGCTCATTGTGCACAATGTTGTGTCTTTTCAATGGTTTTCTTTTCTATTCAAAAGAAGTTCAAGACTCCAAAGCACTCAAACAGATCTTTAGTCCTCTTAAACACATGAGCTGTGTGGTTATGTTATGCTTTCTGAAAATAAAGAATTAACAAAGGTGTAAATATACAACTAATGAAACGACTGTGAATTAACATGACAATGTAACTATAAAGTAAAGTCACATGATTTGTCTATCAAATGTAATATTGGAGTTAAGACAAACATTACAATCACAACACAGAGCACAAAATGACGGAACCACTCGTCTTATATGAGTCAATATATTAGACAAATGAATAAAACACGATTACAAACTGCTTAAATATCCACAGAGGAGATATACGCTTACTTACTTCCATCCTTATTACACTGGGTTTAAACAAATAACTACAGGATAATGATCGTCATTGATAATTAACATATTAAAACACAAAGTCACAAATAACTAGAAACTCAGCAGCAAAACACTGCACAAAAAAATCACAATTCAAGGAGATCAGATTCAGTCTATACTGTGCGTGCGCGCACCCGCGGTGGAACAGATTGACAATCTCTATCAACAGGTGCGTGCAGACCACACCCCTCTGTGACAATACTGCCACCTTCTGTTAAAGTCATGCAACTAAGACCTGTGTACAGTCACAACAAACTTCATCAAGACAACAAGTCACGAGCGATAAACCTCCGAGGCTTCTCAGGACAGCCCTCATGTGTTCTCATTCACACCAGCCAATAAAGTGAGAGAGAGCCGTATCACAAACACACAGTGACACTGCGCGATGTGTAAAAACCTCAACATTTACATTTGGCAGAAGCTTTTCTCAAAACTTAAGTTTAAATAAGCTTAAAATGCATTACTCTAAACATTTATACATTTATATAGGTATGTGCAGTGCACTGGGTTCGAACCCGCGATCTTATGTTATTACCGCAATGCTCTCACCACTGAGCAACAGGAAAGCGTTTAAAAAATAACACACGCATGCATTATAAATATAATGAAATAGCATAAAGTTATAAATACTCAATATTTAAATTTCCCTAATATTATATTTCCAAGTATTGTATCACATCAGCTCCGCCATTCACTTGCGTGCGTTTTTATTGGGAACGTTGCCACCACTAATATGGCGGCGCCGTACGTTAGACGTAAGATCCAGCAACCAACGCATTGTCTAAATATTTCTTATATCTATGGGGTTTACGACATATTAACACATCGGTAAAAATTTAAATATTTTTTAAAATAGAGGAGCTGCGAGCCAACAACACACCATTCCACACTGGTATTCAACAACAGTCTTTCCCTCCCTAACTCATATTCATCCGCCAACGCCCACCTTGATACGAGTCTTGAGTGAACCGAGTCTCTCCTGAGTCACTCTCGGGTTCTCATTGACTCGTACCAGCCAATACTGTCCCTGTATCCAGTGTATACTAACAACTAACACCAGCTCGCAGGTATATTTTTTGAATATATTGGTTTCACACTTTAGAAGCGGAATTCATCAGAAATTGATTTGTTATACACATTACTACTCAAAACGGAACTTCAAACATAACTATATTAATAAGTGACAATAAAAACATCCCCAAAACAGCTCCCAGGCCTGGGTCATTAATTATTCAAAACGACAGCCAATGGGAAGTCTCCACAGCAGACCTAGCAATGTGTTACAATTAAAATAGCTTTTGTAAAATATTGTTGTTAAATAATTTAAAATAACCTGTTTTTACATTATAACAACAAGTGTGTTGAAGTCTGGAGACAATAATGAGATTGAAGGAGAGGATATTGAAAGAGATCACAGCAGCAGTCGAGTGAATTACAGTAAAACGGGTTACTATTTATATCTTTTTCATCTTTTATATGTGTATCATCTATGTCGGATTATGGGAATATTTTAGGATTCTCGTAATGTGTCCGTGTGCGGCTTCAATGTGATATTTGCAGTATGTCCATTACACTGATGTACAAATTAAAGCCAGATTCGTCACAAACACATATATCACACAAAAGTCTTTGTAAAACTCCATCTACTCACCACTGAAGGACGTCGAGTATTGAATATGATATTAAATCCAAACACATAATCCTCAGTGACAGACAAACCGGTTGTGATTCCCTGAAAGAAAATGGCGGCACCAGCAATTAGGCGGGAAAGCGCGTGCACACCTCGTGAAGGACGAAATTATTAGTGCTCTACAAAATCTTTATTCTTGTCACGCGATTGTTTTTTCTCAGAGTTTTGTGATTTATCATTTAGACTTTGGAATTAAATGTTTTAGCTCCTATACTTGCTCATACGAAAATTCACCAAGAGTACTAGCGACTATAATAAAAAAGCAATAAGGAATATTTACTTTGAAGAGTCAAAGGTTTACATACATCTAGCAGAATCTAAAATTTTTTTGAATTATAGTCCTGCTCTCAATATGTCACATAACAGATGTTACATCATCCATAACACAGAATATGAATTTAATCAATTAATTAATATTCTGCGAGTTTCCTTTGATGTTTGGTGAAAAGTATAATATATTTCATGTTGATAGCTGTATTTTGTTGTCCAATTTTGTTGATTAACTGCATGAATTGTTTGCTTTTGTTGCATGTTTTTTAATGTTTTGTGAGTGAAGAAGGATTTTTACAAACAAAATGTGTCGTTTTGATAAATAAGCTTCAGTTACAGCCTCTGTGTGTTAATTGATTTGAGAATGTGATGTAGAGTGCACAAATGTTTAAGCAATAGAGAAAAACTGTGACAGATGTTATTACTATAAACTTCAAATCAGTGTATGTTTGTAGAATTAAGATATAAGAAATTCTGGGGGACTATTAATAGTCAGATTACAAAAAATTATATTCAGTGTAACAAACAAGTTGTTTAGGATAATATAGTATGTAGTTATTCGATATGTCCGCTAGATGGAGCTACACATTAATGTGTGTAATAGTGAACAAATAGTTCAAGCTCCTGCGTCAAAACTCAAAATCTACTCAAGTCGTCCAATTTTGTTGATTGACTAAATGAATTTTAATATTTGCTTTTGTTGCATGTTTATAATGTTTTGTGAGTGATTAAACACGTATTGTGGTAAACAGGAGCATGTATGAGTGTACTGGGCTAAAACTCTCTTGGGAGCGCGCTTCCGTCGCATGCACGCGCCTCAACAGTGTTTACGATTGAAAGCGCGGAACTCGCACCGAGTGTTTCTCTACATTCATAACTTGCCAGTAAATCTTTAATTTGATCTTGAATTGTGTTTCTTATCAAATAACCTGAAAGAGTGAGATTTGACTTTTATATACAATAAATAAACAGGCTATAAATTTCAGTCATTACCTTGATTATTTAACTAATTAAACAATTTAAGCGTTATTATTACTATCGAATACTCATACGATTCTTTGAATTGTTATTATTTTTGTCATAAAAATGTATAATAAAAAATATATTATTTTAGAAGCAAAATATTTGTAAAGGACAGTACGTTACGTGGTTTGATGCCGCCATGACGTCATATTGACGTTAATCACTGCGTGAAGTTGTACGTGCAGAAGATCGTGGCGATAAAAAAAATCTTCGTTTGTTATTCAATAGATATTTTGTTTTTGCTCTTTACTTCTTTTGTGAATTTACATGAATTCACTCCGTCATTTAAACATGAGGAACGTGGACAAAACGACTCTCCAGACGCAGAAACTGCCGTGTTTAATCATCACAGGTAACCCTACAAAAAACACTAGTTACAAACAAAACCGGTGGTCTGGTCTTAGCTGGTCTCCCGACCTGGTTCTATAGCTGATAAAAAGCTGTTGAAGGAGGCTCGTTTCGGACACTTTTTTAGTTGTTCAATCCGGTTTAAACCGGTTCTCCACCCTGACCAGCTGAACTCTGGGCTGCGATGTTTACCTTTTATTACTCGAAGGACCGGCAGGGGTCACAGTCTAATGTGTCCCGCTATTGTTTTAAACGAACCCAAAATGTTTTTACACTTCACAAAACAACATAAATATATTCAAAGTTGGTCGCCTTGTTTTATCAAAGCGTCTGTCAATCACAGTCCCGGGAGTGCCCCGCCCCCTCAGAGAAACACTAAGGTTGAAAGTTTATTGAGTTTTAATATAAAGTTAATTACACTGTGATCTTAACAATTGTATAGTCACTTCAAACTTTAACTTTTAATGTTTTGCCTTGTTTTTAATGTAGTTATTAAATATGTATCACAGGTAAAAGGCTTTCTGCCAGGCCTTCTGGAGCTTCTTCATCAGAGATTGGACAGAAGACAGCTAGAACTTCCTTCTTGCCTGAGATTGTGCAGAAGTCAGCTTCAGATGGAAGACCTGCAGGCCGTCGAGGGCTGAGAGCTCCTTCAGATTTGACTGTCTTGTCAGATGTAAATCAGAGAGATTCTCCATGTAAGTCTGGCAGGACCAACACATTCCTTCCACCTTTACCTCGGCTGCACAGTCTTGCGAGTCAACCAGCCCGGATGGACGAATCTACATTCAAAAGAAGCAAAAGCATGCGGAGGATCCCTGACAACATGTCTGTTTTAAAACCATTGTGTGTTTCTATTGAGCCTATCACCCGCCCACAGAAAACAGGCAATGCTTTTACGGAGAGACCACGGCTGCCCAGTCTTGTGAGTCAACCAGTCAGTGTGGACGACTCTATATTCAAAAGAAGAAAAACCATCGGGAGGATGCCTGACGACATGTCTGATTTTGAACCATCGTGTGTCGCTATAAAGCCTATCCCTCGCCCTAAGAAAACAGGCAATGCTCTTACGAAGAGACCACGGCTGCCCAGTCTTGTGAGTCAACCAGTCAGTGTGGACGACTCTACATTCAAAAGATGTAAAACCATCGGGAGGATGCCTGACCAAATGTCAGTTTTTGAACCATCGTGTGTCGCTATAAAGCCTATCCCTCGCCCTAAGAAAACAGGCAATGCTTTGCAGAGACCAGGCTGCAGTGCCTATCCATGTCATGACACCTCATCAGATCGACTGACTGTCCTTAAGTCCACAAGAAGAAAGGAAATCCTATTTTGTTGGACATAATTTTTGACTTTTCTGTATTTAAGATTTACCCGACTGCTTTGGATTAAAAAAAATCTTGTGTGCATCAAAAACATTTTACTGTGCATCATAAAAATCTTGTGTGCATCAAAAACATTTTACTGTGCATTAAAAATCTTGTGTGCATCAAAAACATTTTACTGTGCATTAAAAAGCTTGTGTGCATCAATAAAGTTGCACTCTTTATAATAAAGACCTTTCAAGAAGATCTTGTGTGTGTGACTTGTTGCTTTACAAACACAAAGATATTAACCATAGTGAAACTGTTGTCATTCACATTGTGTTTTATTTACAAATAGTGAACAAATGTAGGTTTTGACATCAATATTCTATTGCTGTGCTTGAACTCATGTTGGTTTCTAAACACAATCTGTGTTTCCTTTTACTGCAGCGCAAATGCTAAAAGATGTGAGCCGAGTTAAACCTTCACACAGTTTGTGTATTCTGAAAAGTAAAGAATTGATTTAGATCAACTTAAATACATGATAAAGTAATAGTATTGGATTTGGTTTAATCATTAATAATAAATAAATAAATGATTTATTAATGATACAATTGTAATATTGTTATGTCAAAACAAACATTATAAGATATAGTTTACAGTTTAATCACAGATCCTTTCCAAATATGTTCAATAGGATGGTTTAATGAGTGACTCTGGCATAAACTGACAATTTAAATCAAATAAACTTATTTTTAGACACATCAACCTGCAGAGCCGTAAAGGCAAACCTGAATATTTCTAACCAGTGGAGAATATGAAGTTAGTAATCAGGTTTTTGACCACATCACCACTTCTGACTATCTGTAATCTCATAGATTCTATAAATTCTGCCCTCATGACACTGTTGACCTGGTGCTGTGAAACAATACGATTCTTCAGCTCTGAATAGAAACACTCAAAAATCATCTAATGTGTTGAAATTGTAGCCTTGTTTCACAGCTTTGCTAGATTAATGTTCAGCAGCATAAGTGTGTCTGTGTCTGTCGCGTCTCTCAGATCAGATCCCGACCTTTTCAGAATATTGAGTGCGCTGTTTCAGTTGTAAGTAATGTTCAGATATTGAAGAATGGTCAGAAACAAAAAAGCACATTTATTCAGTGTAACAAACAGGTTAAGTGTAGTTCTGTATAAATATAGTTATTCTATAAATCCACTAGATGGGGGTTCATATTCATTTGAATCATTGTGAACAATCGCACTATTTCATTACACATAGAAGCTCTTGTGTCTGAACTCAAAATCTTACTCAGTTGAAAATGTCAAAACAAAACAAGGTATAAACGTTACGTTTATTGATTAACTGAAAAAGTTAACGAACAGTGCAAGTATCCTGGTTAACAGGATGATGTATGTGTGTTCTGGATGAAAACTCTATTGGAGCGCTGTGGGAGCACTACACGCACCTCAACAGTGTATTCCATAGAAAGAGCGAAACTCACAGTTTATTACTGTATATACCCGAACAGACCCACAGCATCTCCATCCTCCATATCTGTGAACTTAATGGTGACAATCTGCTTGTCTGTGTTGTTTTCATCTATATGAGATACAAAATCAGAAATGAACCAGCAATAAAGGCACAGAAATGTTATTATAAATATTGACCCTGAATGAAAAAAGTTTATTCTTCACAGAAAATGCAGCAGGGTTGTTTTAGTCATGTGGATGAAATCACAAACCCGTTTCTCTCCTCCTCAGGGTCGTTCAGATATGAGTGTGGACTTCTGTTCAGATTGGCGTTATCAGTTCTACTAAAATGATGAGAATTCGTGCGGGTCTTAAGTTTCTGTGAGATATATCAATGCTCTGATGAAGGGAATTAAGGTAATATTACATTTTCCTGAATTAGTCATGATTTTATTTGAGCATATCACAAATGTGTTTAAAGTGAAACATACCTTTAATATTCCATTGAGCATGGCTTGTACAGATGGTTTAATGTAGCCGCTGCTGGTGATCATGAAGAGGGTGAACTGGAAATATCCGCCCAGACCTGAATGTGTGCCACTCATCACCACATTGTCCTGTCTGTAGAGATCTCTGTACTTCACTGTCAGCTCTCGCAAAACCTGCGCTGGTTTCACATCAGTGTTCATGAAAATCTGAGATCATAGTTGGTCTTGATAAGTGAAGGATCGACAGCTTTGATAAGTCCTCACCTATACAAGTAAACAAAGTATAACAGGCAGTGGCTTTATCTAGCGCTGATATGCAGAAATAATGCAAACAAACTGACCAGAGGTTCATCAGCCACAGGTCCTGTGCAGTCGGTTCGGCCTACACCAATGAGACAGCAGGTGTCTGGAGGATTCACAGAGGGGATTGTGGGTTACTCTGGTTCTGCAAAGGAAAACAGTGCACGTGTGATTCAAACTAGACGTATGAGATTATTTGATTTAAACTAGATATTAAAAACATATACAGTGAAGTTTGATTATATGAAAGTGTTTTCCGTCATCCTGGTGTGTCCACATTACATGGTCATACTCAGACACAATGAATGGTTGCACATTTTGTTATTCGATGAATATTTTAGGTAGTAATAAGGTAGTTATAAAGAATAACTATGTAACATTATGTTTCTCTGAATCAAAACGTGAGGGCTAAGACTGTTATCAACCCAGACAATTCACAAACTCACTGTGCACAATGTTGTGTGTTTTCAATGTTTTTCTTTTCTATTCAAAAGAGCTGCAAGACTCCAGAGCACTCAAACAGATCTTTAGTCCTCTTAAACACATGAGCTGTGTGGTTATGTTATGGTTTATGAAAATAAAGAATTAACAAAGGTGTAAATATAAAACTAATGAAACGACTGTGAATTAACATGACAATGTAACTATAAAGTAAAATCACATGATTTGTCTATCAAATGTAATATTGGAGTTAAGACAAACATTGCAATCACAGAACAGAGCACAAAATGGCGGAACCACTCATCTTATATGAGTCAATATATTAGACAAATGAATAAAACACGATTACAAACTGCTTAAATATCCACAGAGGAGATAAACACTTATTTACTTCCATCCGTATTACACTGGGTTTAAACAAATAACTACAGGATAATGATCGTCATTGATAATTAACATATTAAAACACAAAGTCACAAATAACTAGAAACTCAGCAGCAAAACACTGCACAAAAAAATCACAATTCAAGGAGATCAGATTCAGTCTATACTGTGCGTGCGCGCACCCGGGGTGGAACAGATTGACAATCTCTATCAACAGGTGCGTGCAGACCACACCCCTCTGTGACAATACTGCCACCTTCTGTTAAAGTCATGCAACTAAGACCTGTGTACAGTCACAACAAACTTCATCAAGACAACAAGTCACGAGCGATAAACCTCCGAGGCTTCTCAGGACAGCCCTCATGTGTTCTCATTCACACCAGCCAATAAAGTGAGAGAGAGCCGTATCACAAACACACAGTGACACTGCGCGATGTGCAAAAACCTCAACATTTACATTTGGCAGAAGCTTTTCTCAAAAGTTAAGTTTAAATAAGCTTAAAATGCATTACTCTAAACATTTATACATTTATATAGATATGTGCAGTGCACTGGGTTCGAACCCGCGATCTTATGTTATTACCGCAATGCTCTCACCACTGAGCAACAGGAAAGCGTTTAAAAAATAACACACGCATGCATTATAAATATAATGAAATAGCATAAAGTTATAAATACTCAATATTTAAATTTCCCTAATATTATATTTCCAAGTATTGTATCACATCAGCTCCGCCATTCACTTGCGTGCGTTTTTATTGGGAACGTTGCCACCACTAATATGGCGGCGCCGTACGTTAGACGTAAGATCCAGCAACCAACGCATTGTCTAAATATTTCTTATATCTATGGGGTTTACGACATATTAACACATCGGTAAAAATTAAAATATTATTTAAAATAGAGGAGCTGCGAGCCAACAACACACCATTCCACACTGGTATTCAACAACAGTCTTTCCCTCCCTAACTCATATTCACCCGCCAACACCCACCTTGATACGAGTCTTGAGTGAACCGAGTCTCTCCTGAGTCACTCTCGGGTTCTCATTGACTCGTATCAGCCAATACTGTCCCTGTATCCAGTGTATACTAACAACTAACACCAGCTCGCAGCTCCTCTAATAACCGTCTATTGTCGCCAGCTATTTATACTACTAAAAAGTAACACCTGTTTCATTAATGGTATTTTTTGAATATATTGGTTTCACACTTTAGAAGGAGAATTCATCAGAAATTGATTTGTTATACACATTACTACTCAAAACGGAACTTCAAACATAACTATATTAATAAGTGACAATAAAAACATCCCCAAAACAGCTCCCAGGCCTGGGTCATTAATTATTCAAACGATAGCCAATGGGAAGTCTCCAACAGCAGACCGAGCAATGTGTTACTATTAATATAGCTTTATTAAAATATTGTTGTTAAATAATTTAAAATAACCTGTTTTTATATTATAACAACAAGTGTGTTGAAGTCTGGAGACAATAATGAGATTGAAGGAGAGGATATTTGGCGTAATGTTATGTGAGTAAAGGAGATCACAGCAGCAGTCGAGTGAATTACAGTTAAACGGGTTACTATTTATACCTTTTTCATCTTTTATATGTGTATCATCTATGTCGGATTATGGTAATATTTTAGGATTCTCGTAATGTGTCCGTGTGCGGCTTCAATGTGATATTTGCAGTATGTCCATTACACTGATGTACAAATTAAAGCCAGATTCGCCACAAACAGATGTCACACAAAACACAAAAGTCTTTGTAAAACACCATTTACTTACAATAGAACGACGTCGAGTATTGAATATGATATAAAATCCAAACACATAATCCTCAGTGACACACAAACCGGTTGTGATTCCCTGATAGAAAATGGCGGCACCAGCAATTAGGCGGGAAAGCGCGTGCACACCTCGTGCACTTCTGCCGGTGCAATGAACGAAATTATTAGTGCTCTACACAATCTTTGTTCTTGTCACGCGATTGTTTTTTCTAAAAGTTTTGTGATTTATCATTTAGACTTTGGAATTAAATGTTTTAGCTCCTATACTTGCTCATACGAAAATTAACCAAGAGTACTAGCGACTATAATAAAAAAGCAATAAGGAATATTTACTTTGAAGAGTCAAAGGTTTACATACATCTAGCAGAATCTAAAATTTTTTTGAATTATAGTCCTGCTCTCAATATGTCACATAACAGATGTTACATCATCCATAACACAGAATATGAATTTAATCAATTAATTAATATTCTGCGAGTTTCCTTTGATGTTTGGTGAAAAGTATAATATATTTCATGTTGATAGCTGTATTTTGTTGTCCAATTTTGTTGATTAACTGCATGAATTGTTTGCTTTTGTTGCATGTTTTTTAATGTTTTGTGAGTGAAGAAGGATTTTTACAAACAAAATGTGTCGTTTTGATAAATAAGCTTCAGTTACAGCCTCTGTGTGTTAATTGATTTGAGAATGTGATGTAGAGTGCACAAATGTTTAAGCAATAGAGAAAAACTGTGACAGATGTTATTACTATAAACTTCAAATCAGTGTATGTTTGTAGAATTAAGATATAAGAAATTCTGGGGGACTATTAATAGTCAGATTACAAAAAATTATATTCAGTGTAACAAACAAGTTGTTTAGGATAATATAGTATGTAGTTATTCGATATGTCCGCTAGATGGAGCTACACATTAATGTGTGTAATAGTGAACAAATAGTTCAAGCTCCTGCGTCAAAACTCAAAATCTACTCAAGTCGTCCAATTTTGTTGATTGACTAAATGAATTTTAATATTTGCTTTTGTTGCATGTTTATAATGTTTTGTGAGTGATTAAACACGTATTGTGGTAAACAGGAGCATGTATGAGTGTACTGGGCTAAAACTCTCTTGGGAGCGCGCTTCCGTCGCATGCACGCGCCTCAACAGTGTTTACGATTGAAAGCGCGGAACTCGCACCGAGTGTTTCTCTACATTCATAACTTGCCAGTAAATCTTTAATTTGATCTTGAATTGTGTTTCTTATCAAATAACCTGAAAGAGTGAGATTTGACTTTTATATACAATAAATAAACAGGCTATAAATTTCAGTCATTACCTTGATTATTTAACTAATTAAACAATTTAAGCGTTATTATTACTATCGAATACTCATACGATTCTTTGAATTGTTATTATTTTTGTCATAAAAATGTATAATAAAAAATATATTATTTTAGAAGCAAAATATTTGTAAAGGACAGTACGTTACGTGGTTTGATGCCGCCATGACGTCATATTGACGTTAATCACTGCGTGAAGTTGTACGTGCAGAAGATCGTGGCGATAAAAAAAATCTTCGTTTGTTATTCAATAGATATTTTGTTTTTGCTCTTTACTTCTTTTGTGAATTTACATGAATTCACTCCGTCATTTAAACATGAGGAACGTGGACAAAACGACTCTCCAGACGCAGAAACTGCCGTGTTTAATCATCACAGGTAACCCTACAAAAAACACTAGTTACAAACAAAACCGGTGGTCTGGTCTTAGCTGGTCTCCCGACCTGGTTCTATAGCTGATAAAAAGCTGTTGAAGGAGGCTCGTTTCGGACACTTTTTTAGTTGTTCAATCCGGTTTAAACCGGTTCTCCACCCTGACCAGCTGAACTCTGGGCTGCGATGTTTACCTTTTATTACTCGAAGGACCGGCAGGGGTCACAGTCTAATGTGTCCCGCTATTGTTTTAAACGAACCCAAAATGTTTTTACACTTCACAAAACAACATAAATATATTCAAAGTTGGTCGCCTTGTTTTATCAAAGCGTCTGTCAATCACAGTCCCGGGAGTGCCCCGCCCCCTCAGAGAAACACTAAGGTTGAAAGTTTATTGAGTTTTAATATAAAGTTAATTACACTGTGATCTTAACAATTGTATAGTCACTTCAAACTTTAACTTTTAATGTTTTGCCTTGTTTTTAATGTAGTTATTAAATATGTATCACAGGTAAAAGGCTTTCTGCCAGGCCTTCTGGAGCTTCTTCATCAGAGATTGGACAGAAGACAGCTAGAACTTCCTTCTTGCCTGAGATTGTGCAGAAGTCAGCTTCAGATGGAAGACCTGCAGGCCGTCGAGGGCTGAGAGCTCCTTCAGATTTGACTGTCTTGTCAGATGTAAATCAGAGAGATTCTCCATGTAAGTCTGGCAGGACCAACACATTCCTTCCACCTTTACCTCGGCTGCACAGTCTTGCGAGTCAACCAGCCCGGATGGACGAATCTACATTCAAAAGAAGCAAAAGCATGCGGAGGATCCCTGACAACATGTCTGTTTTAAAACCATTGTGTGTTTCTATTGAGCCTATCACCCGCCCACAGAAAACAGGCAATGCTTTTACGGAGAGACCACGGCTGCCCAGTCTTGTGAGTCAACCAGTCAGTGTGGACGACTCTATATTCAAAAGAAGAAAAACCATCGGGAGGATGCCTGACGACATGTCTGATTTTGAACCATCGTGTGTCGCTATAAAGCCTATCCCTCGCCCTAAGAAAACAGGCAATGCTCTTACGAAGAGACCACGGCTGCCCAGTCTTGTGAGTCAACCAGTCAGTGTGGACGACTCTACATTCAAAAGATGTAAAACCATCGGGAGGATGCCTGACCAAATGTCAGTTTTTGAACCATCGTGTGTCGCTATAAAGCCTATCCCTCGCCCTAAGAAAACAGGCAATGCTTTGCAGAGACCAGGCTGCAGTGCCTATCCATGTCATGACACCTCATCAGATCGACTGACTGTCCTTAAGTCCACAAGAAGAAAGGAAATCCTATTTTGTTGGACATAATTTTTGACTTTTCTGTATTTAAGATTTACCCGACTGCTTTGGATTAAAAAAAATCTTGTGTGCATCAAAAACATTTTACTGTGCATCATAAAAATCTTGTGTGCATCAAAAACATTTTACTGTGCATTAAAAATCTTGTGTGCATCAAAAACATTTTACTGTGCATTAAAAAGCTTGTGTGCATCAATAAAGTTGCACTCTTTATAATAAAGACCTTTCAAGAAGATCTTGTGTGTGTGACTTGTTGCTTTACAAACACAAAGATATTAACCATAGTGAAACTGTTGTCATTCACATTGTGTTTTATTTACAAATAGTGAACAAATGTAGGTTTTGACATCAATATTCTATTGCTGTGCTTGAACTCATGTTGGTTTCTAAACACAATCTGTGTTTCCTTTTACTGCAGCGCAAATGCTAAAAGATGTGAGCCGAGTTAAACCTTCACACAGTTTGTGTATTCTGAAAAGTAAAGAATTGATTTAGATCAACTTAAATACATGATAAAGTAATAGTATTGGATTTGGTTTAATCATTAATAATAAATAAATAAATGATTTATTAATGATACAATTGTAATATTGTTATGTCAAAACAAACATTATAAGATATAGTTTACAGTTTAATCACAGATCCTTTCCAAATATGTTCAATAGGATGGTTTAATGAGTGACTCTGGCATAAACTGACAATTTAAATCAAATAAACTTATTTTTAGACACATCAACCTGCAGAGCCGTAAAGGCAAACCTGAATATTTCTAACCAGTGGAGAATATGAAGTTAGTAATCAGGTTTTTGACCACATCACCACTTCTGACTATCTGTAATCTCATAGATTCTATAAATTCTGCCCTCATGACACTGTTGACCTGGTGCTGTGAAACAATACGATTCTTCAGCTCTGAATAGAAACACTCAAAAATCATCTAATGTGTTGAAATTGTAGCCTTGTTTCACAGCTTTGCTAGATTAATGTTCAGCAGCATAAGTGTGTCTGTGTCTGTCGCGTCTCTCAGATCAGATCCCGACCTTTTCAGAATATTGAGTGCGCTGTTTCAGTTGTAAGTAATGTTCAGATATTGAAGAATGGTCAGAAACAAAAAAGCACATTTATTCAGTGTAACAAACAGGTTAAGTGTAGTTCTGTATAAATATAGTTATTCTATAAATCCACTAGATGGGGGTTCATATTCATTTGAATCATTGTGAACAATCGCACTATTTCATTACACATAGAAGCTCTTGTGTCTGAACTCAAAATCTTACTCAGTTGAAAATGTCAAAACAAAACAAGGTATAAACGTTACGTTTATTGATTAACTGAAAAAGTTAACGAACAGTGCAAGTATCCTGGTTAACAGGATGATGTATGTGTGTTCTGGATGAAAACTCTATTGGAGCGCTGTGGGAGCACTACACGCACCTCAACAGTGTATTCCATAGAAAGAGCGAAACTCACAGTTTATTACTGTATATACCCGAACAGACCCACAGCATCTCCATCCTCCATATCTGTGAACTTAATGGTGACAATCTGCTTGTCTGTGTTGTTTTCATCTATATGAGATACAAAATCAGAAATGAACCAGCAATAAAGGCACAGAAATGTTATTATAAATATTGACCCTGAATGAAAAAAGTTTATTCTTCACAGAAAATGCAGCAGGGTTGTTTTAGTCATGTGGATGAAATCACAAACCCGTTTCTCTCCTCCTCAGGGTCGTTCAGATATGAGTGTGGACTTCTGTTCAGATTGGCGTTATCAGTTCTACTAAAATGATGAGAATTCGTGCGGGTCTTAAGTTTCTGTGAGATATATCAATGCTCTGATGAAGGGAATTAAGGTAATATTACATTTTCCTGAATTAGTCATGATTTTATTTGAGCATATCACAAATGTGTTTAAAGTGAAACATACCTTTAATATTCCATTGAGCATGGCTTGTACAGATGGTTTAATGTAGCCGCTGCTGGTGATCATGAAGAGGGTGAACTGGAAATATCCGCCCAGACCTGAATGTGTGCCACTCATCACCACATTGTCCTGTCTGTAGAGATCTCTGTACTTCACTGTCAGCTCTCGCAAAACCTGCGCTGGTTTCACATCAGTGTTCATGAAAATCTGAGATCATAGTTGGTCTTGATAAGTGAAGGATCGACAGCTTTGATAAGTCCTCACCTATACAAGTAAACAAAGTATAACAGGCAGTGGCTTTATCTAGCGCTGATATGCAGAAATAATGCAAACAAACTGACCAGAGGTTCATCAGCCACAGGTCCTGTGCAGTCGGTTCGGCCTACACCAATGAGACAGCAGGTGTCTGGAGGATTCACAGAGGGGATTGTGGGTTACTCTGGTTCTGCAAAGGAAAACAGTGCACGTGTGATTCAAACTAGACGTATGAGATTATTTGATTTAAACTAGATATTAAAAACATATACAGTGAAGTTTGATTATATGAAAGTGTTTTCCGTCATCCTGGTGTGTCCACATTACATGGTCATACTCAGACACAATGAATGGTTGCACATTTTGTTATTCGATGAATATTTTAGGTAGTAATAAGGTAGTTATAAAGAATAACTATGTAACATTATGTTTCTCTGAATCAAAACGTGAGGGCTAAGACTGTTATCAACCCAGACAATTCACAAACTCACTGTGCACAATGTTGTGTGTTTTCAATGTTTTTCTTTTCTATTCAAAAGAGCTGCAAGACTCCAGAGCACTCAAACAGATCTTTAGTCCTCTTAAACACATGAGCTGTGTGGTTATGTTATGGTTTATGAAAATAAAGAATTAACAAAGGTGTAAATATAAAACTAATGAAACGACTGTGAATTAACATGACAATGTAACTATAAAGTAAAATCACATGATTTGTCTATCAAATGTAATATTGGAGTTAAGACAAACATTGCAATCACAGAACAGAGCACAAAATGGCGGAACCACTCATCTTATATGAGTCAATATATTAGACAAATGAATAAAACACGATTACAAACTGCTTAAATATCCACAGAGGAGATAAACACTTATTTACTTCCATCCGTATTACACTGGGTTTAAACAAATAACTACAGGATAATGATCGTCATTGATAATTAACATATTAAAACACAAAGTCACAAATAACTAGAAACTCAGCAGCAAAACACTGCACAAAAAAATCACAATTCAAGGAGATCAGATTCAGTCTATACTGTGCGTGCGCGCACCCGGGGTGGAACAGATTGACAATCTCTATCAACAGGTGCGTGCAGACCACACCCCTCTGTGACAATACTGCCACCTTCTGTTAAAGTCATGCAACTAAGACCTGTGTACAGTCACAACAAACTTCATCAAGACAACAAGTCACGAGCGATAAACCTCCGAGGCTTCTCAGGACAGCCCTCATGTGTTCTCATTCACACCAGCCAATAAAGTGAGAGAGAGCCGTATCACAAACACACAGTGACACTGCGCGATGTGCAAAAACCTCAACATTTACATTTGGCAGAAGCTTTTCTCAAAAGTTAAGTTTAAATAAGCTTAAAATGCATTACTCTAAACATTTATACATTTATATAGATATGTGCAGTGCACTGGGTTCGAACCCGCGATCTTATGTTATTACCGCAATGCTCTCACCACTGAGCAACAGGAAAGCGTTTAAAAAATAACACACGCATGCATTATAAATATAATGAAATAGCATAAAGTTATAAATACTCAATATTTAAATTTCCCTAATATTATATTTCCAAGTATTGTATCACATCAGCTCCGCCATTCACTTGCGTGCGTTTTTATTGGGAACGTTGCCACCACTAATATGGCGGCGCCGTACGTTAGACGTAAGATCCAGCAACCAACGCATTGTCTAAATATTTCTTATATCTATGGGGTTTACGACATATTAACACATCGGTAAAAATTAAAATATTATTTAAAATAGAGGAGCTGCGAGCCAACAACACACCATTCCACACTGGTATTCAACAACAGTCTTTCCCTCCCTAACTCATATTCACCCGCCAACACCCACCTTGATACGAGTCTTGAGTGAACCGAGTCTCTCCTGAGTCACTCTCGGGTTCTCATTGACTCGTATCAGCCAATACTGTCCCTGTATCCAGTGTATACTAACAACTAACACCAGCTCGCAGCTCCTCTAATAACCGTCTATTGTCGCCAGCTATTTATACTACTAAAAAGTAACACCTGTTTCATTAATGGTATTTTTTGAATATATTGATTTCACACTTTAGAAGGAGAATTCATCAGAAATTGATTTGTTATACACATTACTACTCAAAACGGAACTTCAAACATAACTATATTAATAAGTGACAATAAAAACATCCCCAAAACAGCTCCCAGGCCTGGGTCATTAATTATTCAAACGATAGCCAATGGGAAGTCTCCAACAGCAGACCGAGCAATGTGTTACTATTAATATAGCTTTATTAAAATATTGTTGTTAAATAATTTAAAATAACCTGTTTTTATATTATAACAACAAGTGTGTTGAAGTCTGGAGACAATAATGAGATTGAAGGAGAGGATATTTGGCGTAATGTTATGTGAGTAAAGGAGATCACAGCAGCAGTCGAGTGAATTACAGTTAAACGGGTTACTATTTATACCTTTTTCATCTTTTATATGTGTATCATCTATGTCGGATTATGGTAATATTTTAGGATTCTCGTAATGTGTCCGTGTGCGGCTTCAATGTGATATTTGCAGTATGTCCATTACACTGATGTACAAATTAAAGCCAGATTCGCCACAAACAGATGTCACACAAAACACAAAAGTCTTTGTAAAACACCATTTACTTACAATAGAACGACGTCGAGTATTGAATATGATATAAAATCCAAACACATAATCCTCAGTGACACACAAACCGGTTGTGATTCCCTGATAGAAAATGGCGGCACCAGCAATTAGGCGGGAAAGCGCGTGCACACCTCGTGCACTTCTGCCGGTGCAATGAACGAAATTATTAGTGCTCTACACAATCTTTGTTCTTGTCACGCGATTGTTTTTTCTAAAAGTTTTGTGATTTATCATTTAGACTTTGGAATTAAATGTTTTAGCTCCTATACTTGCTCATACGAAAATTAACCAAGAGTACTAGCGACTATAATAAAAAAGCAATAAGGAATATTTATTTTGAAGAGTCAAACGTTTACATACATCTAGCAGAATCTAAAAATGTTTTGAATTATAGTCCTGCTCTCAATATGTCACATAACAGATGTTACATCATCCATAACACAGAATATGAATTTAATCAATTAATTAATATTCTGCGAGTTTCCTTTGATGTTTGGTGAAAAGTATAATATATTTCATGTTGATAGCTGTATTTTGTTGCCCAATTTTGTTGATTAACTGCATGAATTATTTGCTTTTGTTGCATGTTTTTTAATGTTTTGTGAGTGAAGAAGGATTTTTACAAACAAAATGTGTCGTTTTGATAAATAAGCTTCAGTTACAGCCTCTGTGTGTTAATTGATTTGAGAATGTGATGTCAGAGTGCACAAATGTTTAAGCAATAGAGAAAAACTGTGACAGATGTTATTACTATAAACTTCAAATCAGTGTATGTTTGTAGAATTAAGATATTAAACATTCTGGGTGAAAAAAATCATATTCAGTGTAACAAACAAGTTGTTTAGGATAATATAGTATGTAGTTATTCGATATGTCCGCTAGATAGAGCTACACATTAATGTGTGTAATAGTGAACAAATAGTTCAAGCTCCTGCGTCAAAACTCAAAATCTACTCAAGTCGTCCAATTTTGTTGATTGACTAAATGAATATTAATATTTGCTTTTGTTGCATGTTTATAATGTTTTGTGAGTGATTAAACACGTATTGTGGTAAACAGGAGCATGTATGAGTGTACTGGGCTAAAACTCTATTGGGAGCGCGCTTCCGTCGCCTGCGCGCGCCTCAACAGTGTCTACAATTAAAAGCGCGAAACTCGCACCGAGTGTTTCTCTACATTCATTACTTGCCAGTAAATCTTTAATTTGATCTTGAATTGTGTTTCTTATCAAATAACCTGAAAGAGTGAGATTTGACTTTTATATACAATAAATAAACAGGCTATACATTTCAGTCATTAACTTGATTATTTAATTAATTAAATAATTTAAGCGTTATTATTACTATCGAATACTCATACTATTCTTTGAATTGTTATTATTTTCGTCATAAAAATGTATAATAAAACATATATTATTTTAGATGCAAAATATTTGTAAAGGACAGTACGTTACGTAGTTTGATGCCGCCATGACGTCATATTGACGTTAATCACTGCGTGAAGTTGTACGTGCAGAAGATCGTGGCGATAAAAAAATCTTCGTTTGTTATTCAATAGATATTTTGTTTTTGCTCTTTACTTTTTTTGTGAATTTACATGAATTCACTCCGTCATTTAAACATGAGGAACGTGGACAAAACGACTCTCCAGACGCAGAAACTGCCGTGTTTCATCATCACAGGTAACCCTACAAAAAACACTAGTTACAAACAAAACCGGTGGTCTGGTCTTAGCTGGTCTCCCGACCTGGTTCTATAGCTGATAAAAAGCTGTTGAAGGAGGCTCGTTTCGGACACTTTTTTAGTTGTTCAATCCGGTTTAAACCGGTTCTCCACCCTGACCAGCTGAACTCAAGGCTGCGATGTTTACCTTTTATTACTCGGGGGACCGGCAGGGGTCACAGTCTAATGTGTCCCGCTATTGTTTTAAACGAACCCAAAATGTTTTTACACTTCACAAAACAACATAAATATATTCAAAGTTGGTCGCCTTGTTTTATCAAAGCGTCTGTCAATCACAGTCCCGGGAGTGCCCCGCCCCCTCAGAGAAACACTAAGGTTGAAAGTTTATTGAGTTTTAATATAAAGTTAATTACATTGTGATCTTAACAATTGTATAGTCACTTCAAACTTTAACTTTTAATGTTTTGCCTTGTTTTTAATGTAGTTATTAAATATGTATCACAGGTAAAAGGCTTTCTGCCAGGCCTTCTGGAGCTTCTTCATCAGAGATTGGACAGAAGACAGCTAGAACTTCCTTCTTGCCTGAGATTGTGCAGAAGTCAGCTTCAGATGGAAGACCTGCAGGCCGTCGAGGGCTGAGAGCTCCTTCAGATTTGACTGTCTTGTCAGATGTAAATCAGAGAGATTCTCCATGTAAGTCTGGCAGGACCAACACATTCCTTCCACCTTTACCTCGGCTGCACAGTCTTGCGAGTCAACCAGCCCGGATGGACGAATCTACATTCAAAAGAAGCAAAAGCATGCGGAGGATCCCTGACAACATGTCTGTTTTAAAACCATTGTGTGTTTCTATTGAGCCTATCACCCGCCCACAGAAAACAGGCAATGCTTTTACGGAGAGACCACGGCTGCCCAGTCTTGTGAGTCAACCAGTCAGTGTGGACGACTCTATATTCAAAAGAAGTAAAACCATCGGGAGGATGCCTGACGACATGTCTGATTTTGAACCATCGTGTGTCGCTATAAAGCCTATCCCTCGCCCTAAGAAAACAGGCAATGCTCTTACGAAGAGACCACGGCTGCCCAGTTTTGTGAGTCAACCAGTCAGTGTGGACGACTCTACATTCAAAAGATGTAAAACCATCGGGAGGATGCCTGACCAAATGTCAGTTTTTGAACCATCGTGTGTCGCTATAAAGCCTATCCCTCGCCCTAAGAAAACAGGCAATGCTTTGCAGAGACCAGGCTGCAGTGCCTATCCATGTCATGACACCTCATCAGATCGACTGACTGTCCTTAAGTCCACAAGAAGAAAGGAAATCCTATTTTGTTGGACATAATTTTTGACTTTTCTGTATTTAAGATTTACCCGACTGCTTTGGATTAAAAAAAATCTTGTGTGCATCAAAAACATTTTACTGTGCATCATAAAAATCTTGTGTGCATCAAAAACATTTTACTGTGCATTAAAAAGCTTGTGTGCATCAAAAACATTTTACTGTGCATTAAAAAGTTTGTGTGCATCAATAAAGATGCACTCTTTATAATAAAGACCTTTCAAGAAGATCTTGTGTGTGTGACTTGTTGCTTTACAAACACAAAGATATTAACCATAGTGAAACTGTTGTCATTCACATTGTGTTTTATTTACAAATAGTGAACAAATGTAGGTTTTGACATCAATATTCTATTGCTGTGCTTGAACTCATGTTGGTTTCTAAACACAATCTGTGTTTCCTTTTACTGCAGCGCAAATGCTAAAAGATGTGAGCCGAGTTAAACCTTCACACAGTTTGTGTATTCTGAAAAGTAAAGAATTGATTTAGATCAACTTAAATACATGATAAAGTAATAGTATTGGATTTGATTTAATCATTAATAATAAATAAATAAATGATTTATTAATGATACAATTGTAATATTGTTATGTCAAAACAAACATTATAAGATATAGTTTACAGTTTAATCACAGATCCTTTCCAAATATGTTCAATAGGATGGTTTAATGAGTGACTCTGGCATAAACTGACAATTTAAATCAAATAAACTTATTTTTAGACACATCAACCTGCAGAGCCGTAAAGGCAAACCTGAATATTTCTAACCAGTGGAGAATATGAAGTTAGTAATCGGGTTTCTGACCACATCACCACTTCTGACTATCTGTCATCTCATAGATTCTATAAATTCTGCCCTCATGACACTGTTGACCTGGTGCTGTGAAACAATACGATTCTCCAGCTCTGAATAGAAACACTCAAAAATCATCTAATGTGTTGAAATTGTAGCCTTGTTTCACAGCTTTGCTAGATTAATGTTCAGCAGCATAAGTGTGTCTGTGTCTGTCGCGTCTCTCAGATCAGATCCCGACCTTTTCAGAATATTGAGTGCGCTGTTTCAGTTTCTACAGAGGTAAGTAATGTTCAGATATTGAAGAATGGTCAGAAACAAAAAAGCACATTTATTCAGTGTAACAAACAGGTTAAGTGTAGTTCTGTATAAATATAGTTATTCTATAAATCCACTAGATGGGGGTTCATATTCATTTGAATCATTGTGAACAATCGCACTATTTCATTACACATAGAAGCTCTTGTGTCTGAACTCAAAATCTTACTCAGTTGAAAATGTCAAAACAAAACAAGGTATAAACGTTACGTTTATTGATTAACTGAAAAAGTTAACGAACAGTGCAAGTATCCTGGTTAACAGGATGATGTATGTGTGTTCTGGATGAAAACTCTATTGGAGCGCTGTGGGAGCACTACACGCACCTCAACAGTGTATTCCATAGAAAGAGCGAAACTCACAGTTTATTACTGCATATACCCGAACAGACCCACAGCATCTCCATCCTCCATATCTGTGAACTTCATGATGACAATCTGCTTGTCTGTGTTGTTTTCATCTATATGAGATACAAAATCAGAAATGAACCAGCAATAAAGGCACAGAAATGTTATTATAAATATTGACCCTGAATGAAATAAGTTTATTCTTTACAGAAAATGCAGCAGGGTTGTTTTAGTCATGTGGATGAAATCACAAACCCGTTTCTCTCCTCCTCAGGGTCGTTCAGATATGAGTGTGGACTTCTGTTCAGATTGGCATTATCAGTTCTACTAAAATGATGAGAATTCGTGCGGGTCTTAAGTTTCTGTGAGATATATCAATAATCTGATGAAGGGAATTAAGGTAATATTACATTTTCCTGAATTAGTCATGATTTTATTTGAGCACATCACAAATGTGTTTAAAGTGAAACATACCTTTAATATTCCATTGAGCATGGCTTGTACAGATGGTTTAATGTAGCCGCTGCTGGTGATCATGAAGAGGGTGAACTGGAAATATCCGCCCAGACCTGAATGTGTGCCACTCATCACCACATTGTCCTGTCTTTAGAGATCTCTGTACTTCAATGTCAGCTCTCGCAAAACCTGCGCTGGTTTCACATCAATGTTCATGAAAATCTGAGATCATAGTTGGTCTTGATAAGTGAAGGATCGACAGCTTTGATAAGTCCTCACCTATACAAGTAAACAAAGTATAACAGGCAGTGGCTTTATCTAGCGCTGATATGCAGAAATAATGCAAACAAACTGACCAGAGGTTCATCAGCCACAGGTCCTGTGCAGTCGGTTCGGCCTACACCAATGAGACAGCAGGTGTCTGGAGGATTCACAGAGGGGATTGTGGGTTACTCTGGTTCTGCATAGGAAAACAGTGCACGTGTGATTCAAACTAGACGTATGAGATTATTTGATAAAAGCTGGATATTGAAAACATATACAGTGAAGTTTGATAGTATGAAAGTGTTTTCCATCATCCTGGTGTGTCCACATTACATGGTCATACTCAGACACAATGAATGGTTGCACATTTTGTTATTCGATGAATATTTTAGGTAGTAATAAGGTAGTTATAAAGAATAACTATGTAACATTATGTTTCTCTGAATCAAAACGTGAGGGCTAAGACTGTTATCAACCCAGACAATTCACAAACTCACTGTGCACAATGTTGTGTGTTTTCAATGTTTTTCTTTTCTATTCAAAAGAGCTGCAAGACTCCAGAGCACTCAAACAGATCTTTAGTCCTCTTAAACACATGAGCTGTGTGGTTATGTTATGGTTTATGAAAATAAAGAATTAACAAAGGTGTAAATATAAAACTAATGAAACGACTGTGAATTAACATGACAATGTAACTATAAAGTAAAATCACATGATTTGTCTATCAAATGTAATATTGGAGTTAAGACAAACATTGCAATCACAGAACAGAGCACAAAATGGCGGAACCACTCGTCTTATATGAGTCAATATATTAGACAAATGAATAAAACACGATTACAAACTGCTTAAATATCCACAGAGGAGATAAACGCTTACTTACTTCCATCCGTATTACACTGGGTTTAAACAAATAACTACAGGATAATGATCGTCATTGACAACTAACATATTAAAACACAAAGTCACAAATAACTAGAAACTCAGCTGCAAAACACTGCACAAAAAAAAAAATCACAATTCAAGGAGATCAGATTCAGTCTATACTGTGCGTGCGCGCACCCGCGGTGGAACAGATTGACAATCTCTATCAACAGGTGCGTGCAGACCACACCCCTCTGTGACAATACTGCCACCTTCTGTTAAAGTCATGCAACTAAGACCTGTGTACAGTCACAACAAACTTCATCAAGACAACAAGTCACGAGCGATAAACCTCCGAGGCTTCTCAGGACAGCCCTCATGTGTTCTCATTCACACCAGCCAATAAAGTGAGAGAGAGCCGTATCACAAACACACAGTGACACTGCGCGATGTGCAAAAACCTCAACACTTACATTTGGCAGAAGCTTTTCTCAAAAGTTAAGTTTAAATAAGCTTAAAATGCATTACTCTAAACATTTATACATTTATATAGATATGTGCAGTACACTGGGTTCGAACCCGCGATCTTGTGTTATTACCGCAATGCTCTCACCACTGAGCAACAGGAAAGCGTTTAAAAAATAACACACGCATGCATTATAAATATAATGAAATAGCATAAAGTTATAAATACTCAATATTTAAATTTCCCTAATATTATATTTCCAAGTATTGTATCACATCAGCTCCGCCATTCACTTGCGTGCGTTTTTATTGGGAACGTTGCCACCACTAATATGGCGGCGCCGTACGTTAGACGTAAGATCCAGCAACCAACGCATTGTCTAAATATTTCTTATATCTATGGGGTTTACGACATATTAACACATCGGTAAAAATTAAAATATTATTTAAAATAGAGGAGCTGCGAGCCAACAACACACCATTCCACACTGGTATTCAACAACAGTCTTTCCCTCCCTAACTCATATTCACCCGCCAACACCCACCTTGATACGAGTCTTGAGTGAACCGAGTCTCTCCTGAGTCACTCTCGGGTTCTCATTGACTCGTATCAGCCAATACTGTCCCTGTATCCAGTGTATACTAACAACTAACACCAGCTCGCAGCTCCTCTAATAACCTTCTATAGTTGCCAGCTATTTATACTACTAAAAAGTAACACCTGTTTCATCAATGGTATTTTTTTGAATATATTGATTTCACACTTTAGAAGGAGAATTCATCAGAAATTGATCTGTTATACACATTACTACTCAAAACGGAACTTCAAACATAACTATATTAATAAGTGACAATAAAAACATCCCCAAAACAGCTCCCAGGCCTGGGTCATTAATTATTCAAACGACAGCCAATGAGAAGTCCCCAACAGCAGACCTAGCAATGTGTTACAATTAATATAGCTTTTGTAAAATATTGTTGTTAAATAATTAAAAAGAACCTGTTTTTACATTATAACAACAAGTGTGTTGAAGTCTGGAGACAATAATGAGATTGAAGGAGAGGATATTGAAAGAGATCACAGCAGCAGTCGAGTGAATTACAGTTAAACGGGTTACTATTTATACCTTTTTCATCTTTTATATGTGTATCATCTATGTCGGATTATGGTAATATTTTAGGATTCTCGTAATGTGTCCGTGTGCGGCTTCAATGTGATATTTGCAGTATGTCCATTACACTGACGTACAAATTAAAGTCAGATTCGTCACAAACACATATATCACACAAAAGTCTTTGTAAAACTCCATCTACTTACCACTGAAGGACGTCGAGTATTGAATATGATATAAAATCCAAACACATAATCCTCAGTGACAGACAAACCGGTTGTGATTCCCTGAAAGAAAATGGCGTTCCCAGCAATTAGGCGGGAAAGCGCGTGCACACCTCGTGAAGGACGAAATTATTAGTGCTCTACAAAATCTTTGTTCTTGTCACGCGATTGTTTTTTCTAAAAGTTTTGTGATTTATCATTTGTGACCCTGGCCAACAAAACCAGTCGTAAGTCGCACGGGTATATTTCTGACAAAAGCCGAAAATACATTGTTAGGGTCAAAATGATCAATTTTTATTTTATGCCAAAAATCGTTAGTATATTAAGTAAAGATCATGTTCCATGAAGATATTTTGTAAATTTCCTACCGTAAATATATCAAAACTTTATTTATGTGAGTCGATCCCTTAATATCGCGAACAAAAAATGGTCAGAAACATGCCTACAAACTTAACTCGCTGCTGTCCGCTCTATGATAACTACCCATTCAAGTTTGGTATCTATGTAAAGTTAAGAGATTCCGCTTTCAAGTTAATCTACTCTCTTCTATGTCATTACAAGGGTAAGCCAATAGAGAGTGTTAAAACAAACCTGTTTCCTCTTAGCAACGGCCTGCTATAGCGTCTCACGTGCGCAGCGTACACAATCCGTCATGATCGCGCTTCAAAAACATGGATTCTGATGGAAGCGCGTTTGCTCAATCTAAACGCTTATGACAGCAATAATTTAACGAACCCAGTAAATGATTGTTTCGCAAATCATTGGGAAGATAATACAGAATGTCCAGAGACCGGCTTAACATAAGAGGATGCCCCGGAAGACGACGAATTCAATTAATGTTTAGATCGCTTCGACTCCGTGCCATGAAGGAATACAAAGTGTTCACTGCAGACTCAGAATTCGACCCGCTTGAGTGGGAAAATTCTTCAAAGTTCAGGTCAGTCAGTCACATACGTTCTTAAATGCCTTCTTTACAAAGTAGTGGTTTTCATGAGTTGTTTGTCAAAGTTATGCCAATTTTTCTCTGACAAAATGTAAACAAAACATCATCTTAGCATGTTGGTCTGCCTCTGTTATTGATGATTCGTTGCCAGCTCAAGTGTAAAATTCAGGTGTAAAATTTTATATGTTCCTGGAAAATTAATTTTATGAAATTTTGTGTGTATAAAGTTTAAGCTGTGGTTAATCAATGGTGTAAGTTTCATTTATTTCCCATCATTAGTAATATGCGTTGCTAAGGAGTACTTCTGGAAAACTTTAAAGGCGTTTTTCTCAATATTTAGATTTTTCCCACTCTCAGATTCCAGAATTTTAAATGGTTATATCTCAGCCAAATAGTGTCCTATCATAACAAACTATATATCAATAGAAAGTGTATTTAGTCAGCTTTCATGTGGTGTATAAATCTCAATTTTGAAAAATGTACCCATAAGACTGGTTTTGTCATCCAGGGTCACATTTAGACTTTTGAATTAAATGTTTTAGCTCCTATACTTGCTCATACGCAAATTCACCAAGAGTACTAGCGACTATATTAAAAAAGCAATAAGGAATATTTATTTTGAAGAGTCAAAGGTTTACATACATCTAGCAGAATCTAAAAATGTTTTGAATTATAGTCCTGCTCTCAATATGTCACATAACAGATGTTACATAATCCATAACACAGAATATGAATTTAATAAATTAATTAATATTCTGCGAGTTTCCTTTGATGTTTGGTGAAAAGTATAATATATTTCATGTTGATAGCTGTATTTTGTTGTCCAATTTTGTTGATTAACTGCATGAATTATTTGCTTTTGTTGCAGGTTTTTTAATGTTTTTTGAGTGAAGAAGGATTTTTACAAACAAAATGTGTCGTTTGATAAATAAGCTTCAGTTACAGCCTCTGTGTGTTAATTGATTTGAGAATGTGATGTCAGAGTGCACAAATGTTTAAGCAATAGAGAAAAACTGTGACAGATGTTATTACTCTAAACTTCAAATCAGTGTATGTTTGTAGAATTAAGATATAAAAAATTCTGGGGAACTATTAATAGTCAGATTACAAAAAAAATATTCAGTGTAACAAACAAGTTGTTTAGGATAATATAGTATGTAGTTATTCGATATGTCCGCTAGATAGAGCTACACATTAATGTGTGTAATAGTGAACAAATAGTTCAAGCTCCTGGGTCAAAACTCAAAATCTACTCAAGTCGTCCAATTTTGTTTATTGACTAAATTAATTGTAATATTTTCTTCTGTTGCATGTTTATAATGTTTTGTGAGTGATTAAATACGTATTGTGGTAAACAGGAGCATGTATGAGTGTACTGGGCTAAAACTCTATTGGGAGCGCGCTTCCGTCGCCTGCACGCGCCTCGAAAGCCAACAGTTATGGCAAGCCAAGAGGGTCACAATTACGCCATAGATTAAACGCGTTTGTATCGGAACGCCGTTTTTGACGGCGTTTTAAACAATGTTTGCGCCACAAAATACGGCGTCGCGATTCCAAATGCCGTAAAAAACGCGCGAAAAGCCATTCATAACGCCGTATTTGAGGCGGCCGATAAGCGCCGCTTTTTGCGCCGCTGTCTTGCCATATGACGGCGTAAAAAACGCAGTTTTGGTTGCACAGAGCACGCGTCATTTACGGCGTTTCGTCTGTTGTATAATGAGCCCCTCCCACTGATTTCCAAAGCCAGTAAATTTGAACCGTTGTCAACCAATCCCTGATGAACTGAACCAGACCAGACCAATTTGCCACTGATCATTTCACAGGATTGTATTATGTGCGCAGTGTTTGCTAACATTAAACACATTATTGCTTGCTTTCTGAAGAAAATGTTAATTTTCTTTGGTAATCTAAGGTTTCACAATGTCGTCAACATGGTATAAAGGGCAACCAATCCCATTTTATGTATCTTGTTTATTACATAAGATATAGCACATATCGTCTACGAAAAATGCAAAAAAGCAATCGGTTGAAATATTGCATAATATTATCGTTGTACTAAAAATAATTCCTGGTAAAAGCGGTGTCAGACAAAGTAAAACGTCACGCTCCTTCCCTTTATCTAATTGTTGTGGTCATGTGGCCTATAGTAGCACCTTCGAGTCGTGATCTGTATTATGGTCGTTTTTCGGTTCGAGGCCCGCTCAGATCACCGGTCATTTTTTAAGTTGTTGGTCTTGATCTATTTATCTGTATCGCCGGGAAGTTTTTAGATTTATATTTCAGTACTTAATGCATGGTCAGTATGAAAAGAGAGTCTGGAATGAGAGATCTTTTTATAAAACTGATCTGCACTTGATTTTTGCTGCTGAACTCACACATCAGTGGACTTTCATGCTAAAAACAGGACGAACGAACAGTACTAGATGTTGCATTTAAGGATTTAGCAGACACCTTTATCCAAAGCAACTTACACGGGCCTTTTAGTCCTCGCATGTCTTTTATCAGTAGCCCAGGTGATTTTGGTTTCCATATTACAAAAATTGATTGACTATAAGGATGCGCAATAATGTTGCGCAATGATGGTAATTTAACAAGCATGGACTTATTTATTAAATATAGCTAACACAGCCTAAGTCAATGCCAAATGCCTTGCCGTTTACCTCCGTGAAGAGGCTGACGCTATATCGTGTCTGCAAAGAAGCGTACAATGAACAGCCCCTTTTGAAATGGAAAAAGATTTTGCATTATTTTCTAATTTTCAGCACATGGATATAGGATTCAGGCCCAGTGACCCGCACCCATGCAGCCAAGCATTTGCAAGAACGTAGCAAAATTGAGTCGGGATGCGCGCATTTAGCTACAAAAAATTGTCGGTTTGCACAAAGATGGTTGTTAAGCCTACGGATCCCTTTGCTCCGAATAGTAGGCCTTATTAAATGTAATTACATAAACTGTAATAAATATTTAAAAAAAACATAATTAAAAAGCATATCATACATATTAACGCACATATTTATTCTAGGCTTAATAAAGTTTATTACTGCAAAAACTGCATATGCTATGTCCACTTCAAGAAGAGCGAGTCTGACTATTGCGTTAAATTAATTAACATTCTGTATACTAAAGAAAATAAAGTGAGGCACTTGATCGATGTTAAGGGTTATTCAAAGATGTTAATAAACAAAAATCATCTATCTTACTCTGACTGAAACGTCCAAAGTGTGTATAACGGCTCCTGAATGTTTTCTCCTTCAGCAGAAAAACCATGATTCGACTGATGCCTTCGATGTCTTTTTTATTTTAATGTCTTCCTCTCTTGCATCAGGACAATCAACATCACAAACATCAAATGTACACCGTGAAAAACTGAAAATAAACCAAAATTACAATCAAATTCGTGATGAAGTGATTTTGCCATGACGTCGTTCAATACAGCTTATTAAACTGAAAAATATACAAATAAACCATAACCAAGATATATCAACATACCGTGTGCTTTCCAAATCAGGATTCAGGAGACATTAGGAGATATTTTTGATCAACAATCTTCTCAATTTTACACCTCTCAATTCGTGTGCGACACCTCGTGTTTCTCTGTTTGGTTTTCTGGCGTGCACGCAAAAATCAAATCACATGACCAGTACGTCTCATGGTACTCATTTTCTCCAGTAGATGTCACTATTGCCATACTATCATGCAAATCAAATATTGTCCCAAATAAGTATTAAGTATTGCATAATATATAAAACAAACCAACAACAACAAAAACTTTCAAAAAAGGTGACAAGTATTCAGCAAGAAACTACACTATCTGCGACAGCTACAGTGTGCACATCAGAATGTATGTGTCTCGCAAACATAATTATGTCTCAACTGAATGGTTGGTGAACTGCCGGGGGAAATATTTGATCCGTCCGGTCATAAGGCCTTAACACTCGATGTCAATCAAACGAATTCAATAAATTAAACATAGATACAAATACCTAGAATTTACCTAGATATGGTTGCCAGTCATCCTCACTAAGATTAAGAAATTTACTGGCTGTTGAAATCAGTGGGAGGGGCTCATTATACAACAGACAAAAGGCCGTAAATGACGCGCGTAAAAAACGCTGTTTTGGTTGCACAGAGCGCGCGTTATTTACGCCGTCATATAGCAAGACAGCGGCGCAAAACATTTAGCTTTTATTTATAGCCATTTGACAGTTTTTTCTTTTAATTTTATTTTTTGCAAGGAAACACTTCGTTGTAATTGGAGCTGCTGTTATGCATTAATAATAATAATAATAATAATAATAATATATTTCTAATTAAAACGTCTGCCTTTTTATTTAAAAAAAAACCCTATTCAATAATACCCCTATAAGATAGAGTATTTATTTTTGTGGTATTTTTCTCATTGCTTTACCGTCTTAAATGTAGCTGATGTCATCGATATCAGGCGCCATTCGTAAATATTAAACATGTTTAATAAAATGAAACCATATCTAAATTCTATAGGTATTTGTATCTATGTTTATTTAATTGAATTTATTTGATTGACATCGAGAGTTAAGGCCTTAGGATCAAATATTTCCCCCGGCAGTTCACCAAGCATTCAGTTGAGACATAATTATGTTTGCCAGACACATACATTCTGATGTGCACACTTTGGATGTTTCAGTCAGAGTAAGATCATTTTTGTGTATTAACATCTTGGAATAACCCTTGACATCGATCGTGTGCCTCACTTTATTTTCTTTAGTATACAGTATGTTAATTAATTTAACGCAATAATCAGACTCGCTCTTCTTGAAGTGGACATAGCATATGCAGCTTTTGCAGTATGAATATCTTTGCAATATGAATGATCTGCTTTTTAATTATGATGTTATTATGATTACAGTGTTTGTAATCACGTTAAATAAGGGCTATTATTCGGAGCAAAGGGATCCGTAGGCTTAACAACCATCTTTGTGCAAACCGACAATTTTTTGTAGCTAAATGCGCGCATCCCGACTCAATTTTGCTACGTTCTTGCAAATGCTTGGCTGCATGGGTGGGTCACTGGGCCTGAATCCTATATCCATGTGCTGAAAATTAGAAAATAATGCATAATCTTTTTCCATTTCAAAAGGGGCTGTTCATTGTATGCTTCTTTGCAGACACGATATAGCGTCAGCCTCTTCACGGAGGTAAACGGCAAGGCATTTGGCATTGACTTAGGCTGTGTTAGCTATATTTAATAAATAAGTCCATGCTTGTTACATTACCATCATTGCGCAACATTACCTTTTACTTTGTCTGACACTGCTTGTACCAGGAATTATTTATAGTACAATAATACTATAATGCAATATTTCAACTGATTGCTTTTTGCATTTTACGTAGACAATATGTGCTATATCTTATGTAATAAACAAGATAGATAAAATGGGATTGGTTGCCCTCTATACCATGTTGACGACATTGTGAAACCTTAGATTACCAAAGAAAATGAATATTTTCTTCAGAAAGCAAGCAATAATGTGTTTAATGTTAGCAAACACTGCGCACATAATACAATCCTGTGAAATGATCAGTGGCAAATTGGTCTGGTCTGGTTCAGTTCATCAGGGATTGGTTGACAACGGTTCAAATTTACTGGCTTTGGAAATCAGTGGGAGGGGCTCATTATACAACAGACGAAACGCCGTAAATGACGCGCGCTCTGTGCAACCAAAACTGCGTTTTTTATGCCGTCATATGGCAAGACAGCGGCGCAAAAAGCGGCGCTTTTCGGCCGCCTTAAAACGCCGTCAAATACGGCGTTATGAACGGCCTTTCGCGCGTTTTTTACGGCGTTTGGATTCGCGACGCCGTATTTTGCGGCGCAAGTACTGTTTAAAACGCCATCAAAAACGGCGTTCCGATACAAACGCGTTTAATCTATGGCGTAATTGTGACCCTCTTGGCTTGCCATATGCCATAGTCTGGTGCTAAATTAACGTCATACGCCGCCACGCGTTTAAGTAACGCCGGGCGCCGATCGACGTTAAGTTAACGTCACACGTCACTCAAAATGCAAAACGTATTAGCTAATATACATAGCCCCTCCTCTTCTGGGTTCGCACGGTCTACGGCAAGTCGGAAATGGAAAGAAATAAAGGAAAAATAAACCGAAAAGAAAAACATATAACTAATGCAGTATGTAATTAGTCAAATTAAGTCAAGTCATGATTAAAAGTACCGTAGTTCACCCCCAAAACGAAATTTCTGTCATCGTTTACCAATGGTCCCCATTGACTTCTATTGTATGAAGAAAAGTCAAGGTGGACAAACGGTTTTCTGTTACTAACTTTCTTTAAAATATCTTCGTTTGTGTTTATACGGTTAACACATTACACAGTCAAACAGGTTTGAAAAGTCAAGAGGGTGGGTAAATGATTACAGAATTCTAACTATGTTTATGCAATTGCAGATTTTTACATTGTTGGTCTTGTTATGTTTATCTGTCTCACAGGATTTGTTTATTTATATTTCAGCATTTACTTCACGGTTAATATATAAAGAAGGTCAGGAAAAATAGCTATTTTTCCACAACAAGCTCCCGACACCGTCCAGACAGCCACGCCAACAGCCTTTCAATAATCACCTTAACGCACATCACCTGCCCACTTAAATTTCATTAGCACGCGTGACGCGACCATGATGCACTCACATTATCTACATATTCCCCTTCACCTCCTCGAAGAGATTGACGCTATTCCATATGTGGAACTGACTTTCAGCCGAGCATTTAGATATAATTAATTTTACTCGACAAATCATATGAAACAATATAATTGAAGGTGATTATTGAAAGGCTATTGGCGAGGCTGTCTGAACGTTGTCAGGAGCGATTGAGAAATTTAGAATATACTGTAAGTTTGTTGTGGAAAAGAGGTCTTATTCCTGACTTTCTATACAAATTTACCATACGAATTAAATGCCTAAATATAAATACACAATTCCTGTGACACAGATAAACATAACATGACGAACAATGTAAAAATCCAAGTGGTCAAAGCGGGACTCGAACCCGTCAAAATCGAGATATAAGCAGTTATCTAGTCATGTCTTTTGGACTATCTAATGCCCCAGCCGTCTTCTAGGCGCTCTTTAATGACGTGCTCCGTGATATGATCAATAAATTTGTATTTATGTACCTGGATGACATGTTAATCTTCTCCTCTTCCCTCCAGGTGAACATTCAACGCATAAGACGGTGCTTCACTGACTGTTAGAGAATCAGCTGTTTGTGAAAGCGTCACACTGTGCCGGCAAACTCTGGCCGGAATCGAGGTTTCCTGAGTGTCCAGCGAATCTCCGCTTTGTTCATGAGCCGGTCCGTACTACCGTTCTCCGTTGGTGTCATGCCACCAGACTCGCTTGCCACCCAGATGTCAGAAGATCACTGGCTGCCATACGCCAGCAATTCTACGAAGGACCTTCCTTTGTGGGTTCCAGCACACAATCTAGCTCCTCGCTTCATTGGGCCATATCCGATTGTTGAAGTCATCAGCCCGGTGGAGGTGCGGCTTCGGTTGCCGGGTCCCCTTCGCCGGATACATCCAGTCTTCCACGTCTCTGAAGTCAAGCTTGTCTGTCGCTCTCTTCATGTTCGACCAGTACCTGGTCGACTAGGAGGGTTATGGTCCGGAGGAAAGATGTTGGGTCCCGGCCCAGTACATCTTGGACCGTTCCCTCATTGAGACAAACTGCTTGTGCTTCACTGAAAAAAAAATGGCAGCACCAGCAATAAGTCTTAAAAGTGCGTGCACACCTCAGCAGAATAGTAAAAAAAGGGGAATAAGGAATGACAAATAACAAGAAGAGAATAAATTAAAGTGCAATACTTAAGTGCCTTGCCTGTGGCCTTTGCTCGGTGGAGTCGCACAGGAAGAGTAATTCTTTACACTCTTCTGTCTCAGACAGCGTAGGCTGGCAAATTTTTTTTAAAGGCTGGCGGGGAATGAGTTAAATATTGTGATAAATAATATGTTCAATTTGAATTTCTCTGAAAAAACTTTAATACTGAAGCTCCGATAATATAGTATTAATATAGTAATAGTTACATCATGTCAGAAGTGACTCAGTAAAAAGAAAAGGAAAGATTGAAGCGACACAGTTTTTAACAGTAACATTTTGATCTTTGTTTTGTTAATTTTGTTACTAAAGATTTCAAGATAACTGAATAGACTGAATATTGTTCAAGTTCAAAATAAGGGAGAAATAATAAAGAAAATTAGACGGATTGCCACTCGTTGTCCCAAGGCCTTGTTAAGGGAAGTCAGAGTTGGTTTGATGCCTTCTGCTGTCGGGAGGCTGAATTACAGATCGAAACCCTTTGACTCATCACATAGCACCAAATTTTTTATTTTATAATTCAGTTAAAGAGTTCAATGCTAGCTTCAACATATTTGTTTTTCACAAAGTGTAGAGTTGGCATTTGTTTCAAAACATTTGATAAAGTTCTGATTTGTTTGCGTTTTTTTAGGAACATGGCCCTGGCCAAATATGTTCAGGCATGTTTGTGCCTCTGCTGTACATCACACTCTTGAGATTATTAACTGAAATATCCTGTGCAACACGAAGAAAAGTTCACTCCAAACCCTTAACTCTTCATTTATATAAATGTAGGAAGTGTACATAACTGTCAAAGATAAACTTGCTTTCCTTTTTGACAAAATCAATACTAATCGGTTGTTGCACTTGTTCCAGGTTCTGCTCTAATAAAATAGAAAAATAGAATGAAAATAGAAAACCGTTAAGTTGATGCAACAGCAAAACCTGTGAAACAGAGCAGGTTCCATGCAAGACATTTACAATAAAAAAGTAAATGAGTTAATTTGTAATGTAAATGTGAATTACTATTATGAGTTGGTATATTGGGATTTGGTCATAAGTCACTAAGAATGCTAAATTTTTAGATGGAACTAAAAACAGCCAGGGTGGAAAGGTGATCGTAATACATCATTAAAGAAGAACCCATCACCTCCTTGTTTTTACACACAATTTGTGAACCAAGAACAAATCCTAAAGGTAAATTTAGGATACCTTCATAAATTATTCTTTGCGAAGAAAATTCTTAACATCTCCGTAAAGAATTTGTTTGTGTTGTTATATACTGTATATGCTCAAAGAGCCAGCTTCCCTTTATATATTGGATAAGTGTTTGTATACAAAATTTTAAATATATGCACGCACACCGTAAACAATGTTTGTGTAGCATATAATTAACAATTCTGTAACATGTAGGCGCAATACAAGCGAACAATTTACAGTATGTACCTGTTTGTACATATTTAAAATGTTTTGTAAGCAATGTTTTCTGATGACTAAATCCAATTTTTTTCAATCAACATTTTTATTGTTTTTTAAAGATTTCACATTAAGCATTACTGAATTGTCATGATCCTGCTCTCATGTTCAGGTTTTCTAGTCTTGTGTCAGTACCCATGTGTTTAGTGTGGAGAGTGACATGCCATTGTTTGTTTTGACGTGCCATGCACTCTCTCTGGTCTAGTCTTTGTCCCCGCCCTCTTGTTTCCTCAATATTGATTGTTATGGTTTATGCCCCGCACCTGTTCCCCTCTTGATTTTGTTCCCTATTCAATTGCCCTGTGTTTTCGGACTTGTGACTCTCCTTCCGGCTTTGCTACTGATCGGACGCATTTACTAGCGCTCCATGCTTTGCGCTTCTGCTTTTATGCCTTATCTTATTTAAACACCAGCAGTTCAGTACAGTGCTCAGACTAAACAATTAGGCACTAAAACCAAAGACTGGGAAATACTTCAAAACATTTGAATGCTAAGCAACCAGGATTTATTTTAGGATAGTGGTTTACCAGCTTACTGCCGACAATTGAAACTCTTCAGGATAACTCCGCTTCCCACTCTCAAACTGGTGTGAAAATGCCTTCTTTTGGATCAACAACCACCTGCTGCTCACACTGCCACAAACTTCTACAAAAGATTGCAGTTCTCGAAACAAAGCTACTCACAATATTGCCGTCCCTGCAAGAACACACAGCTGATACTCGCCGTGGACCCCCTCAGCATACAGCCGGTGAGTTCTGTGAACCCAGCACTTCTCATCAGATTATAGTGAGCTCACACAAACCTGTACAGAGATGCAAACAAAGGAAGCTGAGGACACAAACCGTTGACAAAAAAAGGGCGCAAGACCTAAAGATGCTCGTAATATCAGACTGTCAAGAGTTTCACAAATTAGCACATTAGCTTCATCTACCCCAGATATGGCTAAGACTCGACTAGACAATGTTGGTACTCTGCCACCCCCTGTACATCTTGAAAATAGATTTGTGCCACTGATGAATATGGGTGAAGATTCCCCAAATGTGGTCTGGCAAAAATCAAAAGTGGACACTGCAGTTGCCAGACGCTCTGTGTCAAACAGGCAATGGCACTCTGCTCAGAAAGCAGCCGAGCCAAATACTCTGATAGTGGGGGACTCTATTATCAGAAACCTTCGTAGCAGGGCTATACGTACATACTATTTCCCTCAAGTAATGATTGCTGATGTAAGCAAGGAACTGTCAAACAACCTGAAACAACATAAGTCTGTAAATCTGATTGTCGTACATGTGGGGAAAAATGATACTCGAAAAGACCAGTCAGAGCTCCTAAAAAGGGATTTTAATGATCTCTTTGAAATGCTTGGAAAGCTAAAAGTTCAGTCATTCATCAGTGGACCTCTCCCAGTTTGGGGAACGAATATGTTCTCTCGGCTACTCAGTCTGAACATATGGCTGCAAAGAACCTGTAACATGAGAGGACTGAACTTCATTGACAACTTTAATCTATTCTGGAGTCAAAGACAACATTATACAACAGATGGCCGCCACCCAAACCAACTTGGTTCAAGAGTGCTAAAGGACAATATTCTCTTCTCCCTCCTTCACCCATCAGTAGAGTGTACCACTCCACTCCTAAATGGCACAAATACACCTGGCCATAGTGACCCACCTCAGCAGTTGGATGGACATTTGGATAACACAACTCAGGCTGTACCCTGCCCAGTGACATCACATCAGTTGGACGATGATGAGGACTCGACACCCAAGGACGTTTCTGTGGATAACAACCGGGAGAGGCAAAACAACATACTTCAGTCTTCAGAAACACCAGACTCCCAGGACCTCTCACTACACACCCTCTCCCTCTCTACTACATCATCTCTTTTGAGCTTCTCAGAGAACATTGAGGAACTAGTATTTGCTGGAACAAAACTCTCCCACTCTCCATCCTTTCAAAAGAGTGTTTAACTGTTTGGAAGCAGATCTCCTAAAAATAGTTAATACCTCACTGCTCTCAGGAACTTTCCCAGACTCCCTAAAAAATGCAGTTTTCAAACCTCTTCTAAAAAAGGGCAATCTAGACAAAGCCTTACTATCTAACTACAGACCAATATCAAATCTTGCTTTTATAGGGAAGATCATTGAAAAGGTTGTCTTCAATCAGATGACCAAATTCTTGAACTTAAATGGCTACCTGGACAATTATCAGTCTGGTTTCCGTCAGCATCATAGCACAGAGACAGTGCTCATAAAGATAATTAATGATATTCGATTGAATTCTGATTCAGGCAAAATATCAGTTCTGGTTTTACTAGATCTCAGTGCTGCATTTGAGACGGTAGATCACACCATACTCCTACATAGGCTGGAAAACTGGGTAGGGCATTCTGGATTGGTACTTAAATGGTTTGGGTCATACCTTAAAGTGAGAGGTTGCTATGTGAACAAAGGCAACCATAAATCTGACTGGACACCCATGACTTCTAGTGTTCCACAGGGCTCAATTCTTGCTCTGCTCCTCTTCAATTTGTATATGCTCTCACTTGGCCAAATAATGAAAAAGTACCAAATTGCCTACCACAGCTATGCAGATGACACTCAGATGTATCTAGCCCTCTCACCAGCCTATTGACTCTCTTTGCCAATCCATTGATGAAATTAACAGCTGGATGTGTCAAAACTTCCTTCAGTTAAATAAAAACAAAACTGAAGTCATTGTTTCTGGTAACAAGGATTAAACTAACAAGGTAAACACATACATTGATTTAAGAGGTCTAAAGAAACAAAGTAAGGTAAAAAATCTTGGGGTCATTTTGGAGTCTGACCTTAGTTTCACCAGTCATTTCAAAGTAATAAGCAAATCAGCGTACTACCATCTCAGAAACATAGCCAGAATCAGATGTTTTGCCTCAAGCCAAGATTTAGAGAAACTAGTTCATGCTTTCATCACCAGCAGGGTGGATTACTGTAATGGACTCCTTACAGGTCTTCCCAAAAAGACCATCAGACAGCTACAGCTCATACAGAACGCTGCTGCCAGGATTCTGACCAGAACCAAAAAATCTGAGCATATCACTCCAATCATCAGGTCCTTACACTGGTTACCAGTTACTTTTAGAATCAACTTCAAAGTATTATTAATTGTCTATAAATCACTTAATGGTCTAGGACCCAAATACATCTCAGATATGCTTATTGAATATAAACCAATCAGACTTCTCAGATCATCAGGATCAAGTCAGTAAGAGATAACAAGGGATCACTCAAAACAGGGCAAGTTAGCGTTTAGCCATTACGCCACCCGTAGCTGGAATCTGCTTCCAGAAGATATCAGACATTCACCAACAGAAGCTACTTTTAAATCCAGATTAAAAACACACTTATTTAGCTGTGCATTCACAACCTGAGCACTGTGCTGGTTTACATCAACTGTACTTTTATTTCTAATTTATTTTTATTTTGCTCTTATTATTTTTATATATACACTCAGATTTTTAATCAATTTTATTGCTGTTTTATGTTTCTTTCTTTAACATTTTCTTAATTTTCCAACACAAACTGGAAATTCTCAAAGACACCGAAACCCAGATACTCAATGACCCAACAGGGATCTTTAAAGTTTAGCTATTTTCATTGTGGCTAAAATAAAAAATATATTGTTTCGTCTTTTTCTCATTTCAAAATGTTGTCGCATTTAAACTAGTTGTAACAAACTCTTGAGCTTATCTAATATTCTATAATATAACATGAACAAAACACACTTGTTTTCATCTTGGACAAATATTTTTCTTTCTTAATCTTCAGTTGGCTTTGATTTACAGGATTGAAGATTTAATTTGTTGTGAAAGGGGCATCACAAATGAAGAGTGTTACAGTGTGTGCCCCAAGAAAGCCTTCCTTCGATATTTCTGATGAATAAAATGTTTTTAGTTCAGTTCAGTTCAGTTTAGAATGTTCTAAAAAAAATCATGTTGACCGATTTTGCCGGCAGATTCCCACTCTATAAAGCACTTTAATGGTGACACGCGAATGGTTTTCAAATGTTTGTCATCGGAATCTTTTTCAGTTCAGTCCCTTCTATCAATTCCCATTCCCGACATCCATGGACTTGTCCAACCTGAAAACACTGCCTGCAAAACAAAGATTGTTGGCCTAGTAGTTAACGTCGATCAACACAGCTCTTTCATTCATCTTTTAATACGTATTTTAATACTGCTAAATGCAAGTGTGCACTGCCATTCATATTCAAAACAACGTTATAGGACTAAACCTAGTCTGTCTTAGCACAGGGCATGTGGGTACACCACCAAGGTGAGTAATGCACCAAACACTGTGAAGCTTTACAAGACATTAAACTCTCTTCTTTGCCCCCCTCCTCCCCCACCAACTTCATCTTTGACTGCGGAGGACTTCGCTGACTTTCTCAGTGAACAATCATCATCTCTTGAATACATCAAGTATACAGAAAAATTTAGCGCAGTTTGAAAAAACAAATCTAGAGGTTATTCACATTTCGTGAAGAGAGCACAATTACATATAGAAATGTCTTAAAAAAGGTTAGATCTGATATTTTTATTCTCTTAGAAGAAAACAAGAGCAATGGTAGGTATTTATTTGAAACAGTGGCTAAATGTAAACGAAATAAAGCTTCAACCCCATGCAGACATTTCCAAACAGCACATCAGTAAGAACTTTAAGAACTTATTTACTTGCATGATTGATAAATATTAGAGAGAAAACGATATCTATGCAACCGTCTATTACAGTATCTCATCATACGGTACACTGCAGTATCACTGAGGAAAACACGTATTCATTTATTGCTATAGGAGAGGAAGAAATGTCTAAATCAACAACAAGTTTGTGAGACCCTATACCGACTAAGATACTGAAAGAGATGCTTCCAGAGGTCGTAGATCCTAGTCTTTATAAAATTAATTCATTGCTGTCATTAGAATACATACAGAAAACTTTTAAGATGGCTATTATTAAAACACTTGTTAAAAAATGCAACTTGTGTCATGGTTCCACTATCATGTCATGTTTATTCATGTTATTTGAGTGGAGTCATGGCATAACCTATGGTTTTATGTGAGATTGAATGATTCTTTCTCGTGTCTCGTCATTGTTCTCTACACCTCGTTCCTCGTCAGCCTCTCCTTAGTGCTAATCCCCAGCACCTGTTGCTCGTTATGATCCTTTGTCTGTTTTCCCTATAAAGAGTCCTCATGTTTCTTTGTCCTGTGCTCGTGCATTACCAATGTTCCTACCCATGTGATTGTCCCTGCAAGTTGTATCTGTAAGCTGTTCTTGTACTTGTTCCTGTCTCCCTTGTCTAAGTAAGTGTTGGTTTAGTGTTTGTACCAAGTGTTTGTTTATAGTCTAGTGGTAAGTCAGTGTCCTTGTTTGTTGTTAAAAGTTAAAGGTACCCTGTCCTGTTTTCCCCCTCGTGGGTTTTTGTTTTGCCGTTTGTTTAGTCTTGTTTAGTCTTGTTTATTGTTATGTGTATATTAAAAATATCAGTGTTACCACCTATACCGTCTGTGTCTGCCTGCATTTGGGTTCCCACGCCATGTCTCCACCAGAGACTCATGAAAACTTGATCTTACAGAATTAGTCAATTACAGGCCGATCTGGAATCTACCTTTTCTGTCAAAAGGCATGTAGTAAAGACAATCGTCACATCTTTGCTCTTCTTTTTTTTTTAGAAAGAAGTGGTTATTATTATGAATGACATCTCAAATTATGAAGATCTTGCCATTTATATATTATTACTGTACCTATAAGTTGTATGTGTGAGGATTTTCAGTCAGGATGTAGACCGTATCATACAGAAACTGCTCTCATTAGAGTTTACAAATGATTTGCTGTTATCATCCGACCATGGTTGTATCTCTCTATTAGTGTTACTGGAATTTAGAGCTGCATTTTATATTATCGACTACAACATTCTTTTGAACAGACTCGAAAATGATGTTATCATTAGTGGAATGCATTGGCATTGTACAAATCATACATATCTGACCGTTATCAGTTTGAAGAAGTAAATGAAGAGATGTCATCTCGATCACAAGTTCAGTATGGAGTACCACAAGGCTCAGTCCTAGGAACGTTGCCATTCATGCTTCCATTGGGAGATATTATTAAGTATATGTTGGCTCTCACTGTTAAGCTGAGGATATTCAGCTCTATATTTCTTCGTCCCCTGACGAAACTTGCCAATTCATGAAATTAAAACGTATGATATAAAACTGGATGACTAGTAATTTCCTACTTCTTAATTCTGAAAAAACAGAGATCCTAATTATTGGACCAAAAACATCTGCACGTAGTAAACCTAGAATTTACTAGGTTTTTACAGACCTACTGTCTGACAATTGATGGCTACTCTGTCAAGTTTTCATCGTCAGTTAGGAACCTGGGTGTGCTCTTTGATTCCAGTCTATCATTTAAAAGCCACGTTTCTAGCATCTGTGAAACCATATTCTTCCATCTTAAAAAATATATATAAGTTACAAAATAAACTCTCAATGACCAATGCGGAACAGTTAATTCATGCATTCATGACCTCAAAGCTAGTTTATTGTAATGATCTACAGGGTGTTTTCCCTGTTCGCTTAATAAGTAATCTCCAGGAAGTATGACCAGGAAGTATGACCATATTACCCTGGTTCTGTCAACACTGCATTACAAATCTTGCTACTTGCCTATAAAGCACTAAATGGTTAAGCCCCGTTGTACTTGAATGAGATCTTAATGCATTATAGTCCTTCATGTCTATTACAATCTCAAAATTCTGGCCAGTTGATAATACCTAGAATATTAAAATCGACTGCTGTTGGTAGATCATTTTCCTATTGTGCCCCCAAACTCTGGAACGGTCTTCCTAAGACTGTCTTGGAAGCAGACACACTCTGTCAGTATAAATCTAGACTAAAAACACATCTCTTTAAACTGTCATATACATAAAACATTATCTACTTCATTTCAAATCATGTAAAATGTTAGGCTGCATAGATTAAGTCAGCCGGAACCCGGAACACTTCCCATAACACCTGATGTACTCGTTACATCATAAGGAGAATGGCATCTACACTAATATAATTCTCTCTGTTTCTCTCTGTTCTGGTCTACTGTAGTCTGCACGATCCAGGCCGTATCCAGATGAGATGAAGGACCAGCGGAAAATACTAATATGTCTGTATAGTGAATGTCAGATAAGTGATTTGCCGATTTCGCTTTGAAGAAAAAGACTACCCGTCTGCACATATTCGCATTCAAAAGCGCATACCTATAGACTGAACATTTAAAACGCATGTGCACACCGTTACAGTTCTCAAAGATTCACTTTTTGAAGTAAATAATGATAAAATGTTTCTTAGAACCTCTCAAAATTAGAATTTTCAAGTCTCAAAACCCCGTTGACGTCCAAATGAGAAGCTAAAACGCATTAAACATGAATTAAAGAGTTATGGTTTCCAGTTATAATGTTGTGTAAGCGGTAAGTTGATAACTTATGATTTTTACTACGGAAATACATTTATAAAAACGATAACTTTTTATAGAGTTGCTATAAAGCCAAAACAATATCTGTCCTTTGACTTTCCTATTTTCACTGTAAAGCTGCTGTGAAACAATCTTTACTGTAAAAAGCGCTATACACATGAAGGTGACTTGACTTGTGAAATGTGAAATTTTCGATTCTGGGGAAAGGGGAGGGCACTTCCTCATACCCTCATGAATATTTATATTAATATGTGTAAAAGCAGCGGGACTAGTTGAGCTCTAAAGCCACTGTAGAAGTCGCAGAAGAGGAAATCTCCTGTGGTGTCCTGTCAGATCACTATTGCTACAGTCTTTAGTTTAGTACTTAAAAACTAAGGTATGTTATGTTTTACCTGTAGTATACAAGCACAGTGACAACTATGGTAATGTGAGATATTCATTTTAGTTTGAAATAAACCTGCTATTTTGTGTTCACCCTACATGGAAGTGGATAGAATCGGTCCAGTACTTTATATTCGCCTAAAGTTTTTTCTTTCCAAGCCATGAAGTTTGGAGACCTCATTTCATACTGGCGTCCTGGGTACTCACACTGGGCAGTGTACACCGGGAAGAATAAAGAGGGACAAGATACAGTTGTCGAGTTCGCAGGTACAGTGATTCTCTGTAGAAACTTCAAATCATGGTTTCATATCTCTGACTAGCCTCTGTCTTACTAAAAGTGCTTATAAATGCTTTTTTAAAACTTTACAAGAACATTGATGAACTTCTACGTTTCAGCTACTGTATTATGCAGTAACGGATTAAAAACCAGTTATAGTCGATATTTGACAGACCCGGAATGGGTGTAAAAGGGTCATTTATCTTATTTTCAGCCTTTCAAAAGCATTGTTTTATATGTGAATCGCATGCATAATTGTATTTAAGGGTCTGTTTGAGCAATGTAATGTGAATATCAAACTAATGTCGATTATCTAACGTCAGCTTGTTATTTTACCAGCAACAGTTAATAGTTTCCTTTTCTTTTATCACCTAAACATTCCTGTCTCAAAGCACTTCTTCTCTCACCCCAGTCCTCATTCCTATTATCAGAGGCAAGAACAAATGTAAATGCACTGCACCACTGAAATGTATTAAACTACATATTGAAGAGTTAAACTATAGTATCTAGCACCATATTTTGAACACAAATACATATTCAGTGTTTTTTGCAGTGCCATTAATTTTTTTAAGGATTTAAAATGCATTTAAGCAATAAGACTTGTGTTTCATAGTCTGTTGCATAATAGTTCTTCAACATCCTGGTCTCTTGATAACTGTATAAACTATATATATATATAAACAGGGTGTGCTTAACTCTTTTATATTTTGTTTATCATCCAGACATGGTCAGGCGACTTTTTTTTTGTTATATCACATTATTATTTTTACATACAATTACCCAGTTGGGTTTTTACTGGATCTTGGTATGAGGGAAACAGTTTGGCTTTGACAGTTAAATATTTCCTTTAGGTGAAAGCGGATTAAACAGTAAAGCAGGAGCCAAGGTGACGGAAGGTCTGCTCAAGCCTGGTGGCAAAGTCGACAATCAATTGGATTCGAAATTACCACGAAAATCTGACGCAGAAATGAAAGCAACTATTAATGATATTTTGTGTTATGGTCCCGGAAAATACGGAGTACTCGACAACAACTGTGAGCACCTAGTCACACGGATTCGCTACGGGATTCCCACATCACTGCAGGTACATTTAAATCGTATTCTATTTACTGCAACTCTGATTACAAACAAATCTTTCTTTTTAGAACCTGATGCAGGCCTGAAATTACCACAATACTTTATAAAAAGGTGTTCTGCACATTGAACTTCAGCTTCTAATTGCCTAACACTGGTCTTTTCTCCTTTGTGCAGGCAGAAAATTTTATCGATGCGAATAACCAGTTTTATGGAAACTTTACCAATGAAAGCGCTGATACATTCGGTACAACTCTCCATCCACCACCACCATTCTCAAAATCGAAATAATTTCTTTGATCTGCATACCTCCTTAACTGCACTCACATGTTATGTTATTTGTAGTGAATGTGTTTTATTCAATCATATTAAAGTTGATTTGGCTGCACTGTGTAATATGCACTGTGACTAACACGAACACACAATCAGAAATACATTTGTGAGACTAAAACAAACGCTTCTCTTATAATTTGTCAAATAAAATAATCCAAAATGCAGATCCACCACAAAAATAAATTGATGACACTGAAAACAATGTGCACACGCACAAAAATAAATTTGGCTCATAAACAAGACTGTATGAGATGACATGTGTATTTGTACTCAATATGTAATAAAACTGTTCATTTCTGCTCATTTTTGTTCTCTTAGTTGTTAACTGAAGTGTAGATTCTATTCTGTTTATACTTCTTGATTATATTTCTGGCTACATTAAAATATTTTAAATATAATTTTTGCAACAATGTTTGTTTTCAGCTCCCAATGATTGATACATAAATATTTATTGAATAAATATGCTTGTTAAATATTCTACCTTAATTCAAGTAGCTGTTTAATAGGAGCATGATTTTGCATACCATTTCATGAATGACTGCCTGTCACATAATATATGATTACAGGGCTCGACATTAACGCTTGTCCGCTTGTCCTGGACAAGTGAATGTTTTGACCCGACAAGTAACTTGAAAAAAAAAAAAGAACAACAGTGCGACTGTAGAATAATAAGAATATGTGCATTACACTGCTGAGTGTTTGTGTGAAGTCCAATTGTCGTGGTTGTGCTTGTTTGTGTGTGACAATAATCAAGGACGAAGGACAACCACATGACAATGCTTAATGTCAAGCCCTGGATTATGTGTTTATATTATTTATGATTAACAATCAAATGGTTAATGAATGAGAAACTAGTTGCTATTAATTAAGGTGCCATCAGTTGTCGTCTTATGAATGACTTGTTTGTCATTTAGTCAGTGTCGCTGATGCACAGAAGGCCGTTTGCTACCAAACACCAAGTAACTAAATTAGGATAATATTACAAGTCATTTGCAAACTGTAAAACATTAAACTGATGGTAACTTTAAAACTAACCGTCATCTGGGAGATCACAGCCTGGCATATGTGAATATTTGATCTTTTAACTGGTTGCATATGTCAGATTTTTTGCATGACATGGGCAGAGCTGTTGCTATCAAACAGTTTACTTATTCCACAGAATCACTGTAGCTGTGAAGGGATAGATCAAACAGGCCAATTGATGGAGGGTTTGTGAAGAGATTTCATGCTCCCTTGTAAAATTATTTTGTATTATTTTTAAAATACAAAAGTACAGGAGTTTATTTTGATACATGGTGTGGCAGTAGAATTTTGTAGTTTATTTTGATACATTTAAAAGTGAGGTGTTTGGTATTTTGTTTTGAAATACATTTTGATGTATTTTTGCCCAGCCCTGCTTATTTGTTTTTGAGGAGGCGTGGCTTTAGATGGTAATTGGTGACTCGCGCGAGGGAGTGATCATATGATTGCACTGCTTGCAGGCAAATGTTAGCATTTTCCAAATGATTTACTAAGCCTTAAATACATCCAAAGATAATCTCACAAATGAACAACAGACATTCAATCTAAAGATTAGTCACACACGGTATGAGACATCTGTAAACTCACTTGTGCTTCAGGAGACTACACTGTATAATCCACATGATCATCAGAATCATTCTGTATATCTCACACACGAAAGAAGAAGATATGATACACAGAGTGTCAAAAAATGTGATTTATTACCCTAATTTATGGCCCCCTGCTGTGTTTTATGATTATGACCCTTTGACCATACATCATGTGTACATTTATGACCCTTTGTTGTTGATCATAAAAGATGTTTGTAATGTCCAGACCTCGCTGTCACACCCCCCCCCCCCTTCACAGCGGAAGAGATAAGGAATTGGTTTGAGAATGCATGGTCAATGACCTCCTGTGAATGAGTGCAATAAAAAAATTAAAGAAACAAGAAGTCTGATGTTTAATAAAATAGTGAGCAAATGAAATAAACTAAAATAGTCAGGTTGAGATTTTTAAACTTAAAAATAACTTTTTTAAAACTTCATTCAGAGTGATTGGTCTTTGACCATAATCTCTATGAATGAAATGACACAAAATGAGTTAAAGAATTAAGAAGCACTGATGATAGATAAATAGTGTTAAACTGAAATAAGATTAAATATTTTAAAGTCAGGTTTTAAGTTTAAAAAGAACTTGCATGTGTTGAAGTGTGATGCATGCAGTCAGTTGTTAAAATTGAAGAATCAGCTATGTTCGAGGATTCTCTGTCCCCCTTCCTACCCACACACATACACAGACACAGAACTCCCACCCCCAGAACAAGACAATGCTTTCAGACATGTCTCCCAACACCTGTGTGAAGTCTATCTGATGTGGGTGATTATTATATGAGAGGAGAGATAAATTAAATGTTAATGCGTGTGATGTTTCTTCTAAGATCAATTAAAAAAGTTTATAAAAGTCTTGTTTCGCCTATCTGACACCCCCAAACCACCTGGCAAAAAAGTTGGTCCCATCATGAAGGACTTACAGAGGGTGTCTGCCTCATAAACCCCCAGATGAAACTAGGGGTCTGTCTTTCTTATCAACATGACCCAAACAAAGTTTATAATTGTGTGTTTTTATGACTTTGTAATCAAAGGCCGGGGTTTTCTGGTTCCTGAGTTTATCTACAATATTTCTAACCCCACACCACCTGGCAAAATGTTGGTCCCATCCTGCAGGACTAACAGCGGGTGTCTGTCTCAGAACAGCATGAAGCCTAGGAATGATTTCCTTATCAAGATGTCCCAAAGAAAGTTTATAATTGTGTGTTTTTATGACTTGGTAATCAAAGGTTAAGTTGAGTATGAAAAATAACTTGCCTGTGTTGAAAGCTGTTGCTTGCAGTCAGTTGCATCCAGTGTGCATTTATGACACCCTTTATTGTTGTTCAGGTTTTTTTTTGTGTGCGTAATTTCCAGACCTTGTTGTTACCCACCCCCCCCCTTCTTTGTAGAAGAGATGAGGATGTGGTTTCAGAATGCTTGGTCTTTGTCCGTAATGTCTGTGAATGAAGCAATACAAGATTAGTTAAAGAAACAAGAAGCACTGATGTAAAATAAAATTGAAAAAAAATGAAATACGATAAAATAATATTTTAAAGTCAGGTTTTAAGTTTAAAAGAACTTGCCTGTGTTGAAGTGTGATGCATGCAGTAAAATGGTCAAATGAAATGAAGTTTAGCTATGTTGGAGAATCCTCTGCCCCCCTCCTTCCTCCCCACACAAACCCCTCCACCCCAAACCAAGACCTAGCTGTGACCCTGGCTGTCTTTTTACCTTGTAACATGATGTGCTGTGGGTGATATGTAAATTTGAAAGAGATACATTTAATTTGAAAGTGGGTGACATTTTTTCTAAGAGCGAGTTGGTTTTGACTTTTATGTGACAAATGATGAAAACAGTTTGAGACTTTGAGGATTTGTCTTCTTATCAATGGGTTTCAAACAAAGGTAATGTTTGTGTGTTTTAACGACCTGGTAATTATTGTTTAGGTTTAGGCATAATACTTAGGCATTTTCGTTTCCCTTTTTTGTCTGTTTAAGGATGTAGCCGGATTTCTATGTTTTTTCTTTTCCATTATGCTAGTCCCTGTAGACAAAATAGCAGCATAACAACAACCTATCCATTCTTTAGCATCTAAATGGTAATATGCAGTTTCACCACAGACCCACACCATTCCTGGTGCACTATCTAAATGTGTAAATGGACATTCAAATCCCTCAGCAGTCTTGTTGAGATATTTGATGGTACTACATGTCTGCCTGATTTGGAACACACACATAATTCTGCAGGGTGAGCGTGTACATGAAATGTGGGGCCTTGAAAAGGTTTTCCTGTGTATGAACAGTTATAGTCTCGAATTATGGATGTTTGTGGTCTTCCTTCTCTAATATTCAGAGCCATTTGCACTATTAAAGACATTTGTTTTGGCATTTCAGAGTTACCATTGTCATCTAAAAGCATGTCTGCTGTAAGTTCTTGCGTTCTCCACATTGAGTGGAGCTGTAGACACACCCAGCAATCTCCTCTAACCTCATTTGCTACTACTCCCCTCTGCAGTAAAGCTAAGGCACATGCTTAGTTACCACCACATTTAGCTTTGACAACTCTCACTTCTTGTGTTTCCTGTTTGAGATTAGAACCCATTAAAAAATCAATATCCTGTGATGCTTCTCCCTGCTTATTTGAGCAACTTTGTATTGGGCTTGCACTTAGTTCCTTAATTATTTCTTTTACTTTATGTATTTTTGGTGGTTTTATGGTGATTTGAACTTCCTGATGGCCGTCTTTCCCTGCTAAGGCCCATGCACAATAGCAAATTCCGGTGTCCTGAAATTTAACATCAGTTATGGTAACATTCTTTACCGATGCATAACTTTCCCTATGGGCTATACCTAGGACTGGAGGAAGGAGATGTTCAGGAATAATCCTTTTCTCGTTACACTAGATACAGCGGTTTCCTCCCCACATTGCTCTATGTCGCAATTCTACAATCTTTATCCCAAATCTGGGGTCGGTGCCTGTGGCGTCAGGGCCATGATACGCGGTTTCCTGTGACCACCCACAAGAGCCCTTGCAGATGTACAGACTTTTTCAGAATTGTTCCCTAACCGCTTCTGTATTGTAATTTTCCCCCATAGTTAGAGATATTGGATCACAAAGGAAACTTGCGCTACTGCCTGCTCTAAGAGTGACTTTAAGCGGGTCATCATCAGGGTAACTTTCATCCACTTCCCTTTTTGGGAATGGAAAATCACCAGATTACAAACATTCATGTAAATGAATGTTTACATGTGGTGTTCAATAAAAACATGAAAACATATAAGGTTTGTGCGGTATTAGTTTAAGCAGACTGTGTTTCTCTATTGTTGTGACATAGATGAAGATCAGAACACATTTTATGACCAATTTATGAAGAAATCCAAGTAAGCCCAAAGGGTTCACATACTTTTTCTTTCAACTGTATATGCATAAAACAGGAAGTAACATTCGGTCATGGAAAATCACCAGACCTCGGATCAAAATCACCAGACCTCGGATCAAAATCACCAGACCTCGGATCATATTATTTTGTCAAGACAGCATATATTTTAGTTCCCTGTTCTCCATCATCTAGAACATTCAGGGACATGGTGGGTGGACTGATGTCATCCAGTCCGGTTCAGACATGTCTCTTGGGTATTGCTCATCATGAGACAGAACAGATGGGTTAGGACAAAGCATATAAACATTTCAGGTTATGTATGGGACAAGGCCGAAATCCACATTCTCACAGAAGTAGATAAGGATAAAATGTTTCTTAGAACCTCTCAAAATTAGAATTTTCAAGTCTCAAAACCCCCTTGTCGTCCAAATGAAAAGCTAAAACGCATTAAACATGAATGAAAGAGTTATGGTTTCCAGTTATAATGTTGTGTTAGCGGTAAGTTAATAACTTATGATTTTTACTACGGAAATAAATTTATAAAAACGATAACTTTTTATAGAGTTGCTATAAAGCCAAAACAATATCTGTCCTTTGACTTTCCTATTTTCACTGTTAAGCTGCTTTGAAACAATCTTTACTGTAAAAAGCGCTATACACATGAAGGTGACTTGACTTGACTATTGAACCACAGCCAAGGAAATATGACCAATGAATAACCACAGCTTGTGATGTGTGATGTAAACAAGTTGTGGGGTTGAATGTGAAATTTTCGATTCTGGGGAAAGGGGAGGGCACTTCCTCATACCCTCATGAATATTTATATTAATATGTGTAAAAGCAGCGGGACTAGTTGAGCTCTAAAGCCACTGTAGAAGTCGCAGAAGAGGAAATCTCCTGTGGTGTCCTGTCAGATCACTATTGCTACAGTCTTCAGTTTAGTACTTAAAAACTAAGGTATGTTATGTTTTACCTGTAGTATACAAGCACAGTGACAACTATGGTAATGTGAGACTTTATTTTCAGTTTGGAATAAACCTGCTGTTATGTGTTCATCCTACATGGAAGTTGTTTGAAATTCGTTCAGTACTGTTTATTTATGTGAAAGGAGCATGTCAAATTGGAGATTTGGAGACCTGATTAAATTCCCACGTTCTGGGTACTCACACTGGGCAGTGTACACCGGGAAGAATGAAAAGGGAGAAGATACAGTTGTCGAGTTTACAGGTACAGTGATTCTCTATAGAAACTTCAAATCATGGTTTCATATCTCTGACTAGCCTCTGTCTTACTAAAAGTGCTTATAAATGCTTTTTTAAAACTTTACAAGAACACTGATACACTCATCCTGCACACGTCAACGTGTTTCAGCCACTGAATAATTGTATTCATGGTCTCTTTGTGCGATGTAATGCGAATATAAAACTAATGTTGATTATCGAACGTCAGCTTGTTATTTTAACAGTGATGTCATGATTTTCCCCTCTTTTTTGACCTTTTCGTTTGTAGTTTTTGGTTGTTTGCTTTCCTGTTTCCTTTGTACTCCTGCGTAGATCTTTTATTAGTTGGTTCTGTGTTAATTGTTGCCCACATGTTTCTTGTCATCTCGTTTTCCAAGTATATCTCAGCCCTTGTGTTTCAGTTGTTACATGTTGCCACTTGATCCTGGTCACATATATTTTTGTTTTGTCTTAATAAATCTTAACTGCATGTGGATCTGCTGGCTCGCCTGCAATATGTTACAGGTGATCAGTATTCTTTTCTTTTATAACATAAACATTCCTAAAGCACGACATCTATCACACATGTCCTAATTCCTCTTGTCATGGGCAAGACTAAATGTTAATGCACTGCACCCCTGCAATGTATACAACTACATAATAAAGAATTAAACAATAGTAAATAGCAACATATTTTAAACGTGTGTATTTGAGTAAAATGGATTTTATCAAGGATTTAAAATGCATTTAAGCAATAAGACATGTGTTGCATAGCCTGTTGCGTAATAGTTCTTAAACATTCTGGTGTCTAGATATGTGTATACACTTTACTGTGCAGGATGTGCTTGTCTCTTTTTTATTTTGTTTATTATCCAGACATGGTCATGCAGCTTTTAATTGTTAGTTCACAATATTATTTTTTACATAAAATTACCCAGTTGGGTTTTTACTGGATCTTGGTATGGGGGAAACAGTTTGGCTTTGACATTTAAATATTTCCTTTAGGTGAAAGTGGAACAAAGAGTAAAGCAGGAGCCACTGTGAGGCAAGGTCTGCTCAAGCCTGGTGGCATAGTCGACAATCAAGAGCATTTGGGATTGACACCGCAATCTGAAGCACAAATGAAAGCAACTATTGATGATATTTTGCGTGATGGTGCCGGAAAATACAGAGTACTTGACAACAACTGTGAGCACCTAGCCACACTTGTTCGCTACGGGACTCCCATATCAAAACAGGTACATTTAAATTGTATTCTATTTACTGTAACTCTGATTACAAACAAATCTTTCTTTTTAGAACCTTTTTAGAGGCCTGAAATTACCACAATACTTTATAAAAAGGTGTTCTGCACATTGAACATCAGCTTCTAATTGCCTAATACTGTTTTTTTCTCCTTTGTGCAGGCAGAAAATTTTATCGATGCGAATAACCAGGTTTATGGAAACTTTACCAATGAAATTGCTGATACATTCGGTACAACTCTCCATCCACCACCACCATTCTCAAAATCTAAATAATTTCTTTGATCTGCATACCTCCTTAACTGCACTCACATGTTATGTTATTTGTAGTGAATGTGTTTTTATTCAATCATATTAAAGTTGATTTGGCTGCACTGTGTAATATGCGCTGTTACTAACACGAACACACACACAGAAATACATTTGTGAGACTAAAACAAACGCTTCTCTTATAATTTGTCAAATAAAATAATCCAAAATGCAGATCCACCACAAAAATAAATGGATTACACTGAAAACAATGTGCACACACACAAAAATAAATTTGGCTCATAAACAAGACTGTATGAGATGACATGTGTATTTGTACTCAATATGTAATAAAACTGTTCATTTCTGCTCATTTTTGTTCTCTTAGTTGGTAACTGAAGTGTACGTGTAGATATTTTTTTTTTAATTAAATGAAAAACAGAAGATTGAAATAAATCATAAGACTCCAACTTTTCTCTTTTTAATATCTTGTTCAGGTTTGATTCTAATTATAATATAACATTATTGAAAAACAGATTTTTTTCAGTACAAAAAAATGCTAAAGTTTGACAAAATATTTTTTATTGTTATTTAATAATATTTAAATATGAGTGAAAGTGACCTATATCCGAAATGTGACCTCTGCATTAAACCCATCCAGATAGTAGCGAACACACGTACACCCGGAGCAGTGGGCAGCTATCACTGCAGCGCCCGTGGAGCAAGGTGTCTTGCTCAAGGGGCACCTCAGTCATTACCCGCCGGCCTTGAGGATCAAAACGGCAACCTTCTGGTCACGAGTCTGACTCTTCATTAGGCCATGAATGCCACTTTTTTTGTAGGAATTGGAAGACCGCTCCATTTATCAGTTTTAAACGATCTCCAAATCCAGCCTTATAACCACCGTTTATTTGACATCTCTCACTGAAATGCCGTGAACAAACAAACACACCTCTATCGCAAGAGTAACAAGCTGCAGCCGCAGGCCCACAGCGCAGCCAATCTTGACGCAGCGCAACAAATCTTGATGGAAAGCGGGTCATCCACGGTCGTCTGTTGACGCATGGGCAGGCTATTTCTTTCGCCTTGCCGTGGGCATTAATTTCCGGGGGAAATGGTTACGAAATGGAATTTCATGTTTGGAAAAAAACTTTACATAACCTGTACGAATGCTGGGGGAGTGTGTCGAGCACAGAAATACTATGTAACATGTCCAACTCGCTTTTGACAAATTGACCATGTCAAGCATGAGAAGATGTCCTGGCAAAATCGATCATCAAATGTTGAGAGAAATCACAAAGACCAAGGAGCCAAGTTTCAAAGGTTTCAATCTTTAATTTGTTCGAACAAGTCAAAGAGGGACATACAGAGTTCATCTGAAGATGCCCAACGAATACACAACTGACTCCATCTTTTATACATTGTTCCCAAGTTGTTATCACAGTTTAAACCAATCATGTTTTACCTGACATCAACTTCTACCAATCAGTTTTCATATGATATCACCTTTTCATTAGCCGATCCCTCTGTACTCAATACCCTTGTAGTTCCGGCCTACAATATTAAGATGTAAAGGTAGCGAGGGCCTCTCAAAAACAGGTGCCTCTTTATCTTGACACTTTTCCGGGGGTTTCAGACGATACATGATTTAACCTTGATTTATTAAAAATGAGCTCATTGCTTAGCAATAATGAACTACCCAGTGTCCTTCTTTGTATGCGATTAATTAAACTACGAAAGTGTGTGGGGTGTACGTCTTAGTGTGTTCAAACTCATAACATTAGTTTTAAAAATGAGCTCATTGTTTAGAGATACCCAGCGTCCTCGGCTATATGCGACAAAACAAACTTCTTTTTAAAACTAATGTGTGGTGTACGTGCAGTTAAGATAAGATAAGATATTTGTTGTTCATGCAGGTGTTCAAAAGTTCAAACTTATACATGAGGCCCAATATTAATTCATTAGAATACATGAAACCTATAACTAACTAAATGTATCATTTTATATAAGAAAACTCAATACTATATTGGAAAAACCACGAGCACATTTAACATTGTTAATTCGTCAGAATTCATGAAACATGGCCCCTTTTAGGCCAAAAACCAGTTTCCCAGAATTGGCCGCTCCTGAACAGACACATTAAAGTGGACTAGAAAACCAAACACTCGCTTGAGGAAAGCCAACCCCAGCTAAAGAATATTTATCTTTGTACCACCTCAACGTCTGAATGGACGGAGGGAATCATTTCTTAAGCCTTTCTGTCCTTCAGGCCTATCGTGACGTTTGGATATGATTTTTTCTACTATCAGTACTGCTTCCCCTGAAGAGGAGGCACCGATCGCCAATGTTTCTCAACGGTGAATGTGACATGACTTAACTGGAACCAATCCAACAGCTTCTGGTCTGTGCGTGCAGGGCTGTGCAGTATTTATGATACATGTATTTAAAATACGTAACTTAAATACAAAATAGTATTTTAATGAAAATGGCTTCATATTTTATTTCAAAATACTTCAGTGTTTGTATTTTTGTAGTTTTAAAATACTGCAAAATACTTTGTAAGAAGTCTACATGATGACATCATAAAAATGCTTCCTCTGATTGGTGCGTACTCAGTAGTTTGCCCAGACTTGTTTGAGAGAGGAACAGAAAATTGTAAGAAGGTGGTCAATGTGAGAAACATGCAGGCTGCAAGATTTCCATCTATCTATTGCACAAATTGCTTTCATTTTTAAGAGTATATGTTACGTTTTGGTCTGTGTGTTAGAAGCCTATAGGCTAAATACTATTATACCGAGCAGCAGCCCCATGTTAACTTGCTACTTTTACCCTATGCTATGTTCGTCGGTTGTGCATGAAAAACAAGCATTTCAGTGTTGTACAACATTACATTCTAATGCCACTATATGTCATGGTTTCACCTCTCCTTGTCAGGTATTTCTAGGTTTAGAGGTGGAATCATACAGAATCCTTTGTTTCATGTGGGGAGAGATGTTTTTGACCCTTGGGGCCTTCCATACTCTCCCAGAGTCGCGTCATCGTTCCTACCCTCCTGTTTCCAAGTTTGTGTTAATTACCCTCCCTATAAAGAGTCCTCATGTTTCATTGTCTTGTGCGCGTTCATTGTATGTGATACCTGGTCGTTGAAGCTGTACCTGTTTGATGTTGCTGGTTCATGCCTGTTCCATGCTAAGCTGTTGTTCATGTTTCCTGTTCCCGTGTGTTGTAAGTCTAGTTTAGTTAATGTTAGTGTTTGTATCCCAGTGTTTGGGATATTATTGCACTGCTAGCAGGCAAATGTTAGCATTTTCCTAATGATCTACTCAGCCTTTAATACGTCACAAAATAATCTCACGAATGAACAACAGACATTCAATCTACACATTAGTCACACACACGGTATGAGACATCTGTAAACTCACTTGTGCTTCAGGAGACTACACTGTATAATCCACATGATCATCAGAATCATTCTGTCACACATGGTGAACACCCACTCCACTCGCTCTAAAACGGTCCTGTGCAGTCTGTTCGGCCTACACCAATGAGACAGCAGGTGTCTGGAGGATTCACAGAGGGGATTGTGGGTTCCTCTGGTTCTGCAAAGGAAAACAGTGCACGTGTGATTCAAACTAGACATATGAGATTATTTGATTTAAGATGGATATTGAAAACATATACAGTGAAGTTTGATAGTATGAAACAGTTTTCCATCATCCTGGTGTGTCCAAATTACATGGTCATACTCAGACACAATGAATGGTTGCACAATTTGTTATTCGATGAATATTTTAGGTAGTTATAAAGAATAAATATGTAACATTTACGTTTCTCTGAATCAAACGTGAGGGCTAAGACTGTTATCAACAAATTACACAAACACCTTCAGAAACCTCACCTAGTACCTCCAGAACCTCATCCAGATGTTCTTATGCTCATTGTGCACAATGTTGTGTGTTTTCAATGTTTTCTTTTCTATTCAAAAGAGCTGCAAGACTCCAGAGCACTCAAACAGATCTTTAGTCCACTTAAACACCTGAGCTGTGTGGTTGTGTTATGGTTTTTGAAAATAAAGAATTAACAAAGGTGTAAATATAAAACTATTGACACAACTGTGGATCAACATGACAATGTAACTATAAAGTAAAATCACATGATTTGTGTATCAAATGGAATATAAATGGAGTTAAGACAAACATTACAATCACAGCACAGAGCACAAAATGGCGGAACCCTTCGTCTTATATGAGTCAATATTTTAGACAAATGAATAAAACACGATTACAAGTTGCTTAAATATCTACAAAGGAGATAAACGCTTATTTACTTCCATCCGTATTACACTGGGTTTAAACAAATAACATGAAGGATAATGATCGTCATTGACAATTAATATATTATAAGACAAAGTCACAAATAACTAGAAACTCAGCAGCAAAACACTGCACAGAAAATCACAATTCAAGGAGATCAGATTCCGTCTATACTGTCTATATGGGGAGTCTGCAGACCTGGAGCATGCAGTTTTGCGCCCCAAGCAGTTTTACGCCCCTGCTGTTCCTTATTTCTCCATTAGGGGGAGCATGCAGTTTTACGCCCCTGCAGTATAATTCATACAAGTTCATAGAGATTTATTTTTCTAAACTTTTTGAAAAGAAATATGAAAATGAGTAAGAGATATCGAGTTGGCATACACGTGGTTAGCTAAGGTTGATTCAGACATATATGTGTTAAGATGTTTAAATTAATTCATAACGATATCAATTAATCGTTAAAAAAACTATGCATTTTGGTCCATTTCTTAGTAAGAAAAATGATTATTTACCATACCTCTAACTCGCGAAAGACGACAAAGTTATCTGTTAGGTCTGTTCTGGTGGTTCATAATGAACAGCGAACCCCTAGTGGAAAAATAAGGAACAACAGGGTCCTAAAACAGCATGGGGCATAAACTGCCTGGGGCGTAAAACTGCATGCTCCAGGTCTGCAGACTCCCCCTTCTCTATACTGTGCGCTAGTGTTGTCACAATACTGGAATTTCTAACTTCGATACGATACCTTGAAAAATATCGATACTCGATACCATTTTCGATACCACAGAGAAAGAAACTGCCACAACATTAAGGGGGTAATTTTTGTTATTATTATTTAAAGATAAATATAACATATATAATGTATTATAAAGAGTTATTAAAGGGTAAAACGTGTTGTAACGCATTATGTACATTATGTAACGCAGGTCGAGTCTCATCTTCTTTCTGGTGCTACAAGAGAATGCCAAACTTTAATAAACATATTTTTTTTTTTTGACCACACTTTTAAAATGAACTGAACTATGTAACTAATCTTAGAACTTAAGTTAATGGTAATAGACATTTGTTAACATGAACAAACAATGAAAAATACTTCCAAAACATGTATTAATCTTAGTTAAAAGTTAATTTAAACTAACATTTTCTAATACATGTACTGATTAAAATCCAAAGTTCTATCTGTTAATATTTTTTTTCATTGGACCAGAGCAAACATGTTGTATTTTATTACATACTGTCATCAAAGATTAAAATATACTGTACCAAATGCATTGCTCACCGTTCATAAATGCTGGTTAATACATAACATTATTTGATGAACATTTTAATGCCAGATTCACATATCACCGATCCACACACGCAATCTTTCGTGCATCACACGCGAAAACAATGCTCACTGGATCGACATGAAGACAAATTACAGAATTGAAGTAATAATTTTTTGAATTAAGTTAATTAAGCACAAGTTCATTTACAAGTTCATAAGAAAGTGATGCCTTGCGTATGCCTACATTGTACTGCATTGGATGCTATCATTGGGATCGCCGCCATGTTTGAGAGTGCAGACAAAGAACCGTTTCTATTTCTAATAATGTAGTGGCTTTGCAAGCTGCCTCTAAAACACAGCCGAAGAAGAAGAATATAGTCCCGAGTATCCTTTTTTTTACGAAACACGCTCAGTTTGTCTGTGTAGTGCTACTGTAGAAACATGGCTCTGCAATTTGACAAATTACATGTAAGGGTGTGCCCGCGGTGTATATACATAAAATGGCTCATTGTAAGGTAATATAAACATTTCGGTTCATTTTGTAAGGTATTTCTACACTAAACGTAACTTGGCTAGTAAACGTTAGCTAGTTAAACACGCCGAAGCCGTTTCCCATGCATTGTTGTATTTTTGGTGACCTGGCATGATGTGAACATTAATGCCACAGATCCTGCCAATCAGGTCCCGTGTCACACACAGCCCCGAACATACCGGTAACCATTTTGATACGTTGGCACTATATCTAACGTCCACAAAAGGTGCAAAGCTTTCATTCAGTTGGAGAAGGCCGTTTTCTCATCATCTATTTTGTGCACTGTGTGGCGGCGGAGAAGCTAAACATTCAGTTTACTAAAACTCGAGCGATTCATCATCGAGTACAACACAGAATTTAACGTCTGTCACTGTTACTGACTGTTTGTTTGGCTACTCTAACATGAACAAAGTTTGTTGGCGAGGAAGTGCACTACAGGGGAAAATAACAACCACTCAATGTCGATGTGTATTGTCCCCCCCTACTGTTAAATGAGATTCATGCCCATGCCCATAGGCCCTTATTTAAATAACCTGTGTACTGTATTCTATTGTGTTATGGTCTCTGTGTACTGTTTTGCTGTTTTTGTGTACTGGATGCTCCTGTCACCATAACAAATTCCTTGTATGTGCAAACATATTTGGCAATAAAGCTCTTTCTGATTCTGATGTTGTCAGGCTTTGCCTGTTGTTTTGTTTTATTTTTGGTTTATTCTTATCCTGTTTGCTGTGTTTTGTCTCTTGCCTTTGTCTCACGTCTGGTAACCCATTAAGGCTCTTAGTGTTGTTGATTTCCCTCACCTGCTCCTCATTTGTGTTCCCTCTATTTCAGCTCGTTTTGCCATTCTCTCCGTGTGGCGATGTAAATTGTTTGTACCGTGTTTTGCTGTTTGTACCTGGAGTTTACCTGTTCTTCTATTCCTACATAGGATCGAGTCAGCCTGTGAGCCGGTTTGGATTTTATTTTCCCTTACGGCTCTCTTTTGGTTCTCGTGTTCCTTATTTGGATTTTCACTCACGGAGTCTTTTTACTACGGAGTACCTGTGTTTCGGTTTGGATTTTCCTGCCTGTCTTCTCTCACGGAGGTTATTGCCGGCCGTGTCTACTTTGTTCTCGTCTGGAGTGCCCTGCCGATTTACTGTTGAACTTGTTGACGTTGTGCAAATAAACTGGTTTTGACTTACCTGCATCTGAGTCCTTTTGAAACCGTGACAGATGTCACATGCCTTGCGAAACCTCCAACCCTGTTCCAGTACAGTCAGTCCCAGTGGTTAGGGAGATAATGTTGTCTCTTTACCACCAGTGTGGACAGCTCTAAAATGGCTGCGATGTTTTCTGTGAGAAAGGCGGAGGTGAGACACCAGTGTTTTCGATTCAGAGCATATTTGTTAGTTTAGCTGTTGTGATTCCTGTAGACAGTTTTCTTCAAACAATTTCTTCTCTTTAGAGATTAGTGATTAGTAGGATCTTTCAAATAAATCTTTTGAAGTGCATCACGCTCATGTTTCAGCACAAAAACTTCTAGAGACTATCAGAATTTTCTGCATGTTACACAATCATTTCTTCTCTTGACTCAGCAGGTGTGTTGTTAATGTGGAAGCTGCAGCAATGCCATATGTTCTGTATGAGTGTGCATGTTTTTTTGTCATTGCAGAAACAATTCAATTCAATTCAATTCAAGTTTATTTTATATAGCGCTTTTCACAATGTGTATTGTTTCAAAGCAGCTTTACAGGGGCAAACAGGAAAAACTGAAAAAGTAAAACACAGCACAGTGCATGGTATTATACAACGAGTAAGATCATTCTAATAAATAATTAGAATGATCTTAGAAACACTGAAGTTTTGCAACACTCAGTTCTCTCTAACAGTCAAACCAAAACTGTGGCTTATATTTGCAGAACTACAGCCCTGAAATGACTGTGCGAGTATAACAGTGTCACACTTATGTGTGTGTTTGACATACGTGCATTTTGTGCTTTCAGCAGATAACACGCATGAAGTGCCAGACTAGGGTCTCCGCGGTTGTGACTTTACAACCGCGGTTGTGACTTTTACTTCTAACTTGATTTGCACACTGCCCCCCCTACTCCACTACAACTATGTTTACATGCACCCTCATAATGCGATTATAATAGGATTTTGGCAGAATGCGATTACACTTTACCTCATGAAACACAATCATTAAAGGGATATTTCACTACCAAATCAAACTTTTCATTGGTTTAAACTTATGAATTTATCCATATTAACCCAATCAAGTCAATCACTGCGTGAAATATAAAATTGAGCGCGCGTCAGTACATTGGGAGGAAAAATTCTCCCCTGGGAACAGTTCCAGTGGCGGTAAAAAATATATTTAAACTTTACATGAAATACTGTATATCACGTTTTTTCACGTATTGACTTTCGTTCGGACATGCTTATATGTTGGTGTTTTCATACATTTCAAAATATATGATGTGAAAGATTATTATGTTGGTACTTCAGTTATCGGGGCACCTACTTTGGGAACCACTGGTCTAGCCAACGCTTTGGGCGCCATGTTGAGAATTTTTGGACCGCCTAGACACTTCCACATCTGCATAAGCCTGGTGGCATAGTCGACAATCAATTGTATTCGGAATTGACACCGCAATCTGAAGCACAAATGAAAGCAACTATTGATGAGATTTTGCGTGATGGTACCGAAAATTACGGAGTACTCGACAACAACTGTGAGCACCAAGTCACACGTATTCGCTACGGGACTCCCATATCAAAACAGGTACATTTAAATTGTATTCGATATACTGTAACTCTGATTACAAACAAAACTTTCTTTTTAGAACCTGATGCAGGCCTGAAATTACCACAGTAACTTGCACATAACTCTGCACATTGAACATCAGCTTCTAATTGCCTAATACTGGTCTTTTCTCTTTTGTGCAGGCAGAAAAATGTATAGATTCGAATGCCCAGTTTCAGGGAAACTTTACCAATGAAATTGCTGATACATTCGGTGCAACTTTCTATTCACCACCACCATTCTCAAAATCTAAATAATTTCTTTGATCTGCATACCCCCTTCACTGCACTGACATGTTATGTTATTTGGAGTGAATGTTTTTTAATTCAATCATATTAAAGTTGATTTGGCTGCACTGTGTAATATGCACTGTTACTAACAAGAACACACACACAGGAATACATTTGTGAGACTAAAACAAACGCCTCTCTTTTCTCTTTTTAATATCTTGTTGAGGTTTGATTCTAATTATAATATAACATTATGGAAAAACTGATTTTTTTCACTACAAAAAAACGCTAAAGTTTGACAAAATATTTTTTAAATTGTTATTTAATAGTATTTAGATAAGAGTGAAAGTGACCTATATCCGAATTGTGACCTCTGCATTTAACCCATCCAGACAGTAGTGAACACACGTACACCCGGAGTAGTGGGCAGCTATCACTGCAGCGCCCGTGGAGCAAGTAGGGGTAAAGCGCCTTGCTCAAGGGCAACTCAGTCGTTACCCGCCGGCCCTGAGGATCAAAACGGCAACCTTCTGGTCACGAGTCTGACTCTTTTTTAGGCCATTAGGCCACGACTGCCACTTTTGTGTAGGAATTGGAAGACGGCTCCATTTATCAGTTTAAAATGATCTCCAAATCCAGCCTTATAACCACCGTTTATTTGACATCTATCACTGAAATGCCGTGAACAAACAAACACACCTCTATCGCAAGAGTAACAAGCTGCAGCCGCAGGCCCAGAGCGCAGCCAATCTTGACGCAGCGCAACAAATCTTGATGGAAAGCGGGTCTTCCACGGTCGTCTGTTGACGCATCGGCAGGCTCGCCCTGGGTGTTCATTTCCGGGGAAAATGGTTACGAAATGGAATTTCATGTTTGGAAAAAAACTTTAGGAAACCTGTACTAATGCTGGGGGAGTGTGTCGAGCACAGAAATACTACGTAACATGTCCAACTCGCTTTTGACAAATTGACCATGTCAAGCATGAGAAGATGTCGTGGCAAAATCGATCATCAAATGTTGAGAGAAATCACAAAGACCAAGAAGCAAAGTTTCAAAGGTTTCAATCTTTATTTTGTTCGAACAAGTCAAAGAGGGACATACAGAGTTCATCTGAAGATGCCCAACGAATACACATCTGACTCCATCTTTTATACATTTTTCCCAAGTTGTTATCACAGTTTAAACCAATCATGTTTTACCTGACATCAACTTCTACCAATCAGTTTTCATATGATATCACCTTTTCATTAGCCGATCCCTCTGTACTCGATACCCTTGTAGTTCCGGCCTACAATATTAAGATTTAAAGGTTCTGTGTGTAAGTTTCAGAGGCCACAATTGGCGAAGTTGGAAATTGCAACCTAAAGCTCCGCCATCCCCCTCTCCCTCCCATTAGAGAAGCTACGGTTGCCGTCACAGGACAAAAGTGTTCCGTAAATGATAGCGGCCATTATTGGTGGTGTTGATAATTGCAATCTACGTCTCACAGGCGAACAACAGACTGAAGTTACGGACACAGGACAGAGATGTCATCGTCTGAGACAGCAGAGAGTAACCTTTGCAAGTCAAGTGACGAGGCTTATTTACAAAGAAAATAAACAAATAAAAGTTACTTAATTCATCATTTACTCTAATCGTTATAGTGAATATTATTGTTACTGGTTTAACATTGTGTCAGTGATTTATTCGCTTATTATACAAAGCATTTTTTGGCACGTTAACTTGTTTCGTAATTTACAGCCTATTGAAACCGCTTGCTAATGCTAAAGGCGTGTAATCTAACCGCGAAAGTCTTAGCAGACGTTTTTCTCATCATCACAGAGTCTATCAGAGGACTTACCACAGGTAGTAAGAGGAAGAGATTGGAGAGATAGGGGTGTTCGAGATGCAGGCAGGGCAAAGAGAGGCAGATGAGCTAACGTTACCCGGGAGGACCGCACAAGAGAGGATGTGAAAGCTAAGCAGTATTATAATATAACTTAAACCCGATTTGTGCAAATTATGATTGTTAACATGATTTCTAACTTGATTTGCACACGGCCATGCAACAAGGACTTCTATTACAATTACAAAGTGGTAAATATTTACAAGGAAAAACGCTACTTCTCTTGATGATCAGCTCATCTATGAGCTAAAGCTATCAAACAAACAGTTCACTTATATAGCGGAAACTAGACAAACTTACCGGTCCAGCAGAAAGCTGGCAACTACGGCGTCGCTTAGCAAACCTTTTCCTGCTTCAGTGCCTTCCATTTGGGAAAAGCCACACTGATCTTTATTCGTGTTTTATTTCGTTTTTGTCTCGACTTCGCCTTGCTGCATCTTATTTTCTCTTTTTTGTCAAAACAGACGCTCTCTCGTGTGGTCTGCCATTAGCGGAAATTTCACTTCTAATCCCAACAAAAGAGCCTTTTCTATTTCTATTAATAAACATGACGAGTGAATTTTGTTATTGTTCTTCCTCTTGTTCTGCTAATCCTTCTATGTAGCAGCGTGGCAAGCTGCCTCTAAAACACAGCCAGAGAAGAAGAATATAGTCCCGTGCATCCTTCGTTTTACGAAACGCGCTCAGTTTGTCCGTGTAGTGCTACTATAGAAACATGGCAGTGCAATTTGATAAATTACATGTAAGGGTGTGCCCGCGGTGTATATACATAAAATGGCTCATTGTAAGGTAATATAAACATTTCGCTTCATTTTGTAAGGTATTTCTTCACCACTCACAACATAGTTTTGTATTATATATTACATTTTGGTGAATAAATACTTCAAATTCTTACACACTGTACTTTTAAAGGTAGCGAGGGCCTCTCAAAAACAGGTGCCTCTTTATCTTGACACTTTTCCGGGGGTTTCAGACGATACATGATTTAACCTTGATTTATTAAAAATGAGCTCATTGCTTAGCAATAATGAGCTACCCAGTGTCCTTCTTTGTATGCGATTAATTAAACTTCTCTACAAAAGCGTTTGGGGTGTACATCTTAGTGTGTTCAAACTCATAAAAGTAGTTTTAAAAATGAGCTCATTGTTTAGAGATACCCAGCGTCCCATCTTCTATATGCGACAAAACAAACTTCTTTTTAAAACTAATGTGTGGTGTACGTGCAGTTAAGATAAGATAAGATATTTGTTGTTCATGCAGGTGTTCAAAAGTTCAAACTTATACATGAGGCCCAATATTAATTCATTAGAATACATGAAACCTATAACTAACTAAATGTATCATTTTATATAAGAAAACTCAATACTATATTGGAAAAACCACGAGCACATTTAACATTGTTAATTCGTCAGAATTCATGAAACATGGCCCCTTTTAGGCCAAAAACCAGTTTCCCAGAATTGGCCGCTCCTGAACAGACACATTAAAGTGGACTAGAAAACCAAACACTCGCTTGAGGAAAGCCAACCCCAGCTAAAGAATATTTATCTTTGTACCACCTCAACGTCTGAATGGACGGAGGGAATCATTTCTTAAGCCTTTCTGTCCTTCAGGCCTATCGTGACGTTTGGATATGATTTTTTCTACTATCAGTACTGCTTCCCCTGAAGAGGAGGCACCGATCGCCAATGTTTCTCAACGGTGAATGTGACATGACTTAACTGGAACCAATCCAACAGCTTCTGGTCTGTGCGTGCAGGGCTGTGCAGTATTTATGATACATGTATTTAAAATACGTAACTTAAATACAAAATAGTATTTTAATGAAAATGGCTTCATATTTTATTTCAAAATACTTCAGTGTTTGTATTTTTGTAGTTTTAAAATACTGCAAAATACTTTGTAAGAAGTCTACATGATGACATCATAAAAATGCTTCCTCTGATTGGTGCGTACTCAGTAGTTTGCCCAGACTTGTTTGAGAGAGGAACAGAAAATTGTAAGAAGGTGGTCAATGTGAGAAACATGCAGGCTGCAAGATTTCCATCTATCTATTGCACAAATTGCTTTCATTTTTAAGAGTATATGTTACGTTTTGGTCTGTGTGTTAGAAGCCTATAGGCTAAATACTATTATACCGAGCAGCAGCCCCATGTTAACTTGCTACTTTTACCCTATGCTATGTTCATCGGTTGTGCATGAAAGACAAACATTTCAGTGTTGTACAACATTACATTCTAATGCCACTATATTAGTGTAATGGTGTAAACTTGCATGGAGCAACAGCATTTACTGTGAGCCGCTCTGAGACACAGGTACATACGAGCCCTCATATAAGTTTAACTGTTTCTGTTAGACCTTTGTTCTGTGTTGTGTAGTTGGAATTGGATTAATACTCCTTGAGAAGTTCTGTTGATACTTCTTGATTATATTTCTGGCTACATTTAAATATTTTAAATATCATTTTTGCAACAATGTTTGTTTTCAGCTCCCAATGATTGATACATAAATATTTATTGAATAAATATGCTTGTTAAATATTCTACCTTAATTCAAGTAGCTGTTTAATAGGAGCATGATTTTGCATACCATTTCATGAATGACTGCCTGTCACATAATATATGATTACAGGGCTCGACATTAACGCTTGTCCGCTTGTCCTGGACAAGTGAATGTTTTGACCCGACAAGTAACTTGGAAAAAAAAAAAAAGAACAGTGCGACTGTAGAATAATAAGAATATGTGCATTACACAGCTGAGTGTTTGTGTGAAGTCCGTTTGTCGTGGTTGTGCTTGTTTGTGTGTGACAATAATCAAGGACGAAGGACAACCACATGACAATGCTTAATGTCAAGCCCTGGATTATGTGTTTATATTATTTATGATTAACAATCAAATGGTTAATGAATGAGAAACTAGTTGCTATTAATTAAGGGGCCATCAGTTGTCGTCTTATGAATGACTTGTTTGTCATTTAGTCAGTGTCGCTGATCCACAGAAGGCCGTTTGCTACCAAACACCAAGTAACAAAATGATGATAAAATTACAAGTCATTTGCAAACTGTAAAACATTAAACTGTTGTTAACTTAAAAACTAACCTTAATCTGGGAGATCACAGCCTGGCATATGTGAATATTTGATCTGTTATCTGGTTGCACATGTCAGATTTTTTGCATGACATGGGCAGAGAAGAGCTGTTGCTATCAAACAGTTTACTTATTCCACAGAATCACTGTAGCTGTGAAGGGATAGATCACACAGGCCAATTGATGGAGGGTTTGTGAAGAGATTTCATGCTCCCTGGTAAAATTATTTTGTATTATTTTTAAAATACAAAAGTACAGGAGTTTATTTTGATACATGGTGTGGCAGTAGAATTTTGTAGTTTATTTGAATACACTTGAAAGTGAGGTATTTGGTATTTTGTTGTAAAATACATTTTGATGTATTTTTGCCCAGCCCTGCTCATTTGTTTTGGAGGAGGCGTGGCTTTGGATGGTGACTCGAGGGAGGGAGGGAGGGAGGGATGGATCATATTATTGCACTGCTAGCAGGCAAATGTTAGCATTTTCCTAATGATCTACTCAGCCTTTAATACGTCACAAAATAATCTCACGAATTAACAACAGACATTCAATCTAAACATTAGTCACACACACGGTATGAGACATCTGTAAACTCACTTGTGCTTCAGGAGACTACACTGTATAATCCACATGATCATCAGAATCATTCTGTATATCTCACACATGGTGAACGCCCACTCCACTCGCTCAAAAACGTCAAAGAACCAGAGGTTCATCAGCCACAGGTCCTGTGCAGTCTGTTCGGCCTACACCAATGAGACAGCAGGTGTCTGGAGGATTCACTGAGGGGATTGTGGGTTCATCTGGTTCTGCATAGTGCACGTGTGATTCAAACTAGACGTTTGAGATTATTTGATTTAAGATGGATATTGAAAACATATACAGTGAAGTTTGATAGTATGAAAGTGTTTTCCGTCATCCTGGTGTGTCCACATTACATGGTCATACTCAGACACAATGAATGGTTGCACACTTTGTTATTCGATGAATATTTTAGGTAGTAATAAGGTAGTCATAAAGAATAACTATATAACATTACGTTTCTCTGAATCAAACGTGAGGGCAAAGACTGTTTTCAACAAACTACACAAACATCTGCAGAAACCTCACCTAGTACCTCCAGAACCTCATCCAGATGTTCTTATGCTCACTGTGCACAATGTTGTGTGTTTTCAATGTTTTTCTTTTCTATTCAAAAGAAGTTCAAGACTCCAGAGCACTCAAACAGATCTTTAGTCCACTTAAACTCCTGAGCTGTGTGGTTATGTTATGCTTTCTGAAAATAAAGAATTAACAAAGGTGTAAATATAAAACTAATGAAACGACTGTGAATAAACATGACAATGTAACTATAATTTCCAAAAAGTAAAGTAAAGTCACATGATTTGTCTATCAAATGTAATATTGGAGTTAAGACAAACATTGCAATCACAGCACAGAGCACAAAATGGCGGAACCACTCGTCTTATATTAGTCAATATATTAGACAAATGAATAAAACACGATTACAAATTGCTTAAATATCCACAGAGGAGATATACGCTTATTTACTTCCATCCGTATTACACTGGGTTTAAACAAATAACTACAGGATAATGATCGTCATTGACAACTAACATATTAAAACACAAAGTCACAAAAAACTAGAAACTCAGCAGCAAAACACTCCACAAAAAAAAAATCACAATTCAAGCAGATCAGATTCAGTCTACAGTCGTGGCCAAAAGTTTTGAGAATTACATAAATATTCGTTTTCAAAAAGTTTGCTGCTAAACTGCTTTTAGGTCTTTGTTTCAGTTGTTTCTGTGATGTACTGAAATATATTTACAGAAACTTCATACGTTTCAAAGGCTTTTATCGACAATTACATGACATTTATGCAAAGAGTCAGTATTTGCAGTGTTGGCTCTTCTTTTTCAGGACCTCTGCAATTCGACTGGGCATGCTCTCAATCAACTTCTGGGCCAAATCCTGACTGATAGCAAACCATTCTTTCATAATAACTTCTTGGAGTTTGTCAGAATTAGTGGGTTTTTGTTTGTCCACCCGCCTCTTGAGGATTGACCACAAGTTCTCAATGGGATTAAGATCTTGGGAGTTTCCAGGCCATGGACCCAAAATTTCAACATTCTGGTCCCCGAGACACTTAGTTATCACTTTTGCCTTATGGCACGGTGCTCCATCGTGCTGGAAAAGGCATTGTTCTTCACCAAACTGTTGTTGGATTGTTGGAAGAAGTTGCTGTTGGAGGGTGTTTTGGTACCATTCTTTATTCATGGCTGTGTTTTTGGGCAGAATTGTGAGTAAGCCCACTCCCTTGGATGAGAAGCAACCCCACACATGAATGGTGTTAGGATGCTTTACTGTTGGCATGACACAGGACTGATGGTAGCGCTCACCTTTTCTTCTCCGGACAAGCCGTTTTCCAGATGCCCCAAACAATCGGAAAGGGGCTTCATCAGAGAATATGACTTTGCCCCAGTCCTCAGCAGTCCATTCACTATACTTTCTGCAGAAGATCAATCTGTCCCTGATGGTTTTTTTGGAGAGAAGTGGCTTCTTTGCTGCCCTTCTTGACACCAGGCCATCTTTCCTCACTGTGCGTGCAGATGCACTCACACCTGCCTGCTGCCATTCCTGAGCAAGCTCTGCACTGGTGGCACTCCGATCCCGCAGCTGAATCCTCTTTAGGAGACGATCCTGGCGCTTGCTGGACTTTCTTGGACGCCCTGAAGCCTTCTTTACAAGAATTGAACCTCTTTCCTTGAAGTTCTTGATGAACCTATAAATTGTTGATTTAGGTGCCATCTTAGTAGCCACAATATCCTTGCCTGTGAAGCCATTTTTATGCAACGCAATGATGGCTGCACGTGTTTCTTTGCAGGTCACCATGGTTAACAATGGAAGAACAATGATTTCAAGCATCACCCTCCTTTTAACATATCAAGTCTGCCATTCTAACCCAATCAGCCTGACATAATGATCTCCAGCCTTGTGCTTGTCAACATTCTCACCTGAGTTAACAAGATGATTACTGAAATGATCTCAGCAGGTCCTTTAATGACAGCAATGAAATGCAGTGGAAAGGTTTTTTGGGGATTAAATTAATTTTCATGGCAAAGAAGGACTCTGCAATTCATCTGATCACTCTTCATAACATTCTGGAGTATATGCAAATTGCAATTATAAAAACTTAAGCAGCAACTTTTCCAATTTCCAATATTTATGTAATTCTCAAAACTTTTGCCCACGACTGTATACTGTGCGTGCGCGCACCCGCGGTGGAACAGATTGACAATCTCTATCAACAGGTGCGTGCAGACCACACCCCTCTGTGACAATACTGCCACCTTCTGTTAAAGTCATGCAACTAAGACCTGTGTACAGACACAACAACCTTCATCAAGACAACAAGTCACGAGCGATAAACCTCCGAGGCTTCTCAGGACAGCCCTCATGTGTTCTCATTCACACCAGCCAATAAAGTGAGAGAGAGCCGTATCACAAACACACAGTGACACTGCGCGATGTGTAAAAACCTCAACATTTACATTTGGCAGAAGCTTTTCTCAAAACTTAAGTATAAATAAGCTTAAAATGCATTACCCTAAACATTTATACATTTATATAGGTATGTGCAGTGCACTGGGTTCGAACCCGCGATCTTATGTTATTACCGCAATGCTCTCACCACTGAGCAACAGGAAAGCGTTTAAAAAATAACACACGCATGCATTATAAATATAATGAAATAGCATAAAGTCATAAATACTCAATATTTAAATTTCCCTAATATTATATTTCCAAGTATTGAATCACATGGGCTCCGCCATTCACTTGCGTGCGTTTTTATTGGGAACGTTGCCACCACTAATATGGCGGCGCCGTACGTTAGACGTAAGATCCAGCAACCAACGCATTGTCTAAATATTTCTTATATCTATGGGGTTTACGACATATTAACACATCGGTAAAAATGAAAATATTATTTAAAATAGAGGAGCTGCGAGCCAACAACACACCATTCCACACTGGTATTCAACAACAGTCTTTCCCTCCCTAAATCATATTCACCCGCCAACACCCACCTTGATACGAGTCTTGAGTGAACCGAGTCTCTCCTGAGTCACTCTCGGGTTCTCATTGACTCGTATCAGCCAATACTGTCCCTGTATCCAGTGTATACTAACAACTAACACCAGCTCGCAGCTCCTCTAATAATCGACTATTGTCGCCAGCTATTTACTAAAAAGTAACACCTGTTTCATTAATGGTATTTTTTGAATATATTGATTTCACACTTTAGAAGCGGAATTCATCAGAAATTGATTTGTTATACACATTACTACTCAAAACGGAACTTCAAACATAACTATATTAATAAGTGACAATAAAAACATCCCCAAAACAGCTCCCAGGCCTGGGTCATTAATTATTCAAAACGGCAGCCAATGGGAAGTCCCCAACAGCAGACCTAGCAATGTGTTACAATTAATATAGCTTTTGTAAAATATAGTTGTTAAATAATTTAAAAGAACCTGTTTTTATATTATAACAACAAGTGTGTTGAAGTCTGGAGACAATAATGAGATTGAAGGAGAGGATATTTGGCGTAATGTTATGTGAGTAAAGGAGATCACAGCAGCAGTCCAGTGAATTACAGTTAAACGGGTTACTATTTATACCTTTTTCATCTTTTATATGTGTATCATCTATGTCGGATTATGGTAATATTTTAGGATTCTCGTAATGTGTCCGTGTGCGGCTTCAATGTGATATTTGCAGTATGTCCATTACACTGACGTACAAATTAAAGTCAGATTCGTCACAAACACATATATCACACAAAAGTCTTTGTAAAACTCCATCTACTTACCACTGAAGGACGTCGAGTATTGAATATGATATAAAATCCAAACACATAATCCTCAATGACAGACAAACCGGTTGTGATTCCCTGAAAGAAAATGGCGGCACCAGCAATTATGCGGGAAAGCGCGTGCACACCTCGTGAAGGACGAAATTATTAGTGCTCTACAAAATCTTTGTTCTTGTCACGCGATTGTTTTTTCTCAGAGTTTTGTGATTTATCATTTAGACTTTGGAATTAAATGTTTTAGCTCCTATACTTGCTCATACGAAAATTCACCAAGAGTACTAGCGACTATAATAAAAAAGCAATAAGGAATATTTACTTTGAAGAGTCAAAGGTTTACATACATCTAGCAGAATCTAAAAATGTTTTGAATTATAGTCCTGCTCTCAATATGTCACATAACAGATGTTACATCATCCATAACACAGAATATGAATTTAATCAATTAATTAATATTCTGCGAGTTTCCTTTGATGTTTGGTGAAAAGTATAATATATTTCATGTTGATAGCTGTATTTTGTTGTCCAATTTTGTTGATTAACTGCATGAATTGTTTGCTTTTGTTGCATGTTTTTTAATGTTTTGTGAGTGAAGAAGGATTTTTACAAACAAAATGTGTCGTTTTGATAAATAAGCTTCAGTTACAGCCTCTGTGTGTTAATTGATTTGAGAATGTGATGTCAGAGTGCACAAATGTTTAAGCAATAGAGAAAAACTGTGACAGATGTTATTACTATAAACTTCAAATCAGTGTATGTTTGTAGAATTAAGATATTAAAAATTCTGGGGACTATTAATAGTCAGATTACAAAAAATCATATTCAGTGTAACAAACAAGTTGTTTAGGATAATATAGTATGTAGTTATTCGATATGTCCGCTAGATGGAGCTACACATTAATGTGTGTAATAGTGAACAAATAGTTCAAGCTCCTGGGTCAAAACTCAAAATCTACTCAAGTCGTCCAATTTTGTTGACTAAATTAATTTTAATATTTGCTTTTGTTGCATGTTTATAATGTTTTGTGAGTGATTAAACACGTATTGTGGTAAACAGGAGCATGTATGAGTGTACTGGGCTAAAACTCTATTGGGAGCGCGCTTCCGTCGCATGCACGCGCCTCAACAGTGTTTACGATTGAAAGCGCGAAACTCGCACCGAGTGTTTCTCTACATACATAACTTGCCAGTAAATCTTTAATTTGATCTTGAATTGTGTTTCTTATCAAATAACCTGAAAGAGTGAGATTTGACTTTTATATACAATAAATAAACAGGCTATACATTTCAGTCATTACCTTGATTATTTAATTAATTAAATAATTTAAGCGTTATTATTACTATCGAATACTCATACGATTCTTTGAATTGTTATTATTTTTGTCATAAAAATGTATAATAAAAAATATATTATTTTAGATGCAAAATATTTGTAAAGGACAGTACGTTACGTAGTTTGATGCCGCCATGACGTCATATTGACGTTAATCACTGCGTGAAGTTGTACGTGCAGAAGATCGTGGCGATAAAAAAAACTTCGTTTGTTATTCAATAGATATTTTGGTTTTTGCTCTTAACTTTTTTTGTGAATTTACATGAATTCACTCCGTCATTTAAACATGAGGAACGTGGACAAAACGACTCTCCAGACGCAGAAACTGCCGTGTTTAATCATCACAGGTAACCCTACAAAAAACACTAGTTACAAACAAAACCGGTGGTCTGGTCTTAGCTGGTCTCCCGACCTGGTTCTATAGCTGATAAAAAGCTGTTGAAGGAGGCTCGTTTCGGACACTTTTTTAGTTGTTCAATCCGGTTTAAACCGGTTCTCCACCCTGACCAGCTGAACTCAGAGCTGCGATGTTTACCTTTTATTACTCGGCGGACCGGCAGGGGTCACAGTCTAATGTGTCCCGCTATTGTTTTAAACGAACCCAAAATGTTTTTACACTTCACAAAACAACATAAATATATTCAAAGTTGGTCGCCTTGTTTTATCAAAGCGTCTGTCAATCACAGTCCCGGGAGTGCCCCGCCCCCTCAGAGAAACACTAAGGTTGAAAGTTTATTGAGTTTTAATATAAAGTTAATTACACTGTGATCTTAACAATTGTATAGTCACTTCAAACTTTAACTTTTAATGTTTTGCCTTGTTTTTAATGTAGTTATTAAATATGTATCACAGGTAAAAGGCTTTCTGCCAGGCCTTCTGGAGCTTCTTCATCAGAGATTGGACAGAAGACAGCTAGAACTTCCTTCTTGCCTGAGATTGTGCAGAAGTCAGCTTCAGATGGAAGACCTGCAGGCCGTCGAGGGCTGAGAGCTCCTTCAGATTTGACTGTCTTGTCAGATGTAAATCAGAGAGATTCTCCATGTAAGTCTGGCAGGACCAACACATTCCTTCCACCTTTACCTCGGCTGCACAGTCTTGCGAGTCAACCAGCCCGGATGGACGACTCTACATTCAAAAGAAGCAAAAGCATGCGGAGGGTCCCTGACAACATGTCTGTTTTAAAACCATTGTGTGTTTCTATTGAGCCTATCACCCGCCCACAGAAAACAGGCAATGCTTTTACGGAGAGACCACGGCTGCCCAGTTTTGTGAGTCAACCAGTCAGTGTGGACAACTCTATATTCAAAAGAAGAAAAACCATCGGGAGGATGCCTGACGACATGTCTGATTTTGAACCATCGTGTGTCGCTATAAAGCCTATCCCTCGCCCTAAGAAAACAGGCAATGCTCTTACGAAGAGACCACGGCTGCCCAGTTTTGTGAGTCAACCAGTCAGTGTGGACGACTCTACATTCAAAAGATGTAAAACCATCGGGAGGATGCCTGACCAAATGTCAGTTTTTGAACCATCGTGTGTCGCTATAAAGCCTATCCCTCGCCCTAAGAAAACAGGCAATGCTTTGCAGAGACCAGGCTGCAGTGCCTATCCATGTCATGACACCTCATCAGATCGACTGACTGTCCTTAAGTCCACAAGAAGAAAGGAAATCCTATTTTGTTGGACATAATTTTTGACTTTTCTGTATTTAAGATTTAAGATTAACCCGACTGCTTTGGATTAAAAAAAATCTTGTGTGCATCAAAAACATTTTACTGTGCATCATAAAAATCTTGTGTGCATCAAAAACATTTTACTGTGCATTAAAAAGCTTGTGTGCATCAAAAACATTTTACTGTGCATTAAAAAGCTTGTGTGCATCAATAAAGATGCACTCTTTATAATAAAGACCTTTCAAGAAGATCTTGTGTGTGTGACTTGTTGCTTTACAAACACAAAGATATTAACCATAGTGAAACTGTTGTCATTCACATTGTGTTTTATTTACAAATAGTGAACAAATGTAGGTTTTGACATCAATATTCTATTGCTGTGCTTGAACTCATGTTGGTTTCTAAACACAATCTGTGTTTCCTTTTACTGCAGCGCAAATGCTAAAAGATGTGAGCCGAGTTAAACCTTCACACAGTTTGTGTATTCTGAAAAGTAAAGAATTGATTTAGATCAACTTAAATACATGATAAAGTAATAGTATTGGATTTGGTTTAATCATTAATAATAAATAAATAAATGATTTATTAATGATACAATTGTAATATTGTTATGTCAAAACAAACATTATAAGATATAGTTTACAGTTTTAACACAGATCCTTTCCAAATATGTTCAATAGGATGGTTTAATGAGTGACTCTGGCATAAACTGACAATTTAAATCAAATAAACTTATTTTTAGACACATCAACCTGCAGAGCTGCAAAGGCAAACCTGAATATTTCTAACCAGTGGAGAATATGAAGTTAGTAATCGGGTTTCTGACCACATCACCACTTCTGACTATCTGTAATCTCATAGATTCTATAAATTCTGCCCTCATGACACTGTTGACCTGGTGCTGTGAAACAATACGATTCTCCAGCTCTGAATAGAAACACTCAAAAATCATCTAATGTGTTGAAATTGTAGCCTTGTTTCACAGCTTTGCTAGATTAATGTTCAGCAGCATAAGTGTGTCTGTGTCTGTCGCGTCTCTCAGATCAGATCCCGACCTTTTCAGAATATTGAGTGCGCTGTTTCAGTTGTAAGTAATGTTCTGATATTGAAGAATGGTCAGAAACAAAAAAGCACATTTATTCAGTGTAACAAACAGGTTAAGTGTAGTTCTGTATAAATATAGTTCTTCTATATATCCACTAGATCGGGCTTCATATTCATTTGAATTATTGTGAACAATCGCACTATTTCATTACACATAGAAGCTCTTGTGTCTGAACTCAAAATCTTACTCAGTTGAAAATGTCAAAACAAAACAAGGTATAAACGTTACGTTTATTGATTAACTGAAAAAGTTAACGAACAGTGCAAGTATCCTGGTTAACAGGATGATGTATGTGTGTTCTGGATGAAAACTCTATTGGAGCGCTGTGGGAGCACTACACGCACCTCAACAGTGTATTCCATAGAAAGAGCGAAACTCACAGTTTATTACTGTATATACCCGAACAGACCCACAGCATCTCCATCCTCCATATCTGTGAACTTCATGATGACAATCTGCTTGTCTGTGTTGTTTTCATCTATATGAGATACAAAATCAGAAATGAACCAGCAATAAAGGCACAGAAATGTTATTATAAATATTGACCCTGAATGAAATAAGTTTATTCTTTACAGAAAATGCAGCAGGGTTGTTTTAGTCATGTGGATGAAATCACAAACCCGTTTCTCTCCTCCTCAGGGTCGTTCAGATATGAGTGTGGACTTCTGTTCAGATTGGCGTTATCAGTTCTACTAAAATGATGAGAATTCGTGCGGGTCTTAAGTTTCTGTGAGATATATCAATAATCTGATGAAGGGAATTAAGGTAATATTACATTTTCCTGAATTAGTCATGATTTATTTGAGCATATCACAAATGTGTTTAAAGTGAAACATACCTTTAATATTCCATTGAGCATGGCTTGTACAGATGGTTTAATGTAGCCGCTGCTGGTGATCATGAAGAGGGTGAACTGGAAATATCCGCCCAGACCTGAATGTGTGCCACTCATCACCACATTGTCCTGTCTTTAGAGATCTCTGTACTTCAATGTCAGCTCTCGCAAAACCTGCGCTGGTTTCACATCAATGTTCATGAAAATCTGAGATCATAGTTGGTCTTGATAAGTGAAGGATCGACAGCTTTGATAAGTCCTCACCTATTCAAGTAACCAAAGTATAACAGGCAGTGGCTTTATCTAGCGCTGATATGCAGAAATAATGCAAACAAACTGACCAGAGGTTCATCAGCCACAGGTCCTGTGCAGTCGGTTCGGCCTACACCAATGAGACAGCAGGTGTCTGGAGGATTCACAGAGGGGATTGTGGGTTACTCTGGTTCTGCATAGGAAAACAGTGCACGTGTGATTCAAACTAGATGTATGAGATTATTTGATTTAAGCTGGATATTGAAAATTTATACAGTGAAGTTTGATAGTATGAAACAGTTTTCCGTCATCCTGGTGTGTCCACATTACATGGCCATACTCAGACACAATGAATGGTTGCACACTTTGTTATTCGATGAATATTTTAGGTAGTAATAAGGTAGTCATAAAGAATAACTATGTAACATTATGTTTCTCTGAATCAAACGTGAGGGCAAAGACTGTTATAAACAAACTACAGAAACACCTTCAGAAACCTCATCCAGATGTTCTTATGCTCATTGTGCACAATGTTGTGTGTTTTCAATGGTTTTCTTTTCTATTCAAAAGAAGTTCAAGACTCCAAAGCACTCAAACAGATCTTTAGTCCTCTTAAACACATGAGCTGGTGTGGTTATGTTATGCTTTCTGAAAATAAAGAATTAACAAAGGTGTAAATATACAACTAATGAAACGACTGTGAATTAACATGACAATGTAACTATAAAGTAAAGTCACATGATTTGTCTATCAAATGTAATATTGGAGTTAAGACAAACATTACAATCACAACACAGAGCACAAAATGGCGGAACCACTCGTCTTATATGAGTCAATATATTAGACAAATGAATAAAACACGATTACAAACTGCTTAAATATCCACAGAGGAGATATACGCTTACTTACTTCCATCCTTATTACACTGGGTTTAAACAAATAACTACAGGATAATGATCGTCATTGATAATTAACATATTAAAACACAAAGTCACAAATAACTAGAAACTCAGCAGCAAAACACTGCACAAAAAAATCACAATTCAAGCAGATCAGATTCAGTCTATACTGTGCGTGCGCGCACCCGCGGTGGAACAGATTGACAATCTCTATCAACAGGTGCGTGCAGACCACACCCCTCTGTGACAATACTGCCACCTTCTGTTAAAGTCATGCAACTAAGACCTGTGTACAGTCACAACAAACTTCATCAAGACAACAAGTCACGAGCGATAAACCTCCGAGGCTTCTCAGGACAGCCCTCATGTGTTCTCATTCACACCAGCCAATAAAGTGAGAGAGAGCCGTATCACAAACACACAGTGACACTGCGCGATGTGTAAAAACCTCAACATTTACATTTGGCAGAAGCTTTTCTCAAAACTTAAGTTTAAAGAAACTTAAAATGCATTACCCTAAACATTTATACATTTAAATAGATATGTGCAGTGCACTGGGTTCGAACCCGCGATCTTATGTTATTACCGCAATGCTCTCACAACTGAGCAACAGGAAAGCGTTTAAAAAATAACACACGCATGCATTATAAATATAATGAAATAGCATAAAGTCATAAATACTCAATATTTAAATTTCCCTAATATTATATTTCCAAGTATTGTATCACATCAGCTCCGCCATTCACTTGCGTGCGTTTTTATTGGGAACGTTGCCACCACTAATATGGCGGCGCCGTACGTTAGACGTAAGATCCAGCAACCAACGCATTGTCTAAATATTTCTTATATCTATGGGGTTTACGACATATTAACACATCGGTAAAAATTTAAATATTTTTTAAAATAGAGGAGCTGCGAGCCAACAACACACCATTCCACACTGGTATTCAACAACAGTCTTTCCCTCCCTAACTCATATTCACCCGCCAACACCCACCTTGATACGAGTCTTGAGTGAACCGAGTCTCTCCTGAGTCACTCTCGGGTTCTCATTGACTCGTATCAGACAATACTGTCCCTGTATCCAGTGTATACTAACAACTAACACCAGCTCGCAGCTCCTCTAATAACCGTCTATTGTCGCCAGCTATTTATACTACTAAAAAGTAACACCTGTTTCATTAATGGTATTTTTTGAATATATTGGTTTCACACTTTAGAAGGAGAATTCATCAGAAATTGATTTGTTATACACATTACTACTCAAAACGGAACTTCAAACATAACTATATTAATAAGTGACAATAAAAACATCCCCAAAACAGCTCCCAGGCCTGGGTCATTAATTATTCAAAACGGCAGCCAATGGGAAGTCCCCAACAGCAGACCTAGCAATGTGTTACAATTAATATAGCTTTTGTAAAATATAGTTGTTAAATATTTTAAAAGAACCTGTTTTTATATTATAACAACAAGTGTGTTGAAGTCTGGAGACAATAATGAGATTGAAGGAGAGGATATTTGGCGTAATGTTATGTGAGTAAAGGAGATCACAGCAGCAGTCGAGTGAATTACAGTTAAACGGGTTACTATTTATACCTTTTTCATCTTTTATATGTGTATCATCTATGTCGGATTATGGTAATATTTTAGGATTCTCGTAATGTGTCCGTGTGCGGCTTCAATGTGATATTTGCAGTATGTCCATTACACTGATGTACAAATTAAAGTCAGATTCGTCACAAACACATATATCACACAAAAGTCTTTGTAAAACTCCATCTACTTACCACTGAAGGACGTCGAGTATTGAATATGATATAAAATCCAAACACATTATCCTCAGTGACACACAACCGGTTGTGATTCCCTGATAGAAAATGGCGGCACCAGCAATTAGGCGGGAAAGCGCGTGCACACCTCGAGAAGGACGAAATTATTAGTGCTCTACAAAATCTTTGTTCTTGTCACGCGATTGTTTTTTCTAAAAGTTTTGTGATTTATCATTTAGACTTTGGAATTAAATGTTTTAGCTCCTATACTTGCTCATACGAAAATTCACCAAGAGTACTAGCGACTATAATAAAAAACCAATAAGGAATATTTACTTTGAAGAGTCAAAGGTTTACATACATCTAGCAGAATCTAAAAATGTTTTGAATTATAGTCCTGCTCTCAATATGTCACATAACAGATGTTACATCATCCATAACACAGAATATGAATTTAATCAATTAATTAATATTCTGCGAGTTTCCTTTGATGTTTGGTGAAAAGTATAATATATTTCATGTTGATAGCTGTATTTTGTTGTCCAATTTTGTTGATTAACTGCATGAATTGTTTGCTTTTGTTGCAGGTTTTTTAATGTTTGTGAGTGAAGAAGGATTTTTACAAACAAAATGTGTCGTTTTGATAAATAAGCTTCAGTTACAGCCTCTGTGTGTTAATTGATTTGAGAATGTGATGTCAGAGTGCACAAATGTTTAAGCAATAGAGAAAAACTGTGACAGATGTTATTACTATAAACTTCAAATCAGTGTATGTTTGTAGAATTAAGATATTAAAAATTCTGGGGAACTATTAATAGTCAGATTACAAAAAATCATATTCAGTGTAACAAACAAGTTGTTTAGGATAATATAGTATGTAGTTATTCGATATGTCCGCTAGATGGAGCTACACATTAATGTGTGTAATAGTGAACAAATAGTTCAAGCTCCTGGGTCAAAACTCAAAATCTACTCAAGTCGTCCAATTTTGTTGACTAAATTAATTTTAATATTTGCTTTTGTTGCATGTTTATAATGTTTTGTGAGTGATTAAACACGTATTGTGGTAAACAGGAGCATGTATGAGTGTACTGGGCTAAAACTCTATTGGGAGCGCGCTTCCGTCGCATGCACGCGCCTCAACAGTGTTTACGATTGAAAGCGCGAAACTCGCACCGAGTGTTTCTCTACATACATAACTTGCCAGTAAATCTTTAATTTGATCTTGAATTGTGTTTCTTATCAAATAACCTGAAAGACTGAAATTTGACTTTTATATACAATAAATAAACAGGCTATACATTTCAGTCATTACCTTGATTATTTAACTAATTAAATAATTTAAGCGTTATTATTACTATCGAATACTCATACGATTCTTTGAATTGTTATTATTTTTGTCATAAAAATGTATAATAAAAAATATATTATTTTAGATGCAAAATATTTGTAAAGGACAGTACCTTACGTAGTTTGATGCCGCCATGACGTCATATAGACGTTAATCACTGCGTGAAGTTGTACGTGCAGAAGATCGTGGCGATAAAAAAAACTTCGTTTGTTATTCAATAGATATTTTGGTTTTTGCTCTTAACTTTTTTTGTGAATTTACATGAATTCACTCCGTCATTTAAACATGAGGAACGTGGACAAAACGACTCTCCAGACGCAGAAACTGCCGTGTTTAATCATCACAGGTAACCCTACAAAAAACACTAGTTACAAACAAAACCGGTGGTCTGGTCTTAGCTGGTCTCCCGACCTGGTTCTATAGCTGATAAAAAGCTGTTGAAGGAGGCTCGTTTCGGACACTTTTTTAGTTGTTCAATCCGGTTTAAACCGGTTCTCCACCCTGACCAGCTGAACTCAGAGCTGCGATGTTTACCTTTTATTACTCGAAGGACCGGCAGGGGTCACAGTCTAATGTGTCCCGCTATTGTTTTAAACGAACCCAAAATGTTTTTACACTTCACAAAACAACATAAATATATTCAAAGTTGGTCGCCTTGTTTTATCAAAGCGTCTGTCAATCACAGGCCCGGGAGTGCCCCGCCCCCTCAGAGAAACACTAAGGTTGAAAGTTTATTGAGTTTTTATATAAAGTTAATTACATTGTGATCTTAACAATTGTATAGTCACTTCAAACTTTAACTTCTAATGTACTGCCTTGTTTTTAATGTAGTTATTAAATATGTATCACAGGTAAAAGGCTTTCTGCCAGGCCTTCTGGAGCTTCTTCATCAGAGATTGGACAGAAGACAGCTAGAACTTCCTTCTTGCCTGAGATTGTGCAGAAGTCATCTTCAGATGGAAGACCTGCAGGCCGTCGAGGGCTGAGAGCTCCTTCAGATTTGACTGTCTTGTCAGATGTAAATCAGAGAGATTCTCCATGTAAGTCTGGCAGGACCAACACATTCCTTCCACCTTTACCTCGGCTGCACAGTCTTGCGAGTCAACCAGCCCGGATGGACGAATCTACATTCAAAAGAAGCAAAAGCATGCGGAGGGTCCCTGACAACATGTCTGTTTTAAAACCATTGTGTGTTTCTATTGAGCCTATCACCCGCCCACAGAAAACAGGCAATGCTTTTACGGAGAGACCACGGCTGCCCAGTCTTGTGAGTCAACCAGTCAGTGTGGACGACTCTATATTCAAAAGAAGTAAAACCATCGGGAGGATGCCTGACGACATGTCTGATTTTGAACCATCGTGTGTCGCTATAAAGCCTATCCCTCGCCCTAAGAAAACAGGCAATGCTCTTACGAAGAGACCACGGCTGCCCAGTCTTGTGAGTCAACCAGTCAGTGTGGACGACTCTACATTCAAAAGATGTAAAACCATCGGGAGGATGCCTGACAACAGGTTTGTTTTTGAACCATCGTGTGTCGCTATAAAGCCTATCCCTCGCCCTAAGAAAACAGACAATGCTTTGCAGAGACCAGGCTGCAGTGCCTATCCATGTCATGACACCTCATCAGATCGACAGACTGTCCTTAAGTCCACAAGAAGAAAGGAAATCCTATTTTGTTGGACATAATTTTTGACTTTTCTGTATTTAAGATTTAAGATTAACCCGACTGTTTTGGATTAAAAAAAATCTTGTGTGCATCAAAAACATTTTACTGTGCATTAAAAAGCTTGTGTGCATCAATAAAGATGCACTCTTTATAATAAAGACCTTTCAAGAAGATCTTGTGTGTGTGACTTGTTGCTTTACAAACACAAAGATATTAACCGTAGTGAAACTGTTGTCATTCACATTGTGTTTTATTTACAAATAGTGAACAAATGTAGGTTTTGACATCAATATTCTATTGCTGTGCTTGAACTCATGTTGGTTTCTAAACACAATCTGTGTTTCCTTTTACTGCAGCGCAAATGCTAAAAGATGTGAGCCGAGTTAAACCTTCACACAGTTTGTGTATTCTGAAAAGTAAAGAATTGATTTAGATCAACTTAAATACATGATAAAGTAATAGTATTGGATTTGGTTTAATCATTAATAATAAATAAATAAATGATTTATTAATGATACAATTGTAATATTGTTATGTCAAAACAAACATTATAAGATATAGTTTACAGTTTTATCACAGATCCTTTCCAAATATGTTCAATAGGATGGTTTAATGAGTGACTCTGGCATAAACTGACAATTTAAATCAAATAAACTTATCTTTAGACACATCAACCTGCAGAGCTGCAAAGGCAAACCTGAATATTTCTAACCAGTGGAGAATATGAAGTTAGTAATCGGGTTTCTGACCACATCACCACTTCTGACTATCTGTAATCTCATAGATTCTATAAATTCTGCCCTCATGACACTGTCGACCTGGTGCTGTGAAACAATATGATTCTTCAGCTCTGAATAGAAACACTCAAAAATCATCTAATGTGTTGAAATTGTAGCCTTGTTTCACAGCTTTGCTAGATTAATGTTCAGCAGCATAAGTGTGTCTGTGTCTGTCGCGTCTCTCAGATCAGATCCCGACCTTTTCAGAATATTGAGTGCGCTGTTTCAGTTTCTACAGAGGTAAGTAATGTTCAGATATTGAAGAATGGTCAGAAACAAAAAAACACATTTATTCAGTGTAACAAACAGGTTAAGTGTAGTTCTGTATAAATATAGTTATTCTTTAAATCCACTAGATGGAGGTTCATATTCATTTGTATCATTGTGAACAATCGCACTATTTCATTACACATAGAATCTCCTGTGTATGAACTCAAAATCTTACTCATGTTAAAATTTAAAAACGAAAGCAAAGTATAAACTTAACGTTAAAAAACGTTGAAAGTTAACGTACAGTACAAGTTTCCTCAACAGTGTATTCCATAGAAAGAGCGAAACTCACAGTTTATTACTGTATATACCCGAACAGACCCACGGCATCTCCATCCTCCATATCTGTGAACTTAATGGTGACAATCTGCTTGTCTCTGTTGTTTTCATCTGTATGAGATACAAAATCAGAAATGAACTAGCAATAAAGCCACAGAAATGTTTTTATAAATATTGGCCCTGAATGAAAAAAATGTATTCTTCACAGAAAATGCAGCAGGATTGTTTTAGTCATGTGATTGAAGACAAAAACCCGTTTCTCTCCTCCTCAGGGTCGTTCAGATATAAGTGTGGACTTCTGTTCAGATTGGCGTTATCAGTTCTCCTTAAATGATGAGAATTCGTGCGGGTCTTAAGTTTCTGTGAGATATATCAATGCTCTGATGAAGGGAATTGAGGCAATGTTACATTTTCCAGAATTAGTTATGATTTATTTGAGCACATCACAAATGTGTTTAAAGTGAAATATACCTTTAATATTCCATTGAGCATGGCTTGTACAGATGGTTTAATGTAGCCGCTGCTGGTGATCATGAAGAGGGTGAACTGGAAATATCCGGCACAACCTGAATGTGTGCCAATCATCACCACATTGTCCTGTCTGTAGAGATCTCTGTACTTCACTGTCAGCTCTCGCAAAACCTGCGCTGGTTTAAAATCAATGTTCATAAAAATCGACAGCGCATATGCCGAGATCATAGTTGTTTCACAAACTTTCTGAACAGCAGCAAAGAACAGGAATGGGTCTTGTATTTAATTTTGAAATGACTGAAGTAACTCTGTCCTGACTAGGGATGGGTATCGTTAAGGTTTTAACGGTATTACTACTTTAATCGATACCACTTATCGATCAGGTACTTTAACGGTTCTCTTATCGGTACCTTTTGTTGTGTTTTTTTATGAACGACAAAACTAAAGCTGGAGTTGTTTTTACTATTTAAAACATTCTTTACTGACCCAACATATCTTAATGCAGGTTAAAGATGACTGATACCCGCATATTATTCATAGAGAATTTAAATAAAATGCATGTGGGCCTAAGTTTGTTTGTGTTTTTTGTTGTTGTATAATAACCATAATTGGACCAGATGCTGGAGTGGATTGGTTCACTATAACTGCAGCTTTACATTCACATAATGTAGTTAATTAACTCTGTTTGGGCTTTAAAGTTATACAGGTTTGGAACCTCTTGCAATGTACACACACAAAAAAAGTTTATGTATTTCATCAACACAAATTAATTTTTAGGTAAACTCTGCTTCATAATTTCTTAAGAATAATTTATTATTATTCATCCATTTTAAATGCAATACTGTGAAAACATTTTTAATGTCTAAGCTCTGTGTAGTGTGGTACAGACGAACATTTCGCGTGCGAGATTGCGAAAATCGAAAATGCAGGTAAATGTCTTTAATATTATCGCAAATTAGAAATGGTTGGTCAGTTAAAATATGCTAGATAACGTTTATTTAGCAATTATAAATAGGAAATGTTTTTCTTAATTTCTCCAGTACCGACAGCTTAACGTCAAAGCTTATCGATACTTCGATGTTTTATAATTTAGCCCCGGGACTGATTAAGTAGCGGGTTTCGGTACCCATCCCTTGTCCTGACATAAAAATATATTTTGTATATTTAAAAGACTTGATTGTGACACGGTCAGAAAGAATTCTTACTGTATTATCATTTACGTTTTCCATCTGTTAAATATTTTTCACACAGTGGATTTAAATAGATGTGGATAAAGTGTGGCCTCTGAGAGACCATGTCGACGTCAACGGTGACAAACAGCACTCGTCTGCTTCCATCATCCACGATGAAGGCTCTGCTGAACAGATGCGTGTGAATGCCTCGAGCCGTCGGCTCAGTGTTGGTGTAACACATCTATCACAAAACAACAATAGATAAATCATATCACTAAAACATTCTTATGACACGTGATTAATGCAAACATCAATCATAAACATTATCAGACTGTGATAAGTAATGGATCGACAGCTTTGATAAGTCCTCACCTATACAAGTAAACAAAGTATAACAGGCAGTGGCTTTATCTAGCACTGATATGCAGAAATATTGCAAACAAACTGACCAGAGGTTCATCAGCCACAGGTCCTGTGCAGTCTGCTCGGCCTACACCAATGAGACAGCAGGTGTCTGGAGGATTCACAGAGGGGATTGTGGGTTACTCTGGTTCTTCAAAGGAAAACAGTGCACGGGTGATTCAAACTAGACGTATGAGATTATTTGATAAAAGCTGGATATTGAAAACATATACAGTGAAGTTTGATAGTGAAGGATTTTAAAGTCATGTTTTTGATTACAATGTTCATTTAAGTATAATCTATGTTTTTGTACATTTTGTTTCTTTCTGTGGATTATATGTGATCGGTGATAGAATAGGGTATCATTGTGAGCAAATGTGTGTGTTTAATGAGTTGAGAGACTAAGCATGCATACTATGGCTCAGTGAGACATTTCAAGAGGATGTGAAAATGTGTGTGCGCAACTCTAATTGCCCCATATTCCGCAGCTGTTGGGGCCTCCGGATAGGTAGTAACATATGTTAGGAAGTTAGGAGATTGCCTTGTTTTTACAGACGCCAAGCTCATTCACAGAAACAGTTTACACAGGAACTGGGTGTAGCCAGATTGTGACATTGTATGATTGGAGGAGAAGAAAACGTCAGCCGAGAACGGGTCCAACGATTGGTCAGGAATCCGAAGCAAGAAAGAAGATACACCCACACATAAACATATAAATTTGTATTACACTGAATAAGCGGGGCTGATTCTTTGTGAAGACTCTTTTTGTCTGAGAACAGCCCAGCGCTGACTTCAAACCAATAAACTTCAATTATTGTACCAGATGTCCAGTAAGTCCAATTCTTGACCACGCAGGACATAGATAGCCAACAGATGGTGACCGCCGACGTGATTGGCTAAAGAAGGACATTTCGGACAATCCTTAAAGAATACGGAGAACGAAGAGAGGGAAAATCTTGGATTCAACACAACAGCCGGCTGAATAAAAACAAGGTGAGCAGAGGCCTGTTTTATCGAACATCTGCTAATTGACTACTCTAAATTGTTTGTGTTGAATTACAAATATTCCTGATCATTTTATTTTTAACAAATTTGTACAAAAGCGAAGTTTGTTGGATTGAAGATAAGTCGTAGGGTTAAAAGTTCCTACGCAGGAAAAGTCGTGAAGTTCAAATCTTTACGCAATAAAATTAAGTCGTTAAAATCTTTATGCAAATAAATTAAGTCGTTAAAATCTTTACGCAAATAAATTGAGTCGTTCGGTTAAAATCTTTACGCAAATAAAATAAGTCGTCTGGTTAAACGGTCCATACGCATTGAATCATTTGGTTAGTTCCTTATGAGAAATTATTAAGTCGCGGGGTGAAATATCTTTGTGCAGAAATTATTAAGTCGCGGGGTGAAATATCTTTGTGCAAAAATTATTCAGTCGCGGGGTGAAAAATCCTTGTGCCAACATTATTAAGTCGTAGGGTCAGAGAACCCTATGCGAGGTTACGTTGTAATAAAGCCGTTTGGATTGTGTATAAAAGTGTGTTAGAAATTGTATGAAAACTGAAGTTATACGAATTATAAAAAGATTGTGGTAATAAGAGTGCATAGTAAAAGTATAATTATAAGCAATATAACCTAAATATGGAGGGAGAATTTGATAGAGAGTGTGATGAATATGGGTGTTTTCCTGTAAATGAACAATGGGATCGTATGAAAGATATGATATTAGCTCAGACAGAGGTAAAACACCATAAGAAAGAAACCATGAGATTAGGTGATAAATGGAGTCAGATTTGTGTTGAAAACGGATGGGATAACCCACCACGTGTGTCCTTGGCACCTAAAATAAGAGAAATGGAGAAAAGAGCACACATGCGCGTTAAAGCACATGAAGCGGGAAAAGATAAAGTTCCGGTTTTAAAGCAACGGCAGCATGAGAAAGTGAACAAAGAACTCCGTGAAGAGTTAAGGCAGTGGACTAAAATTGCTATGACAGCCACAGTATTGAGTCCTCCTAAGAGGAAGAAAGAGGAAGTGAGTGCGCCAGAGCCTAAGAAGCAAGTGAGGGAAAAAGAAAGTAAGCAAAAGCCAGCATCTAGCTCACGCCCCCCACAGACCTGCCTCTATCCGTCACTAGAAGAGCTCCATAGGCCCCCCCCATACTCTGATGCCAACCAACAAGTGCAGGTTAAGGTTAAAGAGGCGGAGGTAGAAGTTGACATACCAGAATTAGATGAGATGTGGCGAGAAGTGAGGGATATGAATGACAGAATGGCAGCAGTAGAAAAAAAGGAAAGACACTACGGTAGTACAGAAGGGGAGGAAAGAGAGCAGAATGGAGAAAATAAGGCAGGAGAATTACAGGATGAAGAACCAAGTTTAGAAGGAGGTTCAAGCAGAGGGGGTGATGGCGTGAACATAGTCATTAAAGGAACAATAAAAGCAGCAGAGGGCAGCCATCACGGGGATGTTGATAGAGTGTTAAGAGATTTTCAGGAGGGAGGGGACGCTCCCATTGCTAATCGCACCCGCTCACAAGCAGGGACATCTGAAGCAGGAGGACCAATGAGACAATTAATGGGAGCCAACCAAGATAGACAGGGTGCCTTTTACAACTGGGGAGGGTCGCCCACTTTTAGAATGGCCAATGAAGGAACTGTGACGAATATGCCTCTCATGGCCAACAGCCAGGGAGGTTACAAGTACCAACCGTACAATCATAGTGATATGACAGTAGTCCTGGCAAAACTACCCCCAATTACATCAGGGGGAGGCCGCTGGTTGACCAAGCTGACTGCTCTGAGTCATGGAACCAGATTGGCATTAGGAGATGTAAGAAGCCTATTGGGCCAAACTCTCACTCAATCTCAAATGAGGGATTTTGAGCAGAACGCACAGACAGAAAATGACAACCATGAGACACCCTATACCAGTGTGATGACTTATGTAGCAAAGGCCCTAAGAGAGATGTTTCCCACCCCTCCCACAGTGTACCAAAATATTAAGTTTCGCATAAAACCAGGTGAGACGGGAGCTGGGTATTATTTCAGATGTGCAGCGGAGTGGGAACAGATGGTTGAGGAGAACGGCTTAAATAACCCAATCACTAGAGATATATTTAGAAACGCTGTACTGTCTGGAGCGCCCAATGGGGTAAAACAGGCACTAGAGAATAACCCAGATATGCCGGGGGCTTGTAATGAGGTGTGGGAAAGACACATGGTTTTCCATATTGACAAACTAGTAGATAAACAGTGCAGGGAGTCCGATGAGGTTGAGGCACTTAAAGCTCAGTTACTTAAATTACAATTGGAAGCAGCAAAGGGAGGTAAGAAACCTAAACAAATGTTACAGGTCCCCTCCCAATCAAATTATGGTCAGCAAGGGCCACTGGGAAACCAAACCCCTCCTGCTCCCTCGGTCATACCCCCATATTTTGGATATGACCAGGGAGGAGCACAGACTCCATGGCAGCCACTCAAGCCAAGGGGTGGGTACCAAAATTTTAGAGGTGGGTACAGAGGCAGAGGCCAAAACAAAGCCCCACCTCCGGGGCAAGGGGGAGTATGTTTCAGGTGTGGAAGTCTTGATCATTGGAGGAATGAATGTCCATATAATCAGGGCAATCAGGCCATGGGACCAAATGCAAGGGGATGGGGTCCCTTTAGAGGAGGTCCCAGAGGGCGTGGCTCTCAAACCTCACGACACTTCCCGGGGCAACAGCACTCGGCTCCTCACAGCTTTCAAGCGCCCATGCACCCCGAGTGCGACCCAAATTGGGGCTCTGGGGGAGACGTAGGGGATTGTTGAAGGGGCCCACACAGAGAATCCACGAGAGGTATGGGGGAGCCTCTCATGGAAATAGTGGTAAATGGCAAGCCACTGAAAGCACTGGTAGATACTGGTGCAACATACTCTACTGTTCAAAAAAGTCATATCACTGAAGCTCAGATCAGTGATCAAACAGTAGGAGTAGTGGGTTTCTCTGGTGGGATAGAATATTGGCCTTTTACCACTCCTCTTACCACCATGGTGGCAAATCAGCGACTTATACACAAGTTTCTATACTCCTCTAATGCACCAGTACCCCTATTGGGGCGCGATCTGTTAATAAAACTAAGGGCCAGCATTTTGTGTTCTCCTACAGGAGTGACGGTCACTTTCCCAGATGGCACTAGCATAGATTGTTCCCAGAAACAAAGCACAGCATCACAGCACGTTCTACTAGGGGGACCCCTAGTGGAAATGGCTGACATTTATTGGGTGGAATTGGATGTTACGGCATCACACACCGGAGTTGTGTCTCTGTATAATCGTAATCTGCCATGGATTAAAGACCTGGCAGTGTTTCTTCCTCTAATCGATCCTCTACATTGTACACTTTATTATGACAGGACAGGTGATTTACTGTACCAAGAGTCGTTCCAGCAAATGGAAGGACACATGTGGAGATTACAAGGGGAGGGATTGTTTGTGGGAAAACAGGGTGTAGTAGCCATGATTGATCTAACCCCGGACCAGTTACTATGGTACCGCATGACTAAAACAGCAACACCACACATTTCACTAGCACTCCACCCAGGCCATGAAGCTAGGGAATTAGGAGGCATGACTAAAACCCTTAAGGCAGCTCGAGATTGGGCGCTCTGTGACATTGAAGGCGTGTTATATTCTAAAACACATGATGCCTATTGGATTAATCAGAACACTGATGATTGTGGGACGCTGACACAACGTCAGCTCTCAAGGACACATGGTAGGGAATTGACTGATGGAGAGGGAGCAAAAGAGCTGATTGCCAGGCAACCAGCCTCCCTGTGGTCACAAGGCCCCACAGATGTGGGCCTATGTGACATCACCCCTATCACATTTAACATCAAACCTGGGGAACCCCTTTGGATTCCCCAATATCGTAACAAACCAGAGGCTGAAGAAGGTATTGCAAGCACAGTACAGGGACTGTGTGAAGGAGGGGTTATTTCACCGTGGCAATCCCCGTGGAATACTCCTATTTTCCCGGTCCAGAAACCAGGTACTGAGAAGTACAGATTGGTACATGACTTAAGGCGAATTAATGAACTAGTCACAACTCCCACCCTCTCTGTGCCCAATCCGTACACAGCGATTTCTAGCCTGACTCCAGAACACCAATGGTTTACATGTATTGATTTGGCTAATGCTTTTTTCTGCATTCCCATTGCAGAGGAATGTAAATCATGTTTGGCATTTACATATAGAGGTACACAGTTTTCGTATAACAGACTACCCCAGGGCTTTGTGTTATCACCAGGAATTTTCAATCAGGTGTTAAAAGATAAATTGCAGCATTGCATCCTGCCCTCATCATGTGTACTGATAATGTATGTGGATGACTTGTTGTTGGCAGCAGCTTCAGAGGAAGACTGCCTGGAGGCCACTGAAGCCATTTTTGGTAGATTGAGGGAGGCAGGATTTAAGGTGAGCAAAGAAAAATTACAACTATGTCGCCCCTCAGTTACGTTTATGGGTAGACTAATCACAGGCCAGGGCTCCACTCTCTCACACCGTCAACGTGATGGCATTTTAGCGCACCCCAAACCAAACACGGTGAAGGACATGTTATCCTTCCTAGGCCTTACAGGTTTCAGCAGAAACTATATTCCCATGTATGTAGCAGTTACCAGCCCACTTAGGTCAATGGTCAGAGAACAAGGCATGCGCAACCTCACGGGTCAGTTAACATGGACCCCCGAAGCAGAACAGGCTTTCATTGACCTGAAGAAACAAATGTCACACGCTGCATACCTGCACAGTGCAGACTACACATTACCATTTTTTCTGGATGCCTCAGAAACAGTGCACAGTGCACATGGCGTCCTTTTTCAAAAACATGCAGGAACCAGAAGGGTGTTACTATATATCAGCATTTTGCTAGACCCCATTGAGCAGAGACAACCTGCCTGTGCACGATTTGCTGCAGGCCTGGCCAAGATCATTGACAAATCTTCTCATATGGTCATGGGACACAGGCTGACTGTACTGACGTCACATTCAGTCATAGCGTTTGTTAACTCAGCATCATTTACATTTTCTCCGTTACGTCAGCGCAAACTGGCCAAATGTTTGATGGCACCACACATTACTTATACCCACGAAGGGGTAAACATGGCTGACTTATTCTCCTCAGGGGAACCACATGACTGTGCACCCATTACAGAACAGGCGTCACGTGTCAGACAGAATCTGACAGCGTCTCCATTGGCTGAGACATCAGAAGTGTTGACCCTCTTTACAGATGGGTGCTGTTTCCGTAAAGACAATGGCATATTGACATCTGCATATGCTGTGGTGGAATTACAGGATGGACAGTTTTACACTAGGGAAGCACAGCCCCTGGAGGGGAAACAATCTGCACAAAGAGCAGAATTAATAGCTGTAACTAAAGCCTTGCAATTTGCCGGCCCTAGGCGTGTTAACATTTATAGCGATTCAGCCTATGTGGTCGGAGCAGTGCATGTTGAACTACCAGTGTGGCAAAGATGTGGGTTTGTCACCTCATCTGGACGACCCATAGTGCATGAAAAGGAGGCAAGGGCCCTCCTTACAGCACTACTTATACCAACAGAGGTAGCTGTCATCAAATGTCAAGGCCATGACCCCAGTAATTCAGACATTGCCAAAGGCAATGATGCTGCAGACCATGCTGCTAAACAAGCAGCTGGATATCACTCTAACATGCAGATGCAGGCCATTTTGTCTGTTGATCACGTTCTGCCACCATTCACTCGTTCCACGTTGGTAAATGAACAAAAACATGCGTGTCCAGAGGAGCTCTCTGTTTGGCGGGAACATGGAGCGGTACAGGCCAGTGATGGCCTGTGGCAAGCTCCTGATGGACGCCCAGTCCTGCCCCTGATTTTAACACCGTCAATCATGACACAAGCTCACACACATTCCCATGTTAATGCAAAACAGATGGCCAAAACACTTCGATATTGGTGGCATCCATTTCTTACAGCCACCATCACCAATTTCGTGTTGTCATGTGCAATTTGTCAGGAACATAATCCTAAACCTACATTGAAACAATTGCAGGGTTCGTTCACACCACTGAAGGGTCCTGGTGAAGAAATTGTTATAGACTACACGGACATGATAGACAGGGTTCAGGGCAAAAGGTATTTACTGGTCATTGTGGACAGCTTTACGGGTTGGCCGGAAGCATATCCTACGGGAAAAGAGGACAGCATATCTGTCATCAAATGTCTCATAAATCATTACATACCACACCATGGTTTTCCCCGAAGAGTCAGATCAGACAATGGCTCTCACTTTAAAAATGACCATCTCCAGACCGTTGAGAAGGCCCTAGGCCTTCTCCACGCATTTGGGGCAATTTACCACCCTCAATCTCAAGGTAAGGTTGAACGGATGAATCTTACATTAAAACTTAAATTGGCTAAAATTTGTGCTCAGACCAAACTGTCATGGCTTTCTGCATTACCTATTGCATTAATGTCCATCCGTTCTTCCACAAATAGAATCTCAGGATTCACACCTTTTGAACTACTAACAGGTCGTTCTTTTCCAGGTCCATCGACGCCACTGACTGAAAGTGCCTGTGCCCCAATATCACACTGTGTATATTTTGAAAAACTTAATGCTTTGGTCAAACAGTTTTCTCATCAGGCACCAGAGGACCCGCTTCCTGAACCAATTGCCGAACCGTCACAATATGTCCGCCTAAAACGGTTCCGCAGAAAGTGGAACGAGGCGAGATGGTCCCCTCCACTGAGAGTCATTGAGAGAACAACACATTGCGTTCGCCTGTCAGGAAAAGGCGACAAGTGGTATCACCTGTCATCCTGTGTTAATTGTGATTCCCCCGACAGGTCGCTGTCTGACACTGCTGTGGACCTGAGGACTCAGGTCCAAGAGAGGGAAGATTCCAGTTCCAGTGACACTCCTCCACAGAGCAATCAACAAATCCTCCAAAAAGAAGGGAGGTATAGTACAGGGAGGGAGTTGATAAACTTCCACATGACATAGCGACAGGGGCTCTGCAGATACGTCATAAAAAAGGTGACCTTTTTTCAAGCCCACCAGGTGAGCCGCTAGCACACTGTGTTAGCCAAGATCGAGCATATGGTGCAGGTATTGCAGTAGCATTTAAAAACAGGTACGGTGTCAAACACTAAGACAGCAAAACAAATCAGTGGGTGAGTGTGCGGTCACACATGAAGACGACGGGAGAACCATCTTCCATTTAATAACCAAAGTCAGGAGCACTGACCTCCCCACATATGAAAATTTCACAAAAAAGCTTAATATACATGAGAAATTGGTGTGTGACACATAGTGTGAAAAGTGTTTCCATAACTTGGCTGGGGTGTGGATTGGATAGACTGGATTTTCAAAGAGTTTCACATATCATAACTGAAGTTTTTGCAGGAACAGATATGACAGTAACCATATACATGTTGTAAGCAAACTAATATGTTCTCTTAAGATTAGTTATAATCTTTACTTTCATTTTTTATTTTCATTTAAATACTTCGTTCAGATGTGTTAAAATTGGTGTGTTGTGTATGTAAATGATATAAGGTAGTTTTAGAACACTTATATTTTATCCATTTTTAAAGGTAGTTCTTCTAATTCCTACATTGAATTATATGTTCAGTGTATACATTGTGTGAAAAAACATTGAAATCAACATGAGGTTGTGGGAAAATGGGCCATGTATGGGATTGCTCACTGTCATCTCTATCACCATAGTGGGTATAATTTTTGGTGTTGAAAAGTTACAAGAGGCTAACAAGAATATGAATAACACTAGTATAATGGTTACCAGGCCAAAGAGGGACGTAGGTACTGGGGAGCGGGACAAATGTTTGCAAATATATGGCGGAATTGCATTAAATTATTTAAAAGGGAGCACAACATCATTTACATTTGACCTCTGTTCAGTTATAGAATGTTATGGACAGGATTTATCATGGCGAGGATATGACGTATATCTGTGTGGGTTAGGCTGGCCCGGAGACCAGGCATGGTGTCCAACATGGAAGAATGTCTGGCAGTCAACAAGCCCCAATTTTTATGGAAGCAATAGCAAAAGAACAAAGGAAGGCAAGCTGAGAGTACCAGGCCACTTCAGCCTCCAGAGAGATTTTAGTAAAACTAGCAATCCAATCACAATGTCCATAACTGACCTTGAACAGGACCCCTATAGCCAAAAGCCAACCGTACCAGGCCAGTGTTGGGGGACAGACATGGGCCAATTTTATTTGATATTGGGAGTAAGCCTGGAAGGAAAGGATGCAATGGGACTGATCAAAATAAACATGGTTAACCCTGAAACTGTAAAGAATAGCACATCTTTGGCTGTTGCATCTCCACCTGACAAAAGTATAGGTACGGACTACACCCAAATAACTCCAGAAGACATAATAGAAAAGGCCACAGGGTATGGAGAAACCAACCTGTGGTTGGAATGGCTTATTAACACAGCCAGAGAACAGAAAATAGAGGACTGCATTGCGTGTGCTGGGGCAAGACCCACACTGCATACAACACCGGCCCCGCTGTATCCTAATGATACCTGGGGTTACGACTGTATGTTATCACTGACCCGCAGTGCAGGCTCAACAAATTGTAATACGTTAGCATCTATATTTCCCCCAATAAGTAATGATACTAAGGCAGGGCCATTTACTGCTCGAAAAGATAATTACACGTGTGTGAACTTCACATCTGACACAGAAGCTATGCAAAACTATGGGCAAATTGATGAGGAGTGGTGTGAGGTCATTATAGGTAACGAAAATGGAAAAAAAATAGGATCCTGGGCTAGAGCAGGACTGTATTATTATTGTGGTAACAGACGATTATTTGTACGTATACCATCTAAGACTAGAGGACTGTGTGCGATGGTAAGGCTAGGAGCACCATTGACCCTAATAGGTGAAAGAGTAGTTAAAGGCCCTAGCTCATTAGCAGCCTCTATAGCACGCCGCAGGCGAAGACATGTCTTAGCTAAAAAGATCACCATAATTGATTTATCTCTAAATAGCCCCACCTATATAGACTCTATAGGGATCCCAAGGGGAGTCCCTGATGAATATAAACTAGCAGATCAGATAGCTACCGGATTTGAGAACATACCTATTATAGCTGCACTGTTCCCTGTAACGCCCAACAAAAATGTGGATAGGATAAATTATGTACACTATAACGTTATGAGATTGGCTAACCTAACTAGAGAAGCGGTCGAGGGTCTCTCAGAACAATTGGCTCCTACTTCCCTTATGGCCATACAAAACAGGATGGCTTTGGACATGTTGCTGGCAGAAAAGGGTGGAGTTTGTCACATGTTTGGAGAACAATGTTGTACATTCATCCCCAACAACACTGCACCAGATGGGTCGGTTACCAAAGCATTAGAAGGCCTCAGGGTGTTATCTGTGGAAATGAAAGAAGCGTCCGGCATAGATAACCCGGTGGGTCAATGGCTAGAGAGGGCCTTAGGAAAATGGAAAGCACTAATCATGTCCATTGTAGTGTCAATAGCCGTGTTTGTGGCTATTATTGTCACCTGTGGATGTTGTTGTATTCCGTGTATCAGATCACTCTGTAACCGACTAATTGTCACAGCTATAGAGAAAAGAGACCCCAACCCGCCCCCGTACGTGATGCCATTATTGGCATCAGACCACTATCAAGATGACAGTGAGGAAGAGGAAAGCCATGACTAAATATTTCATATGATGATCGTTTAAATGATTTAAGGTGTTTTAGCTTAGGCATTATGTTCCGCCTCATATAATGAAGAGGTATACTGTAGGATGTATAAAATGTGTGTGACCTCTTTCAGAGGTCAAGAGAGGGATTGAAGGATTTTAAAGTCATGTTTTTGATTACAATGTTCATTTAAGTATAATCTATGTTTTTGTACATTTTGTTTCTTTCTGTGGATTATATGTGATCGGTGATAGAATAGGGTATCATTGTGAGCAAATGTGTGTGTTTAATGAGTTGAGAGACTAAGCATGCATACTATGGCTCAGTGAGACATTTCAAGAGGATGTGAAAATGTGTGTGCGCAACTCTAATTGCCCCATATTCCGCAGCTGTTGGGGCCTCCGGATAGGTAGTAACATATGTTAGGAAGTTAGGAGATTGCCTTGTTTTTACAGACGCCAAGCTCATTCACAGAAACAGTTTACACAGGAACTGGGTGTAGCCAGATTGTGACATTGTATGATTGGAGGAGAAGAAAACGTCAGCCGAGAACGGGTCCAACGATTGGTCAGGAATCCGAAGCAAGAAAGAAGATACACCCACACATAAACATATAAATTTGTATTACACTGAATAAGCGGGGCTGATTCTTTGTGAAGACTCTTTTTGTCTGAGAACAGCCCAGCGCTGACTTCAAACCAATAAACTTCAATTATTGTACCAGATGTCCAGTAAGTCCAATTCTTGACCACGCAGGACATAGATAGCCAACAATAGTATGAAAGTGTTTTCCGTCATAGACACAATGAATGGTTGCACACTTTGTTATTCGATGAATATTTTAGGTAGTAATAAGGTAGTCATAAAGAATAACTATGTAACATTTAAGTTTCTCTGAATCAAAACGTGAGGGCTAAAACTGTTATCAACCCAGACAATTCACAAACTCACTGTGCACAATGTTGTGTGTTTTCAATGTTTTTCTTTTCTATTCAAAAGAGCTGCAAGACTCCAGAGCACTCAAACAGATCTTTAGTCCTCTTAAACACATGAGCTGTGTGGTTATGTCATGGTTTATGAAAATAAAGAATGAACAAAGGTGTAAATATAAAACTAATGAAACGACTGTGAATTAACATGACAATGTAACTATAAAGTAAAATCACCTGATTTGTGTATCAAATGGAATATAAATGGAGTTAAGACAAACATTGCAATCACAGCACAGAGCACAAAATGGCGGAACCCTTCGTCTTATATTAGTCAATATATTAGACAAATGCATATAACACGATTACAAATTGCTTAAATATCCACAGAGGAGATATACGCTTACTTACTTCCATCCGTATTACACTGGGTTTAAACAAATAACTACAGGATAATGATCGTCATTGATAATTAACATATTAAAACACAAAGTCACAAATAACTAGAAACTCAGCAGCAAAACACTGCACAAAAAAATCACAATTCAAGCAGATCAGATTCAGTCTATACTGTGCGTGCGCGCACCCGCGGTGGAACAGATTGACAATCTCTATCAACAGGTGCGTGCAGACCACACCCCTCTGTGACAATACTGCCACCTTCTGTTAAAGTCATGCAACTAAGACCTGTGTACAGTCACAACAAACTTCATCAAGACAACAAGTCACGAGCGATAAACCTCCGAGGCTTCTCAGGACAGCCCTCATGTGTTCTCATTCACACCAGCCAATAAAGTGAGAGAGAGCCGTATCACAAACACACAGTGACACTGCGCGATGTGTAAAAACCTCAACATTTACATTTGGCAGAAGCTTTTCTCAAAACTTAAGTATAAATAAGCTTAAAATGCATTACTCTAAACATTTATACATTTATATAGGTATGTGCAGTGCACTGGGTTCGAACCCGCGATCTTGTGTTATTACCGCAATGCTCTCACCACTGAGCAACAGGAAAGCGTTTAAAAAATAACACACGCATGCATTATAAATATAATGAAATAGCATAAAGTTATAAATACTCAACATTTAAATTTCCCTAATATTATATTTCCAAGTATTGTATCACATGGGCTCCGCCATTCACTTGCGTGCGTTTGTATTGGGAACGTTGCCACCACTAATATGGCGGCGAGGAACGTTAGACGTAAGATCCAGCAACCAACGCATTGTCTAAATATTTCTTATATCTATGGGGTTTACGACATATTAACACATCGGTAAAAATTAAAATATGTTTTAAAATAGAGGAGCTGCGAGCCAACAACACACCATTCCACACTGGTATTCAACAACAGTCTTTCCCTCCCTAACTCATATTCACCCGCCAACACCCACCTTGATAGGAGTCTTGAGTGAACCGAGTCTCTCCTGAGTCACTCTCGGGTTCTCATTGACTCGTATCAGCCAATACTGTCCCTGTATCCAGTGTATACTAACAACTAACACCAGCTCGCAGCTCCTCTAATAACCGTCTATTGTCGCCAGCTATTTATACTACTAAAAAGTAACACCTGTTTCATTAATGGTATTTTTTGAATATATTGGTTTCACACTTTAGAAGCGGAATTCATCAGAAATTGATTTGTTATACACATTACTACCGAAAACGGAACTTCAAACATAACTATATTAATAAGTGACAATAAAAACATCCCCAAAACAGCTCCCAGGCCTGGGTCATTAATTATTCAAAACGACAGCCAATGAGAAGTCTCCACAGCAGACCTAGCAATGTGTTACAATTAATATAGCTTTTGTAAAATATTGTTGTTAAATAATTTAAAAGAACCTGTTTTTACATTATAACAACAAGTGTGTTGAAGTCTGGAGACAATAATGAGATTGAAGGAGAGGATATTGAAAGAGATCACAGCAGCAGTCGAGTGAATTACAGTTAAACGGGTTACTATTTATACCTTTTTCATCTTTTATATGTGTATCATCTATGTCGGATTATGGTAATATTTTAGGATTCTCGTAATGTGTCCGTGTGCGGCTTCAATGTGATATTTGCAGTATGTCCATTACACTGATGTACAAATTAAAGTCAGATTCGTCACAAACACATATATCACACAAAAGTCTTTGTAAAACTCCATCTACTTACCACTGAAGGACGTCGAGTATTGAATATGATATAAAATCCAAACACATAATCCTCAGTGACACACAAACCGGTTGTGATTCCCTGATAGAAAATGGCGGCACCAGCAATTAGGCGGGAAAGCGCGTGCACACCTCGTGAAGGACGAAATTATTAGTGCTCTACAAAATCTTTGTTCTTGTCACGCGATTGTTTTTTCTAAAAGTTTTGTGATTTATCGTTTAGACTTTGGAATTAAATGTTTTAGCTCCTATACTTGCTCATACGAAAATTAACCAAGAGTACTAGCGACTATAATAAAAAAGCAATAAGGAATATTTACTTTGAAGAGTCAAAGGTTTACATACATCTAGCAGAATCTAAAAATGTTTTGAATTATAGTCCTGCTCTCAATATGTCACATAACAGATGTTACATCATCCATAACACAGAATATGAATTTAATCAATTAATTAATATTCTGCGAGTTTCCTTTGATGTTTGGTGAAAAGTATAATATATTTCATGTTGATAGCTGTATTTTGTTGTCCAATTTTGTTGATTAACTGCATGAATTGTTTGCTTTTGTTGCAGGTTTTTTTAATGTTTTTTGAGTGAAGAAGGATTTTTACAAACAAAATGTGTCGTTTTGATAAATAAGCTTCAGTTACAGCCTCTGTGTGTTAATTGATTTGAGAATGTGATGTCAGAGTGCACAAATGTTTAAGCAATAGAGAAAAACTGTGACAGATGTTATTACTATAAACTTCAAATCAGTGTATGTTTGTAGAATTAAGATATTAAAAATTCTGGGGAACTATTAATAGTCAGATTACAAAAAATCATATTCAGTGTAACAAACAAGTTGTTTAGGATAATATAGTATGTAGTTATTCGATATGTCCGCTAGATGGAGCTACACATTAATGTGTGTAATAGTGAACAAATAGTTCAAGCTCCTGGGTCAAAACTCAAAATCTACTCAAGTCGTCCAATTTTGTTGATTGACTAAATGAATTTTAATATTTTCTTTTGTTGCATGTTTATAATGTTTTGTAAGTGATTAAACACGTATTGTGGTAAACAGGAGCATGTATGAGTGTACTGGGCTAAAACTCTATTGGGAGCGCGCTTCCGTCGCATGCACGCGCCTCAACAGTGTTTACGATTGAAAGCGCGAAACTCGCACCGAGTGTTTCTCTACATACATAACTTGCCAGTAAATCTTTAATTTAATCTTGAATTGTGTTTCTTATCAAATAACCTGAAAGAGTGAGATTTGACTTTTATATACAATAAATAAACAGGCTATAAATTTCAGTCATTAACTTGATTATTTAATTAATTAAATAATTTAAGCGTTATTATTACTATCGAATACTCATACGATTCTTTGAATTGTTATTATTTTTGTCATAAAAATGTATAATAAAAAATATATTATTTTAGATGCAAAATATTTGTAAAGGACAGTACGTTACGTGGTTTGATGCCGCCATGACGTCATATTGACGTTAATCACTGCGTGAAGTTGTACGTGCAGAAGATCGTGGCGATAAAAAAAATCTTCGTTTGTTATTCAACAGATATTTTGTTTTTGCTCTTAACTTTTTTATGAATTTACATGAATTCACTCCGTCATTTAAACATGAGGAACGTGGACAAAACGACTCTCCAGACGCAGAAACTGCCGTGTTTAATCATCACAGGTAACCCTACAAAAAACACTAGTTACAAACAAAACCGGTGGTCTGGTCTTAGCTGGTCTCCCGACCTGGTTCTATAGCTGATAAAAAGCTGTTGAAGGAGGCTCGTTTCGGACACTTTTTTAGTTGTTCAATCCGGTTTAAACCGGTTCTCCACCCTGACCAGCTGAACTCTGGGCTGCGATGTTTACCTTTTATTACTCGGCGGACCGGCAGGGGTCACAGTCTAATGTGTCCCGCTATTGTTTTAAACGAACCCAAAATGTTTTTACACTTCACAAAACAACATAAATATATTCAAAGTTGGTCGCCTTGTTTTATCAAAGCGTCTGTCAATCACAGTCCCGGGAGTGCCCCGCCCCCTCAGAGAAACACTAAGGTTGAAAGTTTATTGAGTTTTAATATAAAGTTAATTACACTGTGATCTTAACAATTGTATAGTCACTTCAAACTTTAACTTCTAATGTTTTGCCTTGTTTTTAATGTAGTTATTAAATATGTATCACAGGTAAAAGGCTTTCTGCCAGACCTTCTGGAGCTTCTTCATCAGAGATTGGACAGAAGACAGCTAGAACTTCCTTCTTGCCTGAGATTGTGCAGAAGTCATCTTCAGATGGAAGACCTGCAGGCCGTCGAGGGCTGAGAGCTCCTTCAGATTTGACTGTCTTGTCAGATGTAAATCAGAGAGATTCTCCATGTAAGTCTGGCAGGACCAACACATTCCTTCCACCTTTACCTCGGCTGCACAGTCTTGCGAGTCAACCAGCCCGGATGGACGACTCTACATTCAAAAGAAGCAAAAGCATGCGGAGGATCCCTGACAACATGTCTGTTTTAAAACCATTGTGTGTTTCTATTGAGCCTATCACCCGCCCACAGAAAACAGGCAATGCTCTTACAAAGAGACCACAGCTGCCCAGTTTTGTGAGTCAACCAGTCAGTGTGGACGACTCTACATTCAAAAGATGTAAAACCATCGGGAGGATGCCTGACAACATATCTGTTTTTGAACCATCGTGTGTCGGTATAAAGCCTATCCCTCGCCCTAAGAAAACAGGCAATGCTCTTACGAAGAGACCACGGCTGCCCAGTCTTGTGAGTCAACCAGTCAGTGTGGACGACTCTACATTCAAAAGATGTAAAACCATCGGGAGGATGCCTGACAACATATCTGTTTTTGAACCATCGTGTGTCGGTATAAAGCCTATCCCTCGCCCTAAGAAAACAGGCAATGCTTTGCAGAGACCAGGCTGCAGTGCCTATCCATGTCATGACACCTCATCAGATCGACAGACTGTCCTGAAGTCCACAATAAGAAAAGAAATCCTATTTTGTTGGACATAATTTTTGACTTTTCTGTATTTAAGATTTAAGATTAACCCGACTGCTTTGGATTAAAAAAAAATCTTGTGTGCATCAAAAACATTTTACTGTGCATCATAAAAATCTTGTGTGCATCAAAAACATTTTACTGTGCATTAAAAAGTTTGTGTGCATCAATAAAGTTGCACTCTTTATAATAAAGACCTTTCAAGAAGATCTTGTGTGTGACTTGTTGCTTTACAAACACAAAGATATTAACCATAGTGAAACTGTTGTCATTCACATTGTGTTTTATTTACAAATAGTGAACAAATGTAGGTTTTGACATCAATATTCTATTGCTGTGCTTGAACTCATGTTGGTTTCTAAACACAATCTGTGTTTCCTTTTACTGCAGCGCAAATGCTAAAAGATGTGAGCCGAGTTAAACCTTCACACAGTTTGTGTATTCTGAAAAGTAAAGAATTGATTTAGATCAACTTAAATACATGATAAAGTAATAGTATTGGATTTGGTTTAATCATTAATAATAAATAAATAAATGATTTATTAATGATACAATTGTAATATTGTTATGTCAAAACAAACATTATAAGATATAGTTTACAGTTTAATCACAGATCCTTTCCAAATATGTTCAATAGGATGGTTTAATGAGTGACTCTGGCATAAACTGACAATTTAAATCAAATAAACTTATTTTTAGACACATCAACCTGCAGAGCTGCAAAGGCAAACCTGAATTTTTCTAACCAGTGGAGAATATGAAGTTAGTAATCGGGTTTCTGACCACATCACCATTTCTGACTATCTGTAATCTCATAGATTCTATAAATTCTGCCCTCATGACACTGTTGACCTGGTGCTGTGAAACAATACGATTCTTCAGCTCTGAATAGAAACACTCAAAAATCATCTAATGTGTTGAAATTGTAGCCTTGTTTCACAGCTTTGCTAGATTAATGTTCAGCAGCATAAGTGTGTTTGTGTCTATCGCATCTCTCAGATCAGATCCGGACCTTTTCAGATTATTGAGTGCGCTGTTTCAGTTTCTACAGAGGTAAGTAATGTTCAGTTATTGAAGAATGGTCAGAAACAAAAAAGCACATTTATTCAGTGTAACAAACAGGTTAAGTGTAGTTCTGTATAAATATAGTTATTCTATAAATCCACTAGATGGAGGTTCATATTCATTTGAATCATTGTGAACAATCGAACATTTCATTACATATAGAAGCTCTTGTGTCTGAACTCAAAATCTTACTCATCTTAAAATTTAAAAAACGAAAGCAAAGTGTAAACTTAACGTTAAAAAACGTTGAAAGTTAACGTACAGTACAAGTTTCCTCAACAGTGTATTCCATAGAAAGAGTGAAACTCACAGTTTATTACTGTATATACCCGAACAGACCCACGGCATCTCCATCCTCCATATCTGTGAACTTCATGATGACAATCTGCTTGTCTCTGTTGTTTTCATCTGTATGAGATACAAGATCAGAAATGAACCAGCAATAAAGCCACAGAAATGTTATTATAAATATTGACCCTGAATGAAAAAGTTTATTCTTCACAGAAAATGCAGCAGGGTTGTTTTAGTCATGTGGATGAAGACAAAAACCCGTTTCTCTCCTCCTCAGGGTCGTTCAGATATAAGTGTGGACTTCTGTTCAGATTGGCGTTATCAGTTCTCCTTAAATGATGAGAATTCGTGCGGGTCTTAAGTTTCTGTGAGATATATCAATGCTCTGATGAAGGGAATTGAGGCAATGTTACATTTTCCAGAATTAGTTATGATTTATTTGAGCACATCACAAATGTGTTTAAAGTGTAACATACCTTTAATATTCCATTGAGCATGGCTTGTACAGATGGTTTAATGTAGCCGCTGCTGGTGATCATGAAGAGGGTGAACTGGAAATATCCGGCACAACCTGAATGTGTGCCAATCATCACCACATTGTCCTGTCTGTAGAGATCTCTGTACTTCACTGTCAGCTCTCGCAAAACCTGCGCTGGTTTAAAATCAATGTTCATAAAAATCTACAGCGCATATGCCGAGATCATAGTTGTTTCACAAACTTTCTGAACAGCAGCAAAGAACAGGAATGGGTTTTGTATTTAATTTTGAAATGACTGAAGTAACTCTGTCCTGACTAGGGATGGGTATCGTTAAGGTTTTAACGGTATTACTACTTTAATCGATACCACTTATCGATCAGGTACTTTAACGGTTCTCTTATCGGTACCTTTTGTTGTGTTTTTTTATGAACGACAAAACTAAAGCTGGAGTTGTTTTTACTATTTAAAACATTCTTTACTGACCCAACATATCTTAATGCAGGTTAAAGATGACTGATACCCGCATATTATTCATAGAGAATTTAAATAAAATGCATGTGGGCCTAAGTTTGTTTGTGTTTTTTGTTTTTTTTGTTTAATAATAACCATAATTGGACCAGATGCTGGAGTGGATTGGTTCACTATAACTGCAGCTTTTCATTCACATAATGTAGTTAATTAACTCTGTTTGGGCTTAAAAGTTATACAGGTTTGGAACCTCTTGCAATGTACACACACACAAAAAGTTTATGTATTTCATCAACACAAATTAATTTTTAGGTAAGCTCTGCTTCACAATTTCTTAAGAATAATTTATTATTATTCATCCATTTTAAATGCAATACTGTGAAAACATTTTTAATGTCTAAGCTCTGTGTAGTGTGGTACAGATGAACATTTCGCGTACGAGATTGCGGAAATCGAAAATGCAGGTAAATGTCTTTAATATTATCGCAAATTAGAAATGGTTGGTCAGTTAAAATATGCTAGATAACGTTTATTTAGCAATTATAAATAGGAAATGTTTTTCTTAATTTCTCCAGTACCGACAGCTTAACGTCAAAGCTTATCGATACTTCGATGTTTTATAATTTAGCCCCGGGACTGATTAAGTACGGGTTTCGGTACCCATCCCTTGTCCTGACATAAAAATATATTTTGTATATTTAAAAGACTTGATTGTGACACGGTCAGAAAGAATTCTTACTGTATTATCATTTACGTTTTCCGTCTGTTAAATATTTTTCATACAGTGGGTTTAAATAGATGTGGATAAAGTGTGGCCTCTGAGAGACCATGTCGACGTCAACGGTGACAAACAGCACTCGTCTGCTTCCATCATCCACGATGAAGGCTCTGCTGAACAGATGCGTGTGAATGCCTCGAGCCGTCGGCTCAGTGTTGGTGTAACACATCTATCAGAAAACAACAATAGATAAATCATATCACTAAAACATTCTTATGACACGTGATTAATGTAAACATCAGTCATAAACATTATCAGACTGTGATAAGTGATGGATCGACAGCTTTGATAAGTCCTCACCTATACAAGTAAAAAAAGTATAACAGGAAGTGGTTTTATCTAGCGCTGATATGCAGAAATAATGCAAACAAACTGACCAGAGGTTCATCAGCCACAGGTCCTGTGCAGTCGGTTCGGCCTACACCAATGAGACAGCAGGTGTCTGGAGGATTCACAGAGGGGATTGTGGGTTACTCTGGTTCTTCAAAGGAAAACAGTGCACGTGTGATTCAAACTAGACGTATGAGATTATTTGATTTAAACTAGATATTAAAAACATATACAGTGAAGTTTGATTATATGAAAGTGTTTTCCGTCATCCTGGTGTGTCCACATTACATGGTCATACTCAGACACAATGAATGGTTGCACATTTTGTTATTCAATGAATATTTTACGTAGTAGTAAGGTAGTTATAAAGAATAACTATGTAACATTTAAGTTTCTCTGAATCAAAACGTGAGGGCTAAGACTGTTATCAACCCAGACAATTCACAAACTCACTTTGCACAATGTTGTGTGTTTTCAATGGTTTTCTTTTCTATTCAAAAGAGCTGCAAGACTCCAGAGCACTCAAACAGATCTTTAGTCCTCTTAAACACATGAGCTGTGTGGTTATGTTATGGTTTATGAAAATAAAGAATTAACAAAGGTGTAAATATAAAACTAATGAAACGACTGTGAATTAACATGACAATGTAACTATAAAGTAAAATCACCTGATTTGTGTATCAAATGTAATATTGGAGTTAAGACAAACATTACAATCACAACACAGAGCACAAAATGGCGGAACCACTCGTCTTATATGAGTCAATATATTAGACAAATGAATATAACACGATTACAAACTGCTTAAATATCCACAGAGGAGATAAACACTTATTTACTTCCATCCGTATTACACTGGGTTTAAACAAATAACTACAGGATAATGATCGTCATTGACAACTAACATATTAAAACACAAAGTCACAAATAACTAGAAACTCAGCAGCAAAACACTGCACAAAAAAATCACAATTCAAGGAGATCAGATTCAGTCTATACTGTGCGTGCGCGCACCCGCGGTGGAACAGATTGACAATCTCTATCAACAGGTGCGTGCAGACCACACCCCTCTGTGACAATACTGCCACCTTCTGTTAAAGTCATGCAACTAAGACCTGTGTACAGTCACAACAAACTCCATCAAGACAACAAGTCACGAGCGAAAAACCTCCGAGGCTTCTCAGGACAGCCCTCATGTGTTCTCATTCACACCAGCCAATAAAGTGAGAGAGAGCCGTATCACAAACACACAGTGACACTGCGCGATGTGCAAAAACCTCAACATTTACTTTTGGCAGAAGCTTTTATCAAAAGAAACTTAAATTGCATTATCCTATACATTTACACATTTGTATTGGTATGTGCAGTACACTGGGCTCGAACACGCAATGCTCTTACCACTGAGCTACAGGAAAGATTTTAAAAACTAACACACGCATGCATTATGCACTTACAAGACCACCACTGGTTCGGCACCACCTTATCTTCACTCGCTACTGCAGACATATGTACCCGCCAGATCCCTACACTCTGCAAACGAACGGCGTCTTGTGGTGCCATCCCATAAAGGTAAAAAATCTCTCTCGCGCACCTTCTCCGGATCTGTTCCACCTATGTGGAATGATCTGCCTGCTGCTACAAGATCTGCAGATTCTGTAGCCATCTTTAAGAAACGTCTGAAAATATATCTCTTCCGTCAACATCTGACTGATCTGTTCTAACTCTATTTTCTTATCTACTCTTTAAAAAAAATGAATGAATGAATGGTTCTGTATACTGTGTTAGGTTATATGAGACCAGTCCTTTTGATTGCACTTATGCGTTTGTTGTACTTATGCTGTCCCAATTGCTTCTATTGCCTACCCCACCTGTAAGTCGCTTTTGATAAAAGCATCTGCTAAATGACTAAATGTAAATTATAAATATAATGAAATAAAATACTCAACATTTAAATTCCCCTAATGTTATTTTCCAAGTATTGTATCACATCAGCTCCGCCATTCACTTGCGTGCGTTTGTATTGGGAACGTTGCCACCACTAATATGGCGGCGCCGTACGTTAGACGTATATGGGGTCAGATTTGTTTCATTATTCTGAATAAATAAACTACGATTCGCAAATAAATACAGAGAGTTTCACAAACATTTTTTAAATCCACAAATGCACAAAAAGCGAACCATAAATATATGTTAGACGTTCCACAAAAATAAATGGAATTCACAAATAAATACAACGACATTTGCAAATAAAAATTATTTACAAATGTATTTTATTGATATATATTTGTGGATCGCTTTCTTCACATTTGTGGATCGCTTTCTGCGCATTTGTGGATCGCTTTCTGTGCATTTGTGAATCGCTGCACGCATTTGTGGATCAGTGCACGCATTTGTGGATCAGTGCACGCATTTGTGGATCAGTGCACGCATTTGTGGATTGCTCTCTGTGCATTTGTGGATTTTGAAACATTCCTAACGTCAACACGTGCGCACAATCCACAAATACGTGGACTCCGCCCACTATCTACGCAAGCCAATCGGTTAACTTCCAATTTTGTTGTCCAATAGGCCACGTTCTAACTTCAGCCAATCACGTTTTGCCATGCACTAAGATTCAGGGAGCTAACATGGCGGCTAGTGTCGGTCTAAAATCTGTGTTATACTAAGAAATGATAATGGCCTCTTCTTTCTACTATGTAATGATCGCTTGTGTTCATATACATTGTCCGTATTGTTACATATATGCTGTATTTAAACGTGTATGACTTGATAACAGCGTGCACGGACTGGAGTGGAAAATCCCGGTGACTAGGGAGTCAGGACTGATTTGGTCTGCCAGCCTTTTTATTGTGTTTATGTACCAAAGTGCTAAATTCCAATTTTGTCATTCGATCAAATATGATCTATTACTGCATGGTTAAGCAGCTATTTCGATCCAAACACTCGGCGCGTGCCTCCTGTCAAGTTTCGCAGAGTTTGCAATGCGCACTGCAGCTGTCGGTGTAGGCTACTAGCAGTATAACGATTGCAGAATTAATGTGGGGGAAATCATCAGCATTTTGAATTTCTATGTCATTCATAATTCAAAATAAAACCTAATTTATACAGTCATTTCGGTTTATCCCATTCCTGAATGATCTCTGCTGCTATCGCTACACTGTTCTGTTTACCGTCTAACTCTCTGCCATGACAAAGGATGTCGATTATTTTACTATGATCTTGTGCACACAATATATTCTTAAATTCAACCCCAAAAGTAAATGATGTAAACCTATACAATTTGTGTTTTCGAACCTTACCATAGTAAATATTGGTATAGGCTACAACTGCAGATAATCAATTTACTGTAGATAATGATAATGGATGTGGCAGTGCTCAGTAGCGTGTTAAACGATAAACGTCTCCATTTTACCTGGTGCTAAATAAATTATTATTTTTGGGTTATAATTATGTATATATTGTTGGCTTTTAAATGACATATAGGACAGCTTTAAAATACTGTTTATTTCCATTATTTAATGGCAAATAAAAGCACAACGGGGGCATTAAGAATGCAAGGGAGGCAACACAACTTTTTCTTCGATGAAAAAAGTATGAAGCAAAATATGAAACTGCCAAATAAAAATGAATTGAAGCCAATTGTACAAATGAATGAGTTCTCCATACAAACGCACAAAAGGCCCTGGACATTACTGGGCATTTCAGTAAAGCCATTTTCATACAGAGATCCCCGAAAATATGCGGAAGGTGTCCCGGGATGACGGGATCGGTTGATATTGGTTTACAATGCCAGTTACCTGCAATTAAAAGGCAATTATTTTGTTTTACTTGATTTTGTTGAGAAAAAAACAAGCATGCTCAGGTAGGCTCGAATCAGTCTGTTAACAAAAAAAATGGCTCTTCCGCTTCGTGTACATCAAGAGACGTACTTTTAAAGATTGCTAAACGTTCAAGTTAATTGAAGTATTCTAGCATTGTAATTTTGTGTTGATCGATGAAGTCATTTAAAACTTGCTATATTTAGAGGCGACATAGCCTATTCTCTCTCAATTTCAGTGAACATGCTCGGGACACATACAAACTCCGAATACTAAAGCGGATATTTCGGACTTCTGAGCGAATGACTGGTAGACTACTGTTATCACTGCAAGAACTTTACTCATCCAGAGTGAGCGAGTAAAATGGCTCACAAGATCTCTCTGGACCCCTCACACCCAGCACACTATCTCTTTGAACTGCTGCCGTCTGGTCAGCGCTACAGAGCACCGAGCACCAAAACAGCCAAACATAGGACAAGTTTCTTTCCTCCGGCCATCTACCCCATGAACAGTTGAACAGTTAAATGTTCACTGTGCAATACATATGTGCAATACTAAACTACTCACTCACACTTATATTTATTTATTATACATATGTTACTGATTTAATATATAATATAGCTATCCCATTACCTTACACCATTTTTATAGCACCTAATAACTTTATAGGGTATAGGGTAACTTTGTATATATGGCACATGCATAAAATATGGCATCCGGTTCTCTTTTGACATGTATTGTTTTTTTTCATATGTGTATTGTCTATTACATATTCATTTTTATCATTTTGTTACCTGTGTCTTGTCACTTTATGTGAGCTGTTTAGTAAATGTATTATGCTACTATAGTATTTCTATGTGGGGAATTGTGGATGACTTGTCCCACATGATAATCTTGCAATATAGCCTACTTACGCTGCTGCCACTAAAGACTACGCTTGCTATTGATAATGTATATAACAGGTATCATATGGTTTTGTCATGGCAACGAGTTAGTAAACAGAACAGTGTAGCGATAGCAGCAGAGATCATTCAGGAATGGGATAAACCGAGATGACTAGAAATTACGTTTTATTTTGAATTATGAATGACATAGAAATTCACAATGCTGATGATTCCCCTCAGGTTAATTCTGCCATCGTTATACTGGTAGTACACCGACAGTTGCAAAAAATCGGAATTTAGCACTTTGGTACATAAACACAATAAAAAGGCTGGCAGACCAAATCAGTCCTGACTCCCTAGTCACCGGGATTTTCCACTCCAGTCCGTGCACGCTGTTATCAAGTCATACACGTTTAAATACAGCATATATGTAACAATACGGACAATGTATATGAACACAAGCGATCATTACATAGTAGAAAGAAGAGGCCATTATCATTTCTTAGTATAACACAGATTTTAGACCGACACTAGCCGCCATGTTAGCTCCCTGAATCTTAGTGCATGGCAAAACGTGTTTGGCTGAAGTTAGAACGTGGCCTATTGGACAACAAAATTGGAAGTTAACCGATTGGCTTGCGTAGATAGTGGGCGGAGTCCACGTATTTGTGGATTGTGCGCACGTCTTGACTTTAGGAATGTTTCAAAATCCACAAATGCACAGAGAGCAATCCACAAATGCGTGCACTGATCCACAAATGCGTGCACTGATCCACAAATGCGTGCACTGATCCACAAATGCGTGCAGCGATTCACAAATGCACAGAAAGCGATCCACAAATGCGCAGAAAGCGATCCACAAATGTGAAGAAAGCGATCCACAAATATATATCAATAAAATACATTTGTAAATAATTTTTATTTGCAAATGTCGTTGTATTTATTTGTGAATTCCATTTATTTTTGTGGAACGTCTAACATATATTTATGGTTCGCTTTTTGTGCATATGTGGATTTAAAAAATGTTTGTGAAACTCTCTGTATTTATTTGCGAATCGTAGTTTATTTATTCAGAATAATGAAACAAATCTGACCCCATAGACGTAAGATCCAGCAACCAACTCATTGTCTTAATATTTCTTATATCTATGGGGTTTACGACATATTAACACATCGGTAAAAATTTAAATATTAAAAAAAAAGATGAACTGCGACTCGTATCCGCCAATACTATACCTGTCCTCCAGAGTATAGTATTAACCATACCAGATCGCAGCTCATCTATGAATTCAAGTTCGTCGCCAGCTATTTATACTACTAAAAAGTAACACCTGTTTCATTAATGGTATTTTTTTGAATATATTGATTTCATACTTTAGAAGCGGAATTCATCAGAAATTGATTAATTATACACATTACTACACAAAACGGAACTTCAAACATAACTATATTAATAAGTGACAATAAAAACATCCCCAAAAACAGCTCCCAGGCCTGGGTCATTAATTATTCAAAACGACAGCCAATGGGAAGTCTCCACAGCAGACCTAGCAATGTGTTACTATTAATATAGCTTTTGTAAAATATAGTTGTTAAATAATTTAAAAGAACCTGTTTTTACATTATAACAACAAGTGTGTTGAAGTCTGGAGACAATAATGAGATTGAAGGAGAGGATATTTGGCGTAATGTTATGTGAGTAAAGGAGATCACATCAGCAGTCGAGTGAATTACAGTTAAACGGGTTACTATTTATACCTTTTTCATCTTTTATATGCGTATCATCTATGTCGGATTATGGTAATATTTTAGGATTCTCGTAATGTGTCCGTGTGCGGCTTCAATGTGATATTTGCAGTATGTCCATTACACTGATGTACAAATTAAAGCCAGATTCGCCACAAACACAGATGTCACACAAAACACAAAAGTCTTTGTAAAACTCCATCTACTTACCACTGAAGGACGTCGAGTATTGAATATGATATAAAATCCAAACACATAATCCTCAATGACAGACAAACCGGTTGTGATTCCCTAAAGGAAAATGGAAGCGAGTGCACACACCTCTGGTGAACTTCTGCCGGCGCAAAGGACGAAACTATCAGTGCTCTACAAAATATTTTCTATTCTTCGATACATCCGCTAGATGGAGCTTCATATTCATTTTGTAATAACCGACAGACTGTCCTGATGTTCACAAGAAGAGAGGAACTCTTATTTTACTTTTTTAGTATTTAAGAGATGTTTAAGAATTACAAATGTAAGTCTTGACATCAATATTCAAGATTTAAGGGGTCTAGATTTTCAAACAAACACTGAAATATTTCTATGACTGTGTAATCTACTGGATCTTTATAATTCATGTCATCTGTTTGCTTGATTTCTGAAATAATTATTTTGCACGTTTGTTTATTCATTGTAAAATGCTTAGCCTATAACTATAGATGTTTCTGCTTTTATTTGACAGGAATTGAAACTGTTATATTATGGTGTAGCCTATGTATGTTGTTTTTTGGTCAATAAACACATACAGTATAATCATATCTCATCTCTGATGCTTTTTAAATACTTTGCTGTTTCTCTCTTGTAAATTCAATTGTGTCCTGGTGGATCCTCATCAAGCCTCATGAGACTAAAACCATTCTGTGTACTGCAATAAAACCACAAACTGTCTCTACACACTCTGTTTAAATAAAGACTTCTGTTTAATTGAATGTCTCTCTGAGCTCTGACTGAAGGTATTCGGTATCTGAACTCATGTTGGATTCTAAACACAATCTATGTAATGAGTAAAGAGTAGATTTAGATCACCTTAAATACATGATAAAATAATCATATTGCATTCTGTTGACCTCATTAATAATCTGTTAATTAAGATGTTGCACAAGATTTAGGCATAGAAGCATCTGTGAGTAATGTTATACGTGTGATTGTTCACTACACAAATGACTATGTAGCTCCGTCTAGCGGATATTTAGAAGAACTATATTTAGGCAGAACTGCAGTTATATCTTTATAACGTTAGATGGCGCTGTGCGGCTAAACGGAATATCTTCCAACGAGTCAAAGAAGACACGTCTGCCTCTTTCACAATAGCAAAACAGCTTGAGTTTTTTTGTTTGTATTTTATCTTTAGACTTTTAACAGAACCATGTTACACATTTTGATATGTAGATAAAGATATTAAATATTTAAAGAAAGTCAGGCGTTAGATTCTGGCTATAGGTGGAAAATCAGGTACTACAGCCTGCCGGATGGTACTCGCGGGTCCTTAAAACTTCGCTTGTTGGACTAGAGAGTTTGACAGCGCTGGCGAATTAAGGTAAAACTCTTATATAAAGATGTTGTGTTGTTTTTATGTATCTACATTCTGCATTAACCGCAATAAAATGTCCGTTTAAACCCTTTACGGAAGTACCCATGTGGTGCTATGTTTGACATTTGACGTTAGTATGATGGTTAATGTTGTGCTGTTTGTATGAAGGTACAATATTTTGAGTTTATGTAACTTACTGTTGTATCGATACAGACAAGTGAATATGATCGAGTGCTCTTCTACATCAAACCAGTCTAGATTTTTGTTGGTCCTTGCTGGTTTCATATGGTATCCCAGTCAGGCCAAACTGGTCATTATATGTAAAAAAAAAGTATACACGATATATACCTTTATCATATATATATATTAAAGACACCTTTGGAAGAGCTATACGGTTCATTTTCTTCTGAAAATGTAAATCTGTTTTCCTGTTCAGCCTGTTTTCAGCAATTAGATGTAATTTCAAGTAAAGGGATGGTTACCCAAAAATGACAATTCTGACATCATTTTCTCACCCTCATGTAATTTTATGCTAGTATAAATTACTTTTTCTGATGAACACAGAGACAGAGTTTCGGCAGAATGTTAGCAATTTTCACTTCTGGGACAGGAGTGGGAAAAATTGAAATGGTACTCAAAGGCGCCCCAGAGCGTTTTTTTTTCTCAAAATATCACATTTTGTGTTTAACAGAGCAAAAAGAACACAATATTTGTTACTACTATGGTAGTGAATGATGTACCATAACTGATAATGACTAATATTCTTCCAAATATATTTCTATGTGTTGAGCAGAACAAAGACACTTTTACAGGTTTAGAACAAATTGAGGGTGAGTAAAAGATGATAGAATTTTCATTTTTGTGTGAACTTTCCCTTTAATAATAATTACTTTTCAATGGTCATGAATTCCATTCCTACAGATATTCTGGGCGTGGTGTCAGTTTGATTGACAGCTGAAGACACAATCAGGTAAGAAATATTCACAGTTACACCTAAGTCTGCTGGTTACTGCCTTTATCTCCTACGCCAGGATCTCCCAAACAGTGTTTTCACATTTGATGTACTGCTATTTTATACATTTAAACATGAACATCTGGTTTGGGCAGAGAGAGCTGGCAGAGAGAGCCCCTCCCTATGTATTATCACAACGTTAACAAATGCTACAGGCAGGGCAGATTATGCTCTAGATAACACATCATAACTAGCTATTGCGTAGTGCAGATGCTCAGAGAGAACCATTCCAGTAAAGTTGTAAGTGAGCAGAGCTGGAAAATATTGCTTGAAAATATGTTGGATCAGATGGTAAATAAGGGAAACCTCATGAATACAGTCACGTATGTTTGAACCATCATCAAAGGCGAGTTAACCAGCTGAACAACAACAAAAACTGTAGTGGCTTGTGTCAAGGCTTGATCACCATGCACTCCCAAAACAAATCTAATAACATTGAGAAAACATTAATGTTACAAAACGGTAACATAGGCAAAAGCAATGTCATCTGAAACACAGTTAAAGATTGTGTCACGTATGATGCTTTAATTGTAAACATCACATGTCTTTTGTTAATAAAACATTAAATTGGTTACTCAGGGTTTTGATCTCTGGTTAGTTTTAACTGGTCAGTCTGACATTTCTTAAGCCTGGGTCATATTCTTCACAAACAATCCATTCAAATAAATGACAATGTGCATATTTATTTATTGAATTTATGGTTACAGGACAGGTTACCGTTCAAGCTGTTGTAATGCATTATGTGCAAGAGACTGGCACGAGTAACTCAACAGTGACGGCGCTGATCACAAATTCACCATCATGAATCAAATATGTTTGTGTGTGTTTGTCTATAGAATGGCAGGAGTTTTCACCATTGACCTGGAGGATTCGAGTGATGTGGAGGTGAGATCATACATCACAAATGTTTCGCAAAGGCAGTTTATTTTTAACAACAAATTTGACTTTGATGCTGTAATTGACATAAAGGTCTTAGGATTACACGTGGTTTTCACTATGACTGTGTTTATGATTCATTCTGAACAATGAATGACCACCTGCTCACCTGTCAATCATCCATCTTGCTAATAAGTACCTATACTCGGCCTTTGAATGTGATTTTAATAGAATCTATCTCTTCCATTAACAGTATTTGGAAATGAATACATTAACATGCACACAATTATTACTAGTGCTTCTCTAAAATAATATTAACGGTATTACTCTGACTGTCACATTTGTGTTATTAATATTTAAAAGCAGTTGTTAGCGGACTTTTGTTTGATTTTTTGCAGTAAAATTTATGATATTGAGGGACCTTAACCCTTAGGAAATGTAATCTCCAGGATCAAAAGAGGTGTATTTGAGAAACTTGTATAACTGTAAATGGGTGATTCTCATTAGATTTTGATTTAAAAGATGGTCAGACTATTGCATTAAAAAGGAATTATTATTTATTTTACCTTAAAAATCTCATTACCGTAACTAGACAATTCAATACCATACCATTTTTTGCCAAAAAAAGATCATCCACGATTTTTGTGATCCTGAAAAATATATAAAATCATTAATTATACACCGGTCTGTTATTGTGGGACATTTCTACGCCTCTAAACATGATGCGGCACGAAGCAAAATGTGATTGGTTGCTTTACCTGTCAGTCATATGGCCTCTTGGGCGGGCTTTGGCCAATGAAAGCCGCCAAAGTTGAAGGTCAGTATGAAAGAATAGCTACACAAGTCAATTACTACCATTAGGTTTCAATGGTTTTGTGATAAGGACCCAACCAATGATTGATCCTGCGTGGGATCACCCAAGACAGGCGGTGAGACCGGGTATAAACAGGGTCTCTGTGAACCTCAGTACTGACTGCCTGCATGTACACTTGAGTGTTCTCTTCATTGAATGCCTCACATGTTCTCCCTTGCCTTGTCTAGGATGAGGACTGCAACTTTACAGTAACAGAAACAGATAGGTAGACGCTTTTAGTCCATTTAGTTGTAGGCTCAAATACTGTAAATTGTCTGAATATGCTATTACAATGTCTCGTTTTCAGTGCAAGTGTTCCAGTAAAAGAAGTGGAGCTGACGGGTGATAATGTGAACAGAGGCCGTGAGAAAGTGGGACCGGACTGCTTTGAGTTACTCAGTGTTTTGGGTAAAGGAGCATATGGGAAGGTCAGTGTTTGAGTCTATGTATATTTACGTTTATTCATTTGGCAGATACTTTTATCCTAAACCACTTGCAAGAGAAAAACAACAAAGTGGTTCATCTAAAGACGTCATTTCACACGAAAAATGACAGTAACTTATGTTTCAATGTTTCAGATACAACGTTAAGTAGGCTAACAATTAAAATGAGAGTGACCTGGATTGACGTGGATCTCAATCTCAGCTGAGTTCTATAGCTGACAAATAAAATCTTGAATCAGCTACTATACAAAATATGTCCTCCATTCAACTGTTTTTCAGTTTAGATTGTGGTCTGCATCAATGTGTACATATACATGGGTCAAAGACGTTAAGATGTCCCCATCAAATGAAATGTACAAAAGTGATTTTATGTCCATAGAAAGTAAATGAAGTTAGTCAAATGCCTACTTTATGGTTTCAACAAAATTTGTTTGAAATAAAGTTACTTTGTCATCAGTTTAACACCATATTTATGTACTAATTCTGAATTATTCAAACAACATGCTTATTCTGACGTGTACATATTAAAATAAATGTAAGAATAAGGGATATTACATATTACATTTTATTTAAATGAGTCAAAACTTCTTATTGACTAATGGGCAAAACCTAGGACAGTGGATTTTGTGGATTGTTACACTGAATGACATTTATATGGGCGTCTTCTGTTAATCAGGGTAATGTACGATATTAATTTTTTGCTCAGAAAAACAAAAAAGTGCAATTAAATTTAATAGAAAACTTTTTCATTTTTTTGCAACAACAATTTAAAGCAGCATTACACTTATTCATGCTTTAACCATTTTTCCTCATTGACCCACACATAATATTTAAATTAATTATGTTAAATATCTATTTCTTTAGGTCTTCCAGGTGCGAAAGGTGCAAGGTGCCCAGACTGGTAAAATATTTGCCATGAAAGTCCTGAGAAAGGTATTCTTCTTCATTTTTCTTTTATTAAAATGTCCACCTTACACAATTACAAATTTTCACTTTTAATGTCTTTAAACTAAATTGTCTAATTTTTCCATTTCCACCTGCTCACACACAAGGCCAAAATAATATGTAATGCAAAGGACACCGCACACACCCGCGCAGAGCGGGACATCCTGGAAACGGTTCGACATCCGTTCATCGTGGAACTGTGGTATGCCTTTCAGACCGGTGGCAAACTCTACCTCATACTCGAGTGTCTGAGCGGTAAGCAGAAATGTGTCTCTGCATACAAAACATTTATTAAACACTTACACCATGTCACCGCAATGCGACGCAACCCCTGGCTTTTTCTAATGGGATTGTCACGCCGCATCGCGCCACGTACGGTGTGGAATTCTTTTCAGTTATAATGTGTTCTATTGTTTCTTGTCGCATCGGGCTGCATCTGATGTAGACACGGTGTAAGTCTATGGCAACTAACACAAATCCACATCTTACCAACCATGTCCAACTTTTCCTGAACAAACACTGGGTGTCTCGTGATGTTCAGGGAAGCCTCAGTATATACCTCGAAGAACTTTTATAGAATATCTGTATCAAGCATGAAAGCAGAACGAAAAGACCAACTAGTGTGTGAATAAAAAAGAAGAAATTTGTTCCCCTTATTTAGTTGTTAAATTAGCTAATAGAAATTGAAGTAGATCAAAAATATTTTTTTATAAAGAATAGATGACTTTAATGTTTTAATTTGGGTAGAAATTATGAGTTTTTGTAAATGGGAGTGGGCCCTTTGGATATTGTTGAATACAATGGTGGTCAACGGTTGAGAAGCCCTTAAATTTAGTTTGACATGTTTAGAGGGTTTTGCATCTGAACTCTTCAAATGACGATTAAACAACTGAAATATTGTTTAAGCAAAAACTACGTGTTTAAGCCACTTACCACTTGCAAAGCCGCTTATCAATAAAAAAGTATTCTATCTGAAAAGGAAAAGTTAGGTTAAGAAGTTCCTTTAATAAAACGCATTGTAATACACTCTTACCAGAAATTAACAACTGCTTTCAGTTAAGAATCCCAAGTAAAAGAAAGACCAGACAACAAATTCCTTTAAAACTTTTTAGTTCTATGCAATGAATTTCAGCACATGTTTCTTATGAAATTATTTTGGGGGGATTTTAATGCTTGCAGGTGGAGAGCTATTCATGCAACTAGAGAAGGAGGGCATCTTTCTGGAAGACACTGCATGGTGAGTTTCATTAGAAAAGTTAACATGTATATTTGCAAACCCGTAGTGATAGTTTCTGAAGAAGCTCTTTGGGTCAAACCAGAGAAGATTTTACCTGCTCATGATTGTAATGAATAAAATCTACACCTTTATTACTGTGGTCTTGACAGTTTCTATCTTGGTGAGTTAACGTTGGCTTTGGGACACCTGCACTCCAATGGAATCATCTACAGAGACCTGAAACCGGAAAACATTATGCTTAATCATCAAGGTTCGTGACCATAGCATTGAACACTTTCTTATTATGGAAATAAAGTGTAATGTTCCAGGTATTAACATGCAGTGACTCAACAGAGATTGGTGGATTTAGATCATTTCAAGCTCTCAGCCACATAGGCCGCACTGACACTACATGGTTCAAGTGACCCAGTTCTGATGTTTCCAAACATGTGGCACACATCCGATATGACCCATTCATATGTGGAAAATACATGTGATATGAATTGGATACATGTATTTGCCTCTTCCATATAAGCAGACAAATCGGATATTCCCGTCAAAAGAGCTAATTGTCATTAAAAAAGCAATAGTGGTGAACCACATGATGATCACATGACTCTTTTAATTAAGATTTTCTTTTTGTGACTCTTTTCAGTGACAACATGTTTTGCAGAGGAAAGCAAAGCCTTGTATATTAAATTTGGTTTCATCCATTGCATATTGCACTGTTCTAGTTCCTTCGCAACTTCAAGTACATCTAACTTGAATTGTTTCGCCAAGTGTATATATAGTAACGGAGATGTCAGATAGTGGTCACTTTTAAAAGATGATGTAATCTAGTCAACAAAAAATGTAATGGATCACTCTCACAAAACTATTGAAACATCATGTCATTCATTCTTTTCAATCTAAGACATTCAAGATAATTCAACAATGATCATTATATAGTTCTGTTCTCTCAAGAATTATTTTTATTTTTGAATTATTTTGTACTTTATTTCATTTCCCCATAAAAATCTCATTACCGTAACGCATTTAGTTATGTGCATGATATGTTTAATCAAATATAAATATTTTTACCAAATAATTGGATGTTCTACTAGATGTTCTCACAAAATAAAACATTGACTATATTTATGTGAAATAAAAGTGAAGATGTAGTGGAAATGAGTCATGTCTGCAACATTTCAAAAGGATTGTTTAAGATTGTTACGCTAAAAAGATTTTTAAGGTGTAGTTTTGATTCAAGAATTCAAAGATTTTGTGAGAATCACATGGATATTATCAATAAATTGAATTGTCCCATTGAAATACATGAAATATTGTCCTATTGAATGTAAAGTACTTAAAATCTATTTAAACTGATAGTTCACCCCCCCCCCCAAAAAAACATTCGGTCATCATTTACTCACCCTCTTGTCATTTCTAACCTTTATTTCTTACTTTCTTCGGCAGAACACAAAAGAAGATATTTTGAAGATAGTTGGTGACTGAACATCACTGAGCCCCATTCACTTGTATTATATTGACACAAAACCAATACAAGTTAAGGGGGTCCGGTGAGCAACATTTTTCAAAATATAGTCTTTCGTGTTTCGTGACAGAAAGAGAGTCATAGGGCTTTGAAACGACAGGAGGGTGAGTAAATGATAAAATAATTTTCATTTTTGAATTTTCATCACTTTACTTGCATCGTGAACCTGTTTCATACTAGCATCATGTTGACAATAATCTTCAGGATCATGATAATGTGCTCACAGTTAGGGCTGCTCGATTATAACAAAAATCATAATCAAGATTAGTTTGGTCAATACTGAGATCACGATCATTTAACACGATTACTCACTTACTTTGGAAACAATATAAGAATTATAAAGAAAACTTGGCTTTCAAACTGAATTCAACAGGAAAATACTATTCAACAGGTGCACTGTGGACTTCTACCACAAGAAAAGAGAGGATTCTTTCAAAATAGAATGCAGAACAATAATCGTTTTACCTCGATCATATTGTTTCTGTAATTGTTGAAGGGCAAAATTGGCGATTACGATTCATTTTCGATTAACTGTGTGTCATTTGTCTCAAGTTTACACCCTTATGTTCTCTTATGTCTTAAGGACACATTAAACTGACTGACTTTGGCCTGTGTAAGGAGTCCATCCATGATGAAAGTGTCACACATACTTTCTGTGGTACCATTGAGTACATGTGAGTCATCAGCTCAACTACATGTAATGAAGTACACAGACATATTTGTACCGATATGGTATAATCACATCCTAGAAAAAAAATGGCTAATTTGTCTAAAAATGTAACTACAACTTAGAATAACATTATCCACATCTTTGAATTTCTCATGTTGGGTTCTCACTTTTGACACAGGGCACCAGAAATCCTGACCCATTCAGGGCACAACAGAGCTGTGGACTGGTGGAGTCTGGGAGCCCTGATGTTTGACATGATGACCGGATCGGTGAGAGATGATGAAGGACAAAAATACTTGATACATTAAACCATTGATATACGTCTAAGGAGGTTTTTTGTTTGCCGTAAAAGTGGAAATGTTTAGCAAAAGATTTTCTTTTTTTATTTCATACAGCCTCCTTTCACCGCAGGGAACAGAAAGCAGACCACTGAGAAGATTCTGAAGTGTAAATTCAATCTCCCGCCCTACCTCACAGCTGATGCTAAGGACATGATCAAAAAGGTCAAATGTCTCTCCGTAAATACGCTCCAAGGAAAGGTTCCGAGTTCCTATAACAACTGAACATTTATTTCTTTCCTATAGCTGCTAAAGAAAAATCCAGCACAAAGACTTGGTTCCAGCAAGGCCGACTGTGAAGACATCAAGGTAAAATCTAGTTCTGGCCACTGCACTGAGATAATACAAATCAATACTATAGAAGTTATATCATATGAACAAAACTGTTTTACTTAACATGTGATGACGGCTGTAATAAAACTCAGTGCAACAGTCTTGTTTTTCTTTAATGAGGAGATTTATTTTCCAATGTTTGTGTTTCAGAAACATCATTTTTTCAGACACATCAAATGGGATGATTTGCTGAACAAACGCATTGAACCGCCATATCTGCCTAGCCTGGTACTGCCAATAACACTATTATAGCTGTTGTAGTTTTGGAAATGAATCCTGTGGATGTGTGTCTCAGCGAGTTGAATTCTGCTTGCTAGTTTTGTCACATGCTACAAAAGCCTCTTTTCTTTATTCTTCAGCAATCGGATGATGATGTGAGTCAGTTCGACAGCCACTTCACCCGTCAGACTCCTGTGGACAGTCCTGATGACACCAAAATGAATGACTCCGCCAACCCGTTTGCAGTTGAGTTTATTTATGTACACCACTGACCGTAGAGTGTGAAAGAGTGTAGATTTGGGTTATTCAAGACATCTTGAAAGACTTGCCTCACATGGCACGCAATACTAGAAAAGCTTGTTTTGCGGTCATCACATAAATATATTTTAATAATAAAACAACTTGGCATATTGGTAATTACTCCATGATTATGTAGTCATGACCTGATCAATTTAATCTGATAAATGTTAAAGCCAGGACGTGTCATTACAAGTTTGCATCGAACCATTTCCTTTGAAAGAGAATTTTTTTTTTCTGTAGAATTTCCAGTGACATACATTCCCAGCTGAACTTCATGTTCGTCATTTGAGTCTTTGGCCTGAATTACAGTACAGTTACACAATATATAAGAAGTACTTGTTCTGATATGATTGTGAATGTGTTTTTAGGGGTTCACGTATGTTGCACCATCTGTGTTGGAGAGTTTACAGGAGGGATTTTCTTTTGAACCCAAACCTCGACAGATATGCAGACAGAACAGCAGCCCACACACATCTATGAGGTACATCATCTCATTCATTGTGGAAACGAGAATGTCCTTTGCATAAATGTTTCTTTATTTTTGATTTACAAAATGTCTACAAAACAGAAAGGATTTGGGAAACCAAATTTTATATAAGAAATTAATTGTCTGGTGAAAGGAACATTTTGTCCAAAAACTCTATTACACTCCCGTCCAAACATAAAGTCACACACTCTAATATTTCGTTGGACCGCCGTTAATTTTTTATAATGGCACACATTCACTGTGGCATCATTTGGATAAGCTTCTGCTATGTCCAGAATGTCCTTTTTTTTTTTTCCCGTCCAGAGTTGCATACATTTTTTGCCAAAGTTCAATTCAATTCAATTCAATTCAAGTTTATTTATATAGCGCTTTTCACAATGTGTATTGTTTCAAAGCAGCTTTACAGGGGCAAACAGTAAAAACAGAAAAGTTAAAACACAGCACAGTGCATGGTATTTATACAACGAGTAAGATCATTCTAATATATAATATCTAATTTCTAAATAAATAAATAAATGAATGAATGCAGTCTCCCGGTGAGCAGGCCAACACTGCCCTGCTGTGGCGAGGAACCCAAACTACAATGATTGATTAATGGAGAAAACAACCTTGGGAGAAACCAGGCTCAGCCGGGAGGGCCAGATCCCCTCTGACGTGTCATAGCTGCACTCAAACTGGTGACATGGGATTTAAGTTTAGCATTTAATACCAAATATTGTAACTTCAGCAATAGTAAGACAAATAGTCCGTCTTTGCTATTGGTTGGGGATGTAGTGGTCTGAGCTGGGATTGTCCGATGGTCATATTCATATCAAAGTCTTGGATTGATGATGGGAGAGTCCGACCGTGTGGCAAACTGTTCTCCAGCACATCCTAAAGATTCTCAGTAGGGTTCAGGTGTGGACTGTGGTGCCCAATCCATGCGTGAAAATGATGTCTTATGCTCTCTGAACCACTACTTCTCAATTTGAACCCGATGAATCCTGGCATAGTCATCTTGGAATGTGCCCCTGCCATCAGGGAAGAAAAAAGACATTAAGATTAGATTAGATTAGATTCAACTTTATTGTCATTACACATATACAAGTACAGTGTAACGAAATGTAGTTTAGGTCTAACCAGAAGTGCAATTAGCAAGTGCAGGATATACAGTGTTAATAAATACAGAATACAATATTAGGAAAATACTTTACAATGGGCATGTACTATGAAAATATGACAATCGGTATGTACTATGAACAATATAAACAGAAGGCTATATACTGTGAACATTAATGTACAGGTGGTTATGATAACAGTATAGACTATACAATAGTGCAAGTGACTTAAGTGTGCATTAGTTACAGACATTAGCTATTAAAGTTACAATGCAGTAGATGAGTTGATGCGGTTATTAAAGGTACGGTGCAGTACATGAGTTAATGCAGTTATTGAAGTTATAGTGCAATACATGAGTAGATGCAGTTATACAGTTACAGTGCAGTAGAGGAGTTAGTGCAGTTATTGAAGTTACAGTGCAGTAGATGCGTTAATGCAGTTATTGAAGTTACAGTGCAGTAGATGCGTTAATGCAGTTATTGAAGTTACAGTGCAGTAGATGCGTTAATGCGGTTATTAAGGTTAATGGATGACATGTTAATGTGACAGGGGATTAATGGAATAACCTGGTCATTCAGTATATTCAGGTAGTCCACTGACCTTATTCTTTGAGCACATAACGTTGCTGAAACTAGACCTCCAATCCAATGGGATGCTCTTACCTACTTGCTCAGTTAAATCCAGCTGGGGACTTTTATTTTGGACGGGCTGTGTGTATTGCATTAAAATATTTGCCCAATGAAGAAAAGTTGTCATTTAAAATGTACAATAAATAAATAATTTCAAATTAAGACAAAGTATAGCCCAATACGATGCAAATGATTACTACATTTTACATTAAATGAATCTTATTAATGTGACTTAAATACTTTTGGGAGCGCTGTGCTATAAAAGGACAAATGTTATGTAGTGAAGTGCATATTTAGATGTACCTTATTTCCTTCTTGTTTTTCTCCCCATTTTAGCTCTTCTGAGATCTTTAAGAGCAGTGTTGATGCTGAAGAGCCTCCATATGTCCAGAACAAAACACTTTCTCTGCAGAATATTGCCACACAGCCTATCAAAACATCAGGCCGAAAGAAGAAACAGAAAACTCATCAAAGTGGCAGATGAAATAGACTGAACTCTGCAGAAGTGTTTGTCATGTATCATACCGTCTGCACTGCCTTTATTTACTTCTACATCTGTTTCTCATCTCTTATTTAAATCAAAGCATCACTGATGTAAAATGCTTCTTCATTTTCATAATTTTCATCAGATTATGAATACAGTCAAGATTGGTTCTATAAGCGTCTTTGATATTATTATTGACTTGACTGATATTTATTTCCGTTCGGCACACATACATTACAGATCCTTGGTTGTCTTGACAAATCCTCGGTTGAAATGTATTGATAATTTCGCAGTCATCATGTGTCTATGGCTGACGTTACATGTTTATTACTCTTAGTAACACTTGGGTTGCAAAGGAGTAATGCAAGCAGGAACGGGTTTGGACAATTCCAGTGTTATGGAGTCAAACTTTAAACACAAACTCTTAGAGAATGTATTTTTCTGTTTATATTTTCCTAAACCCCTGTTGAATGAGTGCAGACCTTGTAAAAATATCACACGTTTTCTATAAGGGCAAACATATATGCATTATAGATGTGACAGGGGATTTCTCTTCTTTAAAATGCACAAACCAAACATCTGACAACAGCCAACAACTAACATAAAATTATGTTTTAATTCTCACGTGTCCATTTATTAGGAATATGGACCGTTATGGATGTGACAGTTCAGACTATAGAAAAACATGCTTTGAATCATAAAGAGAGACCTTACATAAGTATATAAATTGCCAAATATTGACATGTGACATGACATGCAAATTTATGAAAGCCTTTATTTTTCATAGCATTAGCCTTTGGTTTACTGATTACACAACTTCTCAACAAGTGTATCTAAAGTTGTTTTTTACTTGATTATTATTTGCAGCTGTGTTTCAAAGACAATGAGTAATGGATTTGTTTCAGTGTAGTAAAACGAAGATGTATGTATCGCTTTTAAAGCCACAGTGATGAAATCTGTGCTTCAAGAAATAAAAAATATAGTGAAATTTATTTGTAAATGTAACACAGGCCCTAAATATAATAAAGTTTGGTCCTTATCCTTTGGTCCTGTTAGTTCAGCTGCTGAGGGATGTGGCTAGTAGTATGACAGCCAGCAGATGAAAAGAAACATTTGCATTTGAAGACATTTTAAGACTGATTTTGGATTACATTTGATGTTTCATTTTCAAAGTCAAGTTAATGGTCTAACAATTTATTGAAGCTTTCCTGTAGCTCAGTGGTAAGAGTGGGTTGTGGGTTCGAACCCAGGGGATTGCAAACACCTATGTAAAATGTATAGGATAAAGCAATGTACGTCGCTTTGGATAAAAGCGTCTGCCAAATGCACATGTAAATGTATTGACCATATGTTTTAAGAATAATATCCAAATGCATTTTATAAATCACTTATTCCTACTAGCTAGCATCCCTTATGGAGACATCACATCATGTAAGAGCATGCAATTCTATTTTTATACATGCTTCTAATTTTAATACAGTTTTAATACATTGATTTAATTTAATATATAACTTTATTTCCATTTTACTCGTTTTGTACACAATTAAAAAGTTTGCAAGTAAATGTTTTGCAATTTAAAAGTACAGAAAATATAACGAAACAACTGTGTTAAAATCCACACTATAATTGTATTATCAATAATAATTTAGTATTTCATCGGTGCTGTCGGTCACCTCTCCCTGCCTAATGAATTAGGGCGGGCTCATGTTTAGTTTCAAAAGAGCGGTTGCAATTTCAACGTTCTTCAATTGGCCAACATAACAGTCACTTACGCCACCGCAAAAATCCATTGGCTATAAGAGGTCGGTTATAGCCAATCAGAGGGCTTCGCGCGGAATTTTGAATTTCTCGCAAACAGTGGGAGTTATCCGTCTTGTGTACCTCCGCTCATAGTGAAGAAAATAGGCCCTCGTGTTTATAATGAATAATATGAGATGTTAATATTTTAACAAAAGCTAGATGCGTCGTGTTATTAATGATGCGTTATTATACGTACATTTAAGCATATAAACGTGTAGATGTTTCATCTTTTTTGCGGATGGATATATCTGACTGACAATAGTTCGTGTTGGTGCGCGCCGCCGCTGCTGAGCTTGAATAGTGTAACGTTAACTTGGAGCAGCAGCGGCCGTCGGGACGACAAACCTCATGTTGGATTAATGTGTTTTTATCAATAAAGCCACGATATTTTTTATTGTGTTAATACGCAGAAACTCAGGTAATAATCGTGGGACTTCAAACGTTTCATTTTCTTGTGACAATTGACTTCTCAAACGTTGTTTTTGCTAAGATGTTTGCTATCAATAACTGTTTCATGCATTTAACAAATAAAACGAATCTCTACTTTTATCTGAAGTTATTCTACACCAACGTTTAATACCAGTTTGGCCTTACAACCAGAAATGTTTTTCGCATGCTATTTGCCCATGTGCTAACGTTACGGATTGGCAAATTATTTTACTGGCATGTTTGCATAAATCAAATGGAGTAATTTAAGTTATGCAAATAATTAGAGTCGTGACGTTATAAGTAAATGTGTTATTATAGTGAATGACGAAAATCTTTTGTGTTGATAAAGGTAAGTTGTTTTAAAATGCCTTTGCTGGGGAAGATAGTGGTGATCAAGAGAAATGGAGAAGACGGCACTGAATTTCCTCTCACAGCTTCATGCCTTTTCGGGAGGTAAGTAACGTTGATAAACTTTGCCATTTTGTATTCTATATTATTTGAGGACAGGTTCACTTTTTAATAAAGTGAGACGTAAAAAAGATGCAAAGGAAAAACAATTGTTTTGCAACGATATCAAGATTTGAATGATAATAAAAATAATTTTAAAAGGCAATGAAAAGTCACAATAAAGTGTTTGGGACACGTGCGGTTTAAAACTTGATTCCAGGCGGGCTGTTCAGGAAACGTCAATCCATTCAACCAATGAGAATGCCGCGTGCTAAATTACAGGAAATACGGATCTTCACACGATGTATTGCCGCATGGTTGGGCTTTATTGAATGCCCAGCGTTTTACTTTTTCTTTAATTTCAGACTCCAAGTAAATACACAAGCTTTGTTTCTTAAAATTAAGATAATTATATATGTGATTTCAGTCTGATCAAATATATACAAACATATGACCTATAGACAATTATGATTAAAATGGAGCAGGATTATATAAAACATGTTTTGTGGTGTTGCTTGGCCAGTTTTTTCTGGAAACGTGATAATCTAACTATAATATGTTCAGTGCAAAAGGTTTGAGACATAAACATTAGATGTCCTCCCTTTACTACCATCTAGGTTTTGCACAATTGTATAAGGTCACAGCATAAGAGATTATATTTATTAAAAATAATAAAAAAGCACCTCCGAATATTTTAAACCCTATATGTAGATTTTTCATATCACACAAAGAGATTGAAAGGGATAACAGCATTTGTAATGTTTGCTCATTCCATGTTTTTAGGAAACTGAATTGTGATATTCGGATTCAGCTGCCACAGGTCTCCAAAGAGCATTGTAGAATTGAGCTGAATGAGAATAAAGAGGTATGTGTACATCGTGGCCGTGCTTTTTTTACCTTGCCTTTCTCAGAAACACATTATATTAAAAATCAACTGTAGCCAGAAACTTCAAAAGATTTCTCTTTATTTCACCTTGTTTTAGCTCATTTTGACAAATTTGAGCTCCGTGAACCCCACACTTATCAATGGAGAAGCACTGCAGGAGATTGAACGTTTGAAGCATGGTGATCTCATCACAATCATTGATCGTTCTTTCAGGTGAATCTTTTTTTAATAACAGCATTGGACATGTCAAACAATATATCCGAAATTATGTTAAAGGATTAAGTTAGTCCATATTTTATAGTTTAATATTTTGTTTAACTGTTCAGGTTCGAGTACCCGCCTCCAAAGACGCCGAAGAAAAAGAGGCTGTCCACATCTGGACAAGACAAAACACCTCAGGTGTGTATACGGGACGTCAGCCTTGTTGAGCCTGAAGTACAGATTGTGTGTACACAGGTGGACAAAATGGCCTAAAATCTATTTTACGGAATGAGTTTTATTTCATGGTAACAATAATTTCAGGATAAAAATCTCCCATTATAATTCTATATCTTATACCTCTTTTTTCTTCGATTGATTTCCTTTATTTATTTATTATAGTTCTTTTAAATGCTCACCATAGTTAAAACAGGCAAGTTATGAAAATGTACTGAAGATATCAGATTAAGTTCTGATAATGAGATTTATTTATTTATATTTATCTTCTAATTATATCTTACGTATACAGAAGGAAGATAGACAACAATTTTTACATTGAAGTATGAATATATGCACAAACAATGAGAGTACAGTATATGACTGGTGTTCATGGGGTCTGTACTGTAGGTCTTATCGCTCTTCACATTCTATTAGATCCGCTTTTTTAGTGTGTTGCGCCTGTTGGTTTGTTTAGCGGAGCGTCACATTAAAAGGCTCACGCGGCAAGTATCATCATGCATTTAAACGCAAGTTTCACCTTGGGCGCCTGAAGTTCAACTTAATTAAAACTATTAACAGCTTCACAAAGCAATCTGACTTCTGAAATACGTGCTGAGAATGAGCTTTTTTATATGCTCTGGTGAGAGTGAAAGATCCTGACTGGAGTGGATCACTAAACTACAGACTGACAAAAGTTCAAAAGAATATTTGATAAGTGAATTAATCCACCCATAACAAATTAACGTGTTCTTTCAGAATATCGCCCAATTTGCAGAGCGCCGAGTTAACAACGTCAACTTTTATACTTTCTGCGGAATACACGGAATAGAAAAATCTCATACGGTTGACAATTTATTCCGCAGTAACGGAATATTCCTTCGTACCGCCCAGCCCTAGTGCACATGTGATCTGCTCTTTTGTCAGGCACTTGTATTAAAATATCTTGGCTCTACCCCTTCTGACATGCCGGGTTTTTGGAATAATTGCCAAGTTAACAGTCTTAGTGATTTGTGTATATTCAATTTCTAACGGTAATTTTGTTTTTTTGGAGAAGCTGGAGAAAAGCACACCTGTACCTGTGGAGAAAAGGAAGTCTGACCATTCATTTGGTACGTGATCTGAGATTCGATTATTCTCTGTAGTGCTCAAGATAATTTTTTCTAAATGTTTGCTAATTGGTTGTTTGTGCTTTTTTAATGACATATAAATGTTCTTGTCCACTGTATTTACAGACACGTGTTTAAAGGATGGGTCCAATTTGCCTCAATCATTGGAGCAGACTGTTGAGACTGCAGCAGATGAGAAACCTAAGAAGGACAGCATGTCTCCATTCGGTGAGCTTTACCAAATGGTCAAACAGGACCTGGCTGCTAAATCGCCATGGAAGTCCGGGCTAGCCAAGACACCTGTCGCAAGACCTCAGGTTGACCAAGTTCCTACATCAATTGTTAAAAACAATCCTAAACCAGTCACAACGCCATCTACCACGAGACGAAGATCCTCAAAAGGCAATTTTGAAGATCAGACTGGAGTAGATGTTCCTCAAAGCTCAACAAACGCCACCCCAGAGGGAGAACTTGCCGATATGCCATCAGTGGAGTCCAGCACCCCGTTAGTGTTGGAGAAAAGCAGAACCCCTGTCTCTCAGAAAAAGGCAACGCCTTCAAAAACACCTGAGATGTTCAGCGCTGGCGAGGTGGTCCAGCAGAATCTTCTAGAGCCACAGCCCGAAGAGAAAACACCCAGATCCCCAAAGAGGAGGAGAAGTGGTGTGTCTCAGGATCAAAGCCTTGCCCTCCAAATATCTTCCAGCCAGCCACAGACACCAGGACCAGAGGAGAAGAACACTGATGTAAAAATGTCACCAAGAACGTCCCCAAGAGCAAATGCTGGCAAAAGGTTTCAAGTCCAAGATGTTCTTTCTGAGATTACGGCGGACACACAGAACACGCACACTGATGTAGCCATTCGACAGTCCAAGAAAAAGCGTGTATCATTTGGAGGTCAGTTGAGTCCAGAGCTGTTTGACAAATGTATGCCCCCTAATTCCCCTCTTCACCGTGGAGCTACCCCAAGACGAAGTCTTGGACCTTCTCAGAAGCCCCTATCTCTCCTGCGAAGAGCATCCACCATTGGTCTTTTGGTAAAAAATATTTCTAACCTAAAATATTTTGTGGTCACACTTGTTCAACACTTTAATGTTGTTAATCCGAACATGTCTTGTTTTTTTAGGCTCTCCGACTTAAGGAAACTGATACGGAGAGTGCAAAGGCTCAAAGTAGTCCTGCAAAGAAAGCGTCACCTAAACGTGCAGTGTCTGCCACAAAGACTCCATCGCCTTCAAAGAGGTCACCGAGGGCAAAAACTCCATCACAAAAACCTCAGAAGTCTCCTTCTGGTGCAGCCAAGGCCTCATCCTCCACCACTGCTTCACCCAAAACTCCCTCCTCTTCTAGGAGATCTTCATCATCATCAATTGAGGTAGCGGGTAACTGTTCTGCCATTGAGACTCCGAAGGTGCAGGGGCGATTTTCAGTTTCCCGCATCAGCACACCTTCACCTGTCCAGGATCAGATGGATGAAGGAAAAGCGGAGCCGGGCAATGTAGAAGACATGCCTCAGGTTTCAGGAACGCCAGCAATCCCACTACGGAGGAAAAGCATGAAATCTGCCCGAAAAACACCCAAGAGTGCCATGACGAGTGCACTTAATGTTATGCGTTCAAGGCGCAGTGGAGCATCACGCGCTAATCTGAAAGGTAAATTTACTTCAATTATGTTTTTGAAGAAGATTATATTGAAAAAAAAACAGGTTTTTAGTTTTGGTTGTGCTTCTCTGTTTTAAGTGTTAAACTCTTGGGCTGATATTGTAAAGTTTGGTCAGTCCAAACCTCAAGCGGATGTTACAACCAAGAAAACTACAAAGAGCGTCGTGGTCAAGAGAGCCGTAGTTCCAAAGCCCAAGGTAAAAATACTAAACGTTCTTTTTGTTATAAGTAAATTTCTAGTTTGTAAATGAATGATCTGATAATCCCCCGACAGACCCCTGCACGGAGGCTAAAGGAAGATATCAGCACTGGGCATGCCATGTCTCCAGTCACCCTTGTTGTCGGCAAAGCTCATTTAAGGACGAACCTGTCTGTTGGAACAGCCCCTAAAATTGTGCCTAACATAGCAGTGCTCAAGAAGGACATGAAAATGGATGAGGATCTGACAGGTCTGTTCAGTCCCGTAGAACCTTTGTTTTTGCATGCCAGAAATTCTAAATGTTATATTTCTGTTGTTAGGTATTGCAGACATATTTAAGACTCCGGCTAACAAGTCAAAGAATATGGCTGGCATGAACACCGCATGTCCAGAGACCCCTCTGGAAGATTTTTCAGTCATGAAAACACCGGAAGAATCAGGTTTGTGTTTAGCGCACATCTTGTGTTTGATCTTTTGTGTAATCTCTTGCAATTTAGCATTTTGTTTTGTTGATGCAGGTGAAATGATGGTATCTCCATTGAGCATGGTGTCCACTGCCAAGCGTGAAAACTACAAAAATGAAGCAGTGACACGGCTACTTCTGGATAACCAAGAGGATAGTTTATTGAATGAGGACGGTCTTTTACAACCAGCTGACAATTCAAAGGACGCACAAGAATCTGTGGAGATGGCTGAGAGTGATCCGACAGAGGAAGGGGAGAGTGTTCCCGAAGCGGTGGTCAAAACTCCCAAACAGCCCGCAGTACCATCCTTGTGCCTCACTGGAGTCAAGCGCCTCATGAAGACCCCCAGACAGATGGTTGAACCAATTGAGGACCTACGAGGAAAGCTGCTCAAGACCCCCAAAGCCCCTAAATATCCACAGGAAGAAAGTCTGGAAGGTGTGAAGGAACTCCTGAAGACTCCCAAACACGGTGGAGTTCCGGTAGAAGACATGGTTGGAGAAATAAAAAGACTGACGCAGACACCTAAAGAGAATAACCCAGTGCTTTTTGCGGCTGGTAACGAAGACATCACTGCTGTTGAAGAACTCATGAAAACACAAAAAGTAATGGAAAAGACTTTAGAGGAAGAAGAGGACCTGACTGGCCTTAAACAGCTGATGAAGACTCCAAAGCACAAAGGAGAACCAGTTGAAAATCATCTGGGTTTAAAGAGACTGATGCAGACCCCCAAAGAGAAGATTGAGCCTTTGGAGGACCTCAGCGGTGTGAAGCAGTTAATGAAGACTCCCAAGCACAAAGGTGGACCTGTCGGGAATCAGCTTGGAGTCAGTAAACTACTGAAGACCCCAAGACAGAATGGAGCGGCAGCTGAGGAGGAATTTACTTGCTTTAAGGAAATTGTTAAGGAGCCAGAGAGCAGTTCTACACAGAATAAAGTTACGGAGTCTTTTGAGGTAAACATCACTATCTCTCTGGACATTTTGCACAGCGTGTAGTGTTAATATAGTCTTCTTTATCTATATGCCTTTTTGTCTGTAATGTTTGATGCAGTAAATTTTATTGTTTGAAGACTGGTCTAGAATCCTTCAGTAATATATTTCTCGTTTAAAACTAATCTACATGTATATAATATTTAGACACTAGAGCCTGTGCCAACGTTGGAGAATGACGTCGCTTCCATGCCCGCTAAAGGTGAGTTTGATTGTGTAATGCCTGGAGATTTCACTTTTATAAAATCAATAATAAAAATGATATTAGATACGGTCCTTGTGTTTTTATTTTAATGATATAAATAGCACTCCTTCCTTAAAACCGCACAGTGGTTTAGATAAAAATAATATTGGCTGCGTCCTTGGTAATAACAGCTTGTTACCTACAAAAAGATATGTCTAAGATATTCTCATTAATTTAATATTAATTCAGCATATCATATGTGATGAATTGTTGTGTTTATTAATACCTTATTTTATAGATTTTGATATGGAATGCGACAAAGAAAATGTTTGCCCAGTTGAACCCATGGAGACTGAAGTTTTCAAATCTGTGGATCTGCCGTGCACCGCCGAAGCATTTGATTCACAACTGAAGATTGAATCTGTAGCTGTAGTCCCTCAGGAAGAACAGTGTGATCAGACAAAAGAGGAGCCTGTTTCAGTTCAAGATATTGATGTTTGTTCTTCCGAGGTCGATGAGAAGACAAAAGAGCAGACTGAAGAAACTACCTCTGACAACAGTGGTCTAACAGCTGAGTCTACCCAACCTTCATGCACTGCTGAGCAAGAAGAAGAAGAGGCAATAAAACCTTCACTGGCCAGCAAACCCCAGCGAGGCAGTCAAGGAAGAGCAGCTCAGAAATCCAAAGCACCTGCGGTGTTGTCAATAATTGAGGAAAGTGCACCACCTCCTCCAAGCCCTGGCAGAGGAAGGAGAGGAAAGAAACTCCTTGAAGTCCCAGAGGTTGCTGCAAGCCCATTAAGAAAATCAGCCCGTGGAAGAGTCTCCAAGCCCAGCTTCGAGGTTGAAGAGGTAAAGAATACACAGGCTGTCCAGGCACCTGTGGCTTCCATGAAAACCAAGGTATCGGACAGCCAACCTGAAATTACCAAGACCAAGAATGGAAGAAAAGCTCAAAAAGATGATGCTGAAATTGAGCCTATGGAAGATGCAAGTGCTTTGGCTGTGCAGTGTTCTGATGTACCAGCACCAGCTGTTAAAGAAGAACTGGTCCAAGCCACTGTTCCTAAAGGTGGGAGAAGGACGAAGAATAAAATGGAAAGCCAACCTTCAGAAGAACCTCAACAAATAACTGAAACTGTTTCTGAAGAAAACGCTGTTACAACAGAGAGTGTCAGTCTGCAGACCTCAGAAGTTGCTGAGGCTCCCATCACTGCAACAAGAGCCCGAAGAGGAAGGCCACAAAAGGAAAATGTGAAAACTAAACCCACTCCTTCATTGGAAAGTGATATGACAAGCACACAGGTTGATGTAGTTGCTGTTAAGCCACCAGCAAAGTCAGAGCGCGGTAGAACATCTAAAAAAGAAACCATCAAGGACCAAACTGTGGATGAGGTTGCGGTTGACAGTCAAGATGAGCCTGAAGCCCCGGTCAAGTCTGTCAGAGGACGACGGGCCAAACAGCAGAAACCACAGATGGCTGAAGATGTTGATAACCAGTCTGTTGCGGATGCCAGCACAAATGCGACTGTGACTGAAGAATACCCTGAAATAGAGGTGAAGTCTGTCAGAAATGGAAGACGGGCAAAACAAATCTCAAAGGAGATTCCGGTTGAGTTTGAAGAGAACGTTGTCAGTGTGGCAGAGCAAGCAAAGGTCCCTGTTGTAAAAGCGACCCGTAGAAGGCCGATTGCAAAGGAAGCTGAATCCGTGGCAGACGTTCCTGTTAAAAGAGGCCGTCGTGCTGCTGTGGATCCCACACCTCCTGTTGCTATAGTGTCCGGCCGTGGCCGCAAAGCTGCCTTCAAGGCAGAGCTTGAGGTTACGGAGGATGTGGCTTCATCTGAAGAGCAAGTGAAGTCCATTAAACAGACCAGACGAACAGCAAAAGTGCCCGAATCAAAGAAGGTTCGTTCTGAAAGTGTTGCTGATGAGAATACTGTACCGGACAAAGGGGGCAGAGCAACTCGTGGCAAGAAAGAAAAGGGTTCGACCAAGGACACTTCTAAAACCCAGATGAACGATTCTGTGACACCTGAGGAAGACACCGTAACAAAAAGCTCAAAAACTGTCAACTGGAGCCCAGCTTTGGCGACCTCAAAAGAAATTGAAGACTTTGAAACTTCTACAGATGTCGAAGAAGCACCACTGAAGAAATCCAAGAAGTTGGATAAATCGTCTGCTAAGACGATGTGTACAGAAAGCGGTCAGTCGACTGATCCGCCAATTAGAGGCCGCAGAGGTAGAGGAGCAAGAAAAGAAGAGGAAGCATCTGTTGAAGACCTTCCTGAAGAGCCACAGATGAAGGCCAAGCCAGTGAGAAGAGGAAAAGCAGCGGCTTCAGCAGAACCCAATGACATCAAGGCATCAACTCCACTGAAGAGGAAGCGTAACGAGCCGTTGGAGGTAACTGAGGAGCCGGGAGATAAAGAACTTTTACCCAAGAGAAGAGGTAGAGTAGCCAACAGCACTGAAGTTGTTTCCAGGAAAGGGAAAACTCTTGAACCTGAACCTACTCCCAAGACGACTATTAAAAGAACGACAAGAGGACAGAACAAGAAACTTCAGGAACCTGATCCAGCACCTGTCCCAGCTCAAGAGTCAGTTTCAGGTGAGTTTCTGACCACCGCATCCATTTTTTATTCTCTCATCAAATAAAGTACAGAATATTATGGTAGTTAGAATGAGTTTGTGGTTGTCAGAGTAAATATTGTTTTATAGCCTTTAGATTGTTTGTAACGCCTATCCTTTGTACAGGCACTCGTAAAGCCAGAGGTGTGAAGAAAGCAGAAGCAGCTGAGATCTCTATTGAGGCAGCTCCTGTCAGACGCACCCGCAGGAAGTGAAGCACTGATCTTATAGAGTGGTCTTAATCTTCAAGCTGGAAAAAAGTTTTAGTGTTATGTTTTTGGACTTTTGATTATGATTATTTCCTATCTGTACAAGGTTTATTTTTCTATAATTTTAGCTGATTTTATATTTGGGAAAAATGAGTAATGTCTACATTTTATCTGGTATTTTTGTATACGTTTTTTTGGTTACATTGCATTTTAAGTCAGAAAACATGCAAGCATCAAGCATTCCTATGCAGATGTGTTAAGATTCTTATTTGTGTACTGTTAACCAAAACCTTGAATTCATTCCTTGTTCCTGTTTGCTTTTTAATTGTATTAAAAGAATGAAACAAGTGCTGTGTGAAAACATTAAGCTGCCATAACTGTGAAATGCTTTCATTAAAATGTCATTGTTCACCTCCTGTTTTATTTGTAGGAATGAGTATTGGATGACAGATGGACTTTTTATAAACTGTATTTTACATGATAAAGGAATGCTTTATAGAGTATAAAATGTAACACTTGTCAGTTACTATAGGAAATGCAAAGCGCATGGAGCCTATAAAAGCTCCTGTCTGATGTTGGAGGTGAGTGATGGGATTGGACCATTGCTTTGGTTCAAGCTGAAGCAGGGAGAAAGTAACATGCAACAATGATCATATTATATTGTAATGGGGTTTATATTTTATGCTTATACATTTATTATAGCCTAGGCAAATCTCACAATTAATACATAATTTAGGTTTAAAATGTTGGCTGCGCCCCCCGGTGGGCCGTAGGGGTATTGCAAGATGGTAGTTTGCTTAAATATTAAAACGTAGTTTTAATTGCCATAATAAACGGTATATACTCCTGTTACAGTATATGTAAAAGTATGCAGTCTTGTCGATTTGCAGTGTCTTTGTAAAATGATGTATTTACATCATCTTTTATCAGAGGACCTGAGAAAAACAAGGATACTGTGTCCAGAACATGATGGTGTTACACAGTACATTTATTTATAAAACAAACGAAGGGGCGAGATGACATCGCAGATCATCTGAAATAAGAAATGGCGAACGTTATAGAACAGTGGGTTTAAAATACATCTTTAATCTCTCTTTAAAAGTATTGTTAGGAAACGGGTCAAGGCAATCAAGAGTACATTAAATATTATTTAAATACCTAAAAAACACAGAAACATCAGATAGAACATAATTATATATTCTTTTTAGTGTTTCTTCCTTCATAATCTTAGTACTCTCCACACTCCAGATCACTAGGTGGCGGTAATGCACCTTTTCGTGGGTTAGAAAATGACAGCGCAGTTCTCCGCCCGACCGGCAGGGAGCAGTGCTGCGAACGTGCGGCGGTGACGTCACCAGAGCGAGCCGTTGAACAGCATTGGCGGAAATTTTTGAAATCTAACCGAACCATCGGCGAACAACAGAAGAGTGAAATAATATCGTAAAGTTTGAGTAAATTTACCTCATATATGTGCTAAAGTTAAAATCAACCGAGTAACGTTACATTTGAAGTAAACCGAGAGGATCGTTTTTCAACTGAAGTTTAATATCGGAGGTAAGTTAACGTTATATGTTACGAGTAAATTCTTGATTTCTTTATTTACCTCTTTAACTTACTGTAACGTTAGATTGATTGTGTAAAGTTTGTGTATTATGGATCAACAAAATTATACATTTCTGAGAGTTGTTGGAGTATTGATAATGTCGTTGTTTTCTTACCTTACCGTCGTATTTGACGTGAAAGAAAACCAGCTAACGTTACACATTTATATTGAACTTATATATTAACATCCAGATACTACAGGTAGTTAAGAATAAACCTGGTTTAGCATAATTGTGGAGGCAGTGTATCTAAACAATTTGTTGACGTTTACATGTAACTTATGTGTTATCGTTTGTTAGCAGAAGTAACGTTACCAGTCAGTTGTCTGGACACATCTAGGACACTAATACATCAAAAATAAAGTCGTCAAATCACCTACAAAGTTAAACATAACTCTCCATTCAGCCTGCTTCATGAGGTGCATTCTGGGATGCCTTTTAAAGCATGCAGAGATGTGTGCTGAACACTGGATGTGTTTAGTTATTTATCTGGTTGATTTACATTCATTAAAAAAACGAAAATAGAAATGAAATGGTTTTCTGCATTTTGAAATACTTGAATTCTGTCTTTTTTATCCAACTTTAAACAGGCACTTTTTGAAATAAACGTAATGGCTCATATTGACAAGTTTTGCTATCAAATTCTTCTTAAAAAAATGTGTTTTATCTTTTTAACCAATTATAAATGGTTGCTAATTATTTACAATTTGTGCGTATTGATTGATCTCAATAATCATGGTTTTAACAGGACAGTCATTGTCAACACTAATGATTTTTCTGATCTCTCTGGTGTGTGTGTTTGAAAGGTCAAGATGAGCCGGAGACCCACCAACAGATATTCAGAGATGCCTATGCGTGTGACGGACAGCAGAATGAGTCTGATCAACGCCACACCTCAAAAGTACAATACTTGTTTTAAATAAATCAAGGTACTTGTGTTTTGTGGCCATGTCTAACATCTTCACTTGAATTTCAATACAGTAAGGACAATGTCTTTGGCAAGCTGAACATTCCTAAACCTCAGTCCAGCACATCTGAGAGACGAACAAGCTTTTTTGGAAAGTGAGTGTGGAAACGCATGTCAAGTTCAGTTTAATGATTTTTATCGTATCTCACAAAGTACATTAATCCGTGTTGTGTAATACAACAGTGTTTACTAGTCTCTTGATCTTTCCACAGAGGCATTGGGGCAGGGGGGCAGAGGACCAGCATGTTTGGGGCATATGGGGGCCCGGAGAAGATGAAAGACCCCAGACCCTTACATGACAAAGCTTTTGTCCAGCAGTGTATTAAGCAGCTTTGTGAAGTATGCTTGATTTTTGTTGTTTAAATTACTTTGGATGTATGTTTGTTGGCTTTAGACAAGATTACAAAACCCCAGATAACTTCTGCTTATAGATCTTTAAAGGTCCATTTGTAGGTCCCAAAACTGGTTTTCACTTCGTACATTTTTTACATGATTTCTTTTTTCTAGTTCCTGGTCGAGCGGGGCTTCCCTGGCAGCGTCACAGGAAAGGCTCTCCAGTCACCATCCACAAAAGAGTTTTTAAAGATATTCGAGTTCATCTACAATTTTCTGGAGCCCTCTTTTCAGATGCCTACTGCTAAGGTTGAAGAGGAGATCCCGAGGATGCTGAAAGATCTGGGGTAAAAGCAAGGGGAAACAATATGACAAGTTTTTTTTAATTGGTCCTTTTGAGTTCAAATAGAATCCAATAATCTGTGCGCTTATTTTGTAAACCAACAAATGTTTGTCTGGATCACTAAAAGTTTGCTGGTTTTGTTTCAGATACCCGTTCGCACTGTCAAAAAGCTCCATGTACTCCATTGGTGCTCCTCACACATGGCCTCAGGCTCTCGGGGCTCTTATCTGGCTCATCGACACAGTCAAGGTAACACATATACCAATAGAACTGTTGCAGGTTAACATATATGGCTACTTTCAATACACAAAAATTTAAATCGTTCATTGTTTATTCACTCTCTTGTCATTTTGAAAATGTATGACATGCGTCTGTATTATTGTGAAAAATGTTGGCAATATTGGCTTCAGTTGACTTCCATTGTATAGACACAAAATTCCTTATACATTGCTCAAATTATCTTCTGTGTTTTGCTGACGAAAGAGTCATACACAGGCTTTGAATGATGTGAGGGTGAATATATGATGACAGAGGTTATACACCCAGTAATAGTGGTACTGTATGATATAACACAGTTTTGTTCTTGCAGCTGTTCAGTGGTTTGAGAGAGCAGGGCCTGCTGTTCTCTGACTTCTCAGATGAACTTTGTGATTTAGAGGAAGGGGCAGAATACAACAAGGTACCGTAGGCAGAAGAAATGTCTATTAATCATTTTGGCAGTTGAAAAGCCTGTAGACATACAATTTTTGCTAAAGTTGTTACCTGTGCGTTACCTCTGTAGCTTCTCATTGACTACTGCTCAGACACCTACAACAAGTTCATGCATGGAGCAGATACATTTGAGGATGAAGAAGACGACTATCTTAATAAACTTAGTAAGTCACAACCCACTTGATGATGACATGTGTACTTTATTACGTCCATTCGCAGAGCATTGTGTGAGCAGCAGAACATATACTGAAACAAATATATAGCTTGAACGCAAAGTAAGTCACTTTGAATACAAATGTCTGCCAAGAACGTGAATTTTACCTTCATGAGGAGTATGTGTTTAGTGACTTTCATCTGTGTGTCGTCTTCTCAGGGAGACTGTATAATGTGGATGAGGCGTTATTACACTCTCAGCAAGAGAAACATGGGATGCTGATGGAGCACGTCGAGAGGCTCGAGAGAGAAAGCCAAACCGTGAGTCTTCATGCATTTCTATTCGATGGTGAATTATTTTATATTTTTCTCAGGTTTGCTTGAGCAACCCTATTTTGCCATGAAGTGCCAAATCAAAACGGAACCTTACATTTTGAGTTTGTTACAAAATTACCAGAAATGTTTTTTTGAACATAGAACAAAAAACTTTGTACGTCTTTTTTTTATAATTCACTGCACAAAACACTATGGAATTACATACATGGATACATTGATGTTTGTCTGACAAATATTAGTAGGGATATAACGATTCACTCAGCTCAGGATGCGATGTGACATCTCACGATAAGAATCATTCACAATTTATTTTTATAATATCAGTTGAGACTATTTAGAAACGAAAAACGACCCTTTTATTATTCCTCAAGTGCTGCACATTCCTTTGTAAAATAAAAGTAACTTGTGTCAAATAACAAAACTAAACTGCAATTTCAAAACAAATAAAAAAATAATTATGCAAAAGACTCTTTAAAATAAACAAACTAAGACTTTTTCTGCGCTTTTCTTGAATTTCTTTTTTAATAAAAAAATATCAGCAATATCCACGTTTTCCAAGTTTGCTGTAAACACATCGGGCCCTGCTGTTCAAAACATGTATTGCGAGTCAAATAACATCTCAACCAGCTTGAATCCTCACATATAATCGATTTTCGACAGGCTCACTGTGAATTGTTACATCCTTAATTATTAGGCCTCACTGATGTGTATTATCATACTAACGCTAGCTCTGTGTGTGTTGTGGAAGGATCGTTTGGTAGGAAAGAGGACCGAGAAGCTTCGATTACAGGCTGATCTGCAGAAGCTCCAGAATTACCGCTGCACTCTAGAGGCTCACAAAGTCGGACTGGAGAAAAAAGCTACAGTACTGGCTGAGGAGCTCGAGGGGGCTGGTGAGACACATTCATTATAAACAGCTTCTACAATAGTCACGCATGACACTGTCCAAAAGGTGGAATACGAATCTCTGTTCTCGTACAGAGGTGCAGTTGGACGGTCTGAAGCAAGAGAGGACGAGACTGCAGCACATCCTGGAGAATCAGAAGTTCACTCCCGCTGATATTGAGCGAATTAACCGAGAGAGGAATGAACTGCAGCAGACAGTTACCGGTCTAAACCAGAGCCTTGAGGAGGCGGAGCAGCTTGTGTGGAACGAGGAGGTCAACTTGTCCAAAACCAAAGAGAAGGTCTGGATTTGACTTCAAATCAGTATCTCACATAGCTGCTTTTCTGATTACCATTGTAAAATCTGGAGTTCTTGCAATATGCCTCCTGAAACTTGATTTATCATATACATTTTATACATTGTTATGCTTTGTTAGTTAAACATTTTGCGATGTTTGACGTTTTGTTTCAGGCAGAATTGAAGGTCACTGAATATAATAAACTGGGTCGTAAGCTGAAGCTCATCCCTCAGTCAGCAGAGAACGCCTGCGGTCATGACTTTGAGATCAGAACGGACTATAGTGCGACCACCATCACACAGTACAAGACACAGCTACAGGTACAGACACTACAACCCCCCATGACCATGAAGACTATTAAAGGGATAGTTCACCCATAAAGGAAAATTCTGTCAAAATTTACTTATCCTCTTGTCACTCTTTCTTCCACAAAACACAAAAAGAAGATATTTTGAAGAAAGTTGGTAACCGAACAGCACTTGACCCCATTCATCTCTATTGTACCGACACAAAACCAATGCAAGTGAATGGGGTACATTTAACAAAATTCTTCAAAATATCTTCTTTTGTGTTCTGCAGAAGAAAGTCATACAGGTTTGAAATGACAAGAGGGCGAGCAAAAGTTATTTTTGGGTGAACTATCACTTAAATACAGGCTTTATTCATTTATTTATCTTTTCTGTAGAATCCTCTGAAGAACATGTTGGTTGACGTAGAGGATGAGTGCAGCAGACTCACTAATGTGAGGCTGAGTTTGGAAGAGGCTGTTGAACAGGTATGTTGTTCTACTTCTTTTGCCCTGTAGGCTTTACATGTAAACAATCTTTTCAATCAGAAATGAGCTTACATTCCAAACATGAGTTAATAAAAATGGCAATGTTATTGTACTAAGACTTCATTCTACAATGCTGAAAGCGAGACGTTCTCCATCTGTTAACAGGTGAAGTCCAACATCTTTGATAAGGAGAATGACCTCAAGCAGCTCAAGGAACAGATCCGCAGAGTCGACCTGCAGCTGGAACACGAAATGCAGGTAACATTCAGCAGCATGCGATATTCTGATTGAGTTTACGGGATTTTAAAATGTATGTGGTTTTTAGAAGTGTACATGTGGTCTTGTGTGTAGGAAATGGCCCAGGAGGAAGAGAAGTGGGCAGCTGAGGTGGATTCTGCTGAAAATCACAAGAAGCGTCTGGAGGTGAAAGTAACGCAGGGATGTGAGCAGGCTGAGGAGGAACTCAAAGCTGCCCAAAAACAGTCAGTATATCTCTCGTCATCCGTCTTTTTCATTTCCACTTTATTCTTCTCAATGCACGTCTGAACTCTCCATCAGGTATCACCTCGTCGTGCAGGAGACCAATGAAGAGAACCGCATGGTCTTCAAAAATCTGACGGACGTCTTCACCTCTGCAGTAAACCACCTGTGTGCTGTTGAAGTATGAGAGGGTTTTACATACTTTTTGTATATTTCTTTCCCATGTTTGTAAAGCAGTTGTAAGCAGTTACGTTTTTCTCTTGTAGAAGCACTGCAGTGAGCAGCTGAAAAGGTTTGATAAGATGAAGGACGTTATCCAAGAGGATGAGGCTGACCTGGGACAGCTGACTGATCTAGTGGAAAACTTCATAAAGAAAGCCAACAGCTTTTGAAGCCTGACACGTATGATTTGTAAATATTTTAATGTTGTTGAACTAATGTCAAATTCTGGCTTAATGGAAAGATTTAGCTGTAGAGAAACTTGCTTTGTATTTATCCTGTATTTACACGTTTGTTTACAAAAATAAATTTGTTTTGAAATATATGTTGATTTGCTTGTCTTTGGTTACACTTCATACATAACTGGTTTACATATTTTGCTAGTTAGGTTTTACTCAGCCTGAATAAAATAATTCTTTATATTACATTGATTTTATGAACAAACTGACTTTTGTATAACTCGAATCGGTATACAAAACTGTCACAGTTGACTTATATATTTTTTATCACAACATGTAGGTTTAAATATGTATAGGTACTGTGAATAGCACATAATCATTTTTTAATTTAATTATATAAGTATAACTGACAAAACTGGAAGGTTATAGTACTTATGCCTTTTTGTGTTTTGGGGCTTTTACAAGCCATTTTAAATTTTCCCTTTAAATAAAATGGTCTTTAAAAAACAAACAAAAAACAATAGCTTTGCTCAACACTGCTGTCGCTAACAACTGAACTTTTTCTAGTTTTATTCCCAGTTTCACAGACAAGGATTAAGACTAGTCCTAGACTCAAATGAATGTGTGACCGGTCTTAACTCAATTACACTATATCCAGACATGTATCAGTGCCATTTTTATGTCTCAAGATGCATACAAGTAATGAATTATTCTTATCATTCTCAGAAAAGCGACATAAATATCTTTATTCAACTAGTTCAAGGTCCTGGCTTAAGCTACATAGTGTCTGTGAAACCAGCGCTTCAAGTTTAAATTCACCAAAAGGTTGATGGACAAACTTGGTGGGGTATGTATTCAGGATCTTAAAATAGGAATAAGCTTAAGAATTAGAGATAAACTGTCAGTATACTCCTCAGAATTAATCGCTATAATAGTAGGGTTACAGTGGATAGAACCGGTCAACCCAAGCAGGAATGTAATTTGCATCAGCTCTTAAAGGTATTATGTCTACAAAAACAGACAAAGAAGATTTATTGGTGAAAGATAAACATTATTGTACAGATTAAAGGCGAAGGGTGTTACATTGCACTTCTGTTGGATTCCAGCACATATAGGGATTGCAGGCAATGATAAATTAGGAAAGGAGGCATTACAGAAAAAGTTTGAAGATATCAATGTACATTTGGGGAGAAAAGAAGCTAAAACAGTTATTAAAAGGGAGTTAATAGGTACAAGTTTGGATAATAGCAGTAAGCCAAGATGATTTTATAATTTTGGAAAAAAGTAGGAAAAGGCAATGTTATGAGAAATGTAGGTTTCCAGTCTTAGGTTAGGACAAACAAATTTAAATTCTACTCTTGAAAGAGTAGGGAAGCATGAAGATGGTATGTGTGAAGAGTGTAATGTGCTAGAAACAGTGGAACATGTATTGTTTAGCTGTAATAGGTAAAGAGTGTGATATAGTCTTCTTAGAAATGTTAAAGATAAGACAGGTGATTGGTATGGACATTTTTTTTAAGTGAATAACCTTTTTAAAAATCACAGGACAAGAGGATAGGATATAGTGCTTGGAGAATGGGATGCTTCTTTTCATCCTTGAGGTTGAGGAGCCTAGTGTGGAAGATGATGGAGGAGCATCTGAAACACGGGCTATGATCCTCTTGGGTGAGGGGGGCATCACGTCTCCAAATAAAACAACAGAACAATACAGATTCATCATTCAAGATATACTGTAGGTAGCGGTAATACTCCAAAGGATTGATCGGCCATAAAACTGGACGAAGAAGAAGGTTGACGGACGTCGAAGGCGGAACAATTACGAAGCGCACATTGTTTCCGACGGAAGAGTGACGGGACGGACACAGAGGAACATCATGGAGGGAGATTTGACTTGTTGTGTGTAGAAACTGGAGCGAACTTTTGAATATAAGCCCACAGCTTCACGATGGAGACCGATAAAGACATCCAGACAACTCAAAGAGGATTTCACTGTAACATCTGCGATGTAAACATACCCAACAGTGAGTTTAAAACACGACGAACTACAAACATCAGACGTACACACGTTTCTATCGAAAGAGTTTCGCTTAGCCATTATACGGCTATGATTTTTAGGTAGTGTAACATAGAAATAACATGCTATGAAAATATTAATTGGATTTTGAAACATTGCATTTTTAAGTCATTTTACAATTACTATAAGGTAATGTATACTATCTGTAAACATCACTGTACAAACACTACCAGTTACTTTATATATGACATTAAGAAATGCTCTGAAATCACTCATCCATCGGTTTTTCGTTAGAACCGAGTATGGAGGATCATGTCAAAGGGAAGAAGCACCAGCATCTTGTGCGGCTCAGATCTCAGAGGAAAACTCAGGAGGAAAACAGTGTGTTTGTGAGCGGATTTAAACCAGACACGTCTCACACTGATCTCAAGGAGTATTTCACACAGTTTGGACCGGTGACAGATGTGATCATGGACAAGCAGAAGGTTCGGGTGCAGACTATCTTTGGCTTACTGAAATGTTTGTTCCCAGTGGTTGTCATTTACTTTTCTCTTCTTAGGAAAATACAAAAAACTGCCATCAATTTGTAATGTTTCTGAACGTCACTATTACATTTTATAATTACCCGAAGATCATACGTTGTTCACCCTTAACATACGTTATCATGTCTGTCAAACACCTTTGGAATATTAGAACTAAAAATAATGACACTCATGGGCATCATTTACTTCATTAAAAGGGTCTTTCAAGAGTGCTGTTTAAATCAGGGTTTCCTAAAAGATTCAGCCCGCTACCCCCAAAATAACAGTGCCAGGCACTCGAGACCCCCACTATCCTCAGAGGTGGTTAACGTATACAAACATTGCGTTTATTAGATCTATCCAATGAGCATGCATAATGACAACACAAAAGTCTAAAATAAAATGACATGTATATAAATAACTATATATATATTTACTCATTATTTTACTTGTTGTTATACATAAACCATGAACTATTACTACAGATGGTCAAATTTTATCAAACTGATATGAGTTCTGATGGATGTCCTCTATATGCAAATGCCGGTGTAGTACCGAATTTCGTCTCTCCATGAGATTTTGACTCCCATCTCTAAAGCCCCCCCACACCTAATCCTTACCCCTAGCCTTCGTAGTGGAAAACGGGGGAGTCATAATCTTACGGGGAGTCGGATTTTGATACAACATCGGCCTCTTTTCTCTTTTCCTCTCGGCCGTCCTCCGCTGGCATCCCTGCATTGTCGTCGGTCGATATGAAACAACGATTCATTTCCACCCCAAAAATAAAATACTAAATTTAAAGCCTTAAAAAATAATCTTAATCTGCATGCACATATGGGAATATTTAACGTGGTGCTGTAAACTGATTTGCTACACCTAACCTAATGCGGTTGCTAACGTGATGTAATCACTTCAGGATCACAATCGAGGGGGAGGAAATTCCAAAGGCTGGTGGCTTTTTGTTTGCATGGTTTTATTTTTAACATAACTAATAATGTATGTTGTGTTACACTCATTGATTAATTAGGTTATTACTACTAATAAAAAAAATCTGGAAATCATCTTGAGACCCCCACCTTCACGGCCTTGCGAACCCCTCCGGGGTCCCAACTCCTACTTTAGGAACCCCTGGTATAAATTACCTTTTTATATTACATGAGTAGATTGTTTCTAATCTATCAGCAACAAAAAGCTTCTCTATGTTGAGATTTATGTATGTGTCACAGTGTTGTACTTTGAGCCGATGGTGGTGTTAATATGAGATGTTGTTTTTTGTAGGGTGTGTATGCAATCGTTGAGTTTTCTAAGCCGGATGATGCTCAGACAGCTCTGGCACAGCTTCAGCATCAGTTCAGTGGACTCAAGCTCCGCGTGAAGCCCAGAGAGAAGAAAGATTTCAAACTGGCCAGCAGAGGGAAACACGACTCCAAACATCAGATCAACATGGACAAACTCAACTTCGAGCTCTGCAAGGCTGCATCTGTAAGAGACACAGCATTAAAATACGTACCCGTTAAAGCAGTGTAGAGGCTTAAATTAATACTTGCATTTTGTAAACAGGTCAATGAGCAGTTTCAGTCGGTGATGGAGAGTGTTGAGCTGAAGGACAACGAGAAGAAAGTGAGAGATCTTCTGGTTCAGCTGCTACAGGAAGTCTTAACAGAATTCTTTCCAGGTCTGTCCGTTAATACAAGATGAACCAGATATCTACAGGGATCGATTAAAAACTTGATTGTTATATCCCTAAATTAACATATATAAGGTAAAAAAATGAACCAGCTTGTTTCTGTTTGTGATGTTTTGCAGATTGTCTTATCGTACCGTTCGGCTCCTCTGTAAACACATTTGGAATTCACTCATGTGACCTCGATCTGTTTCTGGACCTTGAGAACACAAAAGTCTTTCAAGCTCGTGCGAAGTCATCTGATCAGGTGTGTTAGCAGTCAACCTGTGATCTCAAACCTCAATGAAACAAAGTATTCATGTCGGATTTCTTATCGCTGTTCCTGGTGTTTTCCAGCAGGCAGGAGAGAATCCGTCTGAGGACAGCCGCTCCGAGGACTCCATTCTGTCCGACATAGATCTGTCCTCAGCCACTCCTGTGGAAATTTTGGACCTTGTAGCCACTATTTTGAGGAAGTGCGTTCCAGGTGTGCACAAAGTACAGACGCTCTCCACAGCTCGACTTCCCGTTGTGAAGTTCAGTCATCGAGAGCTCAACCTTCAAGGAGACATCACCATCAACAACAGGTTGAAACCCGTTGCTTTTGGATGTGTTTTGAAATCCCATGCAATCTAAAACTTCTCTGTTTTTGCTCCAGATTGGCAGTGAGAAACACTCGATTTCTGCAGTTGTGCTCTGGCATCGAGTCCAGGCTGCGTCCTCTAGTCTACACCGTCCGGTTATGGGCCAAACAGAAACACTTAGCAGGTTGTGTATTGTTGCTAATTGTGAACACATTCTGTGTAATGAACAGTTTATAATTAATACATTTGAGCATTTGTGAATTGATACTATGTGATTAATTCACAGGAAATTGAATGAAATGAGAGAGGCAAAAACTAACAAAAATCTTGATTATGATGAGTTTTTGTGGGAAATGTCAGTTTGAGATTTGTAAACAGAAGTATGCAAAGTAACCTTCAAATTTGTTTCGAGCATATATGATCAAATAAAAGCTAAAATGAATGACTAAGCTTTTAATCTAAACCGATGGTAATGAGTTCAATTTCTTCAAATTACAGTAGTTCACTATTGCTGAAAATTTCATAATTACTTTAATTTAATTCTTTTTATTTGTAATGTCGCAGGAAACTCATCCGGCCCTGGACCGTTGTTGAACAATTACGCTCTTACCCTGCTGGTGATCTTCTACCTCCAGAATCGAGATCCTCCTGTTCTGCCATCTGTGAATAAACTCAAGCGCATGGCCTGTGCGTATAGAACATCTGTTTATTTCCCTTTTGTTACCTCTTATTTTATCAGTATTTTTTTAAGAAAAATTAATAGAGCACCAGGCCTATTTATGTTTCTCTGGATGCTTGTTTTCGACTTAATGACACTTACTGGTGTGATGCAAACTCAAAAAGTTAAACTAACAGACACCATTGTAGAAAAACTCGGTCCATATGTGTAATTTTCAATATGAAACGTCACTCAAATAAAGCAGCGTTCAGCTGATCGTGTGATGTCAACATGGCATTCCCATTATGTTGATCCCCTTATGTGGAATAATGCACAATTTCTAGGCCACTGATGTGACTAAGTGTACTCGATTGAACATTTCTCACTGCGCCTTTCATTCACAAAGGTAATATTGCTGACATTAAACATAGAAGCATGTTTTATTCAAGGGAATCCATAAACTGGGCATCTGTCACAAGAATATTAAATTTGTGTTAGAAGTATTATCGCTTGTTCTTGTTTGTGCAGGTGAGGAAGAGACGTGTGTTATTGAGGAATGGGACTGTACTTTCCCAAGTCAACCTATTAGTGTTCCAGGCAGCAAAAACACTGAAGACCTGTGTAAGAACCACCACACATACTCTGTTCTTTTCAGACTACTTAAAGGTGTTATATGGCGCGAATATGTGTTTTTTGCCCATGCATGTATTAGACACGTAAAATTGCAAAAATGAAAGTGTGGGAACAAAAGATGAATTCTATTTAAAATAGAATGCTCAACGACTCATGTAACCACACCCCCATAAATCTACGTCAGTTGCTGGTATGATTTGACTAAGACCGCCCAAATGTATACGCAAGTAAGGTGGCGTACCTGTGAGTACAATTGAAGAGGAACCTGACATTTGAAATATGGTAAGAGGCGTTACATTTCTGTCACACGCTTGCAGTATTCCACCAATCACTACGCACTGGTTAACTGGCAAATCATAGCACATGACGCTTTTCAGAGCGATGAGCTTTGTAAAAAATCTGTGTGTTTAAGAGAGCGGGGCAGAGAGGAGATAAGTTTTTTAACCATAAATCGTGTAAACACATTGCATTACATCTAAAAGAAACATAATATTTGTTTCTGCCGTGTCATATGACCCCTTTAAAGTGATATGTTTCCTGTTTAAAACCCTAGTGAGCTGCCTTCCTAGAGGGCTTCATAGGCGCTCTTCCAACAGAACTGGCACTAAAACTTTTATGTACAAAATGTATTTTGTGTCCAGTTTTTTTGAGGAATTTCCTCCGTGTTTACCCAAATATGAACATTTTTGATATTTACTGACCCTTCTGTCATTGACATGATATAAGAAGATATTTTGAAGATTGTTTCTTTTTACTCAAGCAACATTTTATTAAACTAAAACCACTGAGACATGTACAACCTTGACATGAGGTTGAATAAATAAGGACAGCATTTTCATTTTGGGGTGTTTAGTACCTTCAACATGACAAAACTTGACATCCTTTGCCTTGAATAAAAAAGTTGTTTCCATTGCTGTTAGGATTGGACCATTGATGCCGAGTTATTATTGTTCTCCCTGTAACCTTCTCCATATCTCCTCCCTCAGGCACACTGCTTTACGGTTTCTTCACCTTCTACTCCAAGTTTGATTTCTCTGCTTCAGTGGTGTCTCTGAGAGACGGTCGAGCACTGTCTATCACTGACTTCCTCCACAGAGACAAGGACGAAGTAACCACAGCCGAAGCCTCTAGTCCCAAACCGAAGCGTTCCTCTGCCCCTAAACTGGGTCCTATGAACGTCTTGGATCCTTTTGAGCTCAGTCACAACGTGGCCGGAAACCTTAATGAGCGAACTCAAATGAGCTTTAAGAGAGAATGCAGCGAGGCCGAGAAATACTGCCGCAGTTTACAATACCAGCGCAAATCGACCAAAGGGAAATCGTGGGGTCTCGTGCGTCTGTTTGCACCTCCGAGTGAAGCAGGACCTCGTTCGCACGTCGGGACTGAGAAGATCATGGAGGTCAGCATCCCGTTCAAGGCAGACGTTTTGCCGAGACCCTTATGTTCCCAACTGGCAGTGGCAGGGGAGGCTTTTAGAGGTCTCTGGTTTGCAAAGGTTTGCTCCGCCGTGTACACGGTGTTTAACGATATTTTGAAATGCTCACCCTCAGAGCCGAGTCAAGAAACTGTCTCCGCTCAAAGTCGAGAAAAAGATGGAAATGAAACAGAGGTGAATAATAACCAAAGCATGCAAGATATTGATCCTCAAACCACAGGGCAATCGGCTAAGAAGAGACCTCTTACAACAGATGATGGCCCATCCACGTCCACCTGTACACAAGCTAAAAGACAGAGACTGGATTCTGATGTGGAGCAGCTGGAGCCGGTCCACTGGAGCTGGAAACATACACATCACGTCTGGGCGGGCCGACGGAAGGTCCGGAGGGATCTTTTGAAGACGAGCGACGAGACCTCCAAACCTGAAGGGGGTTGCGTTGACATAGAGAGCAGGGTGACGCAGAGAATCGTGGAGAACGAGCAGGAAGTGCAGGGTTTGCTGGAATTTAAGGTGGATGCAGAAGTTGTGGGCGGTAGTGAAAATACCAAAGTTAACCTGCGGTTTAAGCCCAGCCAGGATAAAGCAGCGCTCTTTCAAGACTTCTTCCATTTTTTAGAGTCCTTCCTACCCAAGATGACAGAAACCCTTTTAGGGAAGACAGAGAGTGTTATGGAGGTGTCATGATTTTTTTCTTAAGTACAAGTAGTTGAATTATCTGTGTTGATTTACATTTTCAAGTAGGTATGACAAACAAAACGAGGAGGGTTTTTTTGAGTTTAGAAAAAGTGTATACATGCTTATTTTCTGAGATGTGTGGTTAGTTAAAAATTGTTTTTTCTTTTTCTCCTCTACGATGTTAATGCAATAAACTTGTATCACATTAAAATGAAATTCTGAAATTAAAACCGAGATTTGAATGTGTTAAAAGGTTAGTTCAGCCAAAAATTAAATAACTTCTGCAGAACACAAAAGAAGAATTAAAGAATGTTGGTAACCAAACCACATTTACCCCCATGTATGAACGCAGAACATTTCTCAAAATATCTTCTTTTGGGTTCCACAGAAAACAGTGTCACAAACTCTGAGCGACGTGAAGCTGAGTAAGATATAGGAATTAGGGATCAAGTACATCAATTATCACAAAATAATCATATAATGACAGTGTGATTAATGATCTTTTGTGATATTTTTGGATCTAAATTTGAATGCTTATTACACAAATTCTTGTTAAATAAAGGATAACTGTTAATATCTTTCCTAACTGCATTTTTATGTTGATTCTTTTTTTAAACGGAGTAAAATAATGTTTAGAATGTATTTTTGTGAGTTAAAAGTGCAAGTCATAATAAAATTTATGGTGAAAGGATTTAAAGGACTTTACCATAATTTCCGTGTGAAATCACATTTGATTAAAATAATCACATGTCTTATATTTGTTATAGCAGTTTTTTACTCTGGGGATATCTGAAAGATTTAGTTTTTAAGGTTGTCAATGAGAATCTCCATCCAATAAGGCATTGAAGGTTCACTGAGGGTGTCTGTAAAATTTCCAAAAGAACATGTTTTGGATTATGTGTCGTGCATCAGTCTGATGTTTATGTTCGGGATGCGCCGAAAATTCAGGTTGCACTAGGCCGAAAACCGATACCGAAAATTAGTTGTAAAACTTTGAAATAATTGTTATTGAATTCTATTAATATCACACACTAAAACCACAAAAATTAAGGAGAACATATTTTATAACAATAGAAAAAAAAATATTTTCCTTGTCATTTTTTACCAATCATCTAATTATTGTAGTTCTATAATTATTAGGTCTGTATGCATAACAGAATTTTTCTTTCACCCAAAACCGATAATGCCATTTTCTATGTTTCTTTGCCATCCCCAGTTTCTGTGGTGGAATACTTGTGGACTGGGAATGTTATAAGGCGTGTGCTTAGATAAACGACTGTAATTAGCCTCCACAATGAGGTACAATTCTTCATTACAGCGGCGCGCTCCTTTAGTCACAACTGAACATCACCCGTCCTGTCTTCTGTCGAGCACTCTTGATTGACAGATGCAGACAAGAGGAAATTACGATGTAAGACTTGAGTTATAATTCAAATGTTAAGAGGACATTTCAGAGTTGTAATTGAAATCTTTGGGAGCGATGCCGACCTGCAGAATGATTATTGATATTATAGAATGTGGCAGATGTGTCACTCAGTGATAAGCGGGTAAAATAAATGTTGAACACGTCACCAGTCTTCTCAGTAAATACATTTCTCAAGGTGCGGTTGACAAGGAATTTTCACCTGGTGTCGTTAACATCCCATAACATCAAGTTCACTAATTAAGTTTTGTGTAATAAAATGTAATGAAGTGGAAAAGTATTGAACACGCTTACTGAAATGTATTTAATACTTTGTACAAAAGCCTTTTTTGGTAATGACAGCTTCAAGATGCCTTCTGTATGGAGAAATGAGTCGCATGCATTGCTCAGGTGTGATTTTTGCTAATTCTTCCACACAAACATTCTTTAAATCTTGAAGGTTCCGTAAGGCCTCTTCTGTGAACTCTGATCTTCAGTTCTTTCCATAGATTTTCTATTGGATTCAAGTCAAGTGATTGCTGGGCCATTCTTGCAGCTATGTTCTCTGAAACCATTTGAGCATTTCCATGGCTGTATGTCTACCCTCGTTTCATCCTCACCATTCTGGTAGATGACAGCATGTTTTTATCAAGAATATCTCTGTACATTTGTCCATTCATCCTTCCTTCAGTTATATAAAGTTTCCCAGCGCCGTATGCTGTAAAACAGCCCTACACCTCCAAACTTCACTGTTGGTATGATGTGCAGTGCCATTTGACCTCTAAACATGTTGTGTATTATGGCATCCAAAGAGTTCAATTTTGGTCTCATGTGACCAGACTATATTCTCCCAGTATTTCACAGGCTTGTCTTAATGTTGCGCAGCAAACTTTAAATGAGCTTTAACATGTTTTTGCTTCAGCAAAGGAGTCTTGCGTGGTGAGCGTGCATACAGGCCACTGCGGTTGAGTGTGTCACTTATTGTTTTCTTTGAAATAATTGTACCTGTTAATTCCAGGTCTTTCTGAAGTCCTCCAAAAGTGGTCCCTGGCTCTTGGACCACGATTATTCTTTTTACTCCTCTGTCAGAAATCTTGCGTGGAGCATCTGGTCGTGGTTGGTTTATGGTGAAATGAGGTTCTTTCTACTTCCGGATTATGGCCCCGACACACTGAAATGTTCATTTCCATTGACAAGGGGCAGGATTGCTTTCTCATTACTGATAGATTTCAGCTGGTGTCTTGGCACCTCCCGTTCTTCATGTCTTCAATACGTTGCCTTGTTCATTCCATTTTATTATACATAACTTAATTTGTGAACTTATGTGTTTTGTTTTCTTGGTATGTATTGCTTATTTGGATTGTTACCGACATCTGGAGAAAATTTCATTTCGACAGCACATTGAGAAAAATGGTCATGTGTTCAATACGTATTTTACCCACTGTATATACTGTATATTATATTTAGGTCTCTAAGTATTTATAGCAATAGTATTCTCTTGTGTTTTTCCTACTTTTGAGCGAATGCCAGTCAAAGCAATTTGTGCTTTCATATGAATCACCTCTTAAAAAAAGATTCCTGGAAAGGTGTATCATCTCTGTCAAATCTAGTCTGGTCTGGTTTAATTATATTTGGTTGGGTTCTGGCATTTTGAGGAATCAACCAGTTTCCCGTCTCTGTCTGAGAGAACTGGAGCATCCTGTCCATTTAAAGATTTTTATGATCAGGAGGGGCAAATACTGTAATTAGTTTTGTTGTAAATTATTCCAATGTAAGGATATATTTTTCACTTTGACAAGTTATGCATCAAACAAACAATTCTCATCATTTGTCCATTCATTAGTGATGGTTGGGTAATTCTCACGAAAGCTCTGAAACGTCATGGCACTAAAGATTTGAATTATCATTTAGTAACACAAAATGATCATATTTTATAACATTCTCTTTGCACAACACTTATCAACTCCGGTCGCCCCACCTCCTGCGCTTCAGATCCGTGAAGAGGATGTGTGTCGAATCTTTAGAAAACAGAAGACAAGGAAAGCCCCAGGATCAGACGCTGTTTCCCCAGCCTGTCTAAAAACCTGTGCTGACCAGCTGACCTTCATCTTCTCACTTATCTTCAACAGATCACTGGAGTTGTGCACGCGCCCTTCCTGTTTCAAACCCTCCACCATAGTCCCCATTCCAAGGAAACCCAAAATCACAGGACTGAAAGACTACAGACCCGTCCCTCTTACACCTGTGGTCATGAAGTCTCACGTGATCCGAAGTGGGACAAACACATTGGCTCCATTGCTAAAAAGGCCAAGCAGAGCTTGATACAGTTTGTCTCTCTATCAGTCTGTCTTCTGCACATCCATAACCATCTGGTTTGGTTTAGATACAAAGTCAAACATCAGAACACTACACAGGACATTTTGGACTGCTGAGAAGATCTTTGGTGTTTCCGGCCCACCCTTCAAGAACTGTATACATCTAAGCCCTCATCTCTTTGAACTGTTGCCGTCTGGTCACCACTGCAGAGCACTGAGCTCCAAAACAACCGGACACTAAAAGAGTTTCTTCCCTCGGGTGATCTACCTCACCGTGCAATTAATAACGTTGTGCAACAATAACCATGTACTGATGATACCCACCTGATAATGCGTATGTTTGCTTTTTTGGTCTGCTGTAGTACATCATTTATACATACAAATAGTCCATTTTTATTCAGACACACACTTTTATTGCTTATTCTGCTGAAATTCTCAGAACCGATACATCTTCCGAGTCTGCATTATATAAACAGAGTAAAATTAAAATATAAAAAAAAAATGTGGATGTCCTTTAGATGTTGTCAATTGACCAAAAAAATGATTGACAGAATATTCATGTAGGCCTATAAAAACAATGAAGAAATAGTAGAAAATAGAAGTGTTCATGACTGAATGATATTTACATTCAAGTTTGACTTTATGTGAAGAAACACATCTGCCAGTAACAGGTTAACAGATACATAGTGTTGTTGTTAAAAGCTTATTAACATGACTTTTTTCATTTTCATAATCTCATATGTCTTATTATGCATGATTCATAAAAACTGACTTTGGCATTGTGGCTTTGCTTTCTTTTAATAAAAGCACCCTATGGGATTTGTCAAAAAATTGCTTTAAACTGTCAGCAAAAGTTTTGAAAGTTTTTGAAACACGTTGTGTGAATTCTAAGGAAATGTGCTGATGCGAGTGTTTGTAAGAAATAATTGATTGATGAGAATCACCCATTTATGGATAAGTGTCAGGGACACTGTACAATTAGTTGTCATATTCTCTATTACAAACAAATTGTTTCAATAGATTTCACAGCTTTCCACGACTTCTCCTTACAATACCTCAACAGCTCTAGAGATGAAAAGGATTGCAGCTTTGGCGACAAAAAATACCCAAAAACATAAAATCAACTCCGTTGAAAACAAAGTGACATCACAATCAGTGCGACAGGAGCCAAATGACTTATGAAGTTGACCACATTTCCAGCTCATAATTCTTTTACACTTTATTGACTCGAGATCAGACACAAAAGACACGTTTAAGCCATACATCTTTAATGACACATCGGGTGGTTAATTAAAGAATCCTCATTGAACAAGAAAAGCATTACGTGTTCTTGTAACCTCAGGTCGACTCTCATGGGAAATCATTCTGACCGTGGGACATTACATATAAGCATGGACACTGTATTATTTATACTAGTATGCATAAAATAAGTACAGTTGCTTGTTTTAAATTGTTATTTTATTCCTATGGGAGATTGGAGATATGTCAAGGAAACAGCTCTGCAACAATGTGTGTTGAGCGAGTCACTTTATCTGAGATTTATCTGAGAAACATGTGAGACATGAGGCTAAAATACACTTCAAGACTGTTGCCCAGATTTTCAGTCTGGACTTGTTGCAGAAAGTCTGTGACAGTCTGAAGATTTGATCAGTTAGTGTGTTTCTATCTGAAACTTGTTTGCACTTGTATGTCTAGTTTAAAAAAATCTGTAGTGTTGTATTGTAGTGTAATGTAGTGTATTCCAGCCATTAGTTGAAACTTCAATGTTCAATCAACAAAACTAAGGCACTTATGTGTTTTAAAATATGTCATTACAAGGTATTATAATTTTAGGCAGCTCTAACATTAAATTAATCTAGGACTAGTTTTAGGTACTAGTTTAAGAAGTTTAATTAACCCAAAAACATATTCATTTATTCAATTCGGGAACACCAATTCTTTGGTGGCCAATTTTTCTGATGTTTTATTGCATAAAATGTTAAAAAAAATTATTGTTTTCATAAAATGCCACAAACTCTGTGGCCCCCTGGATCTATATTGGGGCCCTCCAGGGGGGACCGGGCCCCCCAGTTTGAGAACCACTGATCTAAGCAGTACGATTTCATCCTCTGTATATGAATTTTTTAATAAACCTATTTCAAGTTTACTCTAACAGGGTACTTTAAAGTCGAGGTCAGCACGTCAAATAAAATAAAAATAAATATTTTTATAAATACCAGGGTTAAAAAGCCTACATTGCTGTAATGCTCATATACTTTATAGTTTACATATTTGACCTTTACAAAACACTTCAACATATTTAAAGCACTCAAACTAAAAATGGCACATTTCTCTCCGAAGTCTTTTTTCTACACTGACATTTTTACCATCAGTAATTATTTGGCTCTCACGGATCATTGAATCGTTCTCGCCGTCGTCTCTTGGCACTGAATGAGTTCATGTAAACACACTGAAGCACTACTGCAGCACTCTGCTCACATCAGAGATGCAATAACACGCATGATAAGTCTGATAACAATCCCATGTTTCCCACTGACTCCTGTAACATCACCTCTGAGACAGGACGACGGCCATAAACGCCGGAAGTTTGCAGAATGTTGTGTGCGTAAATGGAAGGGCGCCATTCGGTAGCGAAATTAAAATAATTGTACACTTGGAGGTTCATAAATGTTTTTTTTTGTTTTTGACGTAAGCTTTTGCTGTCTGATTGGTGGCAGTGAACATCGCTCAGCGTCTGTTAGCTGTCTTGTTTATTATGACTTAATAGTTTTTTGTTTTGCAAAGATTTAAGGATATCTGAACAAAGTGGCTGTTTGTACAAGGAATTGAACTTTTAAAAATCAAAATGAGTTCAATTAGAGGTCAAATACACTTAAAGATTAATCGCGATTAATCGTATCCAGAATAAAAGTTTGTGTTTACATCATATATGTCTATGTACTGAGCATATTAATTTTGTGTTTTTAAATACAAACACATTCACATGTTTACATATTTAGGAAATATTTACATGTTTTTATTTATATTTACAAATAATTGAAATTATATATAAATGTTTATTAATTTTTAGTTTTTTCTTAAATATGTGAATGAATGTGTGTGTTAATAAAAACAAAATTATTATGCACAGTACACAGATATATATTATGTAAACACAAACTTTTATGCTGGATGCGATTAATCGCGATTAATCTTTTGACAGCCCTAAAAAAAGGTAAAATTTGGTAACAGTTTGAAATTTGTATAATTGTTTAAATTGTAGTGTGAATGTTTTGTTATTTTGAGCCCCCTGAAAAATATTTGTCCCACAAAAAGTGTTCCGTTCACAGCTGTTAAACAGAATGTGGTTTTTAATCTGCCGTAGAAATCCTCCTTCATTTTATTGTCTGTTTTAAATGTATCTGTTTGATGTGTACTCTATAAACCTTTTTTTCTTTTCTCAAACATACTTTTATGATTTTTCAGATAATTACATTTGATGCTGAGTGGGGCATGAACCCACTTTAACCTGAAATCGATAAAATGAAGCCCGTCTCTGCAACCGTAAAGTTTTCTCAGTATTGATGTAAAAATATATCACCATTGATTTCTACATTAAAATACCAACATTCAAAATACACAACACTCAGATTAGAGTCATTCTGTTGACTTTATAAAGCACATTTCTTCTCCGAGCTCTCATCCGAACAGTAATGGCTCTTTGGATGAACATTACAGTAGAGTCATCATAGCGTAAGAACCGGCCCAATCATGTCATGCCAGTCTTATCTAAAGTGGCTTTCTCGTTGTTTATTCGTGCTGATAAGCTGAAGTGCGCTATCAATATCTACTGTTTGTTGTTTCTCTTCATTGACTTTTATAGTTAGGATCTGGCGACTCACAGAGAATTTTATAACAGAAGCCACGGAGGAAATATTGTGTGTTATCACAAGAAAACAGTCTGCTGCAGCGATCTGCATCAACAGATGGCGTGTGACACATTAAAGGATGATTGACTCAGATCTTTATTAAGATCAAACCATTTTTTTAAAGGTTTGCTTTAAAGATCCCTTGTGACAACAGCAATGTACAGACCACACAGTGATGAATGCAGATTCCATATGCCTTTATGATCAGACGTGACATAAAGATTTACACTTTAATCTCTTCTGCTTATAAGTGTGCTCAGGGAGTTAGTGCCATACACACAAACATATTTATTTTTGCCTGCTACAAATGCATTTATATTATCTTAAACATAAAATGACATGTTTAAATATTGATAATAGTAGTTGACAAAGAATAATTGGAAAACAAGAACATTTAATGCAGATTTTAGATGTTTTTTTACTAAAATGATTTAACAACTTGATGAACAGCATTTTGAATATCCCTAAAACGAAAAAATATTTTATTATTTACTTATCCTTGTGTCATTCCATCCATCCATCCAGCCAAAAAAACAAAAGAAGATGTTTCGAATTTTGGTAACTAAACAGCCCTCATTTGCTTTCATAGTATGAATAGAAATCCGATATCTTCTTTTGTGTCCCAGAAGAAAGAGTCTTATACAGATTTAGAATGAAAAATATACAGTATGATGACTGATTTATTTTAATTTTGGGATAGACCATCCTTTAATAGCATACAAGTGAGGAATTCTCCATTCGTAACATATGGATGTGGAAAACAAAGCCTGAATAATGCATGAATGTGACTTTACAATTGCTTTTCCCAAGTCTGGTTTGCAATGTTTTCCAGAGAACTAAGCTATTGGTTGGTGTCTGTGATGAACAGTTTAGATGGTCTTATTTAAAACCCTTAAAGATTCATTCTACTGGCAGGGGATTCAGACAACATCACACTATTGATTCACATTTCCTGCCTTCTTTACTGATCAATGATGTGTAATTAACTTTCTGGCTCTTTGCTTTCAGGGCCTTTATTCTCAATGAATTTCATTTCGAGTCTTTTCTTGATGTCTTCATCACTTTTCTGCCATCGTGTGAGACACTTCAGATACTTATCCACACAATCTAGGTTATCACATCTTTTGTACGACTCGTTTAACAATTGTTCTTAAAGTTAAGACAATAGTGTTCTGACATTACCGTTTTTACTAATACTGTGGAAGTCTGATGAAAATGAAGGTGTTTTACATCTCTTTACGTGTCTGCACGCATCTGGCCCCTGCACGCGCGAGGTTGACTCAGCTGCGCCATCTGCTGGATTCACTCTTAAATAAATAAACAGATTCAGTTCTTAACGAACAACCTGCTCGTATAGCTATTATGAAGCCTTATGTTAAATTAATTATTAGGCAACTATTAACTATTAAGAATTTTTTTAATATGTCAAAAAACATGCTGATAAATGCTCATAGTTTCTATTGTAAAATATATTAAGGAACCGTCTGCTGTTCTCTAAAACCATTATAAAATTATTTTATGTAGTGAATTTAATGATGCTCTATTGGTTCCACAAACAGTCCAAAACATTACCAGAAGGGACCCACATTTACTATTACAGTTACCGAATACAATGCATAGGGCTGGCAGGGGCTTTTACAGGGCCCTGAGTAGAATTTTATTTTGGGGTGCCCCCAATACAATCAACTATTGTCAATTTTTGATTATTTGCAGGCACAGTTTAAATCTAACACACCCGATTCTATCAGTTGTAGCTGTGTGTTGGCTGTAGGAATGGCATAATAACAAAAACACAAACCTTTCATTAAGTGTGATTGTCAAAACATTTGATAATTTAATTATTTTAGGGGAACTGTTCCTTTCAATTATGAGTACAGACCATACAAAGGTTTTTGAATTTATTGTTCAATACATTTAACTATTTGCAAAGATTTTGTTGAAATTGTTTTTTGTTTGTTTAACCACAACCTATAGACACCCTTTTAAAGCCACACAGCCCTTAAGGATGATTTAATCTTTTTTGTGTGTATTTACTTGATAACCATAACAATACGCACACAATTATTCTTAAACCTATCTCAAATAAAACGCTGAAGTGAAAGATAATCTTAAATGACATAAATCACGTAAATTACATATTTTTCATCTAAATCTGCATTTGTCGTTTGCAACAGTGAATACAGTCGGATGTTCAACATTTATATCGTTAAACACTAAACAGTTGTCAAATATTGAAAGTCACAGTCTGTCTTGTGCTGCACAACACTATTCATCTATTAGCTAAAGCTATCAAACAAACAGTTCACTTATATAGCGGAAATTAGACAAATTTACCGGTCCAGCAGAAAGCTGGCAACTTCGGCGTCGCTTAGCAAACCCTTGTCCTGCTTCAGTGCCCCCTTTTTGGGAAAAGCCACGCCGATGTTTATTCGGGTTTTCTGTCGTTTTTTGTCTCGACTTCGTCTTGCTGCATCGTATTTCTCTTTTTTGAACGAACAGATTGACGCTCTATCGGCTCTTGTGCAGACTATGTGTGGTCCGCCATTATCGCAAATTTTGCTTCTTACTGCAACAAAGAACCGTTTATATTTCTAATAAAAAACACGACAAGTAAATGCTGTTATTGTTCTTCCTCTTCTTCTGCTAATCCTTCTATGTAGTCGCTTTGCAAGCTGCCTCAAAACACAGTCGAAGAAGAACTCGTCCCGTGCATCCTTCGTTTTACGAAACGCGCTCAGTTTGTCCATGTAGTGCTACTATAGAAACATGGCTGTGCACATTGATATATTTCATGTAAGGGTGTGCCCGCGGTGTACATACAAAAAATGGCTCATTGTAAGGTAATATAAACATTTCGGGTCATTATGTAAGGTATTTCTTCACCACTCACAACATCCATCCATCCATCCATTTTCTACCGCTTATCCGAACTACCTCGGGTCACAGGGAGCCTGCGCCTATCTCAGGAGTCATCGGGCATCAAGGCAGGATACACCCTGGATGGAGTGCCAACCCATCGCAGGGCACACACACTCACTCATTCACTCACGCACTCACACCCTACGGACAATTTTTCCAGAGATGCCAATCAACCTACCATGCATGTCTTTGGACCAGGGGAGGAAACCGGAGTACCCGGAGGAAACCCCCGAGGCACGGGGAGAACATGCAAACTCCACACACACAGGTCAGAAGCGGGAATCGAACCCCCAACCCTGGAGGTGTGAGGCGAACGTGCTAACCACTAAGCCACCGTGCCCCCCACTCACAACATAGTTTTGTATTTTATATTACATTTTGGTGAATAAATCCTTCAAAATCCTACACACTGTACCTTTAACTTTCAAACTGAAGGGTCTTTTAACTACAGCTGAAGACGTGACAGTATCTCCGTCTTCTTTGATTCGATTGGTCACTGCTCGCCTCTTTAACCAGTAACTCCCGCCTCTTTTGGCACGTCACTTATTTTGATATTGCATTGTTGCGTTTTGGCAGAAATTTCCCAAATTTTGACACAAACCACAGAAAGAATTTAAGATACGGCCTCACGTGAGAAAATGCATGTCGTGAACGTATCACAAAAAGCTGTAATCGAATGTGCTCTTGGGGGCCCCCTAGTGGCGGCGAGGCTCCATCAGCCGCTTAGTTATCTTATCTGAATGCCCATTATTTATAACCATATGTGAATAATTCACTAGAATTTCTGTAATGGTTTCTATCGTATTCTTCATCAGGAAGGGACAATATGTTCAGGATGATTCAACTTTTTTGGCTTAATAACATAATATTTTTATGAATTAAGTGTTTCAATAATGTTTTGAATATATAGGAGTCGTTTATAAAACTAAACAAAGGCTATTAAACCACGGGTTTACTATAGCAAAAGTGTGAGCTACTTAATTTGTGTGAATTGTGTAGTGTAGTATTTGTTTGTTTTGTTATTTGTTTTATGGGCTACTATGGTTAAACTATAGTTCATTTGTGGTTCTGTGGTTTAACTATGTTTTGTGGTTTGGTTTGCAGTAAAACCATGGTACATTTTTTTAAGAAAGGTGGCATTGTAAAATCAGTCTTTTAAATCAGTCTTAATTTATTCCAGTTATTCTTTATTTCATATGTAGCATCATATGTCTTACACAATTCTCATTGATGTTCATAGGGGGTCAGATATGTTCAAATCAAAGTGTTGGATAGCATGTGCCAATGACTCATTAGTTCCTCATTAACACTGGTGTGTAAGTCCTGGGTGGGGTCTGGACCTCCCACTGGGGTCTCAACAACTATATAAGCATCAGGATTCAGAGAAAAGAGCAGAACTCCAACAATCAGCATCAGCTCTTCGTAACCCTTCCTGGACTGAACATCTATAAAACAGTAAGTAGAATTTTGATGCCTCAGAGCAAAAACACTGATACAGTTTTAGTCGATGATAAACTCAATGATAACTTCATGGATTTAAAGAAAGCATCAGATTAAGGAGCACAGACAGCTCCACAAAACGTTCATGTGATTCTGTGAACTTGATTCTAAGTGTTTCAACCATTTTTCTGATGAGAAATCTTCTCTCTGTTTATCAGATGGCTTGTGGCATGAGATCTTGGACTGTGCTGGTGGCTCTTGTGCTGTGTGTAATAGTGTGTCTGAGCAGCCTGGCTGAAGCGTACCCACCCAAACCTGAACCTCCGGCGGGAGGCATGGATCGAGATGAGTTGGCCAAATACCAAACGGCGCTACGACACTACGTCAACCTCATCACACGACAGAGGTGAGACAAACCAAACCAGTTATTATTACTGTTGGACCTTATTTCATAATATCATAATAATTTCGATAAAAAATGATCACCTTACATTTGACTTAAAGACATTTTTATAATGTTTGTTTGGTTTATCTGTTTACATTAGTGTACCAAATAAATGTATGTTGTTGAAAGTTACTATAAGTTATCGTTACAAAGATCACAGTTAGAGTTTACGAGCTTCATTTATAATGCGCATTTAATAAATCTCAGAGTAAATTGTTGAAGAAACCATCACTATATTATCAAATTTAATGCAATGCCAAATTTATTGCAAAAGTGGACAAATGTTTTTACAAGAGCTTTACACACTGCTCCGCTCATGTATGAAATATTCGCGAGAGTGAGAAAGATCATGTCATGAAGAAACAATATACTGGGGAAAATGAGTGAAAAACATCTAATGTGCCATTGAATGATGCTGTCTGGAGATTATGATGTCCATTTTTCGGTGGCACCAATTTAATCCATTTTCCAGTCTGTGCTTTATTATTTGAGATAAAATTACATTTGTCTAAATAATAAATATCTCTTCTAAAATGCACTGTGACATAACACGGTCCAATGATCATATGATAACATTCTTGTACTATAATACTGAAGGATTATTGTAAATGGCAGGATATTTTCGCAAGAACTTTAAACAATACCTAGGTACTTCCAAATTACATATTTACAGAGGAATGAACTAAAATTGAAGCAAAAAATCAACTCGAACGTGTGTTTTTCATGTGTACTCCACCATATGTGCGAGGGTGGGCTGCATTGCCAGATCTCCTTCAACCTGTGCGCAACCCCTCATTATTCTGCTGCTTGTTCAGATAGATTGTTATTAAGTGGGATTCACATGTCTGCCGATTTATCTTTTCTGTGGCGTGCCCCGCAGATGTACCCTGATATTTTCTGGGTACCACAAAAGGCCACAATTAAATGGTGATGCTCATGTGTTATTTTTGCTCAGTTCCAGGTGTGGTGAATATTCTTAGACCACAGATGTGCCATAAAGAGGCTTCCGTCGAGATGCCATAAAAGAACCGTTTCTAATTTCCTAGAGAAACTCTGAGCCATATGTAGACCGAGCTTTTTTGTAATTTAGGCCACTAAAATAACCCTAGCAACCACCGATAACAACCTAGCAACCGAAAAGTCAAAACGGCCTGACAGGTGCATCGCTCAGAACTTCTCGTAGACTCATGTGAAATATATGTGATGTTTCTACTTCTTCAGATATGGGAAGAGATCCAGCCCTGAGGCCGTTGTGGCTGAACTGCTGTTTGGTGATGATGAACAGGACATCAGGCCCCGGTGAGCAATGACAACACATCCAAATATATGTTGGTTACCCTTATGCTCAACGTTTTGCATTACATTTATGCATTTCATTGGCATGCATCACCCATTTAAATTTGAATGGGTCATGTGAATATAAATGCTTGAGATTGTGTATCTTGCACATGCTTTGTGACTTGAGCGACAGCACCTTATTTTCTTTCATGTTTGTTTCTGTGCAGTGTTGAAGACAGCCTGGTATGGTGATGTCACTCCTCTCTCCTCCTCTTCTGAAGCTGGTGCATTGAGTTTCTTCGTCTGTCCATCTCAATGATCATAAATGAGTTACTGAACAGCAGAGACCAACACTCTTTAAAAAGAGGATTCCAAAACACCTCATGATATCTGTCACTCACTTTCTCTTTCCCTGTCATTTGGTTTAATTTCTGCTTCGTGAAAGACAATTGTAAATAATTTATTATTATTCACTGACAAAATTGACAACTATAAAGAATAATTGAATGTTGAACCCACGACTTCTCTCTTTATTTGCACATTTAACATATGAATCATGTATTTCATTTTCCATCCAAGGGACATGCTTTAATTTCAATCTCAACATGTCTGAGCTAGTACATCTATGTGCCACCAGGTGGAGGAAATGAACCATATTTAGATCTTTTTTTATGTCAAACCAGCGTTAGCTTATTATGATGGATCACAGTTTAGGCCTACAGTATTTGGTTTGGATTGTTATGATTTAAAAGTAAAATCAAACAAAGATCATGCGAAAAATAAAATAAAATATTATACTACATGTTACAAAATGGCTTTTCCATAATACTCTTTTCACGCATTTTAGATGGGATGTCATTATTATGAGCTATTTTATTCCTAATAATTCAGTCCTATGAGCAATAATATTTATAAACGGAAAATATCAGCAAAATGATGCTGTCACCAAGGTAATGCAACAGTTCTTAAGATGTATGTTTTTAGAAAATGAGGCACCCCTGCTAATATTAATATTGCCCCCTTTGGTCTCCTTTCGCTATGAAAGTATACCTGTGTGTATAAGGTAACAGTATGTAAAGGGGGACTGTCTGCAGTATATGGCGAATTCCTCTAAAAGCGGCAAAAATCTCGGTGACGTCACGTAACAGAGCTGGTGCGATGCGGTGGGGTCCGCAGAGAGGCGTGGAGTGCGTTGCCTCTTTAAGACTCATAGCGTCTCTATACAACAGCAGCGCGTCGCCGGCGGTCACACACATCATTTACAGCGCATACACAGATCGTTAAAAGCTCGCTTTAGAGTTATTAAAACACTACATGAGCTAGTTTGAAGTGTTTCTGCGTGATAATAGTGCAGTGCATCGGACTCGCTGGTTCCTGTTGTTTCAGGTGAATATCTGACTGGTCGCATGTGGATTTTAAGCGTTAATTCATTGATGATAATGATGATGACAGTGTGCAGGAACTGAAGGACGTGTTGTCTCGCATCACAGGTGAGTCCGCGCGTTACAGTCGCTCTGCACTGATTCATCTCATCACTAATGTCATCATGTTCTTTAAAGCACCGTAGTATCATGATGATGAATTTGGTGACGTAGCTTGCATCAGAGTATAACCATTTCATACCATCACTGCATTGTGCTTTATATGAAGACAAGACCAAAAATAATGAATGACAGTTTCATTGGTTTAGCGACAGAATCAGGCTATTGGAGGCGATGAATAATTTTGTGTGAATTATCTCTGAAAGTTCAGATACCTGAAAGACAGCACAGATCATATCACAGATCATAAAGACGTCAGATATTTATGAGATATTTAGGCATTTCCACTATAACGGTTTCATACTTTGCTAAAACATATGCTTGTATAGAAACATCTGTGGAAAACTATTGCAAAGTTTGATTTAATTAACATTGTGGAAATTCAACCAAATAAAACATCAGGAGTGACATAAGTCATCCTACAGCAATGTGAAAGACTGATACTTGAAAACCGAGATTTAAAAAGCATTTTTGAACTTTTCCTTAAATATGTAGAAATATTGTTGTTTTATTGCTTGAAAGGGAATATGAATTCTTTTTCTTTGCAGTATTTGAAGTCTGGGAAATACTTTTCTGGTATTTTCAAGCATCTATTCAGTTTTATTGCAAATATGAACATATTTTTATTTGATATTTGGAAGAAATCTTTTTAGTAGTTCATAGAATGAAAAAAATTACAATTTTACTTAAACTCACCTATCGATAGTACATTTAAAATCAGAAAAACTGATTTTGAAATTGTGTCTTAATTTTTTCCGCCGCTGTAGCCTAGATGGGTGATTTATTTACGAAATTTTTGCAAAAACAAAATAACTTTAAGATAAACTGAACTAGGATTAGCACAAGTAATGTTTTTTGTCTACATTCCTTAAAGTGATAGTTCATTCACAAAAAATCGTCATCATTTACACACCCTCGTGTCATTTCTAACCTATTTGCCTTCTTTCTTCTGCCAGACACAAAGAAGATATTTTGAAGAATGTTGTTGACTAGCCCCATTCACTTGCATTGGTTTTGTGTCCATACAATAGAAGTGAATGGGGTCCAGTGCTGTTCACTTACCGACTTTCTTTAAAATATCTTCTTCTGTGTTCTGGGGAAGAAAGAAAGTCATGCAGGTTTTAAATGACAAGAGGGTGAGTTAATGATGACAGAATTTTTATTTTTGGGTGAACTTCAGTTTAATGGGTCCGTATTTAAAATGGTAAATGTCAAAATGCAAGTCATAAGTTTTGTTAATAAAATGTTCTTATTATTACATACATCTGAGAAAGTGAGAGATAAGCATATCCCTGCCCATTCTTTCTGTTATTATTAGTTTTATTTATTTATTCTTGTGAAGTTCTATTTTATTTAGTCTCAAATTAGTGAGACAGTTATGTTGGTTATTTTGTTCATTTTCTTCGTTTGTTATTATTTGTGTTTTTTAAAATAGTGGTATTTTTATGTATTATTTAGATGTAATTTACTTTCTATACTTACCATTTTTATTTGACTTGATTGTATTATATTATTATTGTTGTGACATATATGTCTGGCTGTTTATCTGTTATTTTCCACGTATGTGCTGGCCTGTGTGGGAAAATCGGCACCTGTTTAATCTTTCCGGCTCTTTCCTCCGTCTCATTCATAAACATGACTTTACCTCTCTGTTTATTCCACACGGTGTATGACAGCTTTCCCACATGTGCAGCTCCAGGGAGTGTTTCCAAGAAAACCATTGATGTAGTCAGTGCACTTGATAAAGAGAGGTGACAGCGAAGCACCATCGACTGAAGAAAATCACAGAAGGTGGAAGACGTTTCATTGGTAGAATTATATCTAAAGTCGTGATTGGCTATTCAATCACAAATTAATTGAATATTATCTGAATATTATCAGAAATCTGCTCTCTCAGTGGAGATTGTATCATGCACCAGGTGGCACAGAGCTTTTTATATTGCCATTTCAGAGATGACAGCCTACGAAGAAAAAACTATTTTAATAATCTCAGGACTGTGAAGACTTCTGAAACATGAACACGGGTTGTTCAAACCTAAATGTTGTCTGTTTACTTGAATAATGCTCAGGCATTTATTAGAAAAAGAACATTGATTCGCATTTCTGAACGACTTGACGCAAAATGCTATTAACAATATTTCCTCTATCATTTTCTTGTTCCTCTGGTCCATTCAGAAAGCCTGTAGTAGAGGCTCTTTGGGATTTGCTGTGTTGCCAGGCAACCGTCGCTGCAACTGCGCAGTCGGACTGCTCTCGCTACACTACAGATAGTGCCGACCTCCCACTGTTATGACTCCTTTTGTTTAAGCTAATTGAGCTTGTGTGCGTGTGTATCTGTAGCACAGCTGTTTAACACAGTATTAACATTCATGAATCATGGAAAGAGAGAAAACTAGTTTTAAAATATTGGGAAGAAAATCGTGAGCGAGCTGTGTTGTTGATTGAGCGTTCTGGGTGGGTGCTTATTGAACCTCGTCCGACCCCAAGTGATGCTCTGGTCTCTTGGTATGACTCCGCTCATTCAATGACAGTGTTTATACTACACTTATCCTTAACCAGTCACACAACATTAGTTGTCATTCGCATCTGCTGCATAAATGTGTGGACGAGTGTCTGCTCAAATCTTTAACCTCCAATACGTGGAATTTTAATAGTGACGCTTGACTTGGTGAACGTTTCATATTTGCTTAATTTACCAGTATTTATCTCTCCTTGTAAATGCTTTGTGACCGGAACGGTGCGCCCGATCAGTGCATTGTCATTGAATTACCTTAACAAAGCCAAGCGTTTTGAGTCACGCTGGTGAGATAATTGGCTGGCAAATCAGAAGACCTCTTACAATAACACAAATTTAAAAAAGTAATTTTCGGTATTGAATTTTTTTGAATTAGATAAATCTTAAATCTAAAAGTAACATTTCAGGGCATTTATGGGACAGAATAATGGAGAGCAGACGGGGGTGTTGGGTTAGGGGAGTGGGATCAGCAAAGGACCTGCCGACATGGGGGGGTTCTTTACCCTGCCATCCCCGATGGGATCTATTCCCTACTGTCAAACTATATTGAAATTAAAAAACGATACTTATATGACCAACATACCTCTGGTGCAGTCGCTCTGCTATCTACATCAACCTGAAACCTCAATGAAACAACTTTTAAAAATATTTTGTTGTTGGAAACCATTTCCATAATATCGCTCTATTGGACAGCCCTAATAAGATCACAAGGTCAGCTTTTTTTTTAGATTGTGCTGAACATCCCAAACAATGCTTTGTATAAAGTCTCTGCCATTTAGAAAATGTGTTTCAGTTCACATGTCAGCTACTAGATCTCAGAGGAATGAAATCACATCAATTTAATACAGAAGAGTTTTAATGAAAATGTTTTTAACAGTTTAAAAGGTTGTGCTGTATTGTAAGTGACACCATGTCTATTCCGGAGGCGCCAGGCGTGATGCAACATATCAACCTGCTTGTTCTTAATGGGTTTGTCGCGTCACACCGCGCTGCATCCAGTGTGGATGATATTTGAAATTATAATGGGTTCTAATGCGTTTCTAATATCTTCTGTCGTGTCGTGTCGCGTCTGGTGTGGACACGATGTAAAGACACGATTTAGCTCTGACTGTATTTGCAATATAACACTGTTTCTTGTACCTTGTTGTTTAATTTAAAGCATCATCCTCATCCTCTGGTCAACAATCACCATCTTGGTGTTCGGCTGTAATTATTATTTAATGCAATCTATGTTGTTGCTATGGCGAAGCAGCACCAAGCAGAACAGAAAAAAAGGAAAAGCCGCATTTGTGCGCGAGCGGCGCATTAGGTTGTCTTGGTTACAAGCATTGTCCAATGTGAAGTATTGAGAAGCCTGACCTGTGGGAACTGAATAGAGCTATTTCTAGCTCTGACTCCAGAGGACATGTGGATTTCTGCCAGTTTTAAATGTTGCTTTTAGGACAGACTACAGACCGAGCTGTGCTTGAAGTTAGTGCCTTTTGATTGTTAAGGTGTTCATGGTAAATGACAATATTTCTATATTTTAGTTGACTTTGCTTTTGCCCATTTGATGTTGGGTTTGGGGGTGTAGCTTCACTCTTGCTCTTTTAATAAGCCTGTGTAGAAGTATGTTTTTGAGTGATTTATGGAAAAGGCTCCTGTGTAAAATAGCGATGGCGTAGAGCCAGTTATCTCTCATATTTGACTGCTTTCTAGTTTAAAGGGATAAATTACCCAAAAATGAAAATTCTGTCATGATTTACTCACCTTCGAGTTGTTCCAAATCTGTATCAATGTCTTTGTTCTGAAATACACAGAGAAAGATATTTGTAAGTATGCTTGGAACCAACAGATCTTTCCCTCGTTGACTCCCACAGTAGAAAAAAATACTTTGTTTTCTTCTGTTGAACACAAAAGAAGACATTTTGAAGGATGTAGGACAGCAAGCAGTTTTGGGGCACTTTTGACTACTATTGTGTTTTTGCCTTCTATGGAGTCAATGGGGGGCAAAATCTGTCAGGTTATAAGCATTCTTCCAAATATCTTTCCCTGTGTTCATCAGGACAATGAATTTTATACAGATTTGGAACAACTCGAAGGTGAGTAAATGATGACAGAATTTCCTTTTTGGGTAAAGTATCACTTCGATGGGATGGTTATGGGGCTAATGGCTGTTCATTTACAGCTTTGAAGTTCGTCCTCAAAGAGGTGACTCTTATGAAACCTCCTAAGGAACTGACGCTGCAGGTGAAGAACAAATAACAGATGACTTTGCAGGTGCCTGAAGTGAGATCATAGCATGACAATGCATCTTTCGACTGAAGGTCTTGAACTTGATGTTGTTTTCGCTGACTTTGGGCAAGTTGGGTGAACGGTGACATTGATATATGTGACCTTTGACAACAAAACCAGTCTTATGGGTACATTTTTTTAAATTTAGATTTTTACCTAAATGCAAGCTGAATAAATAAGCTTTCTATTGATGTATGCGTTGTTAGAATATGACAATATTTGGCTGAGATACAACCGTTAACACTGGAGTGCAAAAGAAATCAAAATATTGAGAAAATTGCCTTTGAAGTTGTTAATCTGGGGCACTGTAGCAGGCCATCCAATCACAAAAGTAAAGTTTTATATATTTAAGGTAGGAAATTAACAAAATATGTTCTTAGAACATGATCTTTACTTAATATCCTAATGACACAAAAGAAAAATGGATAATTTTGACTCATGCAATGTATTTTTGTCTTTTACTAAAACTGTTCCCGAGCTACTTAAGATTGCTTTTGTGATCCAGGATCACATATGATAATGAGAGCCTTTTTCCTTATATATTACATATATTATATTATATATTATTATATATTCTCTTTTCACTTGATTTATAAGCACAAGTCAACAAGTGACTTAGTTCATTTGACTTTGTCGTGACAGAATACACAAACTCAAACTTTTGCTAGGCTGTGGACCACAAAATGTTTTATTTCGTGTTTTCAAGCCTTTTTGTCAAGCATTTGATTGTGGCATTTTTAGGTTTTGTAAGACATTTGAGCTTTGTTGGGAATGTACGTAGGATGTGTCCTTAGTCTTTTTTTTGTAAGGTCGTTTAGTATTAAAAGAAAAATATGTTTTTCTGGTGTAAAGAGATGTTTTGTATCAGTGCTGGATCATATCTCCTGTCAGAAGCACACACACACACACACACACACACACACACACACACACACACATACACACACACACACAATGTGCACAGCTGTCGAGGGTCCTGAGCTCACAGGAAGAGCTGATTGTTGGGTTCTGTCCCACTGACGGAAACAGATGTCACAACAGACATGTTAGAGAAAGAGATACACACACAAACAGAGAGATGGCTTAGTGCTCCTGACTACAAATAGCACACTACCGTACTTCTCATGCTGTTAGTGTGCAGTATGTATACCCAGAGGAATATGTTATTGGTCAGAGGTTGATCCTTTATAACTCAGGAGATCTAATGGATAAAATCAAAGATTCTGTCATTATTCTCTCATCCTCTTGTCATTTCAAACCTGTTTAACTTTCTCTCTTCCACAGAACACAAAAGAAGATACTTTTCACATGTGCTTACTGAAGATGTCTCTCTCTCTCTCTCTCTCTCTCTCTCTCTCTCTCTTTCACACACACACACATTCAGCTGAGTTATGCAAAGCCATGCTGAGATGCACAGTTAAACTGCTTCAGTCAGACCTGTGTGAATGTGCTTGCGTGTGCGTGTTTAACTGTGTGCGCACATGACATTGTTAACACAATGAATTTCTTTATTAATCTCTTATCTCCAGTTGTGCCCTCGAAATTGTGTCAAGGAGCAAAAATGCCCAAAATTTCTTCATATGCCGCTTATATGACATCACAGTTATTTTTCCGTGTGGGCAGTCAATAGTTCACATCATTACCGATACATCGAGTGTTCGGTGTGTGAGATGTACGAAGTCTTTTTCTTGGTTTCTTGGGTTCAGGACTTACAAAATAAAGCGTGAAGCCGGCATTACAGCTTACATCAGTGTGTTTGCCAAATGAATGTTAGATGATGAGTGCAGTCTGATTAGCTGAGAGTGTCTCTATAACTCTCACGGTCCTGAATCAATGTTTCCTCTACATGAATTCAAGCACTAGCAAAGCTGACTAACACTGCACTGCTATCTTTCTCAAATGATTTGTTTGCTTCATTTATGAATTACATGTACAAGCTAGGTTTTAGCTCAATAATAGTTTGAAATGTTTGCTTGATTTTGTTCAGTTGTGTGTCCAGTGATGTGCCTGTCAGACCAAGTTCATGGGTTCAGATACTGCGGATGCACACTTTTGTGACTCCGTCTAAACTTCTGGGACACATTCACAAACAATAGAGTGCCTGTAGATTATTTCTGATAACAAACAAAAGAAACCGAGAAGAACCATTTCTTGGCTAAACTTGTCTCTCCAATATTTTGAATTTAGACTGCCATACCAAGCTTATCCGCTAGATGGCAATGTACCGTACAGTTTGTTTGAATGCGACCGAGCTACAGGACCCATTCAACAAATAGTTTATTTGATAAAATGAACATACAACAAAATTGAACAAATCATTTATTTAATTCAATTATTTATTGTATTAATTTGCAAAATATAAATACATTAATAGTTTACCGTGCTCAACCATTAAAACGGTCTATAGAATAAATGCATACCTGAAAACTAGGGATGTAATGATTCCCTTGGTTCAAGATGCGATGTGATTCACGATTCTGATCTCACGATGCGATTTAATCACAATGTTTTTACAGAATGAGTTGAGGACAAGTTTAAATTAACAACTGGCCTTTTTTTATTTCTCTGATGCTGCACAATTCTTTGTAAAATTAATTATATTTTAAGTCAAAGAACAAAACCATATTGCAGTTTTAAAATAAATTCCAAATAAAATAAAAAATGAATAATACAAAAGTATCTTTAATATAAACTAACTTTAACTTTGTGAAGAAATATCCTCATATCCATGTATACCAAGTTTGCAGAAAAACAGCGTCCCCTGCTGTTCAGAACATATACCACGATTTTCTGAACCTACTTGAATCGTCACATATTATAATCGATTTTCAACCGGCTCACGGTGAATAGGTACATCCCTACTGAAACAAGTATACAATACATTCTATGATGAAAGTGCCAACTAAAGTAATGTCTAGGGCTGCAACAACGAATCGATTTAATCGATAAAAATCGATTACTAAAAGAGTTGGCAACGAATTTCATTATCGATTCGTTGTGTCGCGCGACACGGAGACGTTTGATTATTAAAAAAACTTTATTTGAGCGCGGAGCGGAGTGAACACACTCGGTCTCTCTCGCGCACTGATGCTAGCAGAGTTTGGCGCCTCATACACAGGGCGGAGCAAAAATAAAATAAACGAGCGGAGGAAAGATACATGACGGAGGCAGAGAAATCCGCGCGACCCAAGTCATCCAATGTGCATTTCACACTAAATAAACAGAAAAAGTGTGTTAACTGCTAAATATGCTAAAGCGACATGGCGGGAGCACCACGGCAATGATCCAGCACCTGAAACGCAAACATGTTGGAGGCTTTGATGAGGAGGAAGGGAGTTCAATAGCAGGTTAAGTCACTACACAATCGTACTTTTGTTCCGTTTTGAAGTGAAGAACGTAATGTCCCCGGTGCTGGTGTTTACTCGTTATCCAGCTTGACTAGCATGACAAGTTAGCGTTAGCTCGTTAATAACAGATGTGAAGCAGGGTGGGTTTTGTCAGGGATTTGACAAGAGACAAGGCAGGAGAACCCAATTGCAGGCAGCAAAGAGACAAGGTGGTGAAGGGGTTAACAGATTTATTAAACAAGACTATAAAACAGGTAAAACAAAACCCACAATGGGGAAAAAACAAGACAGGAGAAAATATAAACTTTAACAGGAAACACTGACTAACTAAGACTATATACAAAAACAAGGACTTGATAAGACACTAGACTGACACTTACTAGGACAGGAACAGGGAACAACGAATAGCATTAGCTGACAACAAGAATCAAAACATTCAATGAACCAGCAGACATGAAGCAAGAACATAAAGCACGCAATGAACAAGAACATAAAGCACGCAATGAACAAGAACATAAAGCACGCAATGAACAAGAACATAAAGCACGCAATGAACAAGCACATGGTCATACAATGAACCGCACAAGACAATGAAACAAGAGGGTTCTTATAGGGAGACAAACACTGGATAATTAATTGGGGACAGGTGAAACAGATGACACACTAAGGGGAGGCTAATGACACGAAATGGCGGGAAACACAGACGAGACTCGGGGAGAGTATGGAAGGCCACAAGGGTCAAAAATATCTCTCCCCACATAAAACAGGGAATTCTGTTCTGGTTCTGCCTCAAGACCAAGAATTAGCCAGACAAGATAGGCAGAACCATGACAGGGTTTAGTGCACAATGCACTTTGCATTGCAAGAATAAAGACACGTTTTTATTCACTAGCATTTTTTGAACCATTCATTTATCAATCTGTTGTCATGTATAGCTACACTGCAAAAACAGCTTTTCTTACTTTAATTTATTTCTCGTTTCCAGTCCAAGTATCTAAAAATAAATCAAGATTACTAGACAAGAAAAATGGCATGAGAAAATTAATAACTCATTAAGATTATTTTTCGTAACCCATTGGCAGATAATTTTGCTTGTTTTAAGCAAACAATCACTTCATTTTGAGGTGTTTTTGCAGAAAACAAGACATCATTTCTTATGCTTTTTCATGTGTCTAATACATGTTTCTTGATTTAAGATTTTTTTGATATTTGGACTGACAACAGGACAAAACTACTAAATTAGAAAAGCAATTTTTGCAGTGTATATTCTGTGCTTTCTCCCATATAGGTTATTATTGACAAATATATTTGTGTGTGTTGTACTTTTTAATTTAATTTATAAGTTATTTTATAGCACTTGGTCATCTTAAGCTGTGTTTAAATGTGGTGTATAAATGAACCTTACACTTACTACAATGATGGTAATAATGTAATGAATAAGCTTCAATGAGTGTGAGAGTTTGTGAGTGTGTGCGTCTGCGAGTGTGTGCGTGCGTCTGCAGTGTAGTGTAGAGAACAAGTTCTGACATTCAAACAAATCCTGTCAAATTTTCTGATTTGTATTGTTCTTTATTCTTTATAAATTATGTATTGTTCTGGCAGCTCAGGTGGCACTTTATTTTAAAAAAAGTCTATATATTTGGCAGATGTAAAGCATACATGTGTATGTTTTTTGTGTTAGTCCATTTTTATTTTATTATTATTATAACAGCTCAGGGATGTTCAAGGAGCAACATGTTTGTGCACTTTCTAAAGATTTTAGTTCTGATTTTGAATAAAGGGTTGAAAATGAATGCTTTTCTTGGTTTATGTTTTTATCCGATTCATCGATTAATCGAAAAAATTATTTACAGATTAATCGATTATTAAAATAATCGTTAGTTGCAGCCCTAGTAATGTCCAGCCTTAAAGGCACAGTTTGTAAAATCCACCGCTAGATGGCGCACATTCAAAACAACAACAATGGAGTTTGGAATGATGGGATCTGTTATCTTCAACTCCACTGCTGATGTCCTCAAATCAGACGTGAACGAGAAATCATGTTAATCATTGTTTCTACGTCAGCAAAGGTGGTAAAAAGGTGGTAAAACTGTACCTTTAACTGACTCAGGGACAGTTCATTAACCCATGAATATTTTCTGACATTGAAATGAAATGTATAGTAATGTATTTCAGGCAGTGAGGATTGATTTGTGTTAATGTTTGAGCGGACACACAGAAACTCATTCTCTCTGTCTCTACCCTCTTTCTCTCTAGCTGACCGCATACTCGTCTGATACTCAGATAGACACACAAAACAACCAAAATGCCTGTGGCATCTGCCAGTTCTGACTCAGGTAAGAAGCACTTTATTAATAATTTATCAAACAAAAGACGTACAAAAGACTTTTGTGAAATAATGAGCTGTGACAACTGTGAACACACGAGTCAGCCTTTTTAGAGAAACCTTTTTGAACAGGGATAAAAGTTTGTGCTTCATTGATCATCTGATCATCAGCTAAACTTTTTACACGTCATTAGTTTGGAGGGATGCGAGCGCTTTTGTTTATTCCATACACACAGAAGAATAACGTACGGGATTCACTACTCAAAATCCAAAGATTTTTTAATTTAACACTTTAGCACTTTATCTTTGAGTTTCAAGTGATCTGCAAATACATAGTTGAACTAGGCCTAGTTTATTAAACAAAATGACATATATCCTTTTTGAGCATGTTGATGGGCGTGCTCTTCCAGGAGAAGTGCCCATAAAAGGAATTCCGCCCCTAATGACATCATGCAGGGCCATAATAACAAGGTGATGATTTGATCATCTTTGGTGTAGTCAGTATGCATGTAGAATTTGCAGAAGTATTCTCATGTATCAAACAGTTCTTTGAGTTGTCACCCCCAAAACAATTTTGAAACAAAATTGAAGGAGTTCACATTGCTTGTTATATTCACTTTTTTTTTATTATTTAGTCCAGTTCATCCATTTCAGAAACGTTTTATTAAATACAATTTACGAAAGAAGCTAATATGTTTGGACATTTATTTTTGGACACAAAAATAATTTCAGTTATTTAAGCATCGTTTTATTAGTTTCAGATCAAAAGATTTGGAAGGTCAAGAGACACACTTCACTCAAATGACCGGCTGTATATATTATTTGCTAAACAAAAATC